>CM055127.1:153157292-154357292 GCA_029206835.1 Rana muscosa | reverse complement strand
CGGTTGTTAAGGACACAGCGGCCGGCTTCCTGGCCTGTTTCCTAACAACTAGCTAAAATTCACACTGTACTAACCCTGGCATGCGGCTGCGGAGTGTTACCATAGACTTAAATGGGAGGCGTTGAATGGCTTCAAATGCCTCCTGACTCGGCATGAGGCTTCCATTTTAAAGTGATGCAATGCAAATGCTTTATGTTTTGATAATGTGAACAACACTGTGTGCTTTCCATTGTATCAATTGCATAGGCGTTTGAGGGGCATTTTCAAATGCCTGCTTTTAATGCCAGTGTGAACTAAGCCTTACTCACATTGCTTCGCTTTATTATTACGGTCTGAAAACACAATGGGGTGAATTTACTAAAGGCAAAAAGACTGTGCACTTTGCAGGTGCAGTTGCACTCTGCTGACTTCCAGCATCCAATCATGTGGAAGCAAAAATGCTGTTTTATTTCCCATGTGATTGGGTATTCTTTGTAAAGTGCATCTTCACCTCATTTACTAAGCTCTGGAGCAACTGCACTTGCAAAGTGCACAGTCTATTTGCCTTTAGTAAATAAACCGCATTATGCCTATAGAAGGAACATATTAATACACAATAGAACACGGGAGAGATAACAATACCTGACACAGAACAGACTGCAAGGGAGGCTTAAAAAGAAGTGGGCCCAGCATTAACCAATCACATTCGTTTATAGCTGACTGGAGGAAAAACAGACAAAAGAAGTGCCAATTCATGACAATTTGTGAACTTCACCCCTCCTCCCCAGTCCTGTACGTATTTTGAAAGCCATCTTCTGCTGTCTGTGAAATGACTACAGTTGGGGGGGGGGGGGGGTTCTCTGTTCTTCTCTATGATAAACTGTGATTACTACAGAGCATGTTGGATGTCAGTACAGATCCACACATATTATAGCCCCAGGGAAGGTTACAAAATTTGATGCCAGGTACATTAATGTCCTGAAGTGCTAAATGACAGTTGAGCCGGTCACGCCTTTCGCAGGTTCCCAATATATACAAAGTGCGGAGTCTATATCCCCTGCCCCCTTTACTCTACAGAATAGTTTTTATTACTAAAGTAAAGGTGTGTTTGAAGTTGCCCTTAAACGTCAATTAAAAGCATGTCTGCACTAGAAAAATAAAACAGGAACATATTTTAACATTGAAACTGAACTCTAGGCAAACCAGATAAAAAACCCAGTTGAAATACATATACGGGAAATGTCTTAACTGCCCAAAAATTCGTGGTTTACTCTATTCGGTCTCCTACTCAAACCCCCCCCCCCCCCCAAAAAAAAATACATCTCCGTAATCCTTAAAATACGCTGCATTTACTTTGGATATGGTCAATATTCTAATTAGCTTCCTTATTTGCCAAAAGTCCGGTTTACTGGCCCCTATTGAAATGTTGGCAGCGGCCAACTTATTGGTAGGCATCTGAAGCCGGTGCCAGTGAGCTCCGGGATGAAGTGCAGCTGGCTACACAGCATGCATTGCCCGCTATCGCGCATCACAGATCGTGTACTTCCTCCCGGCAGATCCTCTTCTTCAAAATATGGCGCCCAACTCCTCCCGGTCACGTCATTTCCTCTGTGGAAATACAGCGAGATTAGGCTCCCTGAAGACTCCTAGGATAGATGATGCCGATATCCCAGGAGTCAACGGGACCAACTAATGTTGTAATGGCCTAGGAAGGCACTACCAGAAAGTGCTGGCAAAATAAAAGAAAAAAAAAGGTACTTTAAAATAAAATATTGATAATATCCTTTTGTTATTGGGCATTATGATCAACAAAAGTTGAAAATATGGGTGAAGATCTGCTGGTTGGCTCTTTACTCCTTGTATGTTGTTGGACAGTGAAAGAGCAGCAGACTGATGAGGTCATCTCTCTGCTAGCTCCTCATGTTGCTGGTTTGCACATGTGAATGCAAGACACCTGATTAGTCTCAAGAGGATAACATCAAGTCAAATGTAGGCATTTAAAGTAGTTGCATTTAAAAGGTATGTGGGCTCCTCCCTTCAAATTACTGAATTTAGGTGTTTCCACTGATGTGTACCATTATTGCTACATCATACAAAGAATATTTTAGACAATAGAGTTGCTCCTACCTTCAGTTTGGTGAAGACCCTTTTCTGTTCCAGCATGACTGTACCCCTGTGTACAAAGCAAGCTTTATAAAGACATATCTTCACCCATTTGTGTAACTTGGCACCTCTGCAACCCACTCTCTGCTGCATATACAGTATATCGTGTTTTGTTGAGGGGGTTTTTGTTGACTTTATTGTTTTATTTTGTTTCGGCCCGACCCCATCCTCTCTCATTCGCCTAGGTGAATGACGTTCGTGCCCCAGGCGCCTCCTGGGATATAAGACGTTCATATTCCAGGAGGCAAACAGGAACCCCAAACATTACCCCATAGAGGGGGGGCTGGCCTAGCAGCGCATTATCCATAGGCTGCGAGAGAACACAGAAGACCTGTCTCAGCCTCCCAATGATGTCACAAAGGGGTTGATTCACTAAAACTGGAGAGTGAAAAATCTATTGCAGCGGTGCATGGTAACCAATTAGCTTCTAACTTCAGCTTGTTCAATTAAGCTTTGACAAACAAAACCTGGAAGCTGCTAGGCTTATATGCAGAGCCGCACCAGATTTTGTACTCTCCAGTTTTCGGAAATCAACCCCAAAGGGACATAGTGGCGTGGGACTTGGCTGCAGAGGATCCTGGCTGGCTGCAGAGGATCCTAGCAAGACAATGTGTGGGTGAGTATCCCTACTGCAGCCATCTCAGCATCAGGTAAGCGGGGGGGGGGGGGGGGCGGGGGGAGAAGAAAATAGAATAATGGTGGGGGAGGGGGGTGGGCGGTGAAACTCCTCTTTAAGTGGCCTGCACTGAGCCCTGACCTCAAACCTACTCAATGCCTTTGAGATGAATTGGAAGCATTGTGAGCCAGGTCTTCAATATTTCTTTAGCTGCGTGGGCTTAATCTACTACAGTCACCCTCCAAAATCTTGAGCCTCCGAGTGGAGAAACTCCCTATAGGTGTGATGGTCAGGTGTCCACAACTTTTTGAAATAAAGTGTAACTGCATTTTTTTTTTTTTTTATATAGTTGCCTAGAGTCCAGCTTTAACATGTTATTTTATATTAACAAACACATGACAAATATAATCACTTACCACTGAAGCTGCCATCTGAATGGCTTCATGGATGCCATACAGTTTCCCAGCTACCAGGTAAACGCCGCTGGTCCAAACTGCACAGGCCTCATGCACCCAGTGCTCCTGCGTGTCTGGTTCTGCAGAGTGCGCCTCGGGCACTTTGACACACTGATGTCTCTTGGGTTTCTCAGTCTCTGTCACCTCCAACTTTTTGCTGCAGCAGTAACAGCTGGGCAACTTCCTGAGCATTCCACGAGCACTAGATCGCAGCGTATTCGGTTTGACTACGTCAGTGGCTCCACCATCTGTACAAGACGGCCTTCCGCCACCTCCTGTGCAGAGGGTATCCACGGCCTTGGAAGATTTGTCTGTGTCCTCTGGTTTCGGTTTATCTTTCAGCCTGGATTTCTTGTTAGGCAAACAGTCCATAGGATAGTACGGCCCACACAGGTCGCCCAAGTCTTTATAATTGGCTGGGCAACGGCACAAGCAGCAGAGGAGACAGCCAGAGCTGACCGATTTGCACACTAAAGGTCCCAGCTGCATCCGGGAGGAAAGAGGCAGGCTGCCTTGGCTGGCAAATGCGACGGATTGAGACGCCGAGTGAGCAGCGCTTCTCTCCTTCAGTAATCGAGCCTCTTCCCCTGAAGTATTTATTACAGTGCAGATGGTGGTGAATGTATTCTTTTTCTCCACCTGAATGTACGGTGTGAAGAGGCGGACTCGATTTTCTGCCCTCACTGGTTTAGCCGATACATACTTCAGCTTGATTTCTGGTTCTGTAGGCGTAACAGGAGGTATGTTATGCCTCTTTCCCCTTCTCTTGCTCCCAGGTGGTTGACTAGTTGACTTTGAATTGTTTTGAGAAGAACACTTGCGTTGCCTCTTGTTGTAGCCATTAAAAGTTGGATGCTTTGTTTTTTTCCTGGCCCTGGTCTGTGTCAAGGTCTCTTCAGCTGCCTCAGGAATAACGGAGCCCTCCTCCAACTTTTTGCACTCATTGGGTCGATATTTATTGGCTAGCAAAGAGTTTTCCGACAAGGCCTTGTCTTTTGAAGTCAGAAGCACAGAAGGAGCAGCTGCTAGTAGGGTTTTGACAGCTGTTTTAGAAGTTCTCTGAGAACCTTTGGACCTACCTCTCCTGAGCTTTGTTTTAGGAACTGTATTCAGTTTTTTTGAACTTCTACATTTTCCCTCTAGTTTTGCCACTGGTTGTGTGCCAATTTCTCCATGGAGAGAATTTGAAGTCCCTTTTTTCTTGTGGTAAGGTTTACCTTTGAAGGACCTATTGCCACCTCGACAGCTAACAGTGTGCATTCCAGCTTCTGGCTTTGGGGATTCAATTTGTACAATGTCCTGAGTCAACAACTTGGCTTCAGCATCTATTACTAAGCTATTATCTCTTAGCTCCTTGCCTTGAGAAGGAACGACTAAGGTATTGTTACTAACCGCTCCAGTGATAACAGTCTCTCCTATGGGAGCACCTTGTTTCTTCTGATTTGGTGATGTAATCTTTTGTACTATTGCCTCCATTTTAAGTCCTCTGCCTTTTCTAGGTGGCAAAACCTTTGTTTTTATAGCACCATGATAAGCTGACCGTGAAGTCATTTTTAAGCAAACTTCGGGAGCCATTCTCATGGAAGGAGAGCTTAGGATGACTTTACAAGCCTTCTTGGTAGCAAGCTTTAATTTGACTTTTTCCTTTTTAACGGGCTTAATTTTTTTGAACAAATTGGGAGGATTCTCTGGCTTTTGTTCCTTTGTCTTTTTGCTACGTATAATCAAGTTTTTCTTTTTGGCTGGTACTGGTGAAATAAAGGTTGATTTCCTCTTCAGAGAATGCAAAGGCTTTTCTGAGGTTTTTACATTTATTCCAATGCCGGAGGTTGCAAGTTTCATCCTTTTTCTTATTTTCGGTATAATTGGAAATGTGTCAGCTGCCGCGCAGTTGTTTGTTATAATTTTCTTTAAAGAAGTACGTTTCTTAAGCACAAAATTCATTCCTCTCTTCCCTCTTCTTCTTTTTGCTGGAAATAACTCCTGTTTCTTGCTACGAGACCTCAAAATCATAGACTGTTCATCCTTTAGGATGCTGATTTTTTTTGATTTTGGACCAGAACTAAGAACAGAAGACTGTTTATTTTGCAGGGCTATTGTTTCCTGGTCAGTGGGTGTGGACATTATTTTCTCACCATTTTTTCCACCCCTCTTTCCAGTTTTATATGGAACCCTCTCTTTCTCACCGAATGCTCCTCTTTTACTTAGTTTTTCAGGATGTGGTGCTTTTAAGTTTACCCCTGTGCCACATTCTTGTGGTTCCACTCTGGCAGTGGAGGAACGAGTGCACATCCTTGCTGATTTAGGTTTTGTTACAGGAGCCTTGTCAACTTGAATTGCTGTTGTGGAATTTAGATTTTGTGTTTGCATGAACTCAGCTTGATTCCCACCTTTATCGCTACTTTCCGATGTAATCTGTGCAGAAATTTCCACCACCTTTGCTTCTGCTGCTTTGCACTTTCGACCACGTTGAGGTTTCTTCACGGGTGGTTCTTCAGCCAAGATGGCTGTCTGTTCATTTGTTGCTTGTTGGTCAACTGTTTCGCTTTCCTCTGGCAGGGTTGAGACGACTTCTTTTTCAGTTTCTATTACTTCTGACTCACTTACACTACAGTCTTTCACAGTCTCTTTGCTCTCTTCGGTGTTCTCCTTTGTGTCTTCCACTGCTTTGATGTGTGGCAATGTAGATTCAAACCAGCTGTTTACTTTAGACTCCGTCTCAACAGTTGGACCAAGCAACATGATTGAGCTATCTGATAGTTGTGTACATTCAACTAAATGGTCTTTCTCTTCAGTGCTTGGGTTTTCTATGGATTCTGGTGTATTGATGGAAGATAAGGCTTCTGAATCCCTCACCTGCTTTGGGAGGGATTCATCATCTATGAGAGACTTTCTTTCTGAAAAGTCACATAAAGAGGAATAGTCTTCTGGCTCTAAGTTGGATTCTTTTTGGGATGGGAGATCAGGGATGTCTTGAAATTCATCTTCAGTGTAACAATCTCTGGTATCCTCCAACCACTTCTCGTCAGTTTTGCCATCTTCTGTGTAGGTTAATTCTTCTGCCCCCTCCTTGTTAAACTCTTCACCAGAGTCATTTTCCAGAGGTGTTTCCACATCGGGAACATCGAGCTGGCTATCAACTTTATTCTCCTTGTTTTGAAACAAGCCCTTCTGGAGATCTGAATGTAGAGTCAACTCAATTTCTTTCCACCTCAGACAAGACTCTGACATGTTCTTATCTGGCCACTCAAAAGGATCTGAACTCTTTGGGGTTGTGTTAGCCAATGTATTAGAGTAAATAGCATAGCTTGAACTAGATGTTGCATTCTCAATGTTTTTCTCTGTAAGACCAACAGATTTTTCGGTGGTGTCCACAAGTTTTGTTTGCACGGTTGGAAGTTCGCTGAACTCACTGTTCTTCATCTGTGTTTTATCTGGTGTAACTTTCTTCATAGCATCTGGAATTACTTGTGAAGCCCCTTGATTGGACCAGGTGTTCTTAACGACAGATTCTACACATCTGTGATTTTCTAGGTTAAATGGAGATTTAGGTGTACTGTTCAGTTCTGGGGAATCAGCCCAGGCCTTTTCTGCTTTCTCATTATCAATAGCATCTTGAAGAGCAATGATCTCTGTAGACAACTCCTCTTGAGACAGTGCATTAACCAGTAAATGGGGACACTCCCTTTCACTACTCACTAACTTAGCAAACGTCTCCAGAGGAAGACTAGTATGGATGCTTTGAAATGAATCATCAGATTTTGTAGACATATTATCAGGTGAAGTCACAGAACAGGTGGAGATAGACTCAGGTTTCATTTTGGTACTGTTAGCCCTCCCAGGACTTCGTCCTGGTCCACAGTACATGTAGTTTCTTTCTAGATGGTCTTCAGAGCCACTAAGGTAGTCAGTATCTTGCATTTCGGCATGTACAGACTGTGGAGTTCCCAATGTTTCGGAAAGAGGGGTGCCCATTGGTTCAGAAGAATATGCACTGCTTTCAGAGCTACAATGTTGCGTTTTCATTGACTCTGGGGTCCTGGGAGAAGTCTTAATGCCTTTCTTTTGGGGAATACCAGACTTGGACAGAAGTAACTGTTGGACAGTACTTGAGATGTTCTCCACTTGGGAAGTGAGAGCTGTAAGGCTCTGCAGACTGAGGTCAGAGAGCAAAGTCTCTGGGATTTTGTCATTTTGTAGACTTTTAGTTTGCGACTCTGGACTTGAAGTACCGGTGGGCGAGGGATTAAGAAGAGGCATGTAGTGACTGTGTTCGGAAATGCCCATAGGAAAAGTATTGGGATTATGCTGCTGCTGCTGCTGGTTATACTGGAAGTTTTCAAGGTTTGTCATGAGAGGAGATGGCGTAGAACTGTAAGATGGGGATCTGCCCACTGATCTGGCTGGGGAATGGCTGGCGCTGGGACTAAATGGTTGGTAATACTGTTCTGGGGTCCTACTGGGGGCCTCAGGCTGGCAGTATGCTTGACTTTGTTGGCTATAATGTTGGTATTTGGCCATGTTCTGGTAGTGCAAAGATTCCTGTGTGTGATGTCGCTGTGATTGTTCATAGGAAGCCATTCTAGATGCCTGGTAACCGTGCATGGCTTGCACCCTTTGGCCAGCAGCAGCCATGGCACGCTCATGTGGAGGGTTAGACGGGGCAGTGCAACTCTTAAAGGAGTGAGAGACAGGGCTGCCTGCTGGCACTGAGGAGTAGGTGGAAGTTGGAAAATTCTGATTAAAATGGGGAGATTGGGAGAAGGGGTGAGGGGAAGATGGGACATCATTTTGGACTTTTTGCCTGGGTAGCTTAGGATAGTTAAGACTGGGCTGCTGTTGTGGATGGTGTAGAGAGTGCGAACGGAATGACATTTGTCCAGAAGGGTCCTGGTATGCCCTTTCTTCTCCAGGAGTCTTTTTTATCACATTTTCCTCGTATTTTGCCCCCGTCAGAGCCTGAGTCTGTCCCCAGTTCTGCAGGCCATCTTCACCGGAATACTGTCCAGGGTACACATTGGCTTCAGGGAAGCTGGCAAAAGAGACCCGGCCCTGCAGCTGCTGGACGTTTATGTGCTTGTCGCCCCGGGGGTATTTCTCCCCAGAGTTATTCTCATAGCCTTGGTAGGACGTCTGGGCATAGTAGCCTTTGGTCATTTGTCTCTGACGCACGCAATTGAGCCCAGGCTGACTTTGATGCCTGTAATTTTCCAGGCGTGAGGAATCCTGTGAAGATGGTTGGTAGTTCTGCTGGTTGCCGTGGAAACCACACCTTTCCCGAAAAGACTGCATGACTCGGTCTTGTTATCTGTAGGAGAAAAAAAAGAATATATCAGTAGATTTAGAGGCAATGTTTTTCATATGCTACAGTTCTTACCCCACAACCCCTTGACTGCAAATTCTAACAGACTCAACATAAGGAACTGAACTGTAAATCTCAACAAAGCACTCTCAGGATTTGGAAACAATAGTGAATGAACAGGATTACTAGTATACAGTCCGTTTGAAATGTTCTGATGAAATTTGATTCTGCTATCTCATGCTCACCACGCACACAAGCTTTCAGGATGTGGTCCTCATTTTTTAAAAGGTCAGGAGGAGGAGGATGCGTCTGTGCTGCCCATTGCAACTGGATGTCCTCTTTTATTCGCCAGTGTGATACCTCAGTAACACTTATTGGGTTTTTAAAACAACATACGATCATTTATGTAACAGTAACTAGAGAAGAATACCATTCCGGCTACTTGACCTCATCAGCGTGTAGCTGGTGGTACTGGCCGGCATGGAAGTGGCTTCACCGGAGAATGGTGACTCCAGGCACTGCTGTCCGAAAAACGTAAGCAAATAAGCTTCTTAAAAAAGACTTCTGGATAAAAAACTATTTTGCTTGGAAAGCCTGTGAGTGAAGGTTTCACCCAGTGGGGTTTAAAGATCAATTTTCCAAGGCAGCACTATTTAAATTGTCCCTGCTTGCATCTGGTAGTTCAGTGCTGTCACTCACTTAAATTAATTTAAAATCATAATTTTTCAAGTACCGTATATACTCGAGTATAAGCCGACCCAAATATAAGCCTAGGCACCGAATTTTACCACAAAAAACTGGGAAAACGTATTGACTTGAGTATAAGCCTAGGGTGTCCATCTGCATGCCTCACTGTGTCCATGTGCATGCCTCACTGTGTCCATGCCTCACTGTCACTGTGCCCATGCCTCACTGTGCCCAATCTCCCTACCTGATCTCCGGCGCTGTCTGACTAGACTGACGTTTAACATAGGAGTCTATGGAAGGGGTACCTGGCTTTGAAAAATCGGTGCTCACCGGCTGTAGGTCTGTTGGACAACAAACTTTGCACACTTGTAGAGGAAGAGTGGGGCTACATGTGTGCCAAGTTTGGGGTCCAGGGGACCTAGGGCTGTCCGGGAACAGGCGCACAAAGTTGAAGATGAACACAGACTCGAGTATAAGCCGAGGGGGGCATTTTCAGCACAAAAAAATGTGCTGAAAACTCGGCTTATACTCGAGTATATACGGTAGGTTTTTTATTGAAAAATATTTATCCTTTTCTCTTCTGCAATTAAACCTTATTACCTGCCCGTTTGCAGGTTTGTGTAGAACAGGGATTTCCAACCTTTGTAAACAAAGGGCCAGGTTACTGTCCTTTAGGGGGACGGAGTGGCTGGTGGAAATAGAAAATGCCCCAGCATCAGTGGGAGTAAAAACAGGACATAGTGCCTGAAGTTTGTTAGATGGAAGATGGAATAGTGCCCCATCATTGGTATTGGTGGGAGGAATTTTGCCCATTTATTTATATAAATGGGAGGAATTATACCCCTATTGCTGGTGTCAGTGGGAGGAATAGTGTGCCATCATTGGTGCCAGTGGAAGGAAAAATACCCCATTGTTGGTGCCAGTGAGAGGAATGCTTCCCCACTGTTGGTGTCAGTGGAAGGAATGGTGCCCCCTTGCTGGTGTCAGTGGGAGGAATAGTACCCCGAGGGCTGGATAAAGGCAAGCAAAGGGCTGAATTCATTACTAAAATAGATGGAGGATCTCATTTGAAAGGTTTGAACAGGCACCTGCCCCAAGAATGAGCATATTAAATAGTAAGAAAGTCCCAACAGACCGCAAATGGGGAAAGGGGATTTATATGTGCCACAATAGCAAATGTTGAAAGACAAAAAAAACTGAAATCACAATCAACTACCCTCTAATAGTACAAAGATCTTTCATAATAAACAGGAAGACAAGTAGATTTACACGTCTACCTTGAAATTTAGCATCCTGGGGATTTAAATTCTTGTCTCCAATGTACAACGTGGTAATTTCAAAATATGCGCCCAAACTAAATAGTAATCTCCATCCCTGAATATAATACATCATATGTAACGATATACAAAAATCACCATCTTGGATATAAAGCCTATGTATACAGTGGCAAAAAATCCTATGGAGTATCACCTTATCAAAAGCGCATCTCGCATGAAAACAAAAACAAAGAGGATAAACTGTCAAAAAATAAAAAAAACCCTGATCGGGATTAACACGCCAGAAGGGGGTAGTCCACCTAGATAGAATGATGCTTATAAAGTGGCGACAGCCCACTTCAAGAGGCAGATGTAGAAAAAATGAACAAAACCCGGCAGCTAATCTTCACTCCATGGCGTGTTTAGCAAACATGGCTGGTGCATACACAATGGCACCTACACTGAGCCGCATTCAGTCCACGGGCTGCAGTTTGGAGACCACTGGTGTAGAATGTACACTTATCTTGTCATGCACAGCCCAGTGTACAGTCTCTGTGTGTCCCTCAGTGCTTGGATAAATAAACTCTTGCATGGATGCACACATCATTCCAGCCAAATAGGTAGTCTGAACTTGGAAGAAGGGAAGAAGATGCCAGCACCAGACCACTAGAGTGGAGGTGAGTCAAGTTCCACTTTGAAGCCCCGCCCCATTTTAAGAGATATATATATATATATATATATATATATATATATATATATATATATATATATATTTTTTTTTTTAATCCCCAACTTCCATAAAAATAAAGAAGGAGCCCATGCCATTAAACTCATGTCCTCACTGGTGCTGATCCCCACAGTCTTACTCAATCCACCCCTGGTCAAACCCACTTCCTGTTAGTGCAGGGTGTCTTGGACCCCCCACTCCCCCTCCCCCAGGCGGTTGTTAGTATAATGACTGGCATTCACATACGTGTATGAACAGAACGGCGCTGAGGTTATCGCCACAGCCTCCTATGTCATGAGGACTGCCCAGTGCCAGAGAAAAGGCTAATGCCGCGTACACACGCTCGGAATTTCCGATGGAAAAAGTCAGACGGAATTTTTTCATCGGATATTCCGACCGTGTGTATGCCCCATCTGACTTTTTCCGTTGGAAATTCCGACGGACTTAGAAAGAAAACATGTTCTTTTTTTTTTCCGACCGAAAAATTTCTGTTCGTCTGGATGCAATTCCGACGGACTAAAAACCACACATGCATCAAGTCGACGCATGCTCGGAAGCATTGAACTTTATTTTTCTCGGTGCGCCGTAGTGTTGTACGTCACTGCGTTCTTGACGGTCGGAATTTGGTGTGACAGTGTGTATGCAAGACAGCTTGAACGGAATTCCGTCGGAAAAACCCGTTGGAGTTTATTCCGACGGAAAATCCGACCGTGTGTACGGGGCATTAGAGGAAGAGCAGCTTGAACGTCTACCATATAAATATGTGGGTTTCTATCTTCCATATCCCAGAGTGCACTGCCCGTCTCCATAGTTTTCTGTACTCAATAAAGGTGAAGAGCCACTTGGGAGATTTCTCAGGAAATGGTTGGTTGTTATTTTATATCCTAACCATCTTCTTTTCATGCTAAAGACTTTTCAGTATATTCAGAAAATTTCTTCTTTTCCCCTAAAAGTTTACACAAAGCAAGTAAACGCAACAAGCTAAGAGTTTTATTTCCTCTAGAACCTGAAATGAACTTTGTGACGGCACACAGCAAACCTCAGAAATTTTAGCTGACCACTTACATATGCAGCGGGACAATTCTCTATCCCAGAAATATGTTGATATCATCCATAGGATTGTAAAGGCCACCACGGAGATGAGCCACTACCCAGGATTTTGAACTGAATTTATTTACGGTATTTATTACAGGTACTTGTATAGCGGCATGAATCTACGCAGCTCTTTATATATACAGAATATTGTACATTCACATCAGTCCCTGCCCTCAAGGAGCTTACAATCTAAGGTTCCTAACGCACATATATACTGTATATACTCGAGTATAAGCCGACCCGAATATAAGCCGAGGCACCTAATTTTACCACAAAAAAATGTGAAAACGTATTGACTCGAGTATAAGCCTAGGGTGTCCATCTGCATGCCTCAATGTGCCTCACTGTGTCCATGTGCATGCCTCACTGTGTCCAGGCCTCACTGTGTCCATGCCTCACTGTGTCCATGCCTCACTGTGTCCATGCCTCACTGTGTCCATGCCTCACTGTGTCCATGCCTCACTGTGTCCATGCCTCACTGTGCCCATGCCTCACTGTGCCCATGCCTCACTGTGTCCATGACTAGACTGACGTTTAACATGGGAGTCTATGGAAGGGGTGCCCGGATTTGAAAAATCGGTGCTCCCCGGCCGTAGGTCCCCCAGACAACAACCTTTGCACACTTGTAGAGGAGAAATGGGGCTACATGTGTGCCAAGTTCCGAATCCAGGGGACCTATGACCGACCGGTACTGGGTCCCCAAATTCACCAGAGAAATTACCGTTTAACATGGGAGTCTATGGAAGGGGTGCCCGGCTTTGAAAAATAGGTTCTCCCCGGCCGTAGATCCCCTGGACAAAAAACTGTGCACACTTGTAGAGGAAGAGTGGGGTTACATGTGTGCCAAGTTTGGGGTCCAGGGGACCTACGGCCGGCCGGTACCGGGTCCCCAAATCCGGGAGATCAGGCGCAAAAAGGTGACTCCAGTATAAGCCGAGGGGGGCATTTTAAGCACAAAAAAATGTGCTTAAAAACTCAGCTTATACTCGAGTATATACGGTACACATACTCGGGACAATTTAGACAGGGGCTAATTAACCTTTCAGCGTGTCTTTGTAGTGTGGGAGGAAACCGGAGTACCTGGAGGAAACCCACACAGGCAGGTAGTGTTATAGTTGGGAATCAAACCAACAACCCTATTGCTGCTAGGCAGAAGTGCTTACCACTTGGCCACTGTGCTGCATGTGCAAGTTCCCTTTTTACGGAAAAATTGAAAAGGTGAACACTATACACTCTACCAACCCCCTAGGTTTCCACTGTACTTACCTCTGTTGGTGATGATCTGTCAGTGCCCACGCAGCCAAGGCAAAAGTCTAGGGATTTGAAAGACCCCCCCTCTTCTCTCTGCAGCACTTCCGGGACAGATTAAAACGCTGACCAAGCAGAATCAGACCAACTGAAATTTGCTGATTTTCACCCAAAATTTATTTGATTTTCTTCATCCCTAATGAACCTGCCTTCACCCGTTTGCTAATTTTAAGACTTCTGTTCAAAATAAAAGGTCAAACACTGTACAGCCTGTAGGTGGGGTGCAGCATGGTGTGGCGGCAATAACACACACACAGTCCAATTGCGATGAAAGGAACTTGTATTCAAGTAATGCAAAGACAGTTCTCAATAAACCCATGGGTACAGCCCAACCAAGAACACTCACTGATTCCAACAGCATGTAGAGAGCAGGTTTCAGCTGAATGGAAGCCACCTGTTTGGAAGGGCAGAATGTGGCCTGGCCATCTCGTGCCCAAGTGGGAAGATGTCCAGAGGAGTTGCAATCCCTATGCTTTTCCTTCTCATCAGGAACCTTTCCCTCCCGCTACCTGCCCTTACTCTACCCACTCCCAAATGCTCGCCAAGCCTGGAAACCAGTGTCTTAAATAGGCTCTGCCTGACCCAAGATGGGTGCTAGAATCACATCCAAACAGATAGCTTCCCCAGTGACCCAGGAAACCACAGAGGAACCATGTTCCTCTAGACTCCCTCTCCATCTGCAATGCCGCTGCAAATGAATGTCACCTACGGTGGAGAAAGTAAACTGCACAAACAAATGGCCACTGCCCTCACCTATAACTGGCCTTTGCAGCAAGGAGCACATGGAAGGGCAACACATTCCCAGCTCAACTTACCGAAACAACCACATTTTCCTGTCTAACAGTATGCGTTAAAAACGGGTTTAGTCATGCAAATACAAGCGTAAGCTATAGAGCCCCATCAAGGCACCCCGGCATTTTCTGTAGTCCTAAATCTAAATTTTGAGAGCCTCCACAGTGGAAGCACATGCATTATAATGGATAGGCAGAGGGCAGGTGGGCCTAAAGGGAGACCACCTCTCCCTAAAAGGCACAGGGGCACATTGGACACCCAGCACATAGAACTATACCAGCAAAAGTAAACTGCACCTGCCTACAAGCGTGTGACTGACGCATGAAATAACATTTTGATAGATTCTTCTAGTTTTTGCTATTTTAGCAATTTAATCTGTTTTCTAAGTGGGGTTTATTTTATTTATTTAACCTCCTAGACCTGACATCAAAAGTATTTTATTGTCTGTGTCTGAACGGATAAAGATCACTGGGAGTGGTATTGGGTCTGTAACCACCCCCAAATTATAAAGGTCACATGAAACATAGGAAAGAGATCAGTTCATACATGTAAAATATAATTTTTTTCCTTATCCAGACTAAAGCCCTGTACACACGATCCTTTTTACCGATGAAGACAGTCCGATGGACTTTTTTCATCGGACGAACCGATCGTGTATGGGCCCCATCGGTCTTTTTTCCATCGGTGTTAAAAAATAGAACATGTTTTAAATTTAACCGATGGAAAAAAAAAACAATAGCAAATTACTATCGTCTGTGGGGAACTCCATCGGATAAAAAACCCACGCATGCTCAGAATCAAGTCGACGCATGCTCAGAAGCATAGAACTTCATTTTTCTTGGCTCGTCGGGAGTGTTTTACGTCACGGCGTTTGGGACGATCGGTTTTTTGACTGATGGTTTGTAGGCAAGACTGATGGAAGTCAGCTTCATCGGATTTCCGATGGAAAAATCCATCGGTTTAAAATCCATAGGAAATCCGATCGTGTGTACAGGGCTTTACTCAGCTGGTGGCCAGGCCACACAGAGGTCCAATTTCTATATTTTCTTAAGGTGTATTTCTAAGCTTTTGGTTAACTTTGCCTATACATACACTTCAATTCTCCCACATGCATGAGCCTGGTAAAGACATGGGGACCCCGTGTTATTGATTTTTCCAGACTGATATTCTGGAGGACCATTTCGAGCGGTGCTTCTCAAGCAGGGTTTCATGGAACCCTTGGGTTCCTCCTTGGGTTGCTAGGGGTTCCTTGAGCAATGAGTAATGTTGGATTGATCTCCCATCTACATTGAACATTATCGCAAGGGAGCAATTTTACAATAACCATCAATGTAATGGGTCACTTCCACATTGACCTCTAATGTTAGAGGATACTATAGCCTTTTTCTTCTGCAGCTATTGTTCGTTTCGAGAAAAATACTGAAATTATTTCATAGGGGGTTGGTAACAGAACTACCTGCCCTGGGTGTCAAATATATTAGGAACTCCACATTACTTATTCTATTATTAAAAATGTCAACTTAATGATCACGTTCATGCACTATGAGCTGTAGGTAGAATTCCTTTTAGCAGGGGTTCCCAGAGAACCTGAAAATTATTTCAAGGGTTCCATAGGGGGAGTTGGTAGGTTGGCCCGAAGCTGTAAAAATATTATTTTTTGAAAGGTTAAATCCCTTTCCAATGGTGTGTGGGGACAAACTGACAATAGTTTTCAAATATAGTGACGAGAAAAATGAAGAAGGAAAGAAGGAAACTTTTTCTAGTTTCTAACATAAATAAATGAAATGATAACGGTTGTTGTGGTCTTTAGTCAAGACAAATGAATGTTCATGTGCTAGGAAACGTTTCATCTGAAATAGAAAAATTTGTGGTTATGAACATTCGTTCTTTAAAAAAAAAATCATAAGGGGATTTTTATCAAAACTGGAGCAGACAATCTGTTACAGCTGTGCATATAGTATCCAATCAGCTTCTATCCTCAGCTTGTTCAGTAAAGCTTTGAAAATGAAAGACACAAGCTGATTGGTTGCCAAGTAAATCTGCTCCATAGTCAGTCTGCTCTAGTTTTGATAAATTCCCCTCAATGTATGGTATAGGAATACTGTATATGAAAGATATGAATATATGGAATACAATTGAAGGTTTCTGTATAGTGCAGCCTTTTTACCACAAAGGAACCGCTAACATCACTTTTAGGTTTTAGGGAACCTTACTAAAACCAATGAATTGGGGATCAATGCGAAAAATGTCCCTTACATTGGTGATCAGAGGGAAGAATGTTCCTTACATTGGTGGTCAGTGGAAGGAATGCTCCTTACATTGGTGATCAGTGGGAAGAATGTTCCTTACATTGGTGATCAGAGGGAAGAATGCCCCTTAGATTGGTGATCAGTGGGAAGAATGTTCCTTACATTGGTGGTCAGTGGGAAGAATGCTCCTTACATTGGTGGTCAGTGGGAAGAATGTTCCTTACATTGGTGATCAGTGGGAAGAATGTTCCTTACATTGGTGGTCAGTGGGAAGAATGTTCCTTATATTGGTGATCAGTGAGAAGAATGTTCCTTACATTGGTGATCAGTGGGAAGAATGCTCCTTACATTGGTGATCAGTGGGAAGAATGTTCCTTACATTGGTGATCAGAGGGAAGAATGCCCCTTACATTGGTGGTCAGTGGGAAGAATGCTCCTTACATTGGTGATCAGTGGGAAGAATGTTCCTTACATTGGTGATCAGTGGGAAGAATGCCCCTTACATTGGTGATCAGTGGGAAGAATGCCCCTTACATTGGTGATCAGAGGGAAGAATGCCCCTTACATTGGTGGTCAGTGGGATGAATGCTCCTTACATTGGTGATCAGAGGGAAGAATGCCCCTTAGATTGGTGATCAGTGGGAAGAATGCTCCTTACATTGGTGATCAGTGGGAAGAATGTTCCTTACATTGGTGATCAGTGGGAAGAATGCCCCTTACATTGGTGATCAGTGGGAAGAATGCCCCTTACATTGGTGATCAGAGGGAAGAATGCTCCTTACATTGGTGGTCAGTGGGAAGAATGCTCCTTACATTGGTGATCAGTGGGAAGAATGCCCCTTACATTGGTGATCAGTGGGAAGAATGCCCCTTACATTGGTGGTCAGTGGGAAGAATGCCCCTTACATTGGTGGTCAGTGGGAAGAATGCCCCTTACATTGGTGGTCAGTGGGAAGAATGCCCCTTACATTGGTGGTCAGTGGGTAGAATGCCCTTTACATTGGTGGTTAGTGGGAAGAATGCCCCTTACATTGGTGGTCAGTGGGAAGAATGCCCCTTACATTGGTGGTCAGTGTGAAGAATACTCCTTACATTGGTGGTAAGAATGCTCCCTACCATTTGAGGTTCGTTGGAAGAATGCTCCCTACCATTGGAGGACTGTGGGAAGAATGCTCGCTACATTGGTGGTCAGTGGGAAGAATGCCCCTTACATTGGTGGTCAGTGGGAAGAATGCCCCTTACATTGGTGGTCAGTGGGAAGAATGCCCCTTACATTGGTGGTCAGTGGGAAGAATGCCCCTTACATTGGTGGTCAGTGGGAAGAATGCCCCTTACATTGGTGGTCAGTGGGTAGAATGCCCCTTACAATGGTGATCAGTGGGAAGAATGCCCCTTACATTGGTGGTCAGTGGGAAGAATGCCCCTTACATTGGTGGTCAGTGGGAAGAATGCCCCTTACATTGGTGATCAGTGGGAAGAATGCCCCTTACATTGGTGATCAGTGGGAAGAATGCCCCTTACACTGGTGGTCAGTGGGAATAATGCCCCTTACATTGGTGGTCAGTGGGTAGAATGCCCTTTACATTGGTGGTCAGTGGGTAGAATGCCCTTTACATTGGTGGTTAGTGGGAAGAATGCCCCTTACATTGGTGGTCAGTGGGAAGAATGCCCCTTACATTGGTGGTCAGTGTGAAGAATACTCCTTACATTGGTGGTTGGTGGAAAGAATGCTCCCTACCATTTGAGGTTCGTTGGAAGAATGCTCCCTACCATTGGAGGACTGTGGGAAGAATGCTCGCTACATTGGTGGTCAGTGGGAAGAATGTTCCTTACATTGGTGATCAGTGGGAAGAATGTTCCTTATATTGGTGGCCAGTGGGAAGAATGCTCCCTACCATTGGAGGTCTGTTGGAAGAATGTTCCCTACAGTGGTGGTCAGATTGCCACCCTTACAGACAGCTAAAATGATAATTGTGCTGGCTTTGTCAAGTATAAATGCCCCCGGGACTATGCAGGCACCATCAAATGGAAGGTCAAGCAGCCACAATTTAAGAAGCCCCTAGCAACATCTGGAGGAACCCTAGTTGAGACTGGCTGGTTAAATATATGCAAAACTAGATGTATACATAGATTCTAATATATACAATCAATACAGTGTATGATTGTCCACTAAAACCCATAGCTGATAAACATATAACGTATATATAAACATACTTCTAAACATGCACTCAACTTATACATTTAGGCCCCTTTCACACGGAGGGTCCGTTCAGGTCCGCCTGTCAGTTTTTTAGGCGGACCTGCACGGACGCTCCATGTAGCCCTATGGAGGCACGGATGTCAGCGGTGACATGTCCGCTGACATCCGCTCCGCCAAAGTGTGACAGAGGAAAACCCTATTTTTCCTTCCGTCGGCGGAGCGGATCGGATGACAACGGACTCTACGGTCCGTCGTCATCTGATTCCCCATAGGGGAGAGCGTCGCTCTGACAGGGCGGTCCCTGCACAGTGTGCGGGGACCGCCCAGTCATCCGCCGGCTCAGCGGGGATCAACGGAGCGATCCCCGCTGAGCATGACTGATCCGCCCCGTGTGAAAGAGCCCTTAGAAAAACATTGTTCTGCATTTGTCTTGTGCTGATTTCACAAGATTTCAGAAAAAAAAAAACCTGTTTAATCTGGACATTCTTTCAAGTAGCAGGTCTGGGTGAAATTTTGAAGGGTCTTCAAACTAAATTATGGCATCATTGAATGTTCTGATGAATGATCTTTCAGAGTTTCCTACAAGTGTTCAATCACAAGTCTGCACGTGTATGGCCAGATTAAGGATAGACGTGAAAGATAAATGTGGGATGAAAATCGAAGCTGCTCAGTAGGTAGGCCAAGTCTGACTTCAAATGAATAAGCGCCATGTTCCAAGTAGCCTACACCACTAAAACACTGGCAGGTATGGAACTGTGGAGTGCCAAAAATGAAAGTAGAAAGAGCATGCTGGGACTGGATTCCTACATACACGAGCAGAGCCTGCACCGCAGTCACTTATCAGGTCTGGAGTCGGCACCTGTCCCTCTGTGTGACTTCTGAAGGGGCTTGTCACATCCGCACCTGTGCCCCTCATTAGTTGAGGTTACCTAGTACTCCTTTAGAGCTTGCCATGACAGAAACGACCCCTCTCCCTCCTCCTCTTCCTCCAGTACTCACGCAGCTGGCTTTCTCCCAGTGATTTGTGCAGAGTTGGGGAAGGGGGGGGGGGGAGAGATCAGCAGCATCATTACATGATCTATGACTGAAGCTTCACAGAAGGTGCTTTGGTGGAGCCAGACGCTGCATACAAATGAGTGGTAGGCAAGACTCGGAGCACTTCCTCCTGCAAAATTTCCTATATCACCAGCTGGGAGGGAGAATCACGCAGGCGGGAACTTAATTAGCGCTTAACCCCTCGTCTGCCAAGCAGCGAATGGTCAATGTGAACATGTTTTCCAAGATGAAGTTCCTCGGCCACTAGATAAAAAAAAAAAAGGATGCATGACCTCTAAATAACAAAGGGGCAGAATGAGGAACACTATGAAATATTCAAATGACATTATTGGCAGGGTGGCCAACTCACACATTTGTGAGAAGCTTGTCACCAATTGCTGGCGTCTTTTACAAAAGGCAGATCCCAATTTTAATACTTTCCAAGTCACCGAGCCGGAGTATGTATGAACGCAATGACGTCAGAACTCCCCAACTGCATACTTGTTCCAGGTCAACGAATCAAACAGGATGAAGGACACTGCTTCAGTCTGGCATTTGTTTTGTTGAACTATCACAAAACGCATGGGATTGATTTGCTAACGGCAGAGTGCAAAATCTGGTCCAGCTCTACGTAGAAACCAATCAGCTTCCAGGTTTTATTGCCAAAGCTTAAAGCGGTAGAAAACTATGCCTGATCATTTTTACCTACAAGTTAGGCCTCATGTACACTGCTGCTGGTAAACAGACCTTTAGTGCCGGTTCACACTTGTGCGATGCTCAGACATCGCATGTAATTCGCAGCAAACTGCTGTTCACATTACATGCGATGTCTGTGCGGTGCGATTTCAGCCATACAGATAGTATGGCTGATATCGCAGCGCATTCGGTCCAAACATGCACAGGACCCTTTTTTCTGTTCGGACCAGAATCGGATCGCATGTGTGTTCACACATATGCGATCCGATTCATGTCCGAACTGTCATTTGCAGTGCGATACGCGAGCTGAAATGGGGGTGTCATTAAGATATAATGACACTTCCCAGCAGTTTGCATATGGCAGTGTGAACGGCAGTGCGAGTCTGTGCGATGCGGGAACCCTCAGTGGATTTGCAGGGTTCTCGCATCGCACAAGTGTGAACCGGTGTTCTGCCGAGCTGGTTCCGCCTATCGATATGGTTCCGATCTCGACTGCGCAGGCGCAATCTGAGGCGACGGAATTCTCCGAGCGTGAACAGCTGTTCGGCAGCTGTAGACGCGCTCGCTCCCGATGCTAGGGGAACCAGCTCGACAAAGCGGAGGGGGCGGAGACTGGGACACGCCGCTCTATAGGGCGGCATTAAACAAGTTGATGGCCGGGTGACACGCCGCTCTGTACACATTTTAAAAAAATACAGAGCGGCGTGTCACCCGGCCATCAACTTGTTTAATGGCGCCCTATAGAGCGGCATGTCCCAGTCTCCGCCCCCGCCGCTTTCTGCGCAGCGTGTATCCTCGGGAGCGAGCGCGTCTACAGCTGACGAACAGCTGTAGATGTTCGTAGATTTCCGTGTGTTACGAGTGCGCATGCGCAGTCGAGCTCGGAACGATATCGATAGGGGAACTAGGTCGACAAGACACCGGCACTTAGGAGCAGTTGGGCATTTTTTTCAACTGCTCCTAAACTCTCCTCTATGTTATCTTATCAGTACATGTACACAGGGTCTTTTATAGTCGTTTCTAGGCAGTTGTGTTTAGAGGCTTTTTCTTGAACCCCCAAAAATGCGTTCAGAAGCTGTGTTTAGAGGCAGTTGAAGCGCCAAACACAGCTTAAGTGGCTAAATGCGGCAACTCGCGTTTAGCAGCGTTTCGTTTACAGACGTTTTTCATTTTAACAAAGAATAAAAAAATGCTTCTAGACGCAAATGCGGCATGTAAACGCGGCTAAATGGCCGTTTTTAGACACTGGTTTCTAGCTGTCAAGTAAAATCGTTCAGGAGAGGTTGAACAACGTCCCGTGTACATGAAGCCTAAGCCTATAATAAGGCTTTCCTGTAGGTAAAATAAATATCTCCTAAACGTGCACCGTTTAGGAGATATTCACCCTGGATGCAGCCAGTTATGTCACCAGCGCATGCGCTCTGAAGGTCATACCTTACCGGACCTTCAGAGCTCCGCTCCGGAACCGAGCGCTCCCACGCGCATGCATGTGAGTGACCTCATCGCAGCTCCGGCCAAGCACATAGCCGGAGCGCACAAACCCGGGGGAAGAGGTCAGCCTTCTTGGCGGTGACATTACAGCACTGGATGGCTTTGTTCCAAGGTGAGTATTTTATAATATGGTAGTATGCAATGCATACTACCACATTAAGCTATTTCTTTGCCCCCCCCTTTTTTTTTCTGCAACAGCCATGGTTTATGACCGCTTTAGCTGAAGTTTGAAGCCGACTGGCTACCATGTACAGCTGCACCAGATTTAAAATTCTCCAGTTTTAGTAAACTAACCCATTGAAGGCAATACACACAAGACTCACATATAATTGGATACAACTGACAAATTTGTGACAGACCCAAAGGAAGCAAATAAGAGAAGTTCACTGTTGGGTTTATGTACACTTAGCTCCTTGGTGCTGGCTCCCGTTGGTCCTTAACCACTTCAATACCGGACATTTTCACCCCCTTCCTGCCCAGACCAATTTTTAGTTTTCAGCGCTGTCGCACTTTGAATGACAATTGCGCAGTCATGCAAGACTGTACCCAAATGAAGACTTTATGTTTTTTTTTCCCACAAATAGAGCTTTCGTTTGGTGGTATTTGATCACCTCTGCGGTTTTTATTTTTTGCGCTATAAACAAAAGAAGAGCGTAAATTTTGAAAAAAAAAACACAATATTTTTTACTTTTTGATTTAATAAATATCACAATTTAAAAAAAAATAAAAACATTTCCTCAATTTAGGCCGATACGTATTCTTCTACATATATTTGGTATAAAAAAAAAATCGCAATAAGCGTATATTGATTGGTTTGCGCAAAAGTTATATAGATTTATGGCATTTACATTTTTTTTACTAGTAGTGGCGGCGATCTGCGATTTTTATTGTGACCGTGACATTGCGACGGACATATCAGACACTTTTGACACGTTTTTGGGACCATTCACATTTATACAGCGATTAGTGCTATAAAACTGCACCGATTACTGTGTAAATGTGACTGGCAGGGAAGGGGGTTAACACTAGGGGGCGATCAAGGGGTTAAATATGTTCCCTAGGGAGTGATTCTAACTGTAGGGGAGGGGACTCACAAGGGGAGGAGACCGATCTGTGTTCCTCTGTACTGGGAACACACATCGGTCTCCTCACCTGACAGGACCGTGGATCTGTGTTTACACACACAGATCCACGGTCCTGCTGTGATCACGGGCAATCGCGGGTGCCCAGGACGTCATATGACGTCCACCCGGGGGAGAGAAGGTTCCTGCCGACGTCATTTTACAATGGCTCTGTATGGAACTGGTTAAAGGGGTTCTGAATCCGTTGTTGTCAGTGAGAGGAATAGTGCCCCATCACTGGTGTCAGTAAGAGGAATAGTGCCCCATCACTGGTGTCAGTGAGAGGAATAGTGCCCCATCACTGGTGTCAGTGAGAGGAATAGTGCCCCATCACTGATGTCAGTGAGAGGAAGAGTGCCCCATCACTGGTGTCAGTGAGAGGAAGAGTGCCCCATCACTGGTGTCAGTGAGAGGAAGAGTGCCCCATCACTGGTGTCAGTGAGAGGAAGAGTGCCCCATCACTGGTGTCAGTGAGAGGAAGAGTGCCCCATCACTGGTGTCAGTGAGAGGAAGAGTGCCCCATCACTGGTGTCAGTGAGAGAAATAGTGCCCCATCATTGGTGTCAATATGAGGAATAGTGCCCCATCACTGGTGTCAGTGAGAGGAATAGGGCCCCATCACTGGTGTCAGTGAGAGGAATAGGGCCCCATCACTGGTGTCAGTGAGAGGAATAGGGCCCCATCACTGGTGTCAGTGAGAGGAATAGGGCCCCATCACTGTTGTCAGTGAGAGGAATAGTGCCCCATCACTGGTGTCAGTGAGAGGAATAGTGCCCCATCACTGGTGTCAGTGAGAGGAATAGTGCCCCATCACTGGTGTCAGTGGGAGGAATGGTGCCCTGTCTTTGATGTCAGTAAAAGGAATACTGACTTGTATCAGTGGAAGGAATAGTGCCCCAAGGGCCCAATAGAGGCAAGCAAGGGACCACATTCGGCCCGTGGGCTGCAGTTTGAAGACCCCTGCTTTAGATTGTAAGCTGAATAAGCAGGGCCCTCCTATTCCTTCTATATCAAACTGTGTTCTAATTGTACTGTCCCTGTTTATATTGTAAATCCTGTATAATTATACTTATAATAATAATAATAATAATAATATTTTGACCACATACATCACCAATCTCCGGTATGGCTGAAGCTATGAATGTGCGAATATATGGAATTGGGTAAAATCCAAATGCAAGCAAAGTCTTGGATTT
This sequence comes from Rana muscosa, assembly GCA_029206835.1. Classification (NCBI taxonomy): domain Eukaryota; kingdom Metazoa; phylum Chordata; class Amphibia; order Anura; family Ranidae; genus Rana; species Rana muscosa. Next base: position 154,332,924 of record CM055127.1, on the reverse strand, counting down.
ATTTAGGTATTTAAAAAAGAACACTGGAAACAAGATTACATTTTTGCAATATATGTGTAAAGTTGATAGGATATGTACACCTGTCTGCTTTTTGATGCATGGTAGCTCATACAACAACCTGCGTCTGTGTATTGCAAACAAGCTAGTTAATAAACAGCCAGCTCAACTCTCCCATAAAACACAGCAATTTAATCCAACATAGTTTTACTTGTTAAAATGCAGTACATGCGATGTTCACCAGTCAAATCAAAGTGTAAAGAGACCATGATCTTTTACGCATTGTGCACACTATGATAGCTGGTACCTAACTGAGAAAACATAAGGAAGAAGGAATAAATCTAAGGACTAAAGCGACTAACCCCAACATGTAGGTAAACTAGAATATGCCATTTCAGAAATACAGTAATAACAACAAGTTGTAGTTATACTGAATTGTCACTAGATGTCAGGACTAAAATATGTATTCATTCAAATCCAATACAAAGGTGATGGATACAAGCTAATTGTTCCAGAACATTGGCCAAAACCATAGGCTGCAGAATGCAAAGCAGAAAAGAAGCCCTTCCCTTTACCAAATCCCTGCACTACATATTGCAGATCACTTCATGGCAGCTGAGTGCAGGTTCACAAAAATCACATAAGCTGCATTCCCAAATCCTTACCCTGGCAACTTTACTAATTCAACATTGCCCAAACCCGGCTCTGTACAGGACTCTTTCACTAAGCTCCATACTGAGCAAAATGTGGCAGAGGGAGATGCCTGGCGGTGTTGGGTGTAGCTGCGCAAATACAATTACAAGGGCAATCAGTATGCCTGCAGATTCTTGTGAGCAGAGATGAGCTGGAGTCCTAACTTAACCCACCTAAGCGACCCTGCCAGGAAGCTGTCACTGTACTGGGCCAATCATAAGCAGCTGAGGCATGCCCCGCAGATGCATGTATACATGCCTATTGTGAACATGAAGCTGCCTGCCGGGGAATGCCCTGGCTGAAGATGACTGGCCCATAGAGGTGACACCTTCCTGGTGGGCTGGCCAACATAGGTTTGAATCCTACTCCAAACACGCCCAAGCTCATCACTACTTGTGAGCTGTGGAGTGTATACCCAATTGATAAAGTGCTTTGCAACATGCAGTGCAGAGATTGGTGAAGACCGCGCACACCTTAGGCTATTAGGCAGGGGGTTATTTTCCAAAACCGGAGAGTGCAAAATTTGGTGCAACTGTAAAGATGCCCCACAGTGTGGGCTAGGGTTGCCACCTCATCCCTTTAAACCCGAACACATATGAATTACACAGGTTCTGAGGCTAATTAAATGTAGATAAGTCACCGAGTTTAATTACCACCGTAATCAGTCACAGAACCTGTGTAATTAATATGTGTTCGGAGTTTAAAGGGATGAGGTGGCAACCCTAGTGTGGGCCCATGTTTTACAGCTGGTGGGCTACATAGGTATATTGCAGCACAAATTTATTTGTGCTGCATTTTAGGGTTGGTTCTAGCGCACCAATATATTTATTCACTTGCACTTTTTGAATCACAGTAATTCCTTGATTGGTTGCATCTTTTACCATTCGGGTATCCTATTTTGTTAGATTTTTCACTTATTTTACACGTAGTAGCGCTTTAGTACTATATTATTATTTTACATAGGTATATTGGCTACCAGGATCTTGGGGTTTCCAAATTACTGTTCCCTCTTCCCTTCTATTTACCTGCTTAGTGAAAAGGACTTGCTTGCTTATTTGTGTGCATTCAATGGGAGATCTGGCTAGTCTTGGCCTGAAAGACGGACGAGGAGAGGAACTGAGAAGAAAAAGCGATCAATTAATATCCAAGCTCTATAAAAATCCATCCAACCACAGGAAAAAAAAAAAAAAAAATCTAAAATCCGAGAAGCTTTCGCTGTTTGAAAAGGAAGCAAGTCTTTTTCACAATCACGGTGTGAGGCTTTAGCTGACTGAATGGAGCTGCAGATTAGCTATTGTGCAGAGAATAAGCCGGTTACAAGCCAATCCTTCGGCACGGTAGAGGGAATGAAGGGGTTAATAACACACAATGTACCTACAATATATTCAGCAATCAGAAAGCAAAAAAAATCACAAGAAGGCTTCCACATTGTAAAAGGTTGAGTGCGAGCAGAGGTGAGGACTGTAAGTAGTTCCAGTGGAGATAATGATGGACAAAGCTGCGATTACAATTTTTGGGGTATTTATGGAGCCTGGCAGTTTGAACATTAGATTTTCCAAGCATGCATGTTTTTCTGCAGAACTATTTTTTTTATTACTTTCTGCGTTCAAGGATTATGGGCCTATTCACACCTAAATGCAACATGTGTTGTGTAAAGGCAGCTTATTTATTATGAATGGGCTGCAAGCACGCATTGATGAAAACAAATGTACAAGACCCTACCAGTGTCAGTGTGCATGTTATGTGCGTTTTGGTATGCATGCATAGCACTCAACTGTATAGTGCACTGGGATGCTATTTACAATGAATAGCACTTCAACACAGTACATAGAGCAGGTGCACGGTGGTTGAAGATGGAGGGGCTTTGGGTATCAGACTGCTGGAGACCTGTGTTGCTGCGTGTGTGTGTGTGAGACTAGCGGTCTGACTCTACAAGGTGCTGCCTGAATAGAGTATTTAACCCCATGCTGCAAAACTTGGGAACTAATAAAAACCTTAATAATCTTCTGTTTTATGCTGCCAGTCACTGATGTCTCCTGTAGTAGGCCCTCAGTCTATGACCATCTTCTGTAGTAGATCCTCAGTCTCTGACCTTCTTCTCTAATAGGCCCTCAGTCTGTAATGTCCCCTGTAGTATGTCCTCAGGCTCTGACCATCTCCTGTAGTAGGTACTCAGTCTATGAATATCTATTATAGTATGTCCCCAGTCTCTGATATCTCTGTCTCCTATAGAATGTCTCCTGTAGTAGGTCCTCAGTCTATAACCATCTTCTGTAGTAGGTCCTCAGTCTCTGACCCTCTTCTCTAGTAGGTCCTCAGTCTCTGACCTTCTTCTGTAGTAGGTCCTCAGTCTCTGACCTTCTTCTGTAGTAGGTCCTCAGTCTCGAACCTTCTTCTGTAATAGGTACTCAGTCTCAGACCTTCATCTGTAATAGGTACTCAGTCTATAAATATCTCTTATAGTATGTCCTCAGTCTCTGGTGTCTATGTCTCCTACAGAATAACCTTAGCCTCTGATCATCTTCTGTAGTATGTCCCAGCCTCTGACCATCTCCTGTAGTATGTTCTGTCTTTGACCATCTCTTGTAATACATATTCAGTCTCTGACCATCGTCTGTAGTATGACCTCAGTCTCTGGTGTTCTCCTGTAGTATGCATACAGCCTCTGAGCATCTTGTGTAGAACAACTTCAGTCTGACCATCTTCTGTAGAATGTCCCTAGTCCCTGGCATCTCCTGCAATACGTCCTCATTCTCTGATCATTAATGTAGTAAGTCCCAGCCTCTGTCCATCTCTTGCAGTGTGTCCCAACCTCTGCTCATCTTCTGTAGTATGTCCCAGCCTCTTTCCATCTCCTGTAGTATATCCCAGCTTCTGCCCATCTCCTGTAGTATGTCCCAGCCTCTGTCCATCTCCTGTAGTATGTCCCAGCCTCTGTCCATCTCCTGTAGTATGTCCCAGCCTCTGTCAATCTCCTGTAGTATGTCCCAGCCTCTGTCAATCTCCTGTAGTATGTCCCAGCCTCTGCCCATCCCTTGTAGTATGCCCCACCCTATGCCCATTTCTTGTAGTATGTCCCAGCCTATGCCCATCTTCTGCAATATGTCCTCAGCCCCTGACCGTCTCTTGTCGCATGTCCCTAGTCTCTGAACATTCTCCTGTACTATATCCTCAGTCTCTGACTATCTCTTGTAGTATGTCCCAAGCCTCTGACCATCTCCTGTAGTATGTCCCAGCCTCTGTCCATCTCCTGTAGTATGTCCCAGCCTCTGTCCTACTCCTGTAGTATATCCCAGCTTCTGCCCATCTCCTATAGTATGTCCAAGCCTCTGCCCATCCCTTGTAGTATGCCCCACCCTATGCCCATTTCTTGTAGTATTTCCCAGCCTTTGCCCATCTTCTGCAATATGTCCTCAGCCCCTGACCGTCTCTTGTAGCATGTCCCTAGTCGCTGAACATTCTCCTGTACTATATCCTCAGTCTCTGACTATCTCTTGTAGTATGTCCCAAGTCTCTGACCATCTCTTGTAATTTGCCTCCAGTCTCTGAACAGTCTCCTGTAGTATGTCCCCAGGCTTTGAACATCTCCTGTAGTATGTCTTTAGCCTCTGGTCATCACCTGTAGTATGCCCTCAGTCTTTAAACATTCTCCTGTAGTATGTCTTTAGTCCTTGTCCTTTTACTTTAGTATGTCCACAATCTCTAGCATTCTCATGTAGCATTATGCACTGTGAATAATATACAAGGTCCTCGGGCGATATCAGGGGGTGTACTTAGGCCCCATATGTCTAATGAGTTGACCAACACTGCTTTACATACTACAAATGCCACCTTCCAGCAGTTAATACAAAGGCAAAGAACTGTAATTTTAGCTATTTTTTTCCTAACAGTGTGCGTTACTTTCAATAAAAAATCCGTAAAAATTGAAGGAAAAAAAAGAACCATTTGTTTCCTTTTTCATACCCTCGGGAGAAGGAATCTGATTGATTGCTATGCTTACACGTCCCTGTTGCAATACTCCAGTCTACACACATAAGCCTAATGAGCATAGGGAAGCATATTGGAATTATGAGAAATGAGGGCTACGCTGCAATCAGGGGTCTTGTCTTTATAACGCATGCTTTTTCTCTAGCGGTGAAATGGTGGCTGTATAAGACAGACGGGCTCTGCCTGAGTGGAGCTGACATGCTATTACCCATGTAGCATCCTCTGCCCCCCCAGGGTCTGTAACTTCCACACCTGCTGCTGGGAGAACAATCAGAGCAGAGAATGAGCGGGAGCACAGACAAGCCGCTGTGCCTGGGGTTACCTGCTGGTGCGCGAACAGGAGATGAGAAGCAGGGAATTAGCGCGCCATGTCTGCTGCCCACCTTCGAGGAGGTGGCAGGAAAAATCAACCGAGGAGGCAAATCATCATAGATGATCCATAAACCACCGCGTATGGCACTCTCTGCTACAGAACACAGGCCCCGTTTTTAAAAACCAGAGCAAAAAAATTGTCACAATGCTGCCCATAGCATCTACTTTTGAGGCTATCAAAAAAACTTCAGTTTTAGATTGAGTGGGGAAAGGTTAGAATCTCTGGCCTTTTACTTCTCTGTGTTCCCGTTGGAAATATTTTCCCTCCCTTCTGGTCTCTGTGATAATTCATCAGGACAGGAAGTGGGGAATGTTTACTAAAGTCGCATATCAGTAGAAACACCAATGTTTTGAGAGTGGGCAGGTCCTCTTTTTCAAGGTGACAAGTACAGAAGGTCTCGGAGATGGTCTCTGCTTGTAACCTTGAAAAAAAAAGGGGGGTCTGCATACCCTGGAAGTGTTGTTTTTGCTAATATGGGACGTCAATAAAACAGTCATCTTGTAAGTTCAGTTGGAGTGCTGGCTGTGTTCTATGTTTGGATTTTAACGGTCACCATTTAGCCAAGCCCCCCCCCCTCAGGATGTTGGTGCCGTGTGGTAAGATGTATTGCAAGGACGCAAGGAGGGACATAAAGTGCAGTAAAGGACAGCTTCTGAGATTGCTCTGTTGAAGATTTTTCCTCGCTTCCTGTCTGGGTGACAAACTGTCACCCGGACAGTAAGTGAGGAGCGATACAGATTGCAGTAGGAGAAAACTTTGAAGATTTTCCCTTAATTCTGGCCTAGAAGACATGGGACACCCAGACATGAAGTGAGGAGCAACACGAAAATGTGAGAAGATTTTCTCTTACTTCCTGTCTAGAAGACAAAATGGTCACCCGGACAGGAAGTGAGGAGCAACACAGATTGCAGTAAGGAAAGACTAGAAAACAGGTGAAGATTTTCCCTTACTTCCTGTCTAGATGATGAATTGTCATCTGGACAGGAAGTGAGAAGTGACAAAGATTGCAGTAGGGGAAGACTAGAAAATGTGTGAATATTTTCTCTTACTTCCTGACTATAAGACAAAAGGGTCGCCCGGACAGGACGTGAGGTGCGACACAAATTGCAGTAGGGGAAGCTCAGAAACCATGAGAAGACTTTTTCTTGCTTCCTGTCTAGGTGACAACGCTTCACCAGGACAGGAAATGAGATGTGACACAGATTGCAGTAGGGGAATCATGTATCTTGTGAAGATTTTTTTCTTACTTCCTGTATAGATGACCATGTTTTACCAGGACAGGAAGTGAGGAGCCAGCTTGCAGTAGGGGAAAGACAAGAAACCATGAGAAGACTTTTCCTCGCTTCCTCTCTTGGTGATGTTTCACCAGGACAGGAAGTGGGGAATTGACAGATTGCAGTAGAGGAATCATATAAACCATGTGAAGATTTTCCTTCACTTCCTGTCTAGATGCCAATGTTTCACCAGGACAGGAAGTGAGGAGTGACACATACTGCAGTAGAGAAAGCCTAGAAATAATGTAAAGATATTTCCTCACTTCCTGTCTAGGAAAGTGAGATGACATTTTTCCAACAAGACCTCCAACAGTGAAAAAACTTTGAAAGAGGTCAACCTTTTTTTTCAGCTTAATATGAAATATAAAAGGGCTCATTCAGATGGGCGCTGAGACAGGTCCTTGAAGCTGGGCCACCCCTTCCTGTGTCTGCATCTACCTCGGAGATGCATGCAGGCCACCCACAGAAGTGAATGCAGATGCAGCGGCTGCACAGCGGCTGTACAGTCGCATGTCAAAATCTGAGCAAAAAGCAGCTCAGCTCCCGTTTGAATAAGCCCTCAAAAATGTATAATACGACAGAGTGCCAGTGACCTGGTGGAGGCCAGGCCTTATTTTCACATACAAGCCTAACCTCTAAAAAACACCAGGCTACAAGGCTAAACAGTTCAGATCAGTGTTAATTTTGGCAGCAAATTTTAATTCAGTTTTAGTCTTGGGACTAAAATTAAGGTAACCATATTTTTAAGATGAAATTCAGGGACAAATGTATTTATTTTTTGGCAAATGGTAAACTATTTTATAACCATATTTTCCTCAAATTATATATGCAGTATGTGCTTATGAAATGATTGTATGATATATACATTATTTCATTATTTCTCATATTTTTTTCATGAGATAAAAAAAAAAAAAAAAAAAGATACTACTTAGAATTTTTTGGGATATGACTAGCAAATGTTAAGGAGATAAGATAGAGAAAAAAAAGAGTGCAGTTCAGGAGTGCGCTACTTACAGAGTGCAGAGTTAGGAGTGCACTACTTATACATTGCAGCATTCATGAGTGCGTTACATAAAGAATGCAGGGCCCACGAGCCTTCTACGTTACCTACAGCAGTGTTTCTCAACTCCGGTCCTCAAGGCGCCCCAACAGGTCATGTTTTCAGGATTTCTCTCAGATGAAACAGCTGTGGTAATTACTAAGGCAGTGAAACTTATCAAATCACCTGTGCAACATAATGGAAAGCCTGAAAACATGACCTGTTGGGGCGCCTTGAGGACTGGAGTTGAGAAACACTGACCTACAGTATGTAGGGATAACCAGTGCATTACCTACAGAATGAAGGGATAACCAGTGCATTACCTACAGTATGCAGGGATAACCAGTGCGTTACCTACAGAATGCAGGGCTCACCAGTGTGTTACCTACAGAATGCAGGGCTCACCAGTGTGTTACCTACAGTATGCAGGGCTCACCACTGCGTTACCTACAGTATGCAGGGCTCACCAGTGCATTACCTACAGAATGAAGGGATAACCAGTGCATTACCTACAGTATGCAGGGATAACCAGTGCGTTACCTACAGAATGCAGGGCTCACCAGTGTGTTACCTACAGAATGCAGGGCTCACCAGTGTGTTACCTACAGTATGCAGGGATAACCAGTGCGTTACCTACAGAATGCAGGGCTCACCAGTGCATTACCTACAGAATGAAGGGATAACCAGTGCATTACCTACAGTATGCAGGGATAACCAGTGCGTTACCTACAGAATGCAGGGCTCACCAGTGTGTTACCTACAGAATGCAGGGCTCACCAGTGTGTTACCTACAGTATGCAGGGCTCACCACTGCGTTACCTACAGTATGCAGGGCTCACCAGTGTGTTACCTACAGAATGCAGGGCTCACCAGTGTGTTACCTACAGAATGCAGGGCTCACCAGTGTGTTACCTACAGAATGCAGGGCTCACCAGTGTGTTACCTACAGAATGCAGGGCTCACCAGTGTGTTACTTACAGAATGCAGGGCTCACCAGTGTGTTACCTACAGAATGCAGGGCTCACCAGTGTGTTACCTACAGAATGCAGGGCTCACCAGTGTGTTACTTACAGAATGCAGGGCTCACCAGTGTGTTACCTACAGTATGCAGGGCTCACCAGTGTGTTACCTACAGTATGCAGGGCTCACCAGTGTGTTACCAACAGTATGCAGGGCTCACCAGTGTGTTACCAACAGTATGCAGGGTTCACCAGTGCGTTACCTACAGAATGCAGGGCTCACCAGTGCGTTACCTACAGAATGCAGAGCTTAGCAGTGCATTACACACAGAATGCAGGGCTCACCAGTGCGCTACCTACAGAATGCAGAGCTTTGCGTTACACATAGAATACAGGGCTCACCAGTGAGTTACACACAGAATGCAGAGCTCACCAGTGTGTTACACACATAAAACAGGGCTCACCAGTGTGTTACACACAGAATGCAGAGCTCACCAGTGTGTTACACACAGAATGCAGAGCTCACCAGTGTGTTACACACAGAATGCAGAGCTCACCAGTGTGTTACACACAGAATGCAGAGCTCACCAGTGCGTTACACAGAGAATGCAGAGTGTGTTTAGGGGCGCATACTGTACATGTAATGGTCAGCAGCACCCAACAGCAGTAACACATGATCTTTCCTTGCTTGCCGATTCCATACGGGGAAACTATACAGAGCAAGCCAGGCTATAGTATTAAACTGAAATGACTGCAGAGCAAACTTCTAAGCTGCATGAACAGTTTACCTCAATCCATCTCTGTACACTGAGGAAGTCCACAGGAATGTGAGCCTCCCTCCTCGCTCTCCAGATCTTGTGTATACAGGCTGCTGCCAGACTGTGCACAGTACCCGCCCCTTCCCTCCTCGCTGTGCAGGTTCTGTGCCTCACAGAATATCACCCCGCCGCTCTGAGAAACCGTGTACTCTGAACTAGAAGAAGAGTATCGGCTTCTGCGGCTGTATCCTTGCACATCAAGTCCCAGCTCAGTCACATTGCTTGGCAAGTTTGCATTGATCCAGGTTGGATTCATGCAGATTTGCACAGCCTTGTGTGTGATCCAGTCAGGTGCATTTATATGGGGGTGCTTGGGAGTCCTTCAGCACCCACCTAGTGCTGCCCCCTGTCTGCCGGGGACAAATCCGGGTACAGACTAGCTCCGGGGACATTCTCCTCAGTCCGGGGACGTCTGGTCACCCTACTAAAATTGTATTTTAGTTTTAGTCATCGTAATTTAGTCGACTAAAATCTCCAGTACATTTTAGTCAAATAAAATCATTTTAGGTCAACTAAAATCTACGGTAATCTAATATGTTATTATTTATGGTATTAAGGTTTGAACAAACTCACAAATACAGATTTAGCTGCTCTGGACGATCTGAGGAGGCCTGTAATGCTGCCCAGTGCTCTGGCCAGTGGTCTGGGGAGGCCTGTAATATTACACAGTGCTCTGGACGGTGGTCGGAGGAGGCCTGTAATATTACACAGTGCTCTGGACGGTGGTCGGAGGAGGCCTGTAATGCTGCACAGTGCTCTGGCCGGTGGTCTGGGGAGGCCTGTAATATTACACAGTGCTCTGGACGGTGGTCGGAGGAGGCCTGTAATGCTGCACAGTGCTCTGGACGGTGGTCTGAGTAGGCCTGTAATGCTGCATAGTGCTCTGGATGGTGGTCTGAGGAGGCCTGTAATGCTGCACAGTGCTGGATGGTGGTCTCGGGTTTGAGGGATGGCCTGTAATGCACAGTGCTCTGGATGCCACTGCTAGTGGTCAGAGGAGGCCTGTAATGCACATTTGCACACACAGTGCTCAGTCTGTATGGACGGGGGTCTGAGAGGAGCCCTCATGCCTGCTGTGCTGTGATTGTAATACTCAACTTTACACACTCAGTCTGCTCTGGGTGCCTGGCGGCGCAGTAATCTCGTGAGTCGGGACTCGGGAGTAGGACGAACTCCATCTCGTCAGAAGTTGGGACTCGGGAGGCTTCAGCCTGGCTGTCCTGTAATGCACAGTGCTTCTCACTTACTCTCAGGTCTCTGGCAGTCATCTCGTCACGGTGCGCTTGCTTGCTGGGAGCAGATTGCGAAAGCAGGCAGAGCTCCGTGAAAAAACAGAAGTTAGTTCATGAGGGTCCAGGCAATCAATATGCTTTTTCCATGAGGGTAAACGTTCCCGACTCACATTTTCGTCACGGTTTTGATTTTTGTCATAGTTTTAGTCAGTGGACGAAAATGTGCTGTACTTTTCGTTTCGTGTTCGTCACTGTAAAAATGCCGCTGACAAAAACGTTTTCATTGACGAAATTAACACTGGTTCAGATCACACAGACAGCTAAAAGGGTCAGAAGGAGCAACTCGCCCTTCATTCTTTGTACAGCTCCACTAAATAGATTAGGAACCAATACTGACTGGTTGCTATTGGCAATAGGACTATTATGGTGAAGAGGTCATAAATTACTTCATTTATTTTATCAACCAACACTGAAGCCAAACATGTGTATTGAGGTGACTTGACTTTACCTCAGATTTTTTTGAAATTCTATCAAGCACTTGGAACATTTGGAGCCAAATTTACTTAAAACATTGTTCGTAGATAGATTACTGCACTACTTATTTATTGTGGTTGTGGCAGACCACATTGGAGGCAGCCATTTTGTCTGCTGTATGAATATTCAGGTGAGTTAATAGAGACCAACATCAAAAGATACTGAAAGCTTCACCCAATAAGAACATCTGCAAGGTGCAGTAACCTATAGCAACCTATCTTGGTACATCGAGATTGCATAAAATATTTTTGTTCTGACTGGTTGCCATCGGTTACTGCGCTTTCCTGACTCACTCTTTTGCCTTACTTATGGGGTAATAAATCAAGCCGTGTCATTGCCATTTTCCTGGTTATAAATAATTGGGCTTCACCTTATCGCCAAGCTCTGGCCTAAAAGATGTATGCGTGCGCAAGGCGCTTTGGCGGATAATTGTAAGTCTGCGGACAGACATTTTAACAAGCGGCTACCGAAGCCTGAATGTGGCGTGACATTTAGAGGACGCCGCATATTAAAATGCCACCTGCTCAGGATTCAGGAACAGACCTTGGATCGCGCAGCTTCCACTGACGTGTGGTGGAAAGAAAGCCGTGTACGCTAACACTCCCAGGATATACAACGCCAGGCGCATATGAAATACAGATTGACTTATAAGTAACAAATTTGCTTCCGATGCATTGTGCGTCGGAGTCTGCGGCTAATCCGACGCATAGACACACTGTGCATGACAATTATAGCGTACTTTTTTGAGCTATTGCCGCAAAGTTTCCCTCTAAGCAATGTCTGGTGTGATTTTCAGATTTCCATATTCTCATGATTGGATTTCATCTATAGATTTATAGACTTCTCCTATATGGATGTTAGCATGCCTGCTGAGATCACAGGGTAAGTCATCTTCATCCGTCTAATTCTTACATAGCTCATAGCAACCAATCAGAATTTATCTTGCACCAGTCTATCTTCAACAAAGTGAATTCTGATTGGTTGCTATGGGTGACTGAACGTAAAGGGCGAGTTCACCTTTACCAAAAAACTGTTGCTATGGGTGACTGAACCTAAAGGGTGAGTTCGCCTTTACCAATAAACTGCCCATATAAAGGTAAGGGGGTGTCTATAGATTAAAACAAACTGTGCAGCTTTGACTAAAGTTGAATAATGTGCTTGTTATTGGTGTAGGCCATTTATGTACCTCCCCAAACCTGACTGAAAAACTTCATCCTGTCCTGCCTCGTTACTAAGGTTCCCAGCTGTTACTGTTCACCTCCACCATCTGGTGGGAGTGTCTTAGCAACGTCCTAGTATCAAGGCAGGATGGGATGATATCATCTCTGGGAGTTTTTCAGTCAGGCTTTAGAAAGTACGTAAGGGCCTACACCTACAAAAAGGGCATTATTCAACTTTGGTCAACGCTGCACAGTTTATTTTTATCTACAGACACCCTTACCTGTATAGGCAGTTTTTGGTAAAGGCAAATTTTACCTTTAAAACTGACCTCTAGGCCGATAGAAAACAAGAAACAAATAAACATCTTTGCCATTCTGAAGCTTCCCTCCAACCACTGTGCATATTATTTTATATATACTGCGATTCTGTACTTGCCAAATATGCTGCAGAATCTCTCTCCACTGAGTCTGGCTGCAACCATTTTAACTGTGGGCAGCTGAAGCTGCTGCCTGTTCACTTCCTGGATTTACACAGACACACAGAGGCACATCTCCAGCTCTGTAGCTCTCATTGGCCCTCTCATGAGAGTGCGAGAGACAGCAGTGCATTAAGTCATAAGCCTAGGCTTTTTACCAGAAAAGAAACAGGAAGTGGGCTGTAGAAGGTATTTACTGGCAGAAAAAAAATGTTTTACTATTCAAAGTTAAAACAACAAGAGCAGAAGATTTAATAGATGGAAAGTTGAAAAAATGACGGAAGGTCCGCTTTAAATGTTTTTTTTAATGCACACAGTGTAAGTACCTGTTCTGTATATGGCCTGGTATCAACCTCCTGCAGCCCCTGTACGGCAGAGCTCAGGTCAGCGATAGACACAACACATGTGCAGACCAGTGGTGTCAAAGGTAAACACTGTGTCCTGTATAATAATAATTATGTACAGAGCAGTGATGTCAGAGATAGACATGAGCAGAGCAGTAGTGTCAGAAATAGACAACATATGAGCAGAGCAGTGAGGTCGGAGATAGACACAACACATGCGCAGAGCAACGGTGTCAGAAGTAAACAATGCACGTGCAGAGCAGCGGTGTCGGAGGTAGACACAACTCATGAGCAGAGCAGGGATATCAAGATAGACGCAACACATGTGCAGAGCAGTGGTGTTGGAGATAGACACACCACATATGCAATGCAGTGGTGTTGGAGGTAGACAACACATGCGCAGAGCAGTGATATCGGAGGTAGACACAAAACATGTGAAGAGCAGTGCTGTCAGAGGTAGACATGGTGCATGCGCACAGAAGTGAGGTCAGCAATAGACACAACACATGTGCAGGCCAGTGGTGTCAAAGGTAGATACGGTGTCATGTATAATAATAATTATGTACAGAGCAGTGGTGTCAGAAATAGACACAACACATGCGCAGAGCAATGGTGTCAGAGGTAAACATAATGCATGGGCAGAGCAGCAGTGTCAGAGGTAGACACAACTCATGAGCAGAGCAGTGATATCAAAGATAGACACAATACATATGCAGTGCACTGGTGTTGGAGGTAGACAACACATGCACAGAGCAGTGATATCGGAGGTAGACACAACACATGGGCAGGGCAGTGGTGTCAGAAGTAGACACAACACATGAGCAGAGCAGTGATGTCGGAGATAGACACAACACATGTGCAGAGAAGTGGTGTTATAGGTAGGATTGGCACATGCGCAGAACAGTGTTGTCAGAGGTAGGAACGGCACATGTGCAGAGCAGTGGCGTCGGAGGTAAAAGTGGCACATGTGCAGAGCAGTGGTGTCAGAGGTAGGAATGGCACATGCGCAGAGCAGTGATGTCAGAGGTAGGAACATCAGATGCGCAGAGCAGTAGTGTCGGAGGTAGACAACACATGCAGAGCAGTGGTGTTGGAGGTAGGAATGGCACATGCGCAGAGCAGGGGTGCCAGAGGTAGGAGTGGCACGTGCACAAAGCAGTGGTGTCAGAGGTAGGAACGGCACGTGCACAGAGCAGTGGTGTCAGAGGTAGGAACGGCACGTGCACAGAGCAGTGGTGTCAGAGGTAGGAACGGCACTTGCACAGAGCAGTGGTGTCAGAGGTAGGAACGGCACTTGCACAGAGCAGTGGTGTCAGAGGTAGGAACGGCACTTGCACAGAGCAGTGGTGTCAGAGGTAGGAACGGCACGTGCACAGAGCAGTGGTGTCAGAGGTAGGAACGGCACGTGCACAGAGCAGTGGTGTCAGAGGTAGGAACGGCACGTGCACAGAGCCGTGGTGTCAGAGGTAGGAACGGCACTTGCACAGAGTAGTGGTGTCAGAGGTAGGAACGGCACGTGCATAGAGCAGTGGTGTCAGAGGTAGGAACGGCACGTGCACAGAGCATTGGTGTCAGAGGTAGGAACGGCACGTGCGCAGAGCATTGGTGTCAGAAGTAGGAACGGCACGTGCGCAGAGCATTGGTGTCAGAAGTAGGAACGGCACCTGCGCAGAGTAGCTTTATTGGAAAGCAGCGGTGCAGGGGGGTTGAAAAACGTTGTCAGGCCAGCAATAAAAATAATACTATAATCAGGACAATGCAGAATCACAGGGTAATCTTTTTTCAACTAATTAAGGGATATCATAAAAAACGAGTATAGAAGAGATCATCTTTTACCAGAACGCAAGAATTGTTTTAATTTTTGCTGGGAGAGACACGTTAAAGCGGCCCTTCACCTTCACAGTCACTGGTTTTTTGACTGCAAGAGCCTGCCGTGTCCCTGGAACCAAAACACTTTATGGATGTCATTTAATAACACTGAGCAAAGATCAATAGCGTGCAGTAACCCGTGGCAAATAATTATCTCGGCAGTGAAGATTAATAATAATGAATGCTAATTAGGCCGGGTGCAATGCGTTGCTCCTCACAGCTCCCCCTTGCAGTAACGTCTACATAGGCACCGTGACCCTTTAAAAAATCAGGCAAAAGGCAGTAAAACCGTAGCATCTGATTGGCGGCCTAAATTATAATTGGTTGCTATGAGTCACATCATTGGTCTTTGCTCTGCATTATTAAAGATGAGGTTACTGGGGCCAGTTGTGGCCCCATTTGTCTTGTTACCAGTACTGAGGGGCCATCCAAAGTACTGGTGGTAACCAGTTAAATATTATGGCAAGGGCAGGGTGTGTAGGGCAGAGGCAGGCAACCTTGGCAATCCAGCTGTGATGAACCTGCAAACCCCATGAGGCATTGCAAGACTGAGACAGCCACAGGCGCGTTTCTAGACTCAGGGGCATTATGGGATTTGTAGTTTCACCACAGTTGGAGTGCTGAGGTTGCCTACCTCTGGTGTAGGGGATTAGGGCAGTTTAATATGGACCTTGCATTCATTTTACTAGTCTGCATGAATACATTTATGACATGTCACAATAGAAAGAGGCACTATAATTTTTTTTAAAAATCACCTCCAGTGACTCTGCCTATGAAGAGATCATGTCATCATTCTGCTGCAGGCAGGAATAAGTATTTCCTAAGTCTCCTCTCCCCCAGCGATCAGACTGCAACACTTTAACCTTCTAGCAAGTCACAAAGGGTTTTATTTACTAAAAACGGGAGAGTTTTTTTTCGTGCAGTTCTGCATAGTAGCCAATCAGCTTCCAGCTTGTTTAACCACTTGCTGACTGTGCTATGGCCAAATGATGACTACAGCGCGGTCTTTCAGTTCTGGGATGCTGTCATATGACAGCTTCCCGTAATCACGCCCACTGCAGGGTAGGGCGCTATGTGATCGCAGTGTCTGGAGGACACTACTGATCACAGATTGAGGTAAAGAGCAAATCAGTGGCTCTTTACCACGTGATCAGCTGTGTCCAATCACAGAGGTAAACAAAAGACAGTGATCGGCACTCCCTTTCTCACAGAGAGGAGAAGAGAGGCGATACCTGGCTTGTGTAAAAGGGACATGTACACTGATAAGCAGGGCACTGATTATCAGTGTCCTGCTCATCAGTGCAGTCCCAACCGTGCCCACCAGTGCTGCCAATCTGTGCCCACCAGTGCTGCCAATCTGTGCCCACCAGTGCTGCCAATCTGTGCCCATCAGCGCCTCGCCAATCAATACCCATCAGCGCCTCCTCATCAGTGTCATCTATCAGTGACCATCAGTGCAGCCTCATCAGCGCCCATCAGTGCAAGAGAAAAATTACCTGTTTGAATTTTTTTTATAACAAACTACGAAAAAGTTGTTTTTTTTCGAACTTTTAGGTTTTAATTCGTTTATTTAGCAAAAAATTAAAAACCCAGTGGTGATGACATACCACTAAAAGAAAACTCCATTTGTGTGAAAAAACAATAAAAAATGTAATATGGGTACAGTGTTGCATGACCGCGCAACTGTCTTTCAAAGTGTGACAGTGCTGAAAACTGTCCTGGGCAGGAAGGGGGTAAAAGTGCCCGGTAGGAAAGTGAATAATTAAAGGGGTTGTAAAGCCTCGTGTTTTTTTCACCTTAATGCATCCTATGCATATAGGTGAAAAAACACCTGGCAGTCACCGGCCCCCCCGTTTTACTTACCTGAGCCCCCAATTTCCATTGGCGCGTCCCCGCCGCCCCTCTCTCCACGGGATCCCAGCTCTTGATTGGATAGATTGATAGCAGCGCAGCCATTGGCTCCCGCTGCTGTCAATCAAATCCAATGACACGGGTGTCGGGGGCGGTGCCGAGTCCGGCATTCGTGTCTATGGATGCAAATGCTGGACTCGGGAGCGCGCCCGCAAGGTAACCCCGTTGGGAGAGCGCTTCTCCAAGGGGGTTATCTAATGCGGGGAGGAGCCGCGAGAGCTGCCGAGGGACCCCAGAAGATGAGGATCGGGGCCACGAGCTGCACAGTGGAGGTAAGTATAACATGTATGTGTAGCGGGGTCCCCTTTAAGACTCTCGGGACTACCTTGCCCAGAATCCCTTTTGGCATGTTTCCACTCCAGAGACTCATGGGAGGGGTTATAAAAGGAGGAGGCGAGGCTGGGCTCGGCCTCTTTGGGACACGAGACTTCAAGTGACTGATCCTCCTGTGCGGATGTGTCGGAGTGCAAGGCCTGAAGCCTGAGGCCTTGCGTAGCACCAAAGAGCCTTCCACCCCACTGCGAGCCTGGGTGGCATCTGACTTCACCTATCTACAGCCTTGGTTGGATCGGGGACCCGATCGCTGGAGACACTGTGTGTGTGAGGACACAGTCGGTGGAAGTTCCCGGACTGGGATCGCGTCCGGAGGGGTGAGCGAGCGTATGCTCAGACCATATACTGTTGTTGCTAATGTGCCTATAGACTGCCGTGGCCCACAAGTTTATATCTGATACTCTCACTGGAGATCCATATCAGAGCTGAACTCAGAGTTCATTCAGTAAAGTGTTTATTTCATCACAATCTTCCCACTGGATTACAAATGGTATTCTGTTAATGTGCACCACCTTTAAAGAATTGCCGGTGAAGAAACCATCATCCCCTATAGACTGAGTTTTAGATATCTGAGCCAGGCCTGGCCAGCTAGTTAGTTCATTTAGGTACTGCGCCACAGGGCGCCTCGTTAACGGTCGCCCACGTGGCGTACCTTTACTGTTCATTTAATATGTTTATTGCTGCAGGGCTCTGCAACCTATTACCTGTAAACTGTTACCATTGTTAATCTTTCTTCACCATGAGCTTAAAGTAAATTTGATACCCCTTTCATTATTGCCTTGGTGTCTGAGTTTACTCATACAGTATAAGGATTTTATTGCTGCCATAACTAACTGTGCCAGTAGGGGGTCGAGTAAATTTCCGGGGGGTTGGCGGAGCTGTTTTCAGGGCCCAAACTAAATCTGCGGCCTTCTTAGTTGAAGGTATCGCTACATATGTTATTTAAAAAAAAAAAACGATCCTTTACAACCACCTGGAAGCTTTGATGAACCTGGAAGCCGAGTGGATTTTTTGCAGAGTAGCACCAGATTTTGCACTCTCCAGTCTTAGTAAATCAACCCCAAGGTGACAGGCTGCTCACATATCTATGTAATCTCTGAGCCAGCATCTCAGTCCAGGAAGTAGATTCTGACCCTGATGCCTGAATAAAGGTGGTGCTGTCCTGGAGAGAAAATCATATGAAGGCATGGTCAGGGGAAGCACTGTGTCTTCTACTGACAATACTCGGCATGCATGTCATGTGCTAACATCAAAAAAATATCTGATACTCGTTCTACTTTACATTTTAGAATTTTTCATCTCAAATAATCTATAGGGGTTTTTCCATTGCTGTGAAGTCGTCACATTGGGTGTGGGCCATCTTCTAGTCTCTGGGCTGTCTTTTCACACTGTCTGCTATCACATGCAGGCCCAGGGGACAATAAGAGCGTCTCATCAAGAGATTTCAGTCTCAGACAGCGCTAAGATTGGCCCTCCCTGGGGCCCATTTTATATCGTTCAGAAACAGATGGTCCCTTTAAGAATCAAGATGAAAGTGGTGAAATGTTAGCGCGGTGGAAGGAAGAGAGAAAGGCGCGCAGGACGATCGTAGGATCCCGAGCATTTGCCACATTTGGGATGAAGGTCAGCGAGTTCTTCGTCGTATGACCTCCTGAGGACACACCTGCCATGAACTTGCTCTAGAATAGGCCACATTCACATTATACAGTGTGCCCCCAATGTGTGCATTCACAATGGAGACCGCTGCTTTCTTGTCTTTGCATTTATTACTTCAGATATCCCCAACTTAGAAGATGTTTTAGAGAAAAGGAAAATGACGTTGGCTATGCTTACTAGTAATTTACACTCCTGTGTGACCACGATGCTTCAAAAACCTTCAAAGCAAAAATATCAAGATAAAAATATAAAGCTTCTGCTGCAATATTATTCCAGAGATTTTCCCTGCAGTACTTTTTTTCTCCCACTAGGATGTCCTCAGTCTAAAAACCAGCATTATTCAATCCGCTTCCTCTGATTCCAGGTTTTTAGGCCCCTTTCACACTGAGGCGTATTTCAGGCGTTTTAGCGCTAAAAATAGCGCATAAATAACGCCTGAAATACTCCTAACCCAGCATTCTCAATGTGAAAGCCTGAGGGCTTTCACAATGAGGCGATGCGCTGGCGGGAGAAAAAAAAAATCTCCTGCTAGCCGCATCTTTGGAGTGGTGTGTATACCGCTCCTTTACCGCTCTTTTCCATTGAAATCAATGGGACACCGCGGTAATACCGCCCGCAAACCGCGGCTACAGCGGTATTAACCCTTTTTCGACCGCTAGCGAGGGTTAAAAGCGCACCGCTAGCGGGCGAATATCGCGGTAAATACGACGGTATAACGGCGCTGAAAATCGCGCCACTATACCGCCACCGCACCTGCCCACCCCGGTGTGAAAGGGGCCTTATGGACTTGCCCCTGCCTGTGATTGGACAGTGAAAAGAGAAGCAGCACAGTGATGAGCTCATCTCACTCGCTCTGCTTTCTCCTCCTATCTTCAGGCTTCTTGTAAGCACACTGCTAGTAGTTAAAATATACTTTTAATGATTATAGACTTGCATTAAAGCGGAGTTCCAGTCATTTGTGTGTTTATTAAAAGTCAGCAGCTACAAAAAGTAATAAACTTTAATAAACACTCACTTACCTGTCCCAGGGTCCGGCGGTGCACTCACCCCAGCAGTTTTCTTCCTCTCTCCTCCCTCGGCGGCGTCAGCATCTCTGCTATGGGCTCAGCTTGGGGTGCCCACTGCGCATGTGTGAGCGCCGCTGCACTCTGTGATTGGTCCCAAAGTCTTCTAGGACCTGTCCTGTGTTCCAGAAGACTTCGGGAGGGAGGGGGAAGGAGAACTTCCACTTCTGATCGCCTAAGGCGACCGGAACGGAAGTGACTGCGGGTACCTGTCAAAATTGGGTACCCGCCCCCCCCCCCCTCCTCCCCAAAAGCTCAGTTTTACTATCAGGAGCTGGGGAGGGGGCCTTAAAGCTGAAGTTCCACTTTGGGTGGAACTCCACTTTAATGTGTGTCTTATATATCTGCCTAGAGTTCAGCTTTAAGTGTAAAGAGAGGTGTTAAGGAGGGGTTAGAACCCCTGTTGGGTGTTTATTGCTATCTGTGTTCCCGATGGGGAGATTCACCCTCTCTATTTGTCCTGGTGACCATTGTAACTGGACAGAGTGATGGAAATCCAAAATGTTACAGTTGTCACCAGAACAGGAGGAGAGGGGAAATCTTTTAATGGAGACACCTTGTCCAATGACAGCTATCTAAAGCCTTTGACATGGGCCAAATGTTGGGCGACAGCTCAATAGAAACCAGCCAACATCTGCCCATGTGTACTGCAGCCAGTCCGACAGAAGCCGACCTTTTAGCATGCTTCTGTTGAAGGGGCATGACCGAAAAAGGTCTGCCAATCGGCTCCAGATCAGCCCTCTCAGCCAATGGTTGAGGCTGAGCGTCCCACTGTCAGAACACAATAGAACAACAGTGGAGATTGCTGTACTAACTCCACATAGTTAGTACAGCGGCTCCTCCTGAGCTGTTATGTTATTTTCGTTCAACCCAAAAAAAAAACAGTAGTGTGTACTAGGTCTAAGGCTGGGTTCACACTGTGAGAAGTGCAGTTCACAGCAGGGGGTCCGGTGAGTCCCTGTTCACCATTTCAGGTCCGAATTTTTGTCTGAATTGGGACCAGAAATAGAGCCAAAGACACACAGGACTCTTCTACTGTGCACTCAGCGGCAGCCCCGGAGATGTGTGAACCGGCTACATTGAGAGCCGGGCACACTCTCCTGTCATGCAAATTGCGAATTGGATGCGGGGGAAACCTACATCCAATTCACAATAGTGTGAGCCCAATAGTGTGAGCCCAATAGTGTGAGCCCAGCCTAAGAGGGGAACTGGCCTCATTTTTGGATTGATTTCCCAGCTTGGACCAGAAGTAGACACCACTACTCCACTGATCTCAACTTGCTTCTGGGTCTCATGCTGAGCAGCCAGCCTGATGCATTGTGAAAGGTTGGCCGCTTGGCATGGGTGCTATTTAGAGAATGCTTTGCACTTTCTGAAAGAATGCAAAGCATTTTCAGTTTGGATGAGGCAGAAAGTGTGACATCTCCGCCTCATCCAATCAATGGTTTGCATGGATTCAGAAAATGCAAAGCATTCTCAGAATGGTGCTTGTGTTGATCGGCTGACCTCCTGTGATCACAATGCATCAGGCCGGTTGCTCAGCACAGGACCCAGGAGCAAGTGGAGATCAATGGAGTAGTGAGGTCTACTTCAGTGATTTCCAGCTTCCAGGAGCATCGGCCAGGGATGTATACATAGTTACAAAATCAGCCAATGGCGCCGCTGCTGTGTCTCAGGAGGAAAAACCTTCGAAGGCTGAGACACTCTTGGACATCGCTGGACAGAGAGTGACCTTGGGTAAGTGTTATGCCTTGTACACACGATAGGAATTTCCGATGGAAAAAGTCTGACTTACTTTTTCCATCTGAAATTCCTACCGTGTGTGTGCCCCATCAGAGAAATTCCGATGAATTCCATCAGAGTTTAAATATAGAACATGTTCTATTTTTCTCCGATGGAATTCCGTCGGAATTCCGTTGTGAGTTTGGTCAGACAAAGGTCCGACCGTGTGTACGGGGCATTAGGGGGGCTGCTGAAAAAAACTTTTTCCTTTACAACCACTTTAAGGCAAAACTAGCTCTAAAAGTAAAACTAAATAATGGCAAGCAATTATTCAAGTGTACAATTATTGTACAATTTGTTGAAAAATTTGTTTTGGTACCACGGGGCATAGCTGGAAGTAGAAAGTGCAGGGTCTGGAGGAGGACCAGAGGAGGCCTAGAGTCAACTGCCAGAGTCTGCTGAATGCGGAGACCAGGGGAGGCAAAGACGAGGGGGTACTGCAGCTGCACAGAGAGGCGCAGGATCTGTAGGAGATGTTCTGTCGTCCTCTCTGCTGCTGAGACGGGGTGGGGGGTGGTCAGAGATGAGCATCTTCGCAGTTGCACAGAGAAGCACAGAACCTGGTGGAGGAGTTCTGTCCTCCTCTCTGCTGCTAACTGTTGAGACGGGGTGAAGGTTGGGCAGAGATGAGCCTCTCCGCGGCTGCACAGAGAAGCACAGAACCTGGTGGAGGAGTTCTGTCCTCTCTGCTGTTGAGACGGGGTGAAGGTTGGGCAGAGATGAGCCTCTCCGCGGCTGCACAGAGAAGCACAGAACCTGGTGGAGGAGTTCTGTCCTCTCTGCTGCTGAGACGGGGTGGGGGTTGGGCAGAGATGAGCCTCTCCGCGGTTGCACAGAGAAGCACAGAACCTGGTGGAGGAGTTCTGTCCTCCTCTCTGCTGCTGAGACGGGGTGGAGGTTGGGCAGAGAGGAGCCTCTCCGCGGCTGCACAGAGAAGCACAGAACCTGGTGGAGGAGTTCTGTCCTCCTCTCTGCTGCTGACTGCTGAGACGGGGTGGAGGTTGGGCAGAGAGGAGCCTCTCCGCGGTTGCACAGAGAAGCGCAGAACCTGGTGGAGGAGTTCTGTCCTCTCTGCTGCTGACTGCTGAGACGGGGTGGAGGTTGGGCAGAGATGAGCCTCTCTGCGGCTGCACAGAGAAGCGCAGAACCTGGTGGAGGAGGAAATGGGCTGGTGGGTCAGATTGGGCCTTGCAGGCCTTGAGTTTGACACGTGATTTCGACAGAATCAGGGAAGACCTGAACTTGGCAGCAATGGAAAAGCTGGACTGTAGCGGCCCTGAATGGAGAAAAGGGAGGTAGGTCAATTAAAGTAAGGCCTTGATAAACTTTGGATTTGTTGCATATGACGTGCACATCAAAGTCAGGTCGGCAGATTCCCACTGACTTCAAAGGCACAGCGTGGATAACAGATCTAAGACTGCGTTTGACCTGCTTTGCGTTTCTTTGGACGCAGCTAGTCCTACTGAGATGTGTTGCCTTCCCAGACAAAGCAGGCCCTATGCAGCCTTTTGCATTCTAATACATGTGTTTAAGCAGTGCTGCGTTCCGAAGCAGAAGAAAGGATTTGACAAACACCCGCCTACATGAGCCCTAAGTCGGTTCCTTTCAGAATAACTTGCTGACAATAGCAGTGTCAGCCTTGGAATCCTTTGATGCCAGAAAGTCAGCAACAGTTCATGCAAAGAGAAGGAACAGAGGAACTCCATAAAGGGGCTGCTCGGTGTAAATACATACAGGCTGCTCTATCAGCACTAAAGCGTTTTGAGTGGAGGTCTCCTTTTAATTGAACATCGCAGCAAGATCGGTTTATTGCATGAATTTTTATTTTTTTTGTCTCTTTCCTCCTCCTGTGCCTGTATTCCAGACTTTGCACTTTGTAATCATGGAGTCCAGCCAAAGAGAGCAGAGACTGTTCCCAGAGGTCAGTGGGTGGGAAGCAAAGCAGACTCTCAAACTAAACATGAAAAATGGGACACAGCTGCTTTAGGACCAGAAAGCCTGCAACGGCAAAATACAAATACACAATCGCCGTACGTGACAGCTTGTGATGCGTTATAATCTTAGCGTTTCATACTCCGCGTCTTACGGTACATCTGAAAATGCTATTTTTAATTCTTCGCAGCGGTTTGGGCACAGTTAACTGCAGAGCCAGTCAGGGACTGACTGCTGGTCAGAGACGTGCTGCTGCATATAAGGGCTTATTGTTTCTGTAATAACCAAGCATATTAGGCCAAACTATAAAGCATATGGTGATGGAAACGCTCCTGACGTCTATGTCACACTTGTGTCTAGTTATTTTGCTGTGGTTTCTCGCCAGAAAATCTAGTCATGTGTTCTCGAATTGCAGAGCTCCACAAAAGAAGGCAGGTCATGCTCTGGAAAAAAAAAAAAAAAAAGTATTCGGAAAAACCAAAACAAGCTGAAACATATTAATGATTAATAAAAAATCTTTGTGCGATACCAAATAGACACAATAATCAAATAAATAACAGAGCTGCAGCAAACACCAATGTGTTCCCACATGCAAGGCACAACAAACAAATAAAAAGGAAGTCATGTCGGCAAGTTACGTAACGCGTAGGGCGGAGACGGGTGACGTCACTTCCAGTCCAGAGCCGAAACTGGAAGTGTTTGTTTTTTCAAAGCTGGTAACGGATCTGAGACTTTAGAACTATAATGTAAGTGTGCTATATTGTGGTTTAAGATTTAAAAATTTAAACAAAGGGTATCACACTATCGGAAGCCTTTTTTTCCTCTATGAGCTTCTTTTAATGGCTGAATGGAAGGATGCCTAGGATATAAAGGAGATCGGCCGGTGATTTGAAGGGGACTTGTCTAACAGTACCTATTGAGTTGAAGATATCACCAGCTGTTTGGATAAAGCATAATTTTGACCGGAACATTTATATAGGTCCACGTTCCAGGTAAGAAAGAGAGCATTGCTTACCAGGTGGGGCACTGCACTGTTTCTGGTGGAGCACAGAGTTATATGCAATAAATATGAGGATTGCTAATGGACTTTTTTTGGACCTATATTGATTATTATTAATATTTTAGTGTCTGATTATTATATTTACAGTTATTATGATGTAATTCATGGTATTGTATTTAATTTTAAACACATTTTAGTCACTATACACATGTTCTGGAGAAGTGCAACGCTGTTTTTTTTTTGTTAGTTAAGCTGCAATATATTGGCAAACATTTTGTTTTGGCCAAGGCCTATAGATCACAGTAATTTGAGAACAAAACTGAAGCCATTTTGTAGACCAGTCATTCTCAACCAGGGTTATGTGGAACCCAAGGGTTGCTCCAGGGGTTCCTGGAGCTGTGGCTGAATGACCTCCCATTTAATGGTACCTGCATAATTCTGTGGACCAGCCATTTTTACCTGGGATTCTGTAGAATACAAGGGTTCCCCCAGAGGTTTCTAAGCTGTTCTTGAGCTGTGGCTGATTGACCTCCTGTTTGATGGTGCCTGCATAGATTTGTAGACCAGCCATTCTCAAGCGGGGTTCTGGTGAACCCAATGGTTCATCTGGAGACTGCTAGGAGCTCCTTGAGCTGTGGCTGATGGATCTCCAGTATGATGGTGGCTGCATAGTTCTGGGACCAATGCCAGTGTCATATGGCTAATTGATCTCCCATTTGATAGTGCCTGCATAGTTTTGTAGACCAGCCATTCTTAACCAGGATTCTGCGGAATACATAGGTTCCTCCATACGTTGCTAAGGATTTCTTGAGCTGTGGCTAATTAATCTCCTGTTTGATGGTGCCTGCATAGATCTGTAGACTAGCTATTCTCAGGCAGGGTTCTGTTGAAACCAAGGCTTCATCTGGTGGAGGCTTCTAGGAGTTCCTCAAACCGTGGCTGAGTGATCTCCTATATGATGGTGGCCGCAGAGTTCTGGAACCAATGCCAGTGTCACGATACCAATATTCTTTTTAGCTGTCTGTAAGAGTGGCATTCTGATCACCACTGTTAAGGAGAGCATTTTTCCACTGACCACCAATGTGTTTTTCCCACGACCTTCAATGAACTGGTTTTAGTAGGGGTTCCCCTAGCCCTGAAAAGAATTTCAAGGTTTCTTTTAAAGCGAAGGTCCGCCTAAAAAAAATAAATATATATATATATATAAAAAGCCAGCAGCTACAAATACTGCAGCTGCTGACTTTTAATAAATGGACACTTACCAGTCCACGGTGCCCGCGATGTCGGCAGCCAAAGCTGATCAATCGCTCGGCTCTTGGCTGCCCCCGCCGCCATCCTCGGTGAGGGAATCAGGAAATGTGGTGCGTTGCAGCTTCACTTCCCGATTCCCTACTGCGCATGTGTGAGTCGTTTAGCGAGTCCTAACTGGTCCCCGCTATCTTCTGGGACCTGTGTGTTTCCCAGAAGACAGCGGGGGGGGGGGGCTGGAAGGAGCGAGTCTATGCCCAGAAGTGGGTGCAAATACCTGTATTATACAGGTATCTGCACCCTCCCCCCTGAAAGGTGCCAAATGTGACACCGGAGGGGGGAGGGTTCCGAAAAGCGAAGGTTCCATTTTTGTGTGGACCTCTGCTTACTAGTGACATCAACAGGGAACAGTGAAAGTAGCCATCTTGAGGGTGGAAAAAATATTAATGAGAAGCCACCAAATAATGTTATAAAGCCTGTGACATCACTAAAGTGTATTATTTTTGCACTTTGTGTGGTTAAACCAGCCAGGCACTACGGGGTTCATTTACTAAAACTGGAGAGTGCAAAATCAGGTGCAGCTGTGCATGGTAGCCAACCAGCTTCTAATTTCAGCTCTTATTCAATTAAGCTTTGACAAAAAAACCTGGAAGTGGATTGGTTTCCATGGAGAGCTGCACCAGAATTGAACTCTCCAATTTTAGTAAATCAACCCCTATGTGTTGTTTTAATAATGTTTGAATTCTGCTCCTTCATTCCCCACAATGTGCTCCATCCTTCTTAAATTTGGCATGGAATGGGCTTCAGAGGGAGGCACTGGAAGATCAGAGGGAGAACCAAGCAGGCAAAGAGATACAAGCCTGCTTTGTGGTTTGTAGATTATACGGACAGGATCGCCCTTAGAACGGCTAGAGTTGGTCTGCTGTGCCGGCGTTCAGGAGCCGCTTACTGATGAAAAATGAATTGCTGTAATTATCAGTAAGCTAATGGCATATCGGAGGACGTCAAGGAAAGGCTGACTCCATGGGAGTTGTAATGGACGAATTAGACATTGCGTAGAGGTCTGACTATAGAACAAAGGTTTGATGCCAGTACCCACAATCCATTGCGCCTCAACGTAAGTACTGCCATTCTGTACACACAAAAGTTTTAAAGAGGTACACTCTAGGGGGCACAGCCTGCCTGTTCAGTACTGTTTTTCCCCAAGGAAGGGCCATAGTGTACATGTCCACTTACATAGTTACATAGTAGGTGAGGTTGAAAAGACACAAGTCCATCAAATCCAACCTATGTGTGTGATTATATGTCAGTATTACATTGTATACCCCTGTATGTTGTGGTCATTCAGATGCTTATCTAATAGTTTCTTGAAACCATCGACGCTCCCCCCCCCCCCCCCGCGCGCTGAGACCACCGCCTGTGGAAGGGAATTCCACATCCTTGCCGCTCTTACAGTAAAAGAACCCTCTACGTAGTTTAAGGTTAAACCTCTTTTCTTCTCATTTTAATGAGTGGCCACGTGTCTTGTTAAACTCCCTTCCGCAAAAAAGTTTTATCCCTATTGTGGCGTCACCAGTAGAGCCCATTCACACAGGGACGACTTTGGATCCGACTTCAAGTCGCCCCAAGTCGCGCTGCATGAGAAAATCAATGTAAATGAATGGAGCCGTCTTAATGCACACTACTGCAGTCGCTCCGACTTCAAAAAAGGTTCCTGTACTACTTCAATCCGACTTGTAGGCAACTTGTACCCATTGATTTCAATGGAAGTCGCCTCAGAAGTCGGATCACTGTCTTAACAGAAGCAACTTTCCAGGAAGAGAACACACATTTCTCAGGCAAACCCCTCCCACAGAGCTGATTCTTGTTTTATTGGCCACTGGAAAGCCTCCTGTCCTGGAGGCAACTTCAGTCATGTTGTAAGTCGCCCCAAGTCGCGCTGTGATTCAAACTCAAGTTGTGTCCAAGTTGCCCCCCAAAGTCGCGTTGGAAGTCGTGTTGCCCCTGTGTGAATGGGGTCGTAAAGTATTGTCTCTTCTCCAGAGAAAATAAGTTCAGTGCTCGCAACCTTTCCTCATAACTAATATCCTCCAGACCCTTTATTAGCTTTGTTGCCCTTCTTTGTACTTGCTCCATTTCCAGTACATCCATCCTGAGGACTGGTGCCCAGAACTGGACAGCATACTCCAGGTGTGGCCGGACCAGAGTCTTGTAGAGTGGAAGAATTATCGTTTTATCTCTGGAGTTAATCCCCTTTTAAATGCATGCCAATATTCTGTTTGCTTTGTTAGCAGCAGCTGGGCGTTGCATGCCATTGCTGAGCCTATCATCTACTAGGACCCCCAGGTCCTTTTCCATCCTAGATTCCCCCAGAGGTTCTCCCCCAAGTGTATAGATTGCATTCATATTTTTGCCACCCAAATGCATTATTTTACATTTTTCTACATTGAACCTCATTTACCATGCAGTTGCCCACTCCATTCATTTGTTCGGATCTTTTTGCAAGGTTTCCACAAGTTATTGCCCTGCTTAGCTTAGTATCGTCAGCAAATACACTTCACTTCCTTTTGTCAGCAATCTGTGAACCCTTCCTTGTGATGCCATAGAGGTATCCTCAAACACACCTACTGTATGCTCTTTATATATTAAAAAAAGTTTTAGAGGTTTAAGAGGTTTCTCCCAACAGAGATAAAGGAAGTTATGCTGCGTAGGTTCTGAACACAATCCCGAGTCAAGGTAAACTTTGACTTAAAGAGGAGGTCCACCAAAATTTTTTTTTTTTAAAGTCAGCAGCTACAAATACTGCAGCTGCTGACTTTAAAAAAATGGACACTTACCTGTCCTGGAGTCCAGCGATGTCGGCAGCCGAAGGCGAGCAATCGCTCGTCTCTCGGCTACCCTCGCCGCCATCCTCGGTGAGGGAATCGGGAAGTGAAGCGTTGCGGCTTCACTGCCCGGTTCCCTACTGCGCATTCGCGAGCCGCGCTATGCTATCCTACTGGTCCCCGCTCTGTTCTGGGAGCCGTGTGTTTCCCAGAACACAGCGGGGGGGAGAAAGTGGCGTGAGTCACTGCCCGGAAGTGGGTGCAATTATACAGGTATCTGCACCCCCCTCCCCCCTGAAAGGTGCCAAATGTGACACCGGAGGGGGGGAAGGATTCCGGAAAGCGGAAGTTCCATTTTTGGGTGGAACTCCGCTTTAAAGTTGAACTCAAAGCAAACAGCTAATATACAGAGATACTGTTAAAGACACAGGGGGGGGGGGGGTCTTTTTGACCCTCCAAATGAGAAGTATTTCTGTCCTTCCAGTCCAGAATAGGGTTATAGTGTGAAATGTAACAGGCACACATTGCAAGGTATTTACAAGACTCCATCAACTCTCATCAGGTAGAGTTTAGAGATTTAGATGTCCCCAAAGCACACACTTTAAAAAGACCTGTGGGGCTTGCAAAGCTCCATTTATACACAATTACACAATCTACTCCCATGATGCTCCATTAAGTCATTACAACCCTTAATTAATCCAGTTATCCTCTGTGGCAAAATGGCGGGCACGTGCCACGGCTGAACGCAGGCCGTCATCAGACTCTACTACTGACAATAGCTTGATAGAATTAATGTGGCATTACCGTGGAGATCCAAAATATGCACCGGTAAATGAAAAAAATTGAAATAGATGACCCCTTGGGACTGTGGCAAACACATAGGATTTAACTGAGAGAAATCCAAATGTACTTTCCTGCCCTCCGGGGTGGTGGAATGGGGCCGGGACGGTTATAAATAGCCCAGGTTTGGCTGCAAGTTGCCCAGTGTGCTGCAAGCCCGCAAGGAATCATTTATTTATAGGCTTCCTCCTTGCGCATTCCCAACACTATTTATATCGCGTTCCGCAGAAGGGGCACCCGAAACAATTTTAGACGCTGTTTAGTGCCAAATGGTCAGGTGGCCTCACCACCTGACGAGAAACAGGCTGGCAGAGAAATCCTAAAAGGACTATCTTCTGAAGAGTGTCTAAAAGATTTAAAGAGGTTTGTTTAGCAAAGGTAATATCCCTCTAAAATTCTGGAAAATAAAAAGGGAAGTTTTACTTTTAACTGAACTTCGGAAATGTCAAAATGACATTACTCTGTTCAGAAGATATTTTTCTGTTGCCGTGGGATACAACTCTTTATTTTTTTATTTTATTCTTTATTTTAAATTTTAAAGTCATACACCAACTCTGAGCAGCAATACCATGAGAGTATGTCGGATATGATTCTCTATGTAGGTTCTCACAGTATATACACGTATATACTCGAGTATAAGCCGAGGTACCTAATTTTACCACTAAAAAATTGGGAAAACTTATTGACTCGAGTATAAGCCGAGGGTGAGAATGCAGCAGCAACTGTAAGCGGAAGAGAGGGTCAACAATGCCCATTTGCAGCTTCACTGTGCCCATTGCAACCTCACTGTGCCATACCTCACTGTGCCCATTGCAGTCTCACTGTGCTATACCTCACTGTGCCCATTGCAGTCTCACTGTGCTATACCTCACTGTGCCCATTGCAGTCTCACTGTGCCATACCTCACTGTGCCCATTGCAGTCTCACTGTGCCATTCCTCACTGTGCCCACTGCAGTCTCACTGTGCCCATTGCAGTCTCACTGTGCCATACGGTACTCACTGTGCCCATTGCAGTCTCACTGTGCCATACGGTACTCACTGTGCCCATTGCAGTCCCACTGTGCCCGAGTACCTGCATTCTTGACAGGCGTCCATTTTTTAAAAGTCGCGGCTTTCTCCTGGCGTTCCGTTCCGTGATAGGCATTTGACACTGTGTTCCGCCTATCACGGAGGTCCTCTCATCCTCAGACTCAGTTTCCCAGCAGACACTGTGTTCAGTGTTTCCCGCCAATCACAGACATTCTTTCATCCTCGAACAAGAGGACGTCTGCGATTGGCGGAACACTGAACACAGTGTCTGCTGGGAAACTGTCCGAGATGAGAGGACCTCCGTGATAAGCGGAACACAGTGTCAAATGCCTATCACGGAATGGAACGCCAGGAGGAAGCCGCGACTTTTAAAAAAAATGGACGCCTGCCAAGAATTCAGGTACTGACTCAAGTATAAGCTGAGGGGGGTATTTTCAGCCCTAAAAAAAGGGCTGAAAAACTCGGCTTATACTCGAGTATATACGGTAGGTAGCAGCTTTGTGCCCTATACCAGTGGTCATCTACCCTGCCCTCAGGGCCCATTAACAGGCCAGATGTTATGTATTACCTTGGGGAGATGCAGACTAGAATACTGCAATCACTGAGCAGCAAATTATATCACCTGTGATGTATTTCGGTTATCTTGCAAACCTGGCCTGTCAGTGGGCCCTGAGGACAGGGTTGATGACCACTGCCCTATACCAAAAAAACAGAAAAGAGGATAGGAAGACATAACCAAAGCACACTCGATTTAGTAGAAGAGTCACCGGTCAGCTCATAAAACACAGGTTTATAGTAATGTAATAACGTTTTGCAAACTGTGCTACATAATGCCCCACCACAAGGGGGGGGGGGGGGTAGCGCACAAAGAGCCGTTTTGGGAGCAAGAAAACCAGCACCATTTTTCCTGTTGTAAAAAAATGCCTTCCCAGTTTGTTCCAGAATGTTGACCACCAAACAATGTCTGGAAAGCCCGTGTGATAGCCCACCACCCAGAAGGTGGCACAAGCTGCAGTGCCCATAGTGTGCCGCCATTTTTTTTTATATGGGTAGTATAGCCCATTCTTTAGTAAAAGGCAGAAACTTGGGTCTTACAGCCCTCCTCAGAACAATGGGTGTTCATAAACTGGAAGAAAAGAAAAAGAAAGGAGGGCGCACCGACCTAGTGCATTACCAGATAAAAAAGCGTTATTAAAAGGTATATAAAAACAACAATGGTCCTACTCACAAACAAGCTTTCATATAGGCTTTTCTGACACTCAAGCTGAGTCCCGTAGCGACTGCAACCAGGATTAGAAGACCAAAGGGTTGGACGGTACCCCAACTTAGCTGAATGGCTAACGCGTTTCTGGGGCGCACCCCTTTCTTCAGAGCCTACGCGGGGAGATATCACGGACCTCCTTTCTTTTTCTTTTCTTACATATTTTATATAGACTGTGCGGGGGGTAGACAGATGCCAGCCTTTGAGACCATCTCAAAATGGCCCTTTAATGAAAGCTAGTACTTAATGCCGTGTACACACGACCGTTTTTCATGACGAGAAAAATGCCATTTTTTAAATGGGTCATTAAAAACGATCGTGTGTGGGCTCCAGAGCATTTATCTCGACGAGATTAAAAATTTAGAACATGCTCTATTTTTTCTCGTCGTTTTTCTCGTTGTGAAAAACGGCCGTGTGTACGCTTTAATGACGTGAAAAAAACGCGCATGCTCAGAAGCAAGTTATGAGACGGGAGAGCGCTCGTTCTGGTAAAACTAGCGTTCGGAATGTAGATAGCACATTCGTCATGCTGTAACGGACTGAAAAGCACAGAGACTGAAAAGCGCGAATCGTCTCTCACCAAACTTTTACGAACACGCGGTAACACAAAATCAGCCCAAAGGGTGGCGCCATCCGAATGGAACTTCCCCTTCATAGTGCCGTCGTACGTTTCGTACGTCACCGCGCTTTTTCACGATAGTGTGTAGGCAAGGCAGGCTTAAGAAGAATCACGTAGAGAAAAACACAGTTTTTTCAATGACATTAAAAACGGTCGTGTGTACGCGGCATAATGGTTAGACCAGTTTCCAACTGAATCTAAATCCATTAACAAAATATACTGCAGCTTACCCGTCCTAAATGTAACGGTGATTTTTTCTGCCTGGTGATCCTGCCAGTAGCACAGTTCCTGTCCTAGGGTGACCATGATTATTCACTATGCTGCATCTGTGCACTCCTCTTCCCTCTGGGGCCAAGAAGGTCATAAATAGCCCATGTTTGGCTGCAGGCCCGTAAGGAAAAAATTATTTATAGGTTACCTCCTTGCGCATTCTCAACACTATATCGCACGCCACATAAGGGGCATCTGTAACAGTACTCCACGCTAACCGCGCTGTGACAAGGGGTCAGATGTCCTCACAGGGTGATGAGAAACTGGCACCGAGATCCTAAATGTAGGGGCATTGTAACCCTAGGACAGGACTACAGAACACTTCGGCTGCGTACACACGACCGGTTTTCCCGGCAAAAAACTACAAGAAAACTGCCGGGAGAGCTTTCTTGCCGAGAAAACCGGCTGTGTGTACGCGGGTTTCAGTTTTCTCGTCAAGAAAACTGGCCAGATTCCCCGACGAGAAAAAAGACGACCTGCGGTCTTTTTTCTCGTCGAGAATCTCGTCGACCTGTTTCTCAACGAGAAACCTGAGCGTGTGTACACTTACCTGTCGCCGTGGAAACCCGTGCATGCTCGAAATTACTTTGACGCATTCGCAGTAGCTTCCTAGGCATAGGGTGTAGCAAGATGGCGGCGGCGGCATCGAATGTGACGAGCGCACGCTCGTCGTAGTCGATGACGTCACTGCGTGCGTGCCATTCAAAAGAACGGCGGTTCTTTTGAATCGTACGTGTGTACACTCGGCCGGGACAAGTTTCTTGTCAAGATTCTCGTCAGGAAAAACGACGTTTTTTACCTGACGAGAATCTTGGCCGTTTGTACGAGGCTTTCCTCCTTTCCTCTTCTCCAGAACACAGAGAGGAGGTGTTTTGTAGTCCTCAAAAATAGCTGGAAACAATGTCACTAATAACAGCGCAGCATAGGCAGGGGCCATAAGAAGTTACCAACCGCAAATATTTCTGGCAGAACGAAAAGGCTCCCTTTTTTTTTTTTTTTTGCACCTATCGCACTCATATAACAAAACATTTTCAATCGTATAGTTAACAGAACAAAAGAAAGTGAATAAGAGAAGGTCATTGTTGGGGTTCACATACCCTTTAAGCAAACATCTGGTTGCTATAGGAATGGCGTGCTTATTCCGCGTACGGTGAAGTGGCCCGAAAGTTCACAGCAAAATGTTGTTCAGGATAAATACTCTCCTTATAATGAAAGGCACAGACAGCCAAAATACAAAACGTGCCCAAAATTCCACCGAGTCATTTGGCAGCTCTTCAGGGCAACGCAGTGACACAGCGTGAGGCATCTCAACCTCCATCTCGAAGCCACCGCACAGCAGTGCTCAGACAAACATCTCCCTGACTGAAGAAGGAGGCCTCCGCGCCCCTCGCTCCTGTGGAGGCCAACGGGCCTTCTCCACTGCCTGCTGCTTCTTCTGTTCCTCTCCTACCTCACCCGCAGACGACGTTGTATTGTACAAAATTCCCTGGCCAGATTTCCATTATTTGAATAAACGGCCCATCCTCCCCCCGTCTGGATGTTCATTCCCACCGCATGGCTGAGTAATTTCGCCACTGATCGTTGCAGCCAATGAAACTGGGAATTAGAGATATTTTTCACATCAGCCAAGCTTTAAAAATAAATCTGAGCCCCCCGTGCCAGGAATACGCAATTCGCCGTTTTACTGCAACAGCTAAAATATTATGTTCTGTAATGTTCTGTCCTTTTCTCACAGAGAAAGGAAAATACGGAGAAGAGGTCCCCCCCCCCCCCAGCCCCCTCTGTAGACCCAGACCGAGTTGGAAAAAAAGGATCCAGTTTAATCAGACTTGATACAAGAAAAAAAAAATCATATGATTATTTCAAGCAGTAGGTCCCGATTTACATTAATGGAAGGGACCATTGTTTACTTTACAAGACGAGGATGGAGTGGTCAAGGCCAACATCTGTCACCTCTGATCACGACATTCCCTTCACTGGGAGATGTCCAACTGTGGTCAGGGGGAGGTAATTCCAGTCAGCAGGGCCGCCATCAGGGGGGTACAGGCAGTACACATGTAAGGGGCCCGGATAGCAACCCCCCTTTTTTTATTTTTTTTATTGTAAGGGGCCCGGAGGTCCCTAGGGGCCCTCCGGTCCCCAGGGGCCCGGATGGCAACCCCCCCTTTTTTATATTTTTTCTTGTAAAGGGCCCGGATGGTAACCCCCCTTTTTTAATTTTTTTTATTTTTTTATTGTAAGGGGCCCTCCGGTCCCCAGGGGCCCGGATGGCAACCCCCCTTTTTTTTTTGGTAAGGAGCCCGGATGGCAACCCCCTACTTTTTTTTTTGTTTTACATTTTTTTTTGTTCGTCAGCACCCAAAGCCCCCCTGACCTTAATTCTCGGGGGGGGTGGATGGGACTTGCGGCCCCCCCCCGCTTCTCAACACTTGCGGCACCCCCTCCCGGTTTTTAATTAGCGGCGGCCTCCCCGCTTCTCTGCCTGCCTGAAGCTGTGTAAGGGGCCCCAAAATTCCTGATGGCGGCCCTGCCAGTCAGTGAACATAACAAATATTTTATTGTTATTATTATTAAAGGTACTATTACAGGTATCTTCGGTGTTGGGACTCTTACTTTTTAACCACTTGCTTACTGGGCACTTGAACCCCCCTTCCTGCCCAGACCAATTTTCAGCTTTCGGCGATGTCACGCTTTGAATGACAATTGCGCCGTTGTGCGACGTGGCTCCCAAACAAAATTTACGTCCTTTTTTTTCTCCACAAATAGAGCTTTCTTTTGGTGGCATTTGATCATCTCTGCGGTTTTTATTTTTTGCGCTATAAACAAAAAAAGACTGACAATTTTGAAAAAAAACACAATATTTTTAACTTTTTGTTATAATAAATATCCCAATTTAAAAAAATAAAAAATGTTTTCTCAGTTTAGGCCGATATGTATTCTTCTACATATTTTTGGTAAAAGAAAAAAAATATCGCAATAAGCGTATGGTGATTGCGCAAAAGTTATAGCGCCTACAAAATAGGGGATAGTTTTATGACTTTTTTTTTTTTTTTTTTTACTAGTAATGGCGGCAATCTGCGATTTTTGTCAGGACTGCGATATTGTGGCGGACATATCGGACACTTTTGACACTATTTTGGGACCATTCACATTTATACAGCAAACAGTGCTATAAATATGCCCTGATTACTGTATAAATGTGACTGGCAGGGAAGGGGGTGAGGAAGGGGTTAAATGTGTTTCCTAGGGAGTGATTCTTACTGTGGGGGGAGGGGACTGACTGGGGGAGGTGACGATCTGTGTCCTTATGTACTAAGGAACACACCATCGGTCTCCTCTCTCCCTGACTGGACATGGATCTCTGTGTTTACACACAGAGATCTACGCCCCTGGCTCTGTAACTGACGATCGCGGGCACTCGGCGGACATCGCGGCCGCCAGGCACGCGCATTGGCACCCACGTGACACAGCAGGCACAGATTTTCCCAGATGCGCGCCCGCGGCAGCGCGCAAGGAGAAAGTAAACAGGAGGATGTCCAGGGACGCCCTCCTGGCAATTGAGCGCCGCGCTGTAGGCGTCTTTTGTCTATAGTGTGGGCGCGAAGAGGATAATATCTTTATAAATGATATTGGGTCTGTGATTAAAAGTACTATTTCAGTCTTTGCAGATGACACCAAGCTATGCAGTGGAATAATGTCCTTACGGGATGTCTCCAACTTGAAATCCGACCTCAATGCTCTGTCTAATTGGGCGACTATGTGGCAGATGAGGTTTAATGTTGATAAATGTAAAGTTCTGCACTTGGAGGCTAAGAATATGAATGCTTCATACATACTAGGGGGAGTACAACTGGGGGGATCTATAGTGGAGAAGGATCTGGGGGTTTTGGTAGATCATAAGCTCAATATTAGCATGCAATACCAAGCTGCGGTTTCCAAAGCGAGCAAAGTCCTTTCTTGTATTAAGAGAGGTATGGACTCCAGAGAGGGAGATATCATTCTGCCCCTGTACAAATCATTAGTAAGACCTCATCTGGAATACGCAGTTCAGTTTTGGGCACCAGTTCTCAAAAGGGATATCGGGGGACTGGAGAAAGTGCAGAGAAGGGCAACCAAACTGATAAGAGGTATGGAGGAACTCAGCTATGATTAAAGATTAGAGGAACTGAATTTATTCTCTCTTGAGAGGAGGGGATTGAAGGGGGAATATGATCAACATGTACAAATACATAAGTGGTCCATATAGTGAACTTGGTGTTGAGTTATTCACTTTAAGGTCATCACAGAGGGCAAGGGGGCACTCTTTATTTCTAGAGGAAAAGAGATTTCACCTCCAAATGCGGAAAGGTTTCTTCACAGTAAGAGCTGTGAAAATGTGGGATAGACTCCCTCCAGAGGTGGTTCTGGTCAGCTCAGTAGATTTCTTTAATAAAAAAGGCCTGGATTCTTTCCTAAATGTATATAATATAACTGGGTACTCACATTTATACCAGTAGGTAAATGATCCAGGGAATATCCAATTGCTTCTCGGGGTATCAGGAAATAATTTTTTGCCTTCCTCTGGATTAACTGTGGGTATAGGATCGTGTATATGGGATTGTATGTTTTTTTTTTTTTTTTTTGATTGAATTAGATGGACTTGTGTTTTATTTCAACCAGACTATGTAACTATACATAGCGCCGTCAATTTACGCAGCACTTTACATATATACTGTGCATTGGCATCAGTCCCTGCTCTCAAGGAGCTTACATACTAAAGTCCCTAACTCACATTCATACATACACATACTACGGCCAAGTTACCAGGAGCCAATTAACCTACCCACGTGTCTTTGGAGTGTGGAGGGAAACCGGAGAACCTGAAGGAAACCCAAGCAAGCAAAGGGAAAACGCGCAAACTCCGTGCCCATTAAAATAGACCAGGTATAGGTGCCTTTCCAACACTTCCAGGTTTGTTGCCTAGGCAAGAATGACCCTCCCACCTGTACATTATGCATCCCAGGAGGAGCTGGGGCTGAGGCCGCTCTTCACTTCTTACCTTGGAGCTGATCGGTGTGCGGCGTTGAACCACTATGGCCTCTTCATGATGTCAAAAACCATGGCTTACACCAGACAACGCTGAATTTGCCAGACAGGTGAGTATATTTGAAAACAACTCAACTGTCAGGGCAGGAGGGAAAAAAAAAATCAAAAGGGGGGAGTGAAGTTGCAATTTTTGTTTTGGGTATCGTAGAGTAAGTTTAGAAGTGCTCAGGTGTTTACTGCTCAATCAAGGACTGGGTTGTGTAACAAGGAAAGTGGTCCAGATTCAATTTTACACAAACTCTTATGTCAAGAAAAGCCCATGCATTTCAGGGTTTTAAAAGCTTCCCCATCATTAGGGGTTGGTACGATTGAACAAAGTATGTACTATACTGAAAAAACCGGAAGGCGCCTGAGGGGTAATTGTATGCTGATCGCTCCAGATCCTGATGGAGAAGGACCCTTTGTACCCCCGAAACGGATTTGCTTTTATGACATTTTATGAAAGTGATCAAAAATTTAATTTGGACTTTTATATGTTATGCTTTTGCCACTTCCCCCTTGCACATAGTGGCTACTCAAGCAAAATAAAATCAAAAAACTTTTGCCTATAATTAGGAGGGCGTCCTAGGGAGGATCACCCCCTCTACATTGACTGAGAACATTTTCTACTTTAAAGGCAGCCTGTACATTAGTAATTTTTTTATTCAACCATCAGGTTGGATTAAAAAAATGGCCCGATTCTCCCTT
This sequence comes from Rana muscosa, assembly GCA_029206835.1. NCBI lineage: Eukaryota > Metazoa > Chordata > Amphibia > Anura > Ranidae > Rana > Rana muscosa. Next base: position 154,294,626 of record CM055127.1, on the reverse strand, counting down.
CCACACATTCGCGGTGGATGGGGGAATCACTCCTGCTAAACTACTGTGTTTTGACAGCGGGGGGGGGGGGGGACTTCCCCGCCGTTAGAATACACTGATCAGTGCTGCCGGCTATAGTCTGCTGTGTTGATCATGAGGACATTTTTCAACAGGCTGGCTGTACAGAAATTGATTGGTAGACTTCAGCACAACTAGCCTGCCCATACACGGGGCTGGTTCCTGCTGAAACAGCCTAATTTCGAGATTACGTGCCCCGTGCCTTTCCATTACTTCTCAAGGTATTTACTGCTGTCAGTGTCGCCATTGGGTAGATTTACCTTATTTGTCCTGGTAACCATTGTCAGCGGGAGATGAAAGTGGGAGAATGGCTAAAATTTGGAGTTGTCACTTGAACAGGAATAGAGGGGAGATCTTCCAATCAGGACACTTGTTGCAGTGTCAACTATCTAGAAGAAGATGTTTCTTACTTTGGAGGGATCTCCTCTGACTTCTTGTGTCTCCAGATGAAAAACAAAGAAGAAAAATCCCCAATGGGACACAGATGGCAAAAAAACTTGACAGGAGGTGTAACTATATTCTGCTTCATCCAAAACTAAAAAACAAACAAATAAAATAAAAAATAGGCATTTTGGCTTTAACCTAGAGGAAAAGCTTTACTAAACAAGCCTAAATCATGCCCATAGCCGATTTTCTTTATTACCACTGGACTTGATATCAGCAAATGCAGTTCTTGGTGCATAGGGATGAGCAGGGGAATAGGTCTCGTTTCAGGGACCATGTTGTTTTATACTCACTAAAGGCAAAATAACTCTTTATAATTATATAACGGGGTGAAATTTGCAGAGAACTTGCATACTGTTCCTATATAAGCCCTGCTCAACAGCAGGTTTTCTTTAGTATTTTCTAACCAAGCAGATGGTTGTACGAGTGTGAGGCGACCCCCACGGACAAAGGCAGTGTCAGCGCCTTCACGTCCCCTCCTTTCACATTTAAACCAGCAGTACTTGATGCCGGTAATGCGAATGTGCTGCCATTAGGGGCAGCAGAGGAACATCCATGCAAACTGCATTCAGCTGAATACCAAAATTCAGCTTCATATTCCACTACTTAAAGGGGTTGTTTATGAACGTCAAAACAAACACAGCGGCATGTTAGAAGTGACACAACACCTAGATTTTTTGTGACACTCTTCCACTCATGGCGCCAGCAAAATGGGCCTGTTTAGAGCTTGCATTCGATAGGATAGTAAAAACCAATGTTGCAGGTTCCAAGCAAATGTGGATGCCACACACTGCAATTCAGTTGCCTTTAAAGTGTGGCTAATACTCTAATCTATGACAGTCAAACTTCTCACAATCAAGGTACCCCATGACGTGCAGCTGCTTCTCTAATCTATGAGAGCCCAACCCACTGGGACCAAGGTGCTCCTGAAGTATGGCTACTACTTCAATCTATGAGAGCCCAACATGCTACAATCAAGTTGCCCCGTACCACTCCAATCTATGAAAACCAAAACTTACCGTGACCATGGTGCCCCTTAAATGTAAATACTCCTCTAATTGATGAGAGCCAAACACACTGGGATCAAAGAACACAAGAAGTGTAGCTACCACTCTAATCAATGAAGCCAAATTCAGCGTGATCAAGGTGCCCCTGAAGTGTGGCTACTACTCTAATCAATGAAGCCAAACTCACTGCGATCAAGGAGCCCCTGAAGTGTAGCTACTACTCTAATCAATGAAGCCAAACTCACTGCGATCAAGGTGCCCCTGAAGTGTGGCTACTACTCTAATCAATGAAGCCAAACTCACTGCGATCAAGGAGCCCCTGAAGTGTGGCTACTACTCTAATCAATGAAGCCAAACTCACTGCGATCAAGGAGCCCCTAAAATGTGGCTACTACTTTAATCAATGAAGCCAAACTCACCGCGATCAAGGTGCCCCTAAAGTGTGGCTACTACTCTAATCAATGAAGCCAAACTCACTGCGATCAAGGTGCCCCTAAAGTGTGGCTACTACTCTAATCAATGAAGCCAAACTCACTGCGATCAAGGTGCCCCTAAAGTGTGGCTACTACTCTAATCAATGAAGCCAAACTCACTGCGATCAAGGTGCCCCTAAAGTGTGGCTACTACTCTAATCAATGAAGCCAAACTCACTGCGATCAAGGTGCCCCTAAAGTGTGGCTACTACTCTAATCAATGAAGCCAAACTCACCGCGATCAAGGTGCCCCTGAAGTGTGGCTACTACTCTAATCAATGAAGCCAAACTCACTGCGATCAAGGAGCCCCTAAAATGTGGCTACTACTTTAATCAATGAAGCCAAACTCACCGCGATCAAGGTGCCCCTAAAGTGTGGCTACTACTCTAATCAATGAAGCCAAACTCACTGCGATCAAGGTGCCCCTAAAGTGTGGCTACTACTCTAATCAATGAAGCCAAACTCACTGCGATCAAGGTGCCCCTAAAGTGTGGCTACTACTCTAATCAATGAAGCCAAACTCACTGCGATCAAGGTGCCCCTAAAGTGTGGCTACTACTCTAATCAATGAAGCCAAACTCACTGCGATCAAGGTGCCCCTAAAGTGTGGCTACTACTCTAATCAATGAAGCCAAACTCACCGCGATCAAGGTGCCCCTGAAGTGTGGCTACTACTCTATGCTATAAGATCCCAGTACATTGTGATTAATGTGCCCTTGAATGGTGGTTACTACTCTAATCTATGAGAGCCAAACCCACCGTGATCAAGGTGTCCCTGATGTGTAACTATTTCTCTAAGCCAGTGGTCTCCAAACTGAGGCCTTTTGGTCGCCTTTATCTGGCCTTTGGGGTACTTTTCCTCCCACTGATAAAATACACTACTCCTTCCACTGACACCAACAATGAGGCATAATTCCTGGTGGTAACTCTAACAATAGGGCACCATTTATCCCACTGACACCAACAATGGAGCACTATTCCTTCCACTGATACCAATGATGGGGCACTATTTCTCCTACTGACACAAATGATGGGGTACTATTCCTCCCACTGACACAAATGATGGTGCACTATTTCCCCACAGATAACAAAGATGGGAATACTATTCCTTCCACTGATAACAATGATGAGTCACTATTCCTCCCCACTAATACCAAGAATGGGGAATTATTCCTCCCACTGACACCAAAGATGGGACACTATTTCTCCCACTGACACCAATGACAGGGCGCTATTCCTCCCCCTAAAACCAAAGATGCACTGTTTACTCCCACTTATTCCATACCAATTTCTACTCCCACTGGTCACAGTCTGCCCCTCCTACTCCCAGTGGTCATTTGTTTAGAAAGTTTGGAAACCCCTGCTCCAAGCTATGTGGAGTCAAAAACACTTGGATCAAGGTGGCCAAGTATGATCACTACTCTAATCTATGAGAACCAAACTCACTGCACCCAAGATGCCCTCAAGTATGGCTACTACTCTAATCTATTAGAGTTAAACTCAATGTGATCAAGGTTCTTCTCAAATTTGGCTACTCCTATCATCTATGAGAAGCAAACTTACCATGATCAAGGTCCCCCTGAAGACTGGCTACTTCTCTTAGCTATGAAAGCCCAACACACGGCAGTCTAAGTGCATCTGAAGTGTGGCTACTACTCTAATCTATGAGTCCAACACACTGTGGTCAAGGCGCTTCTGAGGTGCCTACTACCAGGGGGACAATAAAACAATAAAAATAAATCATAGGAAGCTTACCTAGAGCCTGCCCCAAACTTACTTAAAGATCAGCTTCATCCAAAATGATATTTTCCATACAAGTATGCACTAGCAGAATCACAGGATGGCTTTGGGTATCTCCCAAAGGCTCAAGTGATTAAGTTTTCCAACCAGAATCTAAGCACTGGCAAATAGGAGTAGTCTCAACAAAGCCAAACAATGGTATTCTGATGTTCCATCTTGCATAATTGGGCATCTACACACAAAAAAATTACCCGTTTACTCCTCTTTTGTGGAGACATAAGCATCGTACACACGATCGGATATCCTATGGATTCTAATCCGATGGTTTTGTCCATCGGAAATCCGATGAAGCTGACTTCCATCAGTCTTGCCTACACACCATCAGTCAAAAAAACCGACCGTTCCAAACGCGGTGACGTAAAATACTCAGATGAGCCGAGAAAAATTAAGTTCAATGCTTCTGAGCATGCGTCGACTTGATTCTGAGAATGCGTGGGTTTTTTATCCGATGGACTTGCCCATAGACGATCGGAATTTGCTACTGGTTTTTGATCCATCAGAAAAATTTAAAACATGTTCTATTTTTTAAAACCGATGGAAAAAAGACCGATGGGTCCCATACACGATCGGTTTGTCCGATGAAAAAACAGTTTTCATCGGTAAAACCGATCGTGTGTACACGGCTATAGACTACAGTAGGAAAGTCTTGCTCCCTATAGCCTTTGGAAGACAAAAAGCTGGCAGGTACCTCAATTATCAGTGCCCACTATAAGCTGAAGTCTACATTATGGCAAGAGTAGACCTTTAAAGGAAATCTAAATTTAGAGAATATGTAGGCTGCTATTGCTAATCTATTCTTCAAACAATTGTTGTCATGCAAAACCAGTTTTAGATCTGGAACAAAAAGATAAGGAATTAGAACTTCATTTTGACTTTCTAGTCTTTTTGCGTTTTCCAAGTCAGTGATTCATAATTTATGGAGGCCAGGGACAACAGACAACTAGCATTTTTAGTAGTTCATAAATACAAGTCCCTGTATTTCACTCATGTCAGCTTTAGTTTAACGAGAAACTATGCGTCAGGAATTAGCAGCTGGGATGGCTGAATCTGGGTAGCTGCACTCAGGAAACTGGATGGATTTTTGTTTCACTGTAAATAAATCTTACTATAAATATATATGGTCTGGTCCCAAACATCAGTACACAGCAAACAAAGATGAAAGTCAGCCAAAAACCCAGTGACAGAGTACCTAACTAAACAACCTAACAGAGTAACAGAAAGCCTAACTAGCAAACTCACTATATACAATATATCCAAAATGGGGAACACAGGTTCGGGGGGCAGATGGGAAAGAGGAACCAAAACTGGGATCAGGAATAAGGGGGAGCAGGTACAAGGTGGCAGGGAACAATGCAGGAGCAAGATCAGCATCAATGGCAAAAATAATTCAGCAGCAGCAAAACAGTGGAGCAAGAGGCACTAGTAGGAGAGGACTTAAATACCCTCCCAGCAGCCAACATCAGGTGAAACTGATTATGGCAGGGCTGCCCAACCTTTTGAAGAGCGAGGGCCATTTAAACAACTTGGTAACCGGTCGCGGGCCACAATAAGCGGAGCGGGCGGATGACATGCATACTGCAGAGCAGACACGGACGCTGCCCACTCTACTCTATGGGCCCACCGATCTGATATGCCCAGACGGAAGGGGGCAGAAACCCTTCTATTCTTTTTTTTTTTAGTGAATCGAATTGGAGGTAGGCGGGCGTAAATGGACACAAGTCTGTTTGCATCTGCCACTCCATAGAGGTGAATGGAGGGTCCGATTGGGTCAGACTGATCCTGTGAAAGGGGCCTAAGGCTGCTTTCACACTGATGCGCTGCAGTTTACCCACGCCGTGGGTGCAGCGCAGTGTACCTTTGGCTTTCCTGCGGGTTAGCTGCACTTTACCATAGACTTATATTATATCCTGCAGGTTTGGCGCACTTTCAGAAAGCGAACCAAACCCGAAGGTAATTACAGAAGTCTATGGCTCAGTGCAGGTAACCCACAGGTACACTACGCTGCACCTGCGGATCAGGTGAAATCAGCCCAGTAACCACTGCAGAAGATATGCCCGTATATACACTGATTTTAGTAATGAACTGGCTCTGCTTCGCAGCCACTCGCTTCCTCTACTGCTCGCTTTATTCACAACACTGATGCTCTGGGATAGAGGGTCGGGAACCCAAGATCTGGGATTGCCAACCCACCATCACAGAGCAGGAGGTCGTGGGCCACATCTGAGGGCTCCGTGGGCCACATGTGGCCCCCGGGCCACATGTTGGGCACCCCTGGATTATGGGATCTGCTGGAGACACCCACTGGTGGACACTGGAACTACAACCCTCCGCTCTGGGAAGCACAGTGCCACCAGCAGGTGATCCAGGTCCTAACAGTATGGCTTTTGCAATTTCTGACCTCTCCTTCTTATATTGCTAGTAGCCCGGCTCTCATGGCCTAGTAAATTAGTAGTTCTGGTGTTCTTTCCTGATATACATGCTTGACAGGCAACCAGCATTTTCAAAAGGGGGTCAGTAATGGCAGGCTATGTTCTTCTTTCAGCACAGGCTTCCCGAGAGACAGAAATTTGAGACCCAAAGTGCCCACAGCAGCTAAAGACCTCTTATGTGTGTGCATGTGCTCATTGAGAGGATGTTTCACCTATGCCGTAAAAAAACGATTTGCTTTTCTACAAAAAAAAAAAAAAAAGCATAAGGCTACAGAGATGTTCCCACATGTCAGAATATCTCCATGTGTGATAACAAGCACTTCCGACACTCAAAAGCGGGTCATCGTTCTACTCTTAACCCCTTTACAGTCTGCTCATTACAACTAGATCCTATTATATCTGCATTTTCTGGTCTGTGTAGAGATGCTAGGCCGACAATTATCTCTATAAGTGGCAGCGCCAGAGTGAGTTTGGCATTGGTGACCATTATATGAAGGGATGGGCAGGATGGGTACGGTTGCCATGGAATTTGATTAGGGTCCATCATAAAAAGATGAGTAGACATTGTCTGAGCCACAGCTGCTGACTGTAAAAGGCAGGCGGATCAGCGCTGTTTAATGACAAGACCAGGAGAATAGTCCGAGCACGTAGGGGCAGAACTGCAGGACACAAGGCAGTGCCTGTTCATCTGCTGTATACAGAGCTGCAGTTTAATCCAACTGAGCAATATGGATAAACATGTGGCAAAGGTGTTGCTACACAGAGCCGTTTCCCTGAAGTCTCTTCCATGCTCCTATTTAGTACTCTCTAGACCAGTGCTTCTCAACTCCAGTCCTCAAGGTGCACCAACAGGTCGTGTTTTCAGGATTTCTCGCAGATGAAACGGCCGTGGTAATTACCAAGGCTACTTTCACACTGAGGCGCTGGATGCGCTGGCGGTATAGTGGCGCTATTTTTAGCGCCGCTATACCGTTTTTTTTGCCGCGATTTGCGGGCGCTAGCGGGGGTATTTTAACCCGAAAAAGGGTTAAAAACGCCCGCAATAACGCCTCTTTGTGGGCGTATTGGAGGCGCTACCCCATTGATTTCAATGGGCAGGGGCACTATAGGAGCGGTATTTTTACTGCTCCTATCGCGCCTCAAAGATGCGGCTTGCAGGAGTTTTTTGACCCTCCTGCAAGTGCAACGCTCCAGTGTATAAGCCCTCAGGCTTTCACATTGGATACAATTGGGCGGCTTTTTTGGGGCGCATTGCAGGCGCTATTTTTAGCGCAATAGCGCCTGCAAAGCGCCTCAGTGTGAAAGGGGCCTAAGGCAGTGAAACTGATCAAATCCCCTGTGCAAAATAATAAAAAGCCTGAAAACATAACCTGTAGGGGTGCCTTGAGGATTGGAGTTGAGGAACACTGCTCTAGACCCAGAGAAAAAAAAAAGGGATGTTGCAGTGCATAGGATCATGTGATGAGAAGCTCCGTCCCGCACAGCAGCACCCGGTGGTGATCATGCTCTATCAATATTTAAACAATGAATATAAAGTAGATTTAACCCCATCCCACCCGCCTTCCACGTCCCTTTAAATAGTTCTGAACGCCTGGAAGGCAGTAAGGATTGGCATTCATGTGACCACTGTCACAGCTGCTGATCTTTAGTCTGGACCGAGAGACGTTTTTGACAGCTTGGTCCTCATGCTGGGAAAGTGTAGGGAATGCACTCTCAGCACATTAACACGGCCGTCCACGCACATGTGTGGCGTGTTTGCGTTAAAGCCCACCCTTTTGCTGCCGCACATACAGTAAATGTTGGACAGTTGTAAAGAGGTTAAATTCTATTTAATGCATAAAAAACTGCCACTTTTCCCATAATTTTTTTTTTTTTTACTGATGTCCTCCAGTCTCGTTTAGCCACTCGCTGTCTATATGCACTCTCTCCAGTCTTTTCTGCACATCATTACTCTGAATGAACTTCCTCATAGAGTCAACGGTGGGCCATGGTTGTTTTGTGCGTGTCAGCACGGCCACTTATAATCTCCTCCAGGGGGCACATGTGAGCGGATGAAAATGCAAGAGCAACATATGAGATACAGTTGTCAACCCATAACAGGAAGTTCCTGAACAAGAACCTTTGTGGCAGGATCACCAGGAAATTAAAGCGGTAGTAAACTCTGCTTTATGACTTGCTTACCTGTTTGTACAGTGATTATCTCCTAAATTTGTACCGTTTAGGAGATATTTACAGTTGTAGCAGTTGGTGGGGTCATTGGCGCATGCGCACTGCATGGATGGCACACTGGAGTATGCCGTCCATTGAGAGTGCTGTGCTGCGACCGTGACTCCTCCACAACACCAGAAAGAAGACCAGGTGAAGATGGAAGCGCAGACAGCAGTGACAGCATGCCCCTGGAGGGCTTTGTTTTAATGTAAGTCTGTGATAATGTGCTAGTATGTGGTGCATACTAGCATATTATGACTTAAACCGCCCAGGGGCCCCAACATTTTTATTATTGTAGGCCTTTATCACCACTTTACATTTTAATGAAAGCTGTAGCTTTAAAATATATTGTTTTGAAATTATGATCATCATAATTCATCAAATCATTGGACACAGCCGATTACATGGTAAAGGCCTGTTGTGATTGGTCCTTTACCCCGATCTGTGATCAGCTGTGTCCGAAGGACAGTGCGGGCGGCGTGATTATGGGAGGTTGTCATATGATGGCCTCCTGGCAGTAGTAAGCCCGCGCTGTAGCCGTCTTCCGGCTATAGAGTGGGCCGGAAGTAATTAAGCGGTTAAAGCTTTTATGAGATTCTAGTCACTGGGTTCTACTTTAGGTACACCGTGACTTATCCTGGTTTTACTTGTTGGCTGGACTTGTTCTTTAAAGGAAATGTATAATGATTTTGTACATATTTTCATTATTTATTATGATCAGGACAAAAATAACACTTTTTCAATAAATATGAAAGAATGGTAAATATGATAAATATGAAATATGGTTTTATAGCATTTTTGTACTTTCAGTTTCTGCCAACAGGAGAAGCTGTAGTCTACTTTTCATATGTCGTCCAGTCTCACCATATCTCCTGCTGTTTACAGAGCTCAACAGCTCAAGTTAAAGTGTTCACGCTATGAATTATTCAGAGCAGCAGCTCTTCCCCCTCCTCTGTACCTCTCCACAGTGTTCTGTATATCCTTCGTCATGTGTACTCCATATACAGTATAAATGTATTTGTAAACAACGCTTATTTATTAGCTATGAGAAAAATTGAGAGTTTTTGCTCAGAAATCTTGGTGAAAATGAGAAGATTTTGGTGGAAATGTGTCAATTTAGTGAAATGCAACAAAGTCCGTGGTGAACGCAAAATTACCGTATATACTCGAGTATAAGCCGAGTTTTTTAGCACATTTTTTTGTGCTGAAAATGCCCCCCTCGGCTTATACTCGAGTCTGTGTCCATCTTTACGTTTGCCATAGGTCCCCTGGACCCCAAACTTGGCACACATGTAGCCCCACTCTTCATCTACAAGTGCGCAAAGTTTGTTGTCTAGGGGACCTACGGCCGGGGAGCACCGATTTTTCAAAGCCGGGCACCCCTTCCATAGACTCCCATGTTAAACGTCAGTCTAGTCACACAGCGCCGGAGATTAGGTAGGGAGATTGGACACAGTGAGGCATGGGCACAGTGAGGCATGGACACAGTGAGGCATGGACACAGTGAGGCATGGACACAGTAAGGCACAGTGAGGCATGGACACAGTTAGGCATGGACACAGTTAGGCATGGACACAGTGAGGCATGGACACAGTGAGGCATGGACACAGTGAGGCATGGACACAGTGAGGCACAGTGAGGCAAGTTGAACAAGAAAATTGTATAGTGTATGGCCAGCCTTAGAGCGGAGACTGCAAACCAGGCCTTCTCGTCCAACATCAGTGCCTGACCTCACAAATGCGCTTCTGGAAGAATGGTCAAACATTCCCACAGACACCCTCCTAAACCTTGTGGACAGCCTTCCCAGAAGAGTTGAAGCTGTTATAGCTGCAAAGAGTGGGCCAACTCAATATTAAACCCTACGGACTAAGACAGGGATTTCATTAAAGTTCATGTGCGTGTAAAGGCAGGCATCCCAATACTTTTGACAATATAGTGTAGATATATATATATATATATATATATATATATATATATATATATACGCACACACACACACATACTGTATATATATTTTTATATTAGGTTTCAAGGCCATTATTATTTTTAAGAGGGCCTTTTTTTTTGGTTGCAGGGCAGCAAAGTGAAAGGCAAGTAAAGGTAGGTGGGTGTATTTTTGCAAATGACTAGAATATTAAAGTGGAGTTCTACATTATAAAGAAATGCCGGTTGCTATGCGGATGTTCCTAATCTGCCTCTTCCTAGTCTGCGGCTGGTCTTCTTCCTCGTCCTCCTCGCGGTGTCTTCTGGTGAATGGGGCGCGCTGCCTTCTGGGAACTGTGTGTATCCCAGAAAGCAGCCGCCCATTCACAAAGCGCTGTGCGACTTGCGCATGCGCAGTAGGAAACGGGCAGTGAAGCCGCAAGGCTCCACTGCCTGTTTCCCTTAGTGAGGATGGCAGCGCCGGGACCTGCCAGGATCGAGGGATCGGCCTCGGGGGACCAATATCACGGGCGCCTAGGACAGGTAAGTTTCCTTATTAAAAGTCAGCAGCTACAGTGTTTGTAGCTGCTGACTTTTAAAAAAAACTAAATCGCAGGTGGAACCCCGCTTTTAAGAGACAATGGGTTGCAGTTTGTCTGCAATAAGGCTGATGACACGCTCGGGCGATTCTGCCACTAGAGACAAATCGCCAGCGGCAGGATTGCTAAAAGGGCTGGCTGTGTATCCCTGCTGAATTGCTTCCTCTGCAGACACATTCCGCGAGATGTCGCTGTGTGGCTGGGCGGTGTGCAGCTGAATTTCGATCGCTAGTGACAGGATGGACATCTCGCTGCCTCAGCTACAGAGGGAGTGAGTCCATAGGGACAAAAACAGGCAGCCTCTTCGCGATCCTGCCACTGTCAATTTTGACAAATTGTCAGCGGCAGGATAGCTGGCGGCAGGATAGCTGGCGGCAGAGTCGCCCACGTGCCATCAGCCTAGTTTGTTACAAGAAGCAAGCAAAAAATGTGTTTAAAAAAAAAAAAAAAACATTTTGAAGGGTAAAAGGCACAGAGAGGTTCTGATGACAAGCAGGGCCTCTCTGTAGAACATGGATCCATGTGGGCGCACAGTATCCCAGATACAGACAATTACAGGACCTTTTCAGTAGTGGATGTATGAATTATTTTTGATGAAGTAGGATATCGTTTAGGCCCCTTTCACACTGGGGCGGGAGGTGCACTGGCGGTATAGCGCCGCTATTTTTAGCGGCGCTATACCGTCGGAATTGCGGCAGTATTCGGCCGCTAGCGGTGCGGGTTTAACCCCCGCTAGCAGCCGAAAAAGGGTTAATACCGCCCGCAATGCGCCTCTGCAGAGGCGCATTGCCGGCGGTATAGCCGCGGTTTCCCATTGCTTTCAATGGGAAGGAGCGGTGGAAGAGCGGTAAACACACCGCTCCAAAGATGCGGCTAGCAGGACCTTTGGAGTGGTCCTGCTAGCGCAACGCTCCAGTGTGAAAGCCCTCGGGCTTTCACACTGGAGAAACAGCCGCTGCTGTTTCAGGTCGGTTTGCAGGCGCTATTTCAAGCGCAATAGCGCCTGCAAACCGCCCCAGTGTGAAAGGGGCCTAAGTGTCACTTTATTTCTATGGATATCAAAAGGAACAAGAGGTAGGGGATTACTGCGGTGCCAAAGTGAATCAATACCAGTTTATGATGAGAAAATGATAGAATTTTATGTACACTAGACAAACAATTTTACAATTTTGCAATGATTAGATCTCATTAAGATTAAAATTGGAGCATGTTACAGTAGACTGCAGGTCAGGTCTTCCCCACTAGTTTCGCCAAGACATTGGCTTCATCAGGGGAGTAGGACATGACCAATAAATGTATAGCTCCTGAAACCTCCATGAGACAAAGTCAAGGCAGTGCAACCTCCGAAAGGTGCCAAATCAGCACTGCAAGAAATGTGGCAAAAAAGGATACAAACTTCCGTATCTAAATAAATAGGGAAACAGAAAGGAGCGCGCTGTAGGGATCGTTAATCGATCGATGGTTAAAGTATAATGTATTGAGCAAATAGGCTTCAATATATTGTAAATAGACAGTTCTAGGTGCGCCTAGATCAGGATTTAAGCAAGGTAACCAAGACCCACCAAATGTCAATGCAAATTGAGCCTTTAGATTCAAGATACGATGTAACAACAGCGCCCCGAGAAGCCAGCCCATGTAATCTATGGACCTATGCTCCTCCAACTCTCCTTCTGCTGATTAATTATTTCTCCATCATTTATCAGAGGGGGCAGCTCAGTCATAAGGTAACAAAGTCCAGGGTGGTCAGCTATATACAGAGGCAGCACAAAACAAGGCATGGTAAGGGAGGAAAAAAGATCAACTGCAGGGAGACCACAGACAATACTGGCGACCAGGAGCTGGTAGTAGTTAGTCACATTCAAATGGACTTCTTCTGTAATGTTGACGATGTTTCACAACTCATCAACAACAAAACATCGTCAACATTATAGAACAAGTCCAGCTGAACCGTAGTATTACGTATTACAGTATTATTAGCTATACCATGACCTGGATAAATGAGAACCTTCACAGACATACTGGTGACTACTAGTCTTGTGGTATAGATTCAACAAGGTGTTGGAAACATTCCTTGGAGATTTTGGTCCATAGTGACATGATAGCATCACGCAGTTGCTGCAGATTTGTCGGGTGCACATCCATGATGCCAATCTCCTGTTCCAACACATCCCAAATGTGCTCTATTCGATGAGATGTGGTGAGTGTGGAGGCCATTGGAGTACAGTGACCTCATTGTCCAGTGGTGAGATGATTGGAGCTTTGTGACATGGTGCATTATCCTGCTGGGAGGAGCCATCAGAAGATGGGGGACACTGTAGTCATAAAGGGATGGACATGGTCAGCAACAATACTCAGGTAGGCCGTGGCATTAATCGATGCTCAATTGGTACGAAGGGGCCCAAAGCGTGCTAAGAAAATATTCCCCCCACACCATTACCCCACCACCAGTCTGAACCAGTGATACAAGGCAGGATGGATCCATGCTTTCATGTTGTTTACACCAAATTCTGACCCACACCATCTGAATGTTGCAGCTGAAATTGAGACTCAACAGACCAGGCAACATTGGTGTGGGGTTGTTTTTCAGGGGTTGGGCTTGGCCCCTTAGTTGCAGTGAAGGGAACTCTTAAGGCGTCATCATACCAAGACATTTTGGACAATTTCATGCTCCCAACTTTGTGGGAACAGTTTGGGGATGACCCCTTCCTGTTCCAACATGACTGCTCACCAGTGCACAAAGCAAGGTCCATAAAGACATGGATGAGCGAGTTTGGAGTGGAGGAACTTGACTGGCCTGCGCAGAGTCCTGGCCTCAACCCCATAGAACACCTTTGGGATGAATTAGAGTGGAGACCGTGAGCCAGGCCTTCTTGTCCATCAGTGCCTGACCTTACAAATGCACGTCTGGAAGAATGGTCAAACTTTCCCATAGACACACTCCTAAACCTTGTGGACAGCCTTCCCAGAAGAGTTGAAGCTGTTATAGCTGCAAAGGGTGGGCCAACTCAATATTGAACCCCACGGACTAATGCCTAGTACACACGACCGGGATTCCCGACAGAAAAAGATCCGTCGGAAATCCCGAGGAGAAAACCGAGAGCCTGCTCTCTACTTTTCCCCCGTACAGACGCTCGGTTTTCCTGTTGGGAAAACTCAGATGAGAGTGTGTTTTATGCTCCATCTGAGTTTTTCCCCACAGGAAAACTGCCAAAAATGGCCGGTTTCTCCTACACTCGGCCGGGTGTTCTGACGGATAAAAGTCCGTCGGGAATCCCGGCGGGAAAAGAGAGAGCTGGTTCTCTTTTTTTTTGTCAGGCGGGTTTGTCAATTTTCCCATCGGAAAAACTGCGAGGGAGCATACACGGCCAGGATTCCCTGCCAAAAGCTCTCCTCGCAGTTTTCCTGTCGGAAAAAACGGTCGTGTGTACGGGGCATAAGACTGGGATGCTATTAAAGTTCATGTAAAGGCAGGTGTCCCAATACTTTTGACAATATAGTGTAGGTCCCATGCTGAGCAGCCAGGCCTGTTGCATTCTGAATGCACGTGGGCTGCTCAGCATGGGTGCCATTCAGAGAATATATTTCGCATTTTCTGAATGAATGCAAAGCATTCTCTGATTGGGTGAGGTGGAAAGCATGACCTCCCCACCCTGCCTCTTCACCTTGTCTAATCAGAGAATGCTTTGCATTCATTCAGAAAATGTGAACCATTTTCTGAATGGCGCCCGTGCCAAGCAGCCAACCTCCTGTGTTCTCAATGCATCAGGCCAGCCGCTCAGCACCTGGGAGCCAGTGGAGATCACTTGAGTAGCAGTGTAGTAGCAGAGTAGGAGTGGTGTAAGCGATTCCAGGGGCATCGGCCAGGTATGGCATACAGATAGTTAATATGAACCAAGCTGGACCATTGTAACTTCGTATCAAATATACCATACCCGGAATTCTTTAACTAGACTAGCAGTTTGTAGAAAGATTTTTTTTCCCCCGCCTGAATTTGCTCTTTAACAATAGCAGGGAGTTTTATCCTGCATTCATTTTAGAAAAGTGCTCAAAAGGTGGGAATTTAGCTGTAACGGCAGCAAAGAAAGCGCAGTGCGTGAACAAAATACTCTCTGCTTGTAGACTAAAGGACCTTGTCATTCAAACGGTGACAGAGAAGACATAAAAAAAAAAAGTACTATGTCAAAAACATAAAAAAAGAAACATAAAGCACTTAAAACTTTGTATTAATTGTTCACAATTACAAAAGAAATTTCAGTTTGCAAATAAATGGAATTGTCATGTTTCAGTCGCGAGCACAAAACGTGATGAATTAAAGCAGATGACTTGAGTGTCAGACCTTGTGATCCGGTAATGGAAAGGAACAAAAAACTAGAGTTTTCCAGAATTCAGTGCTACAGAAATTGTACCACTGCCCCGCCTGATGACAAAGCCGAGCCCCTCGCAACCGAATCTCTGTGTCTTGTGGCATATGCAAACTCAAAAGCCACCAGCTGAACAGAAACAGTGTTTTGTTGCCTTTGAAGTCATAAGCCTGATGTAATTGTCAGCAGGTGCAGTCTATATTCTCCACTACAGGTGGCGCTGGTCCACAGCAGCAATGCAGGTGGAGGGAGAAGTCAGGGGGAACCTAGTTCCTCTATTGTTTTCTCTGCCACAGGGAGGAAGCTTTCCAATTGGATGCTGGCACCCCCTGTGACTCCAGCGGCCATCTTCGGTCAGGCAGAGTCTATTTAAAACCCTGGCTCCTGGGTTTGATGCACATTTTAGGAACATAGAAAAGTGATGGCAGAAAAAAGACTGAGCAGTCCATCAAGTGGCTAGAGTAGGGACAGATCACCCGTCTGTCAGGGTCAGTGCTTAGCGGCAGGGAAAGGTTCCAGGGCAGGGGCACGCCATCCTTTCTGGAAGCCTTCTCGTTTGGATGCAGCGGGCCAGGTTGCATTCCGCTCGAGACAGATGCTGTTGACATCTTGATCCACCACTCTACTGCGGTTTTGCTGTTACAAGTTGTAAATGCTGCTGGTCAGGTTTTCGGCTGTTGCACCTTTCCACATAATCACCTGATGGCAGCAGAGTGGTATAATAGTCTAACACATATGCATTTGTCAATTTTCAAATGCCTGGATAACTGACCATCAACACTTATATGAGCTTGTTGGATATCCCATTCTAAAACGATGGCCCTTTGCAGCTATAACAGCTTCCACTCTTCTGGCAAGGCTTTCCAGAAGATTTTAGAGTGAAGCCTCGTACACACGGCCGGTTTTCTCGGCAAGAAACCTGCTGGGAGAGCTTTTTGCCGAGAAAATCGGCCGTGTGTATGGTTTCTCGGCGAGAAAACTGCCGGGAATCCCGAAGAGAAAAATAGAGAACCTGCTCTCTATTTTCTCGTCGGGAATCTCGGCAGAGTGTTTCCTGCCGTGAAAACCTTGAGTGTGTATGCTTACCTGTCCCAGGTAAGCCCGCGCATACTCAATGAGACTTTGACGCATGCGCGGTAGCTTACAAGGGTAGTGTAGGGTGTAGCAAGATGGCGGCGACGGCATCGAATGTGACAAGCGCATGCTCGTCGTAGTCGATGACATCACAGCATTCTTGCCATTCAAAAGAATGGCGGTTCTTTTAAATGGCCGTGTGTACACTCGGCGAGCAAGGAAAGCTTGCCAGGAATCCCGTCAGGAAAACCAACGGTTTTTTTCCTGACGGGATTCCCGGCCGTGTGTACGAGGCCTCAGTCTGTGGGAATTTGTGCCCATTTAGCCAAAAGGAGCATTTGTGAGGACAGGTAGTGATTGTTGGCTGAAAAGACCTGAAGCACCATCAGCGTTCAAATTCATCCCAAAGGTGTTCAGTATACTGTAAAAAGTTGTGGACACCCAACCATGACACCTATAGGGGCTTGTTAGACATCCCATTCCAAAATCTTGAGTATTGATAAAGAAGTTACCCTCCGACGCCCTTTGCTGCTCCAACAGTCTCCACTTTTTTTGGGAAGGCTTTCCACTAGATTTTGGGGTGTGTCTGTAGTACATTGCGCCTATCTAGCTAAAATAATATTTGTGAGGCCAGGTATTGATGTTGTATGAGAAGACCTGGCTTGCAACTAGAATTCCAATTTATCTCAAGGGTGTTCAGTAGGGTTTAAGTCAGATACTTCAGTTTCTCCATCCAAACCCATCAAACCATGTCTTAATGAAAGTTTGGGATGTCGCTCGCCTAGCCCGATCCATGGGAATGTAGGTGTAAGAGCCTCAGCCAACTCCCTGACCATGCCCTGACGCGTTTTGTCCTGCCCACTGGGGCTTAGTCAGAGTAAACATTAGTCATAACCAACCTCTAGAACTAAGCCCCAGTGGGTGGGGCCAAACGCATCAGTGATGAAGGGTTATAGGGACCATACACAAGTCATTTTTTATTTGTTCAGCCAGTGGGTAGAAGAAAAAAAGAAAGAACCAATTCCTCCATCCATACATTCGATGTAGATGGGGTGCTCACTCCCGTTGAGCTATTGTATTCTGAAAGCAGGGAGCTTTCTCGGCCGGCAGATAACCAACGATCTGTGTTCTCGGCTATAGCCATCTACTGTTCGTTCGGTAAGAACCCAACAGGCAGGCTGTACACAAGTTGATCGATAGATGTTGGTATACAACCAGCTAGCCCATACATGGATTGAAATTTGGCTGCTCCCTGCTGAACTGGCTGAATGTCGATCTAAGGCAGGGATATGCAATTAGCGGACCTCCAGCTGTTGCAAAACTACAAGTCCCATCATGCCTCTGCCTCTGGGTGTCATGCTTGCTGCTGTCAGAGTCTCGCTATGCCTCATGGGACTTGTAGTTTGGCAACAGCTGGAGATCCGCTAATTGCATATCCCTGATCTAAGGCATTCGGCTCCATTCACACTTGTGTGACTTCAAAGTTGTGCAGTTACCATTGCGACTTGGATGCAACTTTGGCTGTTGACTGGCTGTTGCACAACTGATAACATTGATAACATTAAGATGCCACTTTCATGGGACTTTTGAGAGTTTACATCGCAGTCTATGGAACTCAAGTTGCACAAAAGTAGCACAGAAGCCTTTTTAAAGTGGTTGTAAACCCTAACAACACACTTTTTGCTACAGGTAAGCCTACAATAAGGTTTACCTGTAGCTACCCTGGATATCTCCTAAACCTGAACAGTTTAGGAGATATCTCCTGTATTTGCATGTGCCGATGTAATCGGCACATGTGCACTGAAGCAATGGCACGTACATGCCGTTACTTTCAGTGAGTGTGCCGTTACCGGCGGCTCCCGTGCACATGTGGGTTTTTACCGAATGAACAGTGCTGCTGGCTATAGCCGAGAACACTGATTGTTGTATTCTGCCGGCAGAGAAGGCTCCCTGCTTTCAGAATACAATAGCTCAATGGGAGTGACGTCATCGCGGCTCTGGCCAATAACAGCGCCGGAGCCGCCATACCCGGAAGTAACTCCGGGACGACATGTTGTCGGCCGGTGCTGTGTTAGGCACCGCAGCGAGGACTTCGATCCCAGGTGAGTATTACATAATGAGCTAGTATGCTATGCATACTAGCTCATTATGCCTTTGTCTTGCAGGTGTTATTTTATTTTTTTGGTTTTTTTAAGTGGAGTTACACCCACTTTAAAGTCTCTGTGACTTTAAGTCTCATAGATTTGAATGGCTTCCATTGAAATACATGGGCTTCGACATTTTTATTAATTAATACATTTTATTATTATTTTACAGGATTTATGTAGCGCCAACAGTATGCGCAGCACTTTACAACATGAGGGCAGACAGTACAGTTGCAATACAATTCAATACAGGAGGAGTCAGAGGGCCCTGCTTGTTACTTTGTGTCCAAAGTTGCATGACAAGTCGCACAAGTGTGAAATGGAGCCATAACGCGGAAGATCATTGGCTCCGAGAGGCAACAAACGATTAATTTTTTTTTGAAAACAAGCGCTTATAACAACTGCTTAATGATTTAGCCCTCCCAATGCTCACCTCCTATCCAGTTTAAAACTGATCGAACGTCTGCCGGTATTCTAAAATACTGCAGGAGAAAGATCTTCCTGTGTGTGAATCCCTAGACCCACATTCTAGGCTTATCGATCAGAAAATATCTGCCCTTTCCACTACACAGCAAAGCATGCTATTTGGTTATGGTAAGCCTGAAACGCAAGCACCACAAACGCCATTCAAAGAACATCTGATTGTCAGCGAGGCGGCGCTGCTCTCCGAGGTCAGAGGTTAAACGGTGCAGGGGAAATCCGCATTAACATTCCGGCCACAGCTTAGGTCGCAGCCACCTATTCGGTCTGCAGAATGACATGCTGACTCTGGTGGTGGTAGGGGAGGGGTCCCCAGCTGTCCCATTGTTCAGAGGTGACAAGGTCTGCTTCTACTTGGCCGCCGGCCAGCACATCCCTGCAACATCGCGAGCAAGCGTGACATGGATTGGAAAATCGTCTAGAGGTCAAGTCGTCCCAACTGCAAGGTCAACGGTGCTAACAATTAAAGCCCAGGTTCACCTTCTTTTTTTTTCCCCCCATTATATTATATCTTTCCTCACAATTTTATGATTGAGTATCCTCTATTGTGAGGTTATCAGCCTCAGCGCCCCGGTGCCTGAAAACATTTTACAGTTGTGCGGTGCTTTAATGCGCAGACATTAACTCGCGTTGCGCTTTTTTAGGGCGGCCCATTGAAATCAGTGGGCTTTTAATGCACCTAAAAATCCCCCCAAAAATTTGACATCATAAAAAAACGTTTTCCACAACTGCCATGCGTTGCAGCGTTTCGCAACAACAACCGTCCCCTGGTTGCCCAACAGAACTCTAACATTACAGTCTGACAGGGCCAGGTACACATGCCGCGGCTGCAATTCTATGGTTTGGGCTGTAGAGTCTGACAGGCGGCACCACCTGTCAAACTCACCCAATGAGATCAATGGGGGTGCACCGCAACCACGAGCCAGTTGTGGTGTGGTCCCGCAATGTAAAATTACTTTTTTTATTTTTTTTAATAGCTGAAAGACAAACACAAAAAGAAAAATTGGCATCAGAAGGCGGCAGCAGTACCACCTGAACGTCTGCCAGCTGCTGCTATACTACCCTCTGAACAAAGCAGTCCATTGCGGAACACTTTTCAAATGGCGGTATTCATTATTGCGGTCTAAAAGTGCCTGAAGTGGCTGTAGAGCAGTGGTTCTCAACCTTTCTAGTGTTGTGACCCCTTGATAAAATTTCCCAAGTTGTGGGGAGCCCTAACAGTAAAAAAAAATTTGTAGCGTGGGTTGTCAGCACCCAAGGTAAGGCAAGTAATTTGCGCCCCTAACCCACGGTCATTAAGCGCTTCCCTAATCCCTTCTACTCGTACAGTAATAAACCCCTTATGGTACATTTTAACATGTACCAATCTCTTTGTTCTCCTTTTTTTCCCCCTTTTATCTCTCTATCCTAATTTCTTGTTTTTTTCCCCATGCCTCGCTCTCTAGGCGTCTTTCTTGTTCTTTGTCTTCTTCTTTCTCTCCCTTTTTCTTTGTTCCTCCCCCTTTTTTCAGGTATTCTTTATTTTGTATTCCTTCTCTTACTCCTTGGTGGGGGGGGATAGGATGAGTGGCAGTGCTGGTGGGGGGGTGGGTGGTGTGATCAGCGGCAGTGCAGCAGGGGGTTCTGATCAGCCAACTTTGGTGCTCTTGATCAAGGTCATCTGCTGATCTGAGAACTGTAGTGGGGGCTTTTAATGGCAACTCTAATCACAGGTAGTGTTACTCACTGTGTCTCCGACTTTGTAGTCTCCTGCAGCAGTGACACCTATGCCGTAATCAGGAGATAGGATCTCCCCCAGCCCCTCCCACTTCACATTCCTCACTAGTCAGCTGACCTCTAGTCTCTGCCCCCCCAGCCCTGCCTTGAACTGAATGGGCGGCTGCAAAGCATCTGAGTGGGTGTCCGCGGTCTCCAGGAACAGCCCAGCTGGGTGGCCACGAAAAGGTTGGGAGAGTGGTGCGGGCTTCAGGAACAGCCCAGGATTCGGGGACCCCTGGCAAATCGTCATTCGACCGCCGAGGGGGTCCCGACCCCCAGGTTGAGAACCACTGCTGTAGAGGCTGCAGGGATTAGAAGCCCCAAAGAGAGATGCAACAAAGGATTAAAAAAATAAACTTAACACACATATTGTATTTAAAAGTGACAACTGTTTATGATACACAATGCTTTAGAAAACTAGGGGTCTATTTATCAATGTTGTCACAAAAGATTCACACATTTACCCAAGATTTACACATTTTTCTAATGGAATCTTGTGTAAAAAAAAAATAAAAAAAAATGGGTGATTTTTGTAGTAATGCCGAGTGAATCTTGGGTGAAAACATTGATAATTAGACCCTTAGGGGTCATTTAGTTATGGTTTACATCAATGTAGTAAATTGATGACCAGATAAAAGTGCGTTTTTTTTTTGGCCTTGTGTGAAAAATTGGTGAATCTTGGGCTATTGTTGAGTGACTCTTACGTGAACATGGGGTGTCTCTTGGGTGAATGTGAAGTTACTCCTGGGTGAGCGTTAGGCGACTCTTGGGTAATAACATAGATAAACAGAACCCTAAATGTCATTGTTATGGTTTACATCTTTGTAGAAAAACGATGACCAGATGAAAAGGTGTTTCTATGGCCTTGTGTGAAAAATTGGTGAATCTTGTGCGAACCTTGAGCGGCTTATGGAAGAACCATGAGTGGCTCTTGGGGGAACCCTGAGCAGCTTTATGGGTGAACCTTTAGTGGCTCTTGGGCGAACCTTGAGCGGCTCTTGGGTGAACCTGGATCGCCTCTTGGGTAAACCTGGATCGTCTCTTGGGTGAACCTGGATCGTCTCTTGGGTGAACCTGGATCGTCTCTTGGGTGAACCTGGATCGTCTCTTGGGTGAACCTGGATCGTCTCTTGGGTGAACCTGGATCGTCTCTTGGGTGAACCTGGATCGTCTCTTGGGTGAACCTGGATCGTCTCTTGGGTGAACCTGGATCGTCTCTTGGGTGAACCTGGATCGTCTCTTGGGTGAACCTGGATCGTCTATTGATCATCTCTTGGGTGAACATTGAGCGGCTCTTGGGTGATAGTTGAGCGGCTACTGGGTGAACGCTGAGTGGCTCTTGGGTGAACGCTGAGTGGCTCTTGGGTGAAAAAATAGATGGACCCCTTGTGCGAACCTTGAGCGGCTTATGGAAGAACCATGAGTGGCTCTTGGGTGAACCCTGAGCAGCTCTTGGACGAAACTTGAGCAGCTTTATGGGTGAACCTTTACTGGCTAATGGACGAACCTTGAGCGGCTCTTGGGTGAACCTGGATCGTCTCTTGGGTGAACCTGGATCGTCTATTGATCATCTCTTGGGTGAACATCGAGTGGCTCTTGGGTGAACCTTGAGTGGCTCTTGGGTGAAAAAATAGATAAATGGACCCCTAAATGTAATTTAATTATAGTTTTCTCCTACGTTCACATTTTCAGTGAATTGATGAGCAGAATAACGGGTATTCTATTTTTTCTTTGTCTAAAGTTCAGGTTTAATGACTCCCGTTCCGCGGTCCCTTATTATCTCAGATCTGCATATCTAGTAGCCCCCATTGCCAGATCCCTGCCAGGGCGACACACTGAACATCTGGATTAAGCAGCAGGGGGGAGCGGGGGGTCGCTTTTGTCGGCGGGGGCAGAAGCGCGCCCGAGATTGACAGGCGGTGATTACCTCATTGAAGACATCAGTAGATGAGATGTCAGCAGCCGCCGCGTCCAAACACAGAAGCAATTAGAGCCGCTGCTTCGGCTAATGCTGCCGCGTGATTTATTTATTTATCAGTTTCCATCCTTCATCTTGGTCGCACGCGCCGCCGTGACATTATCCGCTACTGTGCTCTTGCGGAGGGAGCTCTGCGGAGCCGAAGGGGGCTTTTTCATTTCTGCGTCGTTTAACCCTTGCGGTAGACCCATCAGAGACCTCATTTATGGCCTTGGGAAAAATTTGGAGAATGGATTAAAACATTAAAAGCAGAAAAACTACGATTCTTGGCTTTGGTATCCTCGGATAAACCAGCGATGTACTAATGAACCGGATATGTAGATGTTCTGTGCTAATCTGCACACTGAGGTGTGGAAATGACACAAAACCACAGCCAATACTAAGAAATGCCCTGTATGGATTTTACTGGAAAAGAAGGGTGTTTATTTAGAGAGAACACCCATTCCAGAAGCATCTGATGGAAGCTGCCATTGTCTAACCTACATGCTGTATATTTATTCTGGGGCAGGATAGCTAATCTAAACAAAGCTGGCCATACACCAGTAGGATTTCATTCGAAAAAAAATTGTTTTCAGAACATTTGTTTGATTTTCTAATGGTTAGTGGGGTCAATGAACGATCGCTGATGAACGATCATGAACGTCCTCTCCTGGCCTCCGCAATCAGCAGACAACAGCAGTGATGAGAAAATTCGAAGGAGTGGGATTCTCATTTCTGATCTTAATTCTAAATTCACAAAGCTAACAAAATTCTAAGGCTTTGTTGACATTTGTAGCCAGGGGGCAGTAAATCCAGGTGGTTGAGCCACGGTTTTACTGCCCCCCACCCACCCACGACCGCCAATATACAACCACTCATGCTTGTGTAAATGCTGTGGCAAAACTTAAACAGCATGACGCTTTCGGCGGGCAGTGCCACTACCAATCGTGACTAAAGCAGTTCTATGGGTCTGCGCCACAACTGTGGCATGGTAATATGGCAACTATAGGGTTAGGCTACGTGTCAAACCGAAGGCCCGTGGGCAGAATCTGGCCCGCCAGGCCATTTCAAGTGGCCCTTGCACCTCTCCTGCAGCACCTGCTTGTCTCCGCCCCCACCTTGTCCCAGCAGTCAGCAGCAGAGAGGAGGACAGAACTCCTCCACCACACCCTGCACTTCTCTGTGCAGCCGTAGCACCCCCTTATCTCCGGCTCCCCTGGTCTCAGCATTTAGCAGACTCCAACCATTCTCTGGTCCTCCTGCAGACCCAACACTTTCTCATAGCTCCCAACTGTCCCTGATTTGGAGCAATGTCCCTCTGTCCCTCATTCCTCCTCATTTGTCCCTCATTTTGGTCTGATCCATATAGTTGTATATAAAATGCACCTTTTATCTATCAAAAAGTGATTCCCAGTGCTAAACCTTTCATCCGATTACTAAATTGCTGCATTTGTAAATCCCAAAAGCCAATATAAAGGAATAGTAGTGGTAAAAAAGCACTTGTGGGTTTAACCAATCTTGTTTTTGTTATACATTTCTACTTTAAGGGGGCGTGGCAAGAGGTGTGTCCTATGCCTGCATACTTTTGCTGATAGGTGTCCCTCATTCCCATCTCAAAAAGTTGAGAGGTATGCTTTCTGATTCCGAGCTGCGCCCCTGTGATGTAAGGGAGGGCGAGGAACTCTTGATGTCTGATGGGGGGGGGGGGGGCCTTGACATCTGATATAAGGGGGGTGGGGTGCGGGAAAAAAATCATACGTAAATGTAAGGCATGTCCTAGGTACAAAATAAACCTTTTTAATGTTTCGGAGATTCCATTTAGACAGAAGTTCTAGATAAGATTCTAAGGCCCAATTCACATTGACTGCGGCTTTGAAATCGTGCGACTTCATCTGCAAATCGCACAATTTCAAAGCCGCATTTCAGTGTGACTTCGGGTGTGACTTTGAACACATCTGTGCAGCTTCATGCAGATGTCTATTCAAGTCGCCAAAAGTAGTGCATGTGCTACTTTTTCAAATTGGTGCGTCACCGCAAAGCTGGTGCAACGTGCACAGGAGCTTAGGGCTGTTATAAAACCATAACAAACATAAAGAGCACTACATGTACAAGCAGGGGAGGAACGGCTATGATTGGGTAGGTTTCCTCCCAGTGACACCAAAGATGGGGCAGAATTTCTAGTGTCGCACAATGGCAGCTGGTGCTACATATTTTTTTTTTTTTGGGGGGGGGGCACACAAACCCTCCTGCTCACTTGGCCGCCTGCTCGCCCGCACTTACCCCATCCATGCCGCGGGCAGCTTCCTTGGCTTCTCCTGCCCGCCTATCCGGTTGCTTCTCCTCCCGGCCAATCTGGTCTTAGGACCCGCTTCCTGTCCTGCTTGGCCAAACAGGAAGACAATGTTGATTCGCTAATGTCACAAGTGGGTGGGCCCAACCTTTTTGAAGCCAATTAGAGCCTCAGGCTCTAATCATGTGCTTAAAAAAATAAAATAAAACCCTATAGAAATCCATGCGTTCGGCACCACGCATGGAGATTAGGGGGGTGGCAACCCTGAGCCTCTTTTTGACTGGCTGTCACTGGTGAAGCCAACAATGGGACTTATTGACACCAATGATGCGGCACAAATTCTCCCAGTGACACCAACAATAGGGCGCAATTCCTCCCACTGACAACAATGATGAGGCCACTGAAACAAACAATAGGGCATTATTTTATTCCCACTGACGTCGGGACCTTTTCTACTCCCAATGGCTACAGTCCGGCCCCCTTAAAGTCTGAAGGACAGTACAATGGCCCTTTGTTTAGAACGTTTGGAGACCCCCTACTGTAGAAGACCATATGAAACTGGGTACATATGAGGCTAGTAGAGATCAATGCGATTACCCTAATCAATGTTCCCACCACAGACTGCTGAGGTCTGAAGGACTGCACGTCATATACCAAAGGGCCACAAATTGGGCACCAGGGGACTAGACTGTTCATTGTAACTTTGAGGCAAGTCACAAGGCTGCACAGGAAAGAGGATTTCCACGATTGTGTCGTCTCTAAGCCGGCGTCTCAGTTCTGGAAGTAGATGCTGACACTGGATGAAGCCTGAACAAAGATGGTTCTGCCCGTCTGGAGAGAAAATCGGATGGAGGTGTTGCCCGGGGGAGTACTATGCATTACACATCATGCAAAAACTTCACATGAAAAATCTATATCTGATGCTAGATGATGATCCACTGTAAATGACCTATACACAAGTTGAGGATGGTAAGCATGTCTTCGGATGAGCCAAACAAAGGATAGGACAAAGCACACCACATAACCTTGACTTATCCCCATGTCAATGGTCTCCCTGACCGGTGTGTGAATTTTAGCATGTCCAACCAGTGTAGAGGCCATGCACGTTGGATGATAAGCATGCATGTCTATGTGTTTTAATGAGGGAAAATAACCTTAAGGCGTCTGCACCTTCGCCTAGCGTCCGCCCTGCCATATAATGTGTGCGTAGCTCTTGTCCCTGATTCACTACAGCACTCACATCACCCAAAATAGCACATCTGTCCATCCTGTGGAAGAAAGGTTCCTCTGAAAAGGGTAATGTGCCATTTCCAGGCAGGGAGGCCCATTTGCATAATAATAGGGTCAATTTGCATACACATATTCATCTTACAGACCTCCCCCCCCCCTCTCCCGCTCCCGTATTACTGGTACAGGGAGATCGGCGTCTAGGCATAACACATTGGAGACATTTCACCTGGTCCGTCACCTCAATTTATCTCAAAACGCGGAGACAGCCAACCAGAAATCCATTACAGCCCCGTTTCAGACTTATTAAATGAGATGGCGGCTTAGTGCTTTGGCCTTGCGGCACTGAGGCCCTGGGTCTGAATCCAACCACGGGATTGGCGTGGAGCGCCTAATCCAAAAAGCGTACCCATGTATGCCTCAATCAAGATTTATTCCCCAAATAATAAACTGAATCAGATGCAGGCCTTCCTTTGCTTTTTTCCCCCCCGTTTTTAATTGCTATTAGCAGGCTTTTAGCAGCTAACAGCCTGTTAAGATCCATCTTCAACATGCCTAGATTGGAGACGAAGGATACTATAATTGTCCAACAAAGCTGCCTAAAGCTTAATGAAATTATTGAAAATGCTATGAAAATCCTTGATGTACATGCTTGCTGTGTTCACAAGCTGAAGACCATGTGAATAAGGCCCAACCAATACACAGCACTGCTAAGCCAGAAGCAAATATAGTTACACACTACACAAGGGGGAAAAAGTATATGCAAAATTACATATTAGAATATGATTTAAATTATCAAGGTTTCTTACGGAAAGTGTGACTTGCATTGTATTACCCAATGTTATAGACAGAACGTTATCTTTGTTATTTTATTCTGTTAAATGCAATAAAAATATATTTGACTATAAATTATCAAGGTTTCTTTCACATGGATTTATAAGACATACTAAGAAGAGAATAGTTTCCCTTTAAATGCTCAAATGTAATTTTAATGCAGTTGATAAAATCACATAACTGCAGATAAAATGTTGCTGCTCCCTCTCCTAGCAGTGACTCAGCACCTGAGCTCCCCCTGTTCATCCTTCCTAGCAGTCACTCAGCAGCTCAGCTTCCCCCGCTTCTCCCTCCTTGCAATTACGCAGCTTCCCCTGCTCCTCCCTCCTTGCAACTACTCAGCTTCCCCTGCTCCTCCCTCTCAGAAATTACTCAGCTTCCCTGCGCCCCTCCCTGCAATTACTCAGCTTCCTCTGCTCCTCCCTCCCTGCAATTACTCAGCTTCCCCTGCTCCTCCCTCTTTGCAATTACTCAGCTTCCCCTGCTCCTCCCTCCTTGCAATTACTCAGCTTCCCCTGCTCCTCCCTCCTTGCAATTACTCAGCTTCCCCTGCTCCTCCCTCCTTGCAATTACTCAGCTTCCCCTGCTCCTCCCTCCCAGCAATTACTCAGCTCCCTCTGCTCCCCCTTCCAGCACTGACTCTGCAGCTCAGCTCCCCCTTCCCAGCAATTAGACAGCTTCCCCTGCTCCTCCCTTCAATTAATCAGCTTCCCCTGCAATTATTCAGATTCCCCTGCTCCTCCCTCCCTGCAATTACTCAACTTCCCTTGCTCCTCCCTCCTTGCAATTACTCAGCTTCCCCTGCTCCTCCCTCCTTGCAATTACTCAGCTTCCCCTGCTCCTCCCTCTCAGAAATTACTCAGCTTCCCTGCGCCCCTCCCTGCAATTACTCAGCTTCCCCTGCTTCTCCCTTCCTGCAATCACTCACCTCCCCTGCTCCTCCCTTCCAGCAATTACTCAGCTTCCCCTGCTCCTCGCTCTCTGCAATTACTCAGCTTCCCCTGCTCCGCCCTCTATGCAATTACTCAGCTTCCCCT
Source organism: Rana muscosa (assembly GCA_029206835.1). Taxonomy (NCBI): domain Eukaryota; kingdom Metazoa; phylum Chordata; class Amphibia; order Anura; family Ranidae; genus Rana; species Rana muscosa. Next base: position 154,266,523 of record CM055127.1, on the reverse strand, counting down.
ACTCCTACCTCCCTGAAATTACTCAGCTACCTCTGCTCCCCTTTCCAGCACTGACACCGCAGCTTAGCTCCCCCTTTTCAGCAGTAACTCAACAGTTCACCCTCCTTCCCCTTTGGAGGAAGCAGACAGGGTTTAGATATTGGTGTGCTTGATGCTGATTGGTTTTCAGTTGTTTCAATCTTTTTTATGGTGTATCTAATAGGTGAACAGAAAAAAAGCATGTTGCTTCCTCTTGTCAGGGTAGAGGAACTGATGACTGGTCATCTGATGACTGATGGGGGCATAATCTAGGAGCAGTGGGAGAGGTGGAGTAACCACAAATCCACAAAATGAATGAAGCAGGGAGATTCTTGCGCTGCAGGTCCTCAGTTACAGCTTCCTCTCCAGCAAGGAAAACTGTGAGCAGCAAATATCACATCACTTAGGGTACACTCACACTGGGCACAATTAAACGAAACCATGCTCATGTTACATTGTCCCCACTTCCTAACTGGTCTGCACTTACGCCAGGCTACAAGGAAGTGTTCCCGGGTACACTTACATCATCACCTCTACCAACCAGACCACAGTGATCCCTGCTTCTGAGCTCAGTCATCTATGCAGAGTTCTGTTCTCAGGCACGGTTTGCACTCACACTGAAGCGAACTGTAGCAGACCACAAGTAAACCGTGCCCTGGATCACCTCTTCCATACGGTCCTGGAAATGGTACACCCAACCATTCCTGGGCACTATTCGGAGCACTCACACTACACAAACTGGACCAAGGTGGTGAACCGTGCCCGGACTTGGTTAAAACTGCCAGTGTGATTGCACCCATCCCGCTCCAAATCTTTTGAGACTAGCAGTCAGAGGCAGCAGTGATTAGATAATCTTGCATTGCAGATATAGAGTTATGAGTCTCAAAAAACTTTTTTTTTTCAAGAGGAAAAGACAAAAGGCACGTTGATTGAGTTACTGCTTAGGCACAATTAACATTTTGCCAATGACCCGCATGTGAATTGCACAGGAACCGCACTCACATGCGATTCAGTGCGGTGCAATTTGAGCCCAAAGTCATGCATGCAGCAATTTTGGAACCGCACTGCAACCGGATCACATGGTATTTTTGTACCATGTGATCTAGTGCCGCCAAACTCACTGTGTTTGCGACCTGCGTTAAGATTGCACTGACACCTGCAGCAGGTCTCAAGGGTACGAATTAAATGCAGTGCTGGAAACATGCAGTGATCACTGTGCTTAGTGTGAACCTAAGCTTCCAGATGTTCCCAGATGAGATAGCAAACCTTCACTTTTTTAGTTCAGGTCCACTTCAAAAAACAAAGAACTGAAAACAGGCTGAAGACAAGTCCATGAAGGCCTCGGGTCCATTCACAAAACGCAGTGCGGCTCACGCATGTGCAGTGGGAAGCCGGCTGTGAAGCCTCAAGAAGTCACAGTTGGCCTCCCTTAGTAAACATGCAGGTGCAGGAGACCCAAAAGACAGATGAAGAACCAGCCCAGGTGAGGACAGCGCTGGATCCTTAGACAGGTAAGTAGTGGTGCAACGGATCGTCATTGATCCATGATCCGTACGGGTCAAAATGTTCGGATCGGCACACCACACGATCCGCAGATTGAGCTCCGCTGCCTCGGCCATAGGAAGGGCCGCAGCTTCGGCCTAGCTCCGGAGCGGCGGCCATCTTGGTACACCCACCGGCGGCCTAGGTGAGCTCCCCTAGAGCGGCGCGCTGACGCCATCATCACCCGCCTCAACTGCTTGTGGATCCAGACGGACGGGTCTACCTGCTTGTGTCGTTCTATTCTGTAATGGTAAGACTAAGCAAGCAGACAATCTTCCTATATACAGTGGGGGAGATGTGGACATTACAGTGGGGGAGATGTGGACATTACAGTGGGGAGAAGAAGTGGATATTACAGTGGGGGAAAAGTGGATATTACAGTGGGGGAAAAGTGGATATTACAGTGGGGGAAAAGTGGATATTACAGTGGGGGAGATGTGGACATTACAGTGGGGGAGATGTGGACATTACAGTGGGGGAGACGTGGATATTACAGTGGGGGAGACGTGGATATTACAGTGGGGGAGAAGTGGATATTACAGTGGGGGAGAAGTGGATATTACAGTGGGGGAGAAGTGGATATTACAGTGGGGGAGAAGTGGATATTACAGTGAGGGAGAAGTGGACATTACAGTGGGGGAGATGTGGAAATTACAGTGGGGTAGAAGTGGATATTACAGTGGGGGAAAAGTGGATATTACAGTGGGGGAAAAGTGGATATTACAGTGGGGGAAAAGTGGATATTACAGTGGGGGAAAAGTGGATATTACAGTGGGGGAAAAGTGGACATTACAGTGGGGGAGATGTGGATATTACAGTGGGGGAGATGTGGACATTACAGTGGGGGAGACGTGGATATTACAGTGGGGGAGACGTGGACATTACAGTGGGGGAGACGTGGATAATACAGTGGGGGAGATGTGGATATTACAGTGGGGGAGATGTGGATATTACAGTGGGGGAGAAGTGGATATTACAGTGGGGGAGAAGTGGATATTACAGTGGGGGAGAAGTGGATATTACAGTGGGGGAGATGAGGATATTACAGTGGGGGGAGATGTGGATATTACAGTGGGGGAGATGTGGATATTACAGTGGTGACTATATATGGTGGTGATCCGAAAAATGATCCGATCCGTGACTCTGATCCGAGGAACGATCCGAACCATGAGTTTTTTGATCCGTTGCACCCCTAAAGGTAAGTGTCTTTTTATTAAAAGTCAGTAGCTACAGTATTCGTAGCTGCTGACTTTACATTTTTTCCTACTTTAAACTGAGGATATAAGTATTCGGCACTATATACAGTATTCCCTCCACCTACTATAAACAAAGTGCATACATAAATATTAAACATCCTCCATCTTCCTTGATCTGTCCTTCTCTCCCCATGAACTCATACGAGGGAAAAAACGGATCAAGAAGGGGGGAGGATCCTTTCATGGACTTGCATAAACCCTATTTGACCATCTAAAATTCCCATTTTAGTTCTTAATTATATATGTTGAGGTTCTGGGATAGTCCTGTGCACGGAAAAGGAAACCACTTGATTTCACCTTTATCGTATATATAATTTCCTGAATTTAACTGGACTTTTCAGGGATCGCTCTTTTATGGATTGACGGACTGATTTATACAAATGTTAGGATTTATGTATGCACTTTATAGAGGGTGGAGGATATATATTTATATATATATATACATACATACATATATATATATATATATATATATATATATATATATATATATATATATATACACACACACATTATATATATATATATATATATATATATATATATATATATATATATATATATATATATATAGCTGTAGCCTTCCAAGATTTGATTTTGTATTGATTTTACCCTATGTTGATATAGCTGCCAAAGAAAATTATAGGAGATTGCGTGGGGCTTATTTATTCAATGAAGCAACTGTCACTAGAAAAAAAATCATCTTAAAAACAAGCCACCCTGAAAAAAATAATAACTTACCCATCTGGCGAGTGGTGACTTCGATCTTCGCTTCTTTAAAGAGCTAAGCTGGCTTAGTAGTCTTCTGTGACTGACACTCCTGGGTGTGTCAGATGCCTGCAACCCACCCCCACGGTGCTCTGTGGTTTCATTGATTGCCTGCTATACCATTACAGCCCTGCAGGGGCACAGTAATGATACAGCGCTTTCAGGTGTTCCCGCCAACCTTTCTGCATTACAGAAATAAAAAAATAATAATAAAAAAAAAAATCAGCAGGGAGAGTGGGAATTCTTAATATTTGGTGAACCAAATGTGCACATTCGTGCAGAGATCTCATCAATTGAGATAGAAGAAATTATCAGGGGGTATATACAGTATCTCTCCAACATCTGCCAAATACTGAAATATCGGTTTTGGGAGGGCTGGTCCTGTAAATGTGAAGCAAAATAACCTATGTTTTTTTCCATAGTTAATTTATGCTTTTTAGGAAGGAGTCATTAAGCCTGCTTGAGCACACGCTGATACAAAAAAAAAAAAAAAAACAGGAAAAAAATAAAATCTTTGTCTTGCCTGTTGTGTTTTTCATTCCACTCATACATTTTCGCTCTTCTGCCGCTTAATTCCTTTTCCTCAGCTCATATGAATTCCTCTCCCACACGCACACAAGCTGCAGATCCCCTGATACACATTCACAGACATATGGTGACAGGATACAGATCCATGTTTGATGAGAATAGATGGGGATGGGGCTGGGGCTCTTCCGTCAGACAACGCTACATGCACGCTCTGTTCATCACCCTGTAACCTTCAGGCCTGCACAAGTCTCAGACATGGGACATAAACCGATGACTGTTTGGCAGAATTACCTTCTCAAACCGATCCTGCTGTGATCTTGTGGATAAAATCCATCTTCTTCATAGTGTCTATGATTTTATCTAATACTTGTCTATATGGAGTCGTGTGGAGTACAATATTAGGGGTACAGTATTGGCCAGAACCACAGAAGAAAAAGATTTGGGGGTGCTTATTTCGGATGATTGCAAAATGAGCAAACATTGTGGCCTAGCAGTCAGGAAAATTATTAGAATTTTGAGGTACATCACTAGAGAAATCACCAGCAGGAGTAAGGAACTCCTGATTTTTCTATATAGATCCCTAGTTATTACTAGAGAGATCACCAGGAGGAAGGAGGTCCTGATTCCTGTATATAGAATATAGATCACCAGAGGGTTAACCAGCAGGAGTAAAGAAGTCCTGATTCCCCGACATAGATCTTTAGTTATCACTAGAGAAATCATCAGGAGTAAGGAGGTCCTGATTTCTCTATATAGATCCCTAGTTATCACTAGAGAGATCACCAGGAGGTAAGAGGTCCTGATTTCTCTATATAGATCCCTAGTTATCACTAGAGAGATCACCAGGAGGAAGGAGGTCCTGATTTCTCTATATAGATCCCTAGTTATCACTAGAGAGATCACCAGGAGGAAGGAGGTCCTGATTTATCTATATAGATCCCTGGTTATCACTAGAGAGATCACCAGGAGGAAGGAGGTCCTGATTTCTCTATATAGATCCCTAGTTATCACTAGAGAGATCACCAGGAGGAAGGAGGTCCTGATTTCTCTATATAGATCCCTAGTTATCACTAGAGAGATCACCAGGAGGAAGGAGGTCCTGATTCCTGTATATAGAATATAGATCACCAGAGGGTAATCCAGCAGGAGTAAAGAAGTCCTGATTCCCCGACATAGATCTTTAGTTATCACTAGAGAAATCATCAGGAGTAAGGAGGTCCTGATTTCTCTATATAGATCCCTAGTTATCACTAGAGAGATCACCAGGAGGAAGGAGGTCCTGATTTCTCTATATAGATCCCTAGTTATCACTAGAGAGATCACCAGGAGGAAGGAGGTCCTGATTTCTCTATATAGATCCCTAGTTATCACTAGATAGATCACCAGGAGGAAGGAGGTCCTGATTTCTCTATATAGATCTTTAGTTATTACTAGAGAGATCACCAGCAGGAGGAAGGAGGTCCTGATTCCTCTATATCAGCCTTTCTCAACCTTTTCAACACAGAGGAACCCTTGAAATAGTTCTCCGGTCTCGGGGAACCCCTGCTAAAAATCACAGATCTAAAATTCATGAAACCTTAGTGTGATGGTCAGTGGGAAGGATGGTCCTTACACTTGTGGTCATTGGGAAGAATTACCTCCTTACAGATAGCTAAAAAGATCAATGGTGTCAGTAGGAAATTATCTGAGAGGCAGAAATTGCCCAATGCTGAAGGAACCCCTAGCAACCTCTGGAGGAACCCTAGTTGAGAATCACTGCTCTATATAGATCTTTAGTTATTACTAGAGAAATCACCAGCAGGAGGAAGGAGGTCCTGATTCCTCTAGATCTTTAGTTATTACTGGAGAAATCACCAGCAGGAGGAAGGAGGTCCTGATTCCTCTATATAGATCTTTAGTTATTACTAGAGAGATCACCAGCAGGAGGAAGGAGGTCCTGATTCCTCTATATAGATCTTTAGTTATCACTAGAGGGATCACTAGCAGGAGGAAGAAGGTCCCGATTCCCCCAACATATCTCTTTAGTTATCACTATAGGGATCACCACCAGGGGAACGGCGGTCCCGATTCCCCTATATAGATCTTTAGATATCACTTGAGCAGCTTTTCTCAACCTTTTTACCCCAGAGGAACACCAAATCATTTTTGGGTCTCATTAAACCCTTACTAAAACCGATTTATCGGGGTCAATGGGAGAAAATTGCCTCTGACATTGGTAGAAAGAACCACAGACCTCTAAAAGGATCATTGATGTCATGCTGCTGGTTTTGCCAAGTGGCACTGGACCTACGAGTTATGAAGGTACCATCATGAGAGGTCAATCAGCCACAGCTTAAGGAACCCCTAGCTCCATCTGGGGGGACCCAAGAGTTCCACAGAACCCTGGTTGAGATTAGCTGCACTAGAGGGATCACCAGGAGGATGGAGGTCCTGCTTCCCCTATATAGATCTTTAGTTATCACTAGAGACATCATAAGTAGGAGGAAGGAGGTCCTCATTTCCTGATATAGATCTTTAGTTATCACTAGAGGGATTACAAGTGGGAAGAAGGAGATTCTGATACAGATGTTTCGTTAGACCTCATTTAGAATACGGTGTCCATTTCTGGAGATTTCGCTTAAGCCTAGTACACACAGGTGGAATGTCGGGCAACATCAGCCGGTTCAACCGGCCTGACATTCGGCCCATGTGTATGGTAGCTGGTCCGACAGAAGCCGGCCGGCTCCTGATCAGCGCTCTCAACCAATGGCTGTGAGCGCTGATTAGAGTGTTTTGGTGTGGGGTGTCGCCCTGTCAGAACACAAAAGTACAGCAGGGGAGATCGATGTACTAATGTCGGATCGTTAGAACATCAGTTCCAAATGGAGCTGTCAGTGGGGTGTACCATGCTTTAGAAAATAAAATTGATCAAACAGAATGAGTACAGAGATGGGTAACAAACATGGTGAAAGGTCTGAGGAACTTCTTAAGCACAGTCTTGAGAAAATAAGAGAAAGAGGGCCCATGACTGAAAATGTTTAATTTATAAAGAATGTGAATAAGGTTTAGGAGAGCAGTATTTACAATATGAAGCGAAGATCAAGAACGTGAGGACAAAAAAAAGAAGCAAACTTATTAGACCACTTGGCCTTCTTCTGCGCTCTTCTATGCTTCTTTGTGAGGAAGAATCCAGTGTGGCAACAGGACCACCACCAGTCTGCTGAATCCATATAAACAGGGCCGGCCCAAGACAAAGTGCTGCCTGGGACCAAGAATGAAATGCTGCCCCCCCCCCAAAAAAAAAAAATCACGCCCACCAAAAGGCCCCCACATTCAATATTTTATATCATGATAACTAAAGGGGACCCATCATGGCTCTATACATGTATAGGAGTAAAAATAGGACCTGTCGTGGCTCTATACATGTATAAAGAGGACCTGTCATGGCTCTATACATGTATAAAATGAGTATAAAGAGGACCTGTCATGGCTCTATACAAGGATAATAAAGAGGACCTGTCGTGGCTCTATACATGTATAAAGAGGACCTGTCATGGCTCTATACATGTATAAAATGAGTATAAAGAGGACCTGTCATGGCTCTATACAAGGATAATAAAGAGGACCTGTCATGGCTCTATACAATGTATAAAGGAGTATAAAGAGGACCTGTCATGGCTCTATATGTGCATATAGGTGTATAAAAGGACCTGTCAGGGCTCTATACATGTATATAGGAGTATAAAGGGACCTGTGCATGGCGGGCGGCCGCAATGTCTTTTGCGCAAACTAATCAATGTACGCTAATTGTGTTTTTTTTGGTACCAAAAATATGTAGAAGAATACATATTGGCCTAAACTGATGAAGAAATTATTATTTTTATAAATTTTTTGGATATTTATTATAGCAAAAAGTAAAAAATATTGTTTGTTTGTTTTTTTAATTGTTGCTCGTTTGTTGTTTATAGTGCAATAAATAAAAACCGCAGAGGTGATCAAATATCACCAAAAGAAAGCTCTATTTGTGGGAAAAAAAGGACATCAATTTTATTTGGGTACAGTGTCGCATTACCGCGCAATTGTCAGTTAAAGCGACACAGTGCCGTATCGCAAAAAATGGCCTGGTTATTAAAGGGTTTGTAAAGGTTTGTGGTTTTTCACCTTAATGCATCCTATGCATTAAGGTGAAAAAACACCTGGCAATGACTGCCCCCCAGCCCCCCTGTTTTACTTACCTGAGCCCGTTCACTTGCTGTGCGCGTCCCCCGGTGTCCTCTTCTCCACGGAGTCTGGCCGTTAATTGGCTAGATTGATAGCAGTGCAGCCATTGGCTCGCGCTGCTGTCAATCACATCCAATGACCCAGGCCCTGGGGGGGGTGTGGGAACGAGTCATACACGTTGTGTCTATGGACGCAGCGTGTATAACAGGGAGCGCGCCCGCAAGCTAACCCCCTTGGGAGAGTGCTTCCCAGAAGGGGGTTAGCTGATGCAGGGAGGAGCCAAGACAGCCGCCGAGGGACCAGAGAATCGGGGCCACTCTTTTCCAAACGCACTGCACAGTGGAGGTAAGTATAACATGTTTGTTATTTAAAAAAACAAAAAAAACAAAGCCATACAACCGCTTTAAGTGGGCAAATCCTTCCGGTCCTTAAGTGGTTAATCAGGGCTGGGCAAGGCAAGTCCCTCTCAGAGGCTCTCATGTCTCATACAACTTGTGATGTGTGTTTGTACTTACAGTTTTGCTTCGGACTCCACCACCAGATGCGGGTTGTCACCTGCCACACGTTGCGGATTATCGGCTGCCACATGTTGCGGATGGTCACTTACGTCACCTGCCACACGTTGCCGGTTGCCACACGTTGCGGATTGTCACTTGCCACACGTTGCGGATTGTCATCTGCCACACAATGCGGGTTGTCTCTTGCCACATCACATGCCACAACGTCACCTGCCACACGTTGCGGATTGTCACAACGTCACCTGCCACACGTTGCGGATAGTCTCGTGCCACACGTTGCGGATTGTCACTTTTGCCACGGCGTCACCTGCCACACGTTGCGTATTGTCACTTGCCACAATGTCACCTGCCACACGTTGCGGATAGTCCCGTGCCACACGTTGCGGATTGTCACTTGCCAAGCGTCACCTGCCACACGTTGCGGATAGTCCCGTGCCACACGTTGCGGATAGTCCCGTGCCACACGTTGCGGATAGTCCCGTGCCACACGTTGCGGATAGTCCCGTGCCAAGCGTCACCTGCCACACGTTGCGGATAGTCCCGTGCCACACGTTGCGGATTGTCACTTGCCAAGCGTCACCTGCCACACGTTGCGTATTGTCACTTGCCACACGTTGCAGATTGTCACGACGTCACCTGTTACACGTTGCGCATTGTCACTTGCCACAACGTCACCTGCCACACGTTGCAGATTGTCACTTGCCACAACGTCACGTGCCACACGTTGCGGATTGTCCCGTGTCACACGTTGCGGATTGTCACTTGCCAAGCGTCACCTGCCACACGTTGCGGATTGTCACGACGTCACCTGTCACACGTTGCGGGTTGTCACTTGCTGTGTCCCAGAGTGAAGGCAGGCAGCAGAGAGATAATATAATCTCTCTGCTGCCCATGGCTGCACAGTGAGAGTGAAACTGCGGTGATGCAGGGTGGCGGGGAGAGATGACATCATCTCTCTGCTCCGCTGCCCGCTCACTCGCTGACTGCTCCCAACCCAACCCCCTCCCATGCTGCGTGTGCTCTGCCCGCCCAGTCACCAACAGCAGCGGCGCTGGGCTCCTCACAGGGAGCGGTGCCTGCAATGCTCACTCGCTGACTGCCCCCTCCCCCCGCCTGTGAGTGTCCTCACAGGCAGCGGCGCCTGCCCATGCCTGCTCACTTGCCGACTGCCCCCCCTGCCTGTGAGTGTCCTCAGCGGCGCCGGACCCCACACAGGCAGCGGAGCGGGCTGGCTGGCGTCAGTTTGCCGCCCCCCTAACAGTGCCGCCTGGTACCATGGTACCACCCGGTCCCATCATAGGGCCGGCCCTGCATATAAATCAGGCACAGCAATACAGTCCGTGCCTCCTGAAGCATTCATTTATATGTGGTTTGTAGGAGAAAACCATTTTATGCCATGAACCCAAAACTCATATGGGTTCACATACAGGAACCCAGTCACATGCAATCAATTCTGGCAACCAGTTTTGCCCTGAACCACCAAAGCCAAATGGGGTCTTGTACAAGAATCAAGTCACTTGCGCTCATTTACAGAAGCGAAGTACAAGAGCTCAGTCTTCCAATCCCTTACTTACAATTTTCAATGAAGTGTGAAACATTTTTTCAGGTGCAAGAGAACCAGTGTCTATTGGGTTTATGCAAAAAGATGCATACAGTTGTTCACAAATAAGAATAAATGCACTTAAGCTGGCCGTACACGGCCTAGATCAAGGATGTCAAACTCAATTTAATTGCGGGCCGTATTCGCATTATGTAACACTATATAAATGTATCCAGGGTTTTTTATCTTCAGAGAATAGTTGCAGGAAGTCAATAAGGCCACCCCCCGAACCGCATAGAGCGTTGGGATGGATCTTAAAGGGGCAATAAAGTGCATTATTTGCAAAGCTCGGGGAAGCCCAATGCACAGAATGCAGAGTTCAGGGGTGTGCTACATACCGAGTGCAGGGTTCAGGGGTGCGCTATATACAGAGTGCAGTTTCATTGCAGGGAGATCAAGCTGTCCTTGCAAAGACAGAAGGCTTCTGCGTTTACAAGTGACAATGGTGGGCGGGGAGCAGAGGAGAGGGCAAGAGCTGAAAAAGCCCTGGTTGCGAGGGCCACATGAAATGGCCTTGTGTTTGATATATGTGGCTTGGAATTTTGGGAAATTGCTTGGTAGCCCTGGTTGAAAATTGTCAGAAGAACAGTGACTGCATCCAATCAGTTGCAGTCACAGTTTGGATATGCAGTAGCCACAGGTCCTGATGTTGCAAATACCACAGCCAGCAGGGGAATTTCCTCCATCCACTCTATTTAACATGGATGATGGAATCTATTAGATTCCTCTTGTCCAGCCCTCTTTTACAATCCCGCTAATAAAAACAAAGTAAAAAATAAGTAAATAAATTTTTTATTGATCAGGGTCTTTCAGAGCATGAAAAAATCTACTGAATGAAAAGCTAAGAAGTAATGAGAAGCAACTGATATTATGTTGGTTTCTAGTAGGAATTTGGATCTAAATGTCCACTATATAAAAAAAAAAAAAAAAAAAAAAAAAGGAAAAATCATGTGCAGCACCATTACAAGAAAAATCCATGAAAGTTGACTCAATCTACTATCTAAATGTAGCGCCCTGCTCCTGATGACCAGGCGCTATGTTAAATTTAGTGGGTGTCTGAGCTGGTAGTTAGCGCAGACTTTGTAATGATGAAAGCTAAATTAGCCTCTGTTCCGGTTATGGCTGTGTTTGGAAGGACTTCCCACTGTTTGCCTGTAGGTGGCGTTACCACCCCAGGCCAGTGTTGGAACACAAGCAGGCCAAAGCGTATTGGGTGTCTTTCCCCGGGAACAGCTCAGTGGGAGTGGTCCCCCTGCTGAGCATGCTGGGGAAGGGTACTTAAGGGGCAGACGCCATTGCTCGGGGCTCTCTTCGCCTAGTGGCCCTCCTGGCTCGAGGTATGTGATACTGGAATTTCAGCCTCGGATCCACGCTGGCCCGAGGCTGCATCTATGCCAGGTAGGCCCAGTTGTCCTGACTGGGGCCTACACTTTGAAGGTGAGCCTGTGCTGTCCGTCCTGCGGGAGAAAGCCTCTCAATGGAGGAAACTGGGGAAGGACCTGTCCTGGAGAGAACCAAGCGGAAGGCTGGTATCTTGAGGAAGGCCTGGGGACCCTATTGGAGGATGCACCGTAGCTAAAGTTACCTTACAGTCTGCCGGGTTGGCTTAAAGGCTCTTAGACTGTAAGGCTGGATATCCGGATACTAAAATCCTGTGGCAGAGGATCATTGAACAGTTCAACTTAATCGTTCTAAAGGTCTGTGGCAGACACTGTTATTCCTTATTTGTTTGTGCATCATTCCGGCTGCTAGGCCAAGTGAGAGGGGCCTATCCGGGTGAGCAATACCCACTTGAAGGAGAGTGGTGAGTGTGACTTTGAAAGCTTAGAAGTTTTCCCCAGTGATCTGCTGTGTGTGCGCCTGAACCTTCCCCTAACCCTCCATCCCTCTACCCATACAAGTTTGTTTGAAAATAAAGCCTGAAGAAAAAAAAAATCATAACTTGTGTGGACATTGAAGTTACTGTAGACTCTCATCCCCTAGACAACGAGTGGTGAGGTGGCGTGCAAGGCCCAAATCTAAACCAGCAGCTCCTTCGGGGGTGTGCTACATAAATCTAAAGATTTTTTTTTGCAAAAGCATATGTGTAGCGTTTAAGTCGTACCTAAAAATGTTACCCCCTTTAGGGCACCATCCTGACGCTTGCTATGAATGCCAGTAGTGAACCTTTACCCCAAACATCACCTCTTCACATTGGCTTTAAGGAAGGAAGTCTCTGTATCGCTGTTCTCTTTGTGCCCCAGGTGTCAATCACAGCTTAGCTCTCCTCCCAGAGGCACAGCTGTCAAATCCTTGATAGATTTCATCCAGCGTGCCGCGTGCTAATATTCCCCACACCTCCAATGCTGCTTGGGAACCAGGTGTCAGGAAAAGCAAGCGCCACTCACGTGCGGGCAATCACTCACATATCTCAGTGCCAGAGGTGATGTTAGCTAATTAAGGGCTGTAAACCAGAATATTTTTACCTAGCTACCATCTTTAACTGCTTGCATGCTAGACGGGTCTACAAAGTGCTGTGACACTTCTATCGCCTTGGGCTATTAACACCTAATAACTGCACAGAGGCACGTTATGGCAAATTGTATTATACCACCGATTCTTCATCACCGCTACACGTGACTTGACTGTACAAGAGGGCCTCCAACGTTCCTGCTTGAAAATAAGAGATGGGTCTGTGGTTTGGTGGGTCATTTGCCTATTAGGTTTATCCATTATCCTTAGTCATGCCGTGCAGCATTCAGGTTTTCATACTATTATTAAAGCTAGCCATGCACAATTGGAATTTTTGTTGATTCCTGTTGAGTTAGCCAAAATTTCAGCCATGCGTGGTCCTGCTGGCCACACCAGGTTCAAAAAAAGAAGCTTAGAGGAAATTTGTTGGCTAAACAGTGTTTACATCTTATCAGAATTGTAACTGGACCCTTGTAGTAACCAACAATAAATGCTTAGGGGCCCCCGCTCAGACTAACAAGGTCCAATTAATTGGATGCCGCTGACTAGTGAGGGTGCAGGCTGGCAAAAAGTCCAGACCCAAAGCACACTGTAGAAATAGGAGGGCATAGCCCAGCCACTGTACACCTCGTCTGGCCTGACTGGTTTGCAGGTAAAAGCAACCCCAGCTTGATTCATCAAAGCCATGCTCCCAACATGTTTCGTCTCACGACCTCCATGATTAAGCCCCGGGAGTGGAGTGAAACATGTTGGGGGCATGGCTTGGGTGAATCACGCTGAGGCTGCTTTTACCCGCTAACCACTCGGGCCAGGGGAGGTGTGCGGCGGCCGGCTATTTTTTCCTAGCCCCCTTGCAGGTTCAAGCAGTTGCCTATCCACCAACAACTTGTCTTCTGACACCGGTACAAAACAGCAAAAACTCCTCAATGGTAAGATTTGCCACACAGCATAATCTGTCACTTTGCCCATTTTGGTTCTGTTGATAGGCCACCCCTCTCCACTCACGTCTCCTACATTCACCCACCTGCCCATCACAGCCGTGACCATAATACTGGTCTAAGATTCGTGTCAGCCGGTATCAAAGCTTACATAGGCTTATTGACCTTCAAACAACCCCCCCCCCAAAGGCTATAATTTGGGCCTGGCGATGCATTGCTCAGATCCAAGCACTGCATCCTGGAAGGAAGGTCCTTGTCCCCACACTTCCCAGGGGTCCTGGGTATTTTCAAGAGCTCCAACAGTTCAAAGGAATTTTGGGGAAGTGCAGGAAAGGTGATTATCAGTGGGTACCCAAGCGAACTTGTCACTTTACCCTGAATGGTTTACAGATAACTTATTTTAGCTTAGCAAGGAAGCTAGATCAGGTCTCCTAATAGTTGCATAAAAGTGAAACTGTATTTTGACCAAATTAAGCCCTTAGTTTAGGTCAGGGGTTTCAAACTCTCTAAACAAGTGGCCAATTTGCTGTCCTTCAGACTTTAGGGGGGGGGGCACACTGTGGACAGTGGGAGCAGAAAATGACCTGGTGTCAGTGGAATAAACAATGCCACCTCTTTAGTGGGAGGAATAATGCAACGGCAGGAATTAAGTCCCTATTGGTGTTGTCAGTGGGAGGAATAGAGCCCCATTATTGGTGTCAGTGGGCATAACAGTGCCCCATCATTGGTATCAATAGGAGGATCAGTGTTCCATTGTTGGTGTTGTCAGTGGGAGGAATAAAGCCCCATTATTGGTGTCAATGGTAGGAATAGTGACCCATCATTGGTGTCAGTGAGCGGAACAATGCCCCCTCATTGGTATCAGTGGGAGGAATAGTACTCCAGTGTTGGTGTCAGTGGCAAGAAATATTCCCCCATTCTTGGTGTCAGTAGGAGGAATAGTGCCCCAAAGGGCCAAATAAAGGCAAGAAAATGGCCGCATCCGGCCACAGTTTAGAGACCACTGGTTTAGAGCAATGGTTCTCACCTTTTGAGCTAAAGGGGGTCTCAAATGTGGTCCCTGGCATCACTAAAGGGCCACACATGGTGTTCAATATATGTAATGCTTGCGAGGACTGTCTAAGACTGTATATCTAATAGAGGAAATGAGAGTCAGAGAGTGTGGCTAGGGATATGCTGCAGAAAGCAATATGACACTGGGAAGATGTCACATGAGGCTAGTAGAGAACAATGCAAATTACCCTAATCAATGTTCCCACTACACACTGCTGAGGTCCCAGGTCCACACATCATATACCAGGGTCACAGGTTGAGCACCAGGGGTGTAGAGCCACATTTGCCATTGGATGCTGAAGCCATGTGTCTGTAGGCTTTTCCCTGCACTGGTCACATATTTTCTATTTGTAACTAGTACAAATATAGTATAAGCTTATTTACACAATGCAAAAGGAGCGGTGTGGTTGTGCGTTTACACACGGGACAAAAAGTTGTCCCTTCCTGAGATTCATACAGCAAGCACAGCCAATCTGCCCAGTATAGTTTTGAGCCAAGTGTTGCTATAGTGAGGAGGCCCAACCCTCTTCCTTTTGATCGATAATCTGGTAATCCTGGAAAACATCAGCTTGAAGTGCTGGAACACCCTTACAAGCTTTTTTTATACCTCTGATATACAGTAGAAAAAATGATACTATTAAGCAGTTTCTTACAGACACCAATCAGATGACTCGAACCTTCCTTGGAAATCTGAATGTACCTGGCGATGCAGGAAGCAGAGAAAGAGAGAATGATGCACATCACAAGCTCCGGGACATACAATCATTCTGTTCTTCCTAATGACCCTGTTAGATGACCTGTGAGATCTTTTTGCAATTAATTATTCAGATTAAATTAAAGAAGACACAGATACCCCTGGAGAATTATTTGATGGACTGTATCTCTTTTGGGTGTGTGGTCACTTTGTTCTTTTGTTGAGTTTGGTCACCGTTATCAGAAAGGCAGCAGCCTAGGCCAGTGGTCTCCAAATCGTGGCCCACAGGCCAGATGCGGTCCTTTGCTTGTTTTTACCCGGCCCTTGGGGCGCTATTCCTCTCATTGATACAAGGCACTATTAATACCACTGACACCAGTGACGGCCACTATTCCTCCCACTGACACCAACGATGTGGCATACCTTTCTTCCACTGATTAACATTGGAACATTATTCTTCTCACAACCAAGAGGATACTGGGACAATGATGGGACACTATTCATTTCACCAACACCAATGATGGGGCACTATTCATTTCACCAACGCCAATGATGGGGCACTATTCCTTTCACTAACACCAACAACGAGCTTTATTACAAACCCACTTCCAACAAAGAAAAAGCAGTTTGTTGTTGTGAATCTCTTTAGTCCAGTGCTATCACGCATCCACCATATCTATTCTGGTCCCGGTGGATCGCTTTATTGAGAATTGGTCAAGTTCATGAAATGGATGCCATGTAGGGGATTGACAGGTACCCTTTAATCCTTTCAAAGATGCTTACACATTTCGGAACGTATTTACAAAAGCCTAGTGCAGATTACGACACTTCTTTTCATGTCAGAGCAGGCTAGACAATGAACGCAGCTGTTAATTCATCACAAATTGCTCTCTTGCTCCGGTTTGTAACCAATAAAGAAGATTTACTAATGCAAAAATCTTATTTCACCAGAGACATCATGTCTGCCGGGGATGGGGTACTCAAAAGGGCGTGACGGTAACATGCATACTGCAGAACACCGCACCCGAGCCAGGCTTTGCCTTGGACTTTTCCATACGTCCCCTAGGTGGAATCAATGCTGACCTAAGTGTCCTCTTCGCCTTTCCAACCCTTCCACCTCAGCCTGATCGATACAGGATTCAGACACAATCCTTTTAAGAAGGCCGTACTGCCTAATCCCTCATGTAACGATTTCTCCCACTTCCGACAATCCTTGACTTGGCCGGCTACGCAGTCATCACAACGGACTAATGTGTTCAGGGCAGGCAAACGCACGGTCTGGAGGTGCCATAACAGGTTAAGTGGCTACATCATAGAACATCCAAACACCAAACTTGGTCCAAAATGTATCACATCTTCTGCTGATAGGAGAACTTTTACCTACATATTTGTGAATAGTCTGGATGGCTCCGGCACACTAAACATTGTATTTGTTTGACATCACTGGGTCTAAAATAAAGTATGTAATTAATCAGAAAGATTTGATTTAAAAATTCCAAAGCATGCTGATGAAGTAGGGAGGGATGAACCAAGGAAGACAAAGTATGAGCAGATTGAACGTCAAAATTTAAATTTACAGCTTTAATTAACCTCTTGCTGCTGCCTCCCACCAGCCCTTTATGTGAGCCCTTCACTGATAGGTAGAGGCAGAGTTGCTGATCATGTGGTCACTGTGATTGGCCCATCCCACCGACGTCTTGGTGACTGTGAGCTGCTGGTAAAAGCTCAGCCAGTGTGCTTAGAACAAGAATAAATGAAGATTGCCCGCACACTGTGGATAGTATCCATAAAAGGTGCACAGCATGTAGCTGTCTCCGGGGACGATTTGTTTGTTTTAGATCAGTTGCGGCCATAATTGCATGGCTACTTTCCTGCTTTTTTGGCATATACCTAGGGCTGGGCGATTTCCCCCCCCAAAAAAAATCGGGGTTTTTTTTTATAAAAAAACTCGATTTACGATTCGATTTTTTTTATTTTTATTATATTAATTAAAGTGCATCAACAAACAAAATTGCAAAGGCAAACCCTTTCTCTAACTGCAAAGTCAGTGTGCAACAAAGATTGTTAAACATCCAAATTATTAATACTGTATTTGGATTAAGCTAATAAAACAACAAAAAATCCTGAGGTTACTCTTAGTTGAATTGAACTGTGCCCATGCCTCACTGTGCCCATGCCTCACTGTGCCCGTGCCTCACTGTGCCCATGCCTCACTGTGCCCAATGCCTTACTGTGCCCATGCTTCAATCACTGTGCCCGTACCTGATGCAGATTTTCGTGGGTTACGGATTTTACTGCTACACCGGCGGCCATTCCAGTATTCAAAAGCCGCGCCTCCTCGTCGTCTGTGATAGGCGGAACACTCAATTTCCCAGCATTCAGTGTTCCGCCTATCACGGACATCCGCTCATCCTCATAACACAGATGAGGATGAGAGGATGTCCGTGATAGGCTGAACACTGCCTGCTGTGAAATTGAGTGTTCCGCCTATCACAGACGACGAGGACTCGGGAGGTGCGGCTTTTGAACACTGCAATGGCCGCCGTCTGTCTGCATGACACGCTGATCAGGTAGGCAGACGGCGGCTTGCGGTTAGTGTTACATTACACGACTGCGGCGAGTAGATGTAATTGGGGTAACGCCGCCCAGTGCCATTCCGGATATGCCCCTTGCAGCCCTGCTACGGAAACTCTGAAGGAAAAAAAAATAAAATAATAAAAAAAATAAAATAAAAAAAAAATCTAAAAAAAAACGATTTTCTTCAAATCTGAATCGATTTGAACTCAAAACTCGATTCTAGATTAAAATCGATTTTTTTCCCAGCCCTACATATACCCGATTGATTTTGAGGACCTAACTACCCTCATGCCTGGCTGCATTTCATGCTGATAGCTCTGGTCTATCTACAATTGTCCCCATACAATACGCTTTCATATATCCACTACTGGGTGCTCTATCGGTGTGCTGAGTCAAATGACTCCTTTGTATAGCCACCCCCCATTATAAGAAGCACCCTGAACTTCATTCTGGCACCATTGAGATGTGAATGATTCTCATTTTTTATATTGGATCTGTGCATAATTGCACTTTTTCTAAATAAGGGTTAATAGATACCCCACCAATCCCAAGGTATGTATGGGGCTATTATAGCTATGACCAGTTGTCTCTTGAGCGCATTCTGAATTTTGCTTTTTTTCTTTCCTCTTTATGTCTATTTAATGAAATATAATGTTTTTATGCTCACACATGTATCATAATCATGTAATATGTTGTATTGCAGATAGCAAGTCCTGTTTTCTCTTGCTATCCTTGAGTCGCCCTGAAGAAGCCTCGCGACGAAACGCGTTGACGCAAAAGGGACCACATTTTCCATCTTGTGACATTTTTTAACTCTTCTCAATCATGTAGTTACTGTGTTTTCTGTCTATTATAAATACATTTTTATTTTTTGTCTATCTACCGTGTCATTGCCTCTAAAGTCCGGCCTCTTTGGGTATTTCTCCTCCTTGAGTTTACCCTTAAATTTTTTCATTATCTATAAAAGTCCTTTATTCCATAACACGCAATTAAGAATTGCCACACACTGGGGATAGTATTCATAAAAAGGCCTTTATTCCACATAACACAAGACGAACAGCAGTAGAATATGCGATACATTTAACGCGTTTCACGTGAAAAGTACTTAATCATAACTGATTAAGCCCTTCTTGTGTGAAAAACGCGTTAAGTGTACTGCATATTCTACTGCTGTTCATCTTGTGTTATGGAATAAAGGCCTTTTTATGGATACTATCCCCACTGTGTGGCCAATCTTCATTCATTCCTGTCTATGCGGTGGCGAGCCAAGGTCAGCACCTGGGATTGATTTCCGACCACTATCCACACCTGAGTGGTAAAACACCTCTCGTTGAAGTGTGCTCCGAACAGAACAGCAGAGTTCCATGTATGTATGGGTATTAATGCCTACTTGCTGTGTTGTCACATATATGCATTAATCTTCCAGGAAAAGGTTAAAATATTTGCAGGTAATCCTGCCATGACCATCCTTGTTAAGACACTTCCGATTATAGGGTGACAACCCATTGTCCCCATTTCCCACCGGTTCTGTGTGGTTTTGTTGAGCCTTTGCCCACACTGCAAGGGTTAACTGCTCATTTAGGTCCAAGAAGCATGGAAAATACGTTTTACTTACCCTTATCCCTGGCTCTTCTGCACTGCTAGACCGACCCTCACAGTCTCTTCTGCCCTCTGGTGGTCTAAGGTCCTGGCATCATCAAGCCCAAAGCAGGGTTTATAGACCTGTACTGGCCATGAGGACACTGAGGGACAGTCACCGCCAGAGCATAGGGAAGTGCGGTCTTCCAGGGAAGCAGAGGATCGGGTAAAAAAGGGCTCATGGCTGGGGGGGGGCAGTAAAACCTTGCTTTCTTTCCACCCCTCAACCGCTACCTCCCTTTAGGTGCAGAGGCAGTGGCTGGCATGGCAGAAAATATATCCCCTGATGCATTCTGTGGGCAAGCTCCCTGCAACCATATGCACATTGTTCCAGCACACTAGTGTTGCAATCAAGGGGTTAAAGCATGTGGTAAGTAGGCAACTCAATGCCTTCTCACATCTGTCAAATACTCTGAGTAGCAATTAAAACACAGATCGTTCTTCAGAGAGCATCTGACGTGTGAATGAACCCTACCATCCCCTAGATATAAACAAGCAGTTAACCCTTGGAGTGTGGGTTCGGTTCGACTGCAAGCGAGAGTTTACAGGTTTACCCCCGTGTTCAGCATGACTTGTTCGACATTTAAAAAAAATTACAATGGCAAACCTCTTTGTATATAAAAGTGAATATGTTTTGGTTAAGAGATAATGAATGGTATTAAAGTAAAAAGAACCTTAAACTGCGTAATGGGCTCTTTTATTTTTGGAGCGGTAAGATTGTGGAACCCCCTTCCACAATCATTGGTTTCAGTGGGAGGTGTCCCTAATTTTGAAAAACTCTTAGATGGGCATCTCATTGAACACAGTATACAGGGATATGGGAAGTAGTAGAGACATAAATGCATACACACAGGTTGAACTGGATGGACTGGTGTCTTAATTCAACCTCACCAAATATAAAATTATGAAAATTATAATACCTTAGTGCAGTGTCCCTAAAATTGTTGCTGGAATCACCCCAACTTGTTGGCACCCATCAGTGACGCAGTGTGGGGTACACAGCCCCGGGAGAGGAGCCGTGCATGCAGAGAAATCTAAAGACTGTCTTATGTTAGAAATGTACCCCATGCCAGCAGATTAAAAAGTGTAACTACCAAATCCTTTAAGGAATTAAAACAATAAAAACCTCGGGTCATTTTAAAATACGGAATAGATCTAAATGCATGAGCGCATGATAAGCTTGTGTGAGGGTTTTATTTTCCTGGGTGAAAAAGGTGGCATTTCACTTTAAATGACAAAGTCCATTTTTAGCGAGCGCCCCATCATTGCACACAGCAAAAAATGACAACCAAAACACAGCCAAGGACATGGTGCTGTTCAGGTCAGGACAACCTTGGACTACACTAAATATTCCAATGCTTTGACAGCGTTAGGATAAAGTCGAAGGATTTATGACCCCATGGGTGGATCCTCCAGAGCAATGGGGGTAGCAACCATGCTTCGTGAAAGCACCAACTGCTTTCGCCCTACAGCTGAACTACAAGAACCAGGGTGCCCTAAGAGCACAGTGTCTATTATAGTTAATCCTATGTGCTTCGTGAAAGCACCAAATGCTTGCACCCTACAGCTAAACCACAAGTACCAGCTTGCCCTACGAGCACAGTGTCTACTATAGTCAAACTATCGTGTTGATGAAGAGGCAAATGAGGATCCGGGGAAGGCAAAATATGAGTAGATGAAGCTTCAACTATAAAGTCTGAGCCTGGTGCCCTAAAGGTCTATTTATCCAAAAGCGTGTACTGACTACAGGCTGCTTTTATCTCTGCCTTGACGTCCCTGTACCTGAGATCCACCCACCCGCTGATAAGGAGTCTAACGCTAAAGCCGGCCATAGATGGTTCTAAATTCAAATATCCTTCCATCTATGGGCAGGTTAGATGTACTGAAGTTAATCCATCGTTTGATTTCGGTACAACCAGCCTGTCTGATTTTTTTTGTGTGCGGTCACTAACGGTGGCTATAGCCACAAGCAGTGATCATTCTATTCCGACGATTGGAAAACCTCCCGCTGTCAGAATACAATAGCTCTGTGGGAGGGATTTCCCCCCCCCCCCATCAACATCGACTGTGTCAATAGGGAAGTGGGTTGAAGGGAAGAAAACTGGTTAATGAATGGCCTTGCCATAGAATGTATTCTTCGTGGCACTCTTTTGTAGAAGGGGGCAAAGTTGAAAAAAAAAAAAAACCCAACTTAGGTACTGAAACTACTAGAATCATATAAAAGTTGAGTAACCCCCAAAAAGGTACCTTTGGGGGTTACTCAACTTTTATAGTTTATACACAGTAGGGATGTTGGCAACAAATTACCTGTCTTTTTGTGGTGGTTCATTTACGAAACTACTAGAATGCACGCAACCCAAAGTCCATACCGAAAACACCATATCAAACCACTGTATGGGTAAATTAAACACACGCCTGCTCCGGAAGAAGTCCTATTGCGACAAAACTGGTCCGGTTAAGGCATGGTTTCCTGTTATCGTGTTTGGATCGAGCCCGTTGTTTTGGCTCTACGGGATTTACACTATGTGGCGTTTATCTCTTTGCTGATACATTCCACTGGATACCATGATCTAAGACCAGAGCAGTATCGCTCTCTATGTGACTGTTGGATGATCCCTCCCGCTCTTTGTATGCTGAGGAACAACCGTGGATGGAGCATATGAGATATACAACGAGCCCCTTTTGACCACCCGTAACAGGTGGTCAACACTCTCTGGTAAGAGTACATCCAAACCTATGGTGGTGGTTTATTCACATGGTGGAGGAGCTGAGTGAACAAGAACTTCTACACATATTTATACTGTGAGGGCATTTCAATGGTGCCGTTTTTGAGGACACATGGACTGGTTTGCATTCATTTCGTTTTATATACCCAAGCGCAACACATTTGTTTTATTTATTTGTCTATGTGATTATATCTCACGTCAGTGGTGCTGCCATTTACACGTTTAGTCATTCACGAGAACAGTTTGTCTTGCTTTTCATACCACTGTATGGACCATGTTCACCCAATCTGTAAATGTTTATTTTTATATTTATATTTACATATTTTATATACTCTTTTGCCCTGTTGGGGTATCACCAAAATCTTCTCTTCTAACAACTGTTTCCAAAATAAAATATGATGTTTTTACTAAGGCCGTCATTGTAGGATACTGGGGGTTCTCCGGTTATTTCTATTAGCTTTGTCTGCCTTAGAATGTATTCTTTGTGACACTCTTTTGTAGAAGGGGGCAAAGTTGAAAAAAACCCCCACAAAAACCCAACTTAGGTACTGAAACTACTAGAATCATATAAAAGTTGAGTAACCCCCCATAGTTCTCTTTGGGGGTTACTCAACTTTTATAGCTTCTACACAGTAGGGATGTTGGCAACAAATTACTTATGGCTTTTTGTGGTGGTTCATTTTCGAAACTACTAGAATGCACGCAACCCAAAGTCCATACCGACAACACCATATCACACCACTGTATGGACCATGTTCACCCAATCTGTACATGTTTATTTTTATATGTGTATATTTTATGTACTCTTTTCCCCTGTTGGGGTATCACCAAAATCTTCTCTTCTAACATTTTAACTGTTTCCAAAATAAAATATGATGTTTTTACTGAATATGTCTCCTGTCTGTGGCCACTATAGGCCGTCATTGTAGGATATTGGGGGTTCTCCGGTTATTTCTATTAGCTTTGTCTGCCTTAGAATGTATTCTTTGTGACACTCTTTTGTAGAAGGGGGCAAAGTTGAAAAAAAAACACAAAAACCCAACTTCGGTACTGAAACTACTAGAATGCACACAACCAAAGTCCCGATTTAATATGGTCGTGTCCTCTAAACTGATTGTCTTTTTATTAAAAATAAAAAATAAACCTCTCTGTGAAAGAAGAGGCCTAACGCTTACGTGTCCCCCCACCATGCCTCTGATCTTCGTTCTTTTAAACAAATAGGCGTCCGAAGAATCTTCAGCATCCAACACACCTCCGGGAGTGTCCTCCGTGGCACGCTGTGGTTCCAACCGCTGGCCGTTACGCCACTACAGGACACAGCAACGTTGTAGCGGGTGGAACCACAACACACAGTCCTCTTCTTTAACCGGGATCTCTTTTTGTAATATTTCCATGGCGACGACAGAGTCGCTTTAAAAGCAGAATCGTTCTGCAGATATGCAATCTATGGCTTTGGCTTGGACCAGTCTGCCCCTTACTGGAAGCCGCCCCCCCCCGCCCCCTTCCCTTTGGTAGTCTTTACCCCAGCTGGGCAGGTTGCCTGTGTCTGCAGAGAGCTGATGATAGACTGGAGAACACACACAGTCACTCTGCTGTCTGATAAGTGCTGTTCAAGAGATCTTCCTTCAGCTCTAATGATCTCTCAGCATTCTCTCCCCCTCGGCGGCAAGGGCAGAGCAACCCTTTTCTCTAGCTCCCCTGCCTTTCATGCAGACACATGAGGAGCAAGGACAATACAGAGGGCCCCCATTACCGCCCACCCCCTCTAAACTTGCAGGCTTGACCTTCTCCACACAGCATCCCCCATTTTTTTTTTTCCTTCCATTTTTTGCTGCAGATCTGCGGCTAGGTACAGGCTAGGGATTAATGAAGACACGTTTCTGCAGAGCTGAGTGCTCAGGCTTTATGACCGGAACAGCAGTCAGAATCATCGGTTGGTGTTATAACGTTAGGGCAGGCAGCCAGGAGGACGTTGGAGGATTCAGCAGACAGCCTGTAACGTGTTGATGCAAGATCTCCCCAGACCTACCAGACTGGATAACTGGAGATACTCGAGATCCATGTGATCCACGCCACTCCATAAAAAACCTATTTTAGGGGTTTTGTTTCTGGTTTTTATTCCACTAAAGACATCTGCTTTTGCTTTTTTTCCCACAATAAAGGCCATTAAAGCTCTATTTTTATCATTAGGACTATAATTTTTAAATGTTATTAAAGCAGACCTATATATCAAAGTATATACTCGCGTATAAGCCGAGTTTTTCAGCACATTTTTTTGTGCTAAAAATGCCCCCCTCGGCTTATACTTGAGTCACCTTTTTGCGCCTAATCTCCCGGATTTTGGGGACCCGGTACCGGCCGGCAATAGGTCCTCTGAACCCCAAACTTGGCACACATGCAGCCCCACTTCTCCTCTACAAGTATGCAAAGTTTGCTGCCTGGAGGACCTATGGCTGGGGAGCACCGATTTTTCAAAGCTGAGCACCCCTTTCATATACTTCCATGTTAAACGTAAGTCTAGTCATGGACACAGTGAGGCATGGGCACAGTGAGGCATGGGCACAGTGAGGCATGGGCACAGTGAGGCATGGGCACAGTGAGGCATGGGCACAGTGAGGCATGCACATGGACACAATGAGGCAAAGTGAGGCATGTAGATGGACACCCTAGGCTTATATTCGAGTCAATAAAACTTCCTAGTTTTTTGTGGTAAAATTAGGTGCCTCGGCTTATATTCGGGTCGGCTTATACTCGAGTATATACGGTACTTCCCAACATTATGAGAAAGAGGAATATCTTTTAGCACAAGAAATTTAGGTAAAGGATGCATGACCCGACTCACCCTCAGACCACAAATAATTCATGACCACAAATTATCAGATCAACCCAATGATAACTATTTTACCTCTATATCAGATTTTGAAGATAAAAAAAACACAGTCATTAAAAGGTATATGTGAACCCTTACTTTGGAAAAAAAAAACTATTCAGTTTAAAATAGAAATTGTAAATATACACTATATTACCAAAATTGTTGGGACACCTGCCTTTACACATGAACTTTAATGGCATCCCAGTCTTTAGCCCTGTACACACGCTTGAGAATCCCGTCGTAAAAAAAAAGTCCTTTTTTTTTCCGCCAAGATTCTTGTCAAGCTTTCCTTGCATACACACTGTCAATCAAAAATCTCGTTGTTGTAAAGCGCAGTGACGTACAACGCGTACGACGGCAGTATAAAGGGGAAGTTCGATTCCAATGGCGCCACCCCTTGGGCTGCTTTTGCTGATCTCGTATTACCGCATGTTAGTAAAAAGTTTGGGGAGAGACGATTCGCACTTTTCAGCCTTGTGCTTTTCAGTGCGTTACAGCGTGACAAATGTGTTATCTCCATTACGAACGCTAGTTTTACCAGAAGGAGCGCTCCCGTCTCATACTTGATTCTGACCATGCGCGTTTTTTTTAAGACTCGGAAAAGCATACACACGACCGGTTTTCTTGTCAGAAAACAGGCCGACGAGAATCCCGACGAGAAAAACGAGAATCCTGACGAGAAAATAGAGAGCAGTTTTCCCGACGAGAAACCATACACATGAACGGTTTTCTCGGCAGAGAAAACCGGTCGTGTGTACGAGGCTTTAGTCCATAGGCTTCAATATTGAGTTGGCCGACCCTTTGCAGCTTTAACTGCTTCAAATCTTCTGGGAAGGCTGTCCACAAGGTTTAGGAGTATGTCTATGGGAATGTTGGACCATTCTTCCAGGAGTGCATTTGTGAGGTCAGGCACTGATGTTGGATGAGAAGGCCTGGCTCACAGTTTCTGCTCCAATTAATCCCAAAGGTGTTCTATTGGGATGAGGTCAGGCAGGCAGGCCAGTCTAGTCCCTTCACCTCAAACTCACACATCTATGTCTTTATGGACCTTGGTTTGTGCACTGGTCCAAATCATTTGGTGGAGGGGGGATTTTATTGGATATGTTTTATAGTAAAAAGTAAAAAATATATATTTTGTTGTAGTGCAAAAAAATAAAAAACTGCAGAGGTGATCAAATACCACATAACAAAGCTTTATATGTGGGGAAAAAAATTACATACCCGTATATACTCGAGTATAAGCCGACCCGAATATAAGCCGAGGCACCTAATTTTACCACAAAAAAAACTGGGAAATCTCATTGACTCGAGTATAAGCCTAGGGTGTCCATGTGCATGCCTCACTGTGCCTCACTGTGTCCATGTGCATGCCTCACTGTGTCGATGCCTCACTGTACCCATGCCTCACTGTGCCCATGCCTCACTGCGCCCATGACTAGACTGACGTTTAACAGGAGTGAACGGCTTTGAAAAATCGGTGCTCCCCGGTCATAGGTCCTCCAGACAACAAACTTTGCACACTTGTAGAAGAAAATGCGGCTATATGTGTGCCAAGTTTTGGGTCAAGGGGACCTACGTCCGGCCGGTACCGGGTCCCCAAATTCACTGTAGAAATTACCGTTTAACATTGGAGTCTATGGAAGGAGTGCCCAGCTTTGAAAAATCGGTGCTCCCCGGCCGTAAGTCTTACGGACAACACTTGTAGAAGAAGAGTGAGGCTACATGTGTGCCAAGTTTGGGGTCCAGGGGACTTACGGGCGGGCTGGTACCGGGTCCCCAACGTCCAGGAGATCAGGCGCAAAAAGGTGACTCAAGTATAAGCCGAGGGGGGCATTTTCAGCACAAAAATAAGTACTCGAGTATATACGGTAAATTGTATTTGTGTACAGTGTTGCACGATGCAGTGCCGTATCGCCAAAAATGGCCTGTTCATGAAGGTGGGGGGTAAATCTTCCGGCCGTCAAGTGGTTAATGTTTAAGACTATAAAATAATAAGTGGCCGAAGCCCAATGCTAACCATACATGTTACAATCTGACTGGGCAATCCCCTTTAATTCCACCAACAACTATGTAGGGTTAGCACTTGCTTGAATGGATCATTTAGGTGGACCCTCATACACAGTTTTGGTAAATCTAATGGAGATTGTACAATCAGGTGGTAATTTCCATGGCCAGCCTCAAAGCAGACACCATTAGATGCCAGCTATTACCACTATTACCGAACGGCAATTTGTTTTTGCCCTTTAAACTTTTTAATAAGAGCGCAGGTTCCGTTAATGTTTTGCTGACATTTCGATGAAATCGTACTCAGAGGAGTCCTCCTTTAAGTGCGTTCTGTGCAGAGATTTATCTCCTGGGCATCCCTACCCCCTCCCTCTTTCTCTTTTAACTTTACATCTCGCCTTCTTCTTTGCAGAGGTGATGCGGGAACAGCTCAATCAAGATCTAATAATTTTTAATTAATGTGTGGATCATTTCGCTGATGTCCTTGGCCACCAGAAGTAATCAGAGCCAGGAAGGATTCTGATTGATGGAGAGAACAGAACACTGCCAGTACTCTGTGAAGTGAACGTCTGGCCCGGGGGGGATAAACTACTTATCGTCCTCTTCCTACTTTCCAATCATGCAACTTATTTTTGGCCTGGTAAAAAGGGAATTCGTAGCCTTTTTGGAATGGAATGACTTCTTTTTTTTCCCCCATCTATTTGTGACTTAGATCAAAGGGACTTAAGATTAAAGCAAACCTGTGCCCGGACTATGCATATTAAAATCTCTACAAGTTCTTTACTACACTGACGTCTGTAGCCGCAGGCACTGCGGAGAAATTCATCTTCAAAGTTCAGAGCAGAAGTCCTGAACTTGGTCAAGTTCTTCTCTAAGCTAGTCTGCTCCCCTTTCAGCAGTGACTAAGCAGCTCGCGCTCGCCTACCCTTTACATCTATTTGTGACTAAGATCAAAGGGAGGAAGATTAAATGGAACCTGTGCCCAGACTATGGATATTCAAATCTTTACATATTCTGTACTACACTGACTTCTGTAGCTGCAGACACTGCAGAGCAATTCATCTTCAAAGTTCAGAGCAGAAGCCATGAGCTTGGTCAAGCTCTTCTCTAAGCTACTCTGCTACCCTTTTAGCAGTTACTAAGCAGCTCACCTACCCTTTCTCCCCCTTCTCAGCAGTGTATCAGCTTCCCTTTCTGCCCCCTCCCAGCAGAAACTCTGCAGCTCAGCTCACCCGGCTCCCCCCAAGCAGTGATACAGAATACTCAGCTCACCCTGCTGTTCCCTCTGGGCACTGACTCAGCAGCTGGGCTTCCACTGCTTTCCCCTCCCAACAGTAACTCAGCAGCCTTCCAATGTAAACCCAGAGTAGGAGCTCTGAGAGGAGACAGCAGATAGAGCTGAGCTGCTGAGTCACTGCTGGGAGGTTGGAGCAGGGGGAGCTGAGCTGCTTAAGGTTCGAATCATACTACTGCAATGCGACTTTGATGCAATTTACAGTGGAATTATGTGGTGCGACTTTGCTTATTCTATGGGGCCAGGTCGCACTGTATATTGCACCAAAGTAGCGCAGGATTAGCACCGTTGAAAACAATGAGATTTCCCTTATGATGTTTTCAAGTCACATCAGAGTTTGCACTAGTGTGAACCAGGCCTAAAAAATAACTTTAACCACTTTGCTGCTTACAATGCTGTGCATTTTAAGAATGAGTTGCTCCACAGTGCCTGCAGCTACAGGGGTCAATGAGGGTTTGTTATAAAGCTCATTTACTGTATGTTACTAATATGTAAATACTTGAATGTCTATACGAGGGGTCTCCAAACTTTCAAAACAAAGGGCCAGATTACTGTTCTTCAGACCGGGGACTGGACTGTGGCCATCAGGATTAGAAAATGTTCCAGCATCAGTGGAAGTAAAAAATGCCTTTCCTTTGGTGTCAGTGAGAGGAACTGTGCCCCATCGTTTATGTTATTGGAAGGAATGGTGCCCCATCGTTGGTGTCTTTAGGAGGACCTGTGCTCCATTGTTGGTGTTATTGGGAGGAATGGTGCCCCATCGTTGGTGTCTTTAGGAGGACCTGTGCTCCATTGTTGGTGTCATTGGGAGGAATTGTGCCCCATTGTTGGCTTCCTTTGGCCCCATCATTGGTGTCATTGGGTCCCATCATTGGTGTCATTGGGGGAATTGTACCCCATTTTTGGTGTCATTGGGAGGAATTGTGCACCATCGCTGGCGTCATTGGGAAGAAATGTGCCCCTTCGCTGGTTTCAGTGAATAATATAGTGCCCAAAGGGCCGGATTCGGCTCCCAGGCCATAGCTTGGAGACCAGTCGTCTATAGCCCAGTGTTAATTTTGATTTAGTTTTAGTCTTAGTCAGGACTAAAATTGAACTTTAGTTTTAGTCTCATTTAAGTCTTCTGCAATTGTTTTAGTTTTAGTCGTATTTAGTCGACTAAATCTCCAGTACATTTTAGTCGACTAAAACTAATTTTAGTCGTCTAAAATATAATGAGTGTAATTAAATTGTAATGCATTAGTTACCATTTCTTTACAATTTCCAAACTCATTATATACTGCTGGAGTTAAAAATCTGATATGTTATTATTTATGGTATTGAGGTATGAACATGCGCTACAGACTAGTGTTAATTTTGATGTCAAATTTCAATTTAGTTTTAGTCTTATGACTAAAATGGCATTTTAGTTTTAGTCCCATTATAGTCTTTTGACTAAAATACCATTTTAGTTTTAGTCGTATTTTAGTCATCTCAATTGTTTTAGTCGTATTTTAGTCGACTAAAATAGTATTCATTTAGTCGACTAATATGTTTTAGTCATTTTAGTCGACTAAATTAACAACACTGCTATAGCCTGGCCACAGGTTCACTTTAATGGACATGTGTTCTAGAAGGAAACCACGAGCCATCAGAATTCCTGATTTAGGCCCCTTTCACATGGGACGGATCAGTAATGATCCGCCCCGTGAACCTCCGCTTGCTCAGCGGGGATCGCTCCGTTGATCCCCGCTGAGCCGGTGGATGACTGGGTGGTCCCCGCACACTGTGCAGGGACCGCCCTGTCAGAGCGCCGCTCTCCCCTATGGGGGATCGGATGACGACGGACCGTAGAGTCCGTTGTCATCCGATCCGATGACGGATGGAAAAATAGGGTTTTCCTCCATCACACTTTGGCAGGTCGGAGCGGGTCGGATGTCAGCGGAAATGTCACCGCTGACATCCGTGGCTCCATAGGGGTACATGGAGCATCCGTTCAGGTCCGCCTAAAAATCTGACAGGCGGACCTGGACGGACCCTCCGTGTGAAAGAGCCCTTACATGCTTGTTCTGTGCTAGACTCCAATAGTGCAGCTGTTAGAGGACTGCCATGACCACCAGGTAAGCTGCATAGAATCAATAGACTGGCTTAAAAGAATTACCAATAATTTTTTATCTGAAACAACACAGCTTCTGGAGTGGGGGAGTGAAGGTTTCTATGTTTCTCCACTGTCACATGAGAGTGAAAAGCGAGAGTGGTATAACGTTTCAACTAGCAACTGTAATTACAACAAGGAGACATGACTGAAGCCTCGTACACACGACCGAGTTTCTCGGCAAGAACCAGCAAGAAACTTGCTGGCAGAGCTTTCTTGCCGAGTAAATCAGTCGTGTGTACGCGGCTATCATGTTTCTCGTCAAAGAAAACCGGCAAGAATCTCGACGAGAAAAATAGAGAACCTGCTCTCTTTTTTCTCATCGAGATTCTTGTCAGCATGTTTCTCGACGAGAAAAGTGTGTGTGTGTGTACACTTACCTTTCCTCCGGGAAGCCCGCGCATGCTCGAAATGACTTTGACGCATGCGCGGTAGCTTCCTAGGCATAGGTAGGGTGTAGCAAGATGGCGGCGACGGCATCGAATGTGACGAGCGCACGCTCGTCGTAGTCGATTATGTCACTGCGTTCGCTCCATTCAAAGAACCGCGGGTTCTTTGAAAGGAGCGTGTGTACACTCGGCCGGGACAAGTTTCTTGTCCAAGAATCTCGTCAAGAAAAACAACGTGTTTTTTCTTGACGAGATTCTCGGCCATGTGTACGAGGCTTGACTCTAGTCATAACACCATGGTGTTTCCCACAGAAGCCAATTAGACTTTTGCTTTCATTCAGTAACCACCAGAAAAAAACAAAAGCCAGAATCTGATTGGTTCCTATGGGTGACGTCTCCATTTCTCGCTATATAGGGCCAGAATAATGTCTCCCTATTGAGTTTTTGTTCTTCACATCCTCCTTTGAAGATCTGCCAAACACGTAGGACAAGGATCATGGCAGAGGACCATCCAGAATTCATATGAGAGGTTTAAAATTAATTTTTAAACCTCTATTAAGAAAGTGGAATTAGCCTTTAAGGATGGGTGGAAATAGCCTATAAGTGGGTGACATTTACAGCCCAAGTTCTTGTAACGCATTCACGGTCCATTCTCCAACTTATTTAATTACTTTTCCTTTCCCTATTTCCCAATTATTCATTTTTATCTTGTCCATTTTCTTTGTGTCCATGGGTGATCTACACATAGACCTATCCCTGCTGAATAAAATGGCTGTGGGTCATTACACCCTCACCATGGGCCTTTATTATAATCGTAGGCATACCCTCACCTAAGACGAAAAGCATGCAATCCATTTTATTACTGATACATGACGACTTCCCTTAACATCACAAAGTTGAAACACCAAAGGCACCTTGGCACACAGATTTAATATATGGGGTAATATTAGAGTCTGGAGATGAAAATGTTGATTGTGAAAAAATATAAAATATTAAAATATAAAAAATATAATAACTACGGTATGCTATCATAGTAAGCAAGGGTAGGCAACCTTTCAGAGGTTGAGATCTACCTGGACGACATGGAGGAAATCAAAGATCCCCAAGTTGGGGGGTAAGGGGCAACGCCATTTGAAAAAAAAAACAACAACCATCAAGCCCACAATAAAAAGAAGGCATGAAGAACACATCATTTGTCACAGTAGTATACTCTGCCCCCCTTCACCCCCAAAATGAATGTCCTCTGCCCCCCCCACACACAGTAGTGTTCTGTGCCCCCCTTCACATCACCACCTCCACCACTGTAGCGTCTTCTGCCCCCTTCACATTACCCAATCTTGCCCCACTTTAGTGTCCACTTACTTCCCCCTTCACATCAGCCCCCATCCCATAGCAGTGCCCCCTGCCCCCCCCCTCCCACAGAAGTATCCTCTGTGCCACCCAGCTGTGTCCTCTGCCCCTTCACATCACCCCCCCCCCCCCAGCACACAGCGGTGTGTAGGTAGTACTCTCCTACAGTAGCTTACAACGGGTGTACAGCAATGCAGAGAGCAGAAGGTAGCACAAGCTTGGACGGAGGGCGGGAGTGGGAGCTGCCAGACTTCATTTTTCATATTAACAAGCTGGTGATTGGTTCCTAGGACCGCCCAGTGTCCTACCAACCAATCACCTGCTGGCTAACTTGAAAGGTTAACTGAGATAGCACCAGCACCCGCCCTCCGTCCAGTATGCTGCTGCCTCCCGATCTTTGCGGGGAAGGACTGGCAAAGCAGGAACATGTTTGCGGTCTACCTTTCGGCTGCCTGTGGTCAACAGGTAGATCGCGATAAACGGGTTGATGACCCCGAGTATATAGATATTTGCTTACCTGTATACAGCAGAGAGCAGTTGCTCAATCTATACAGGCTGGCACAGCACCTACCTGGTACTTAATTCAGAGTAAGATGGGCAATTTTGATGGTATTGGGAGTGTCTGGTTAATATTCAATAAGCATACAGAAAATAAGGAGTGCCAAAGCAATAATTGAAAAATCTAGTATATTTATATATAAAAAAAAAAAAAAAAAAAGGAAAAAAAAAGAAGTTTCGGGGGTTCTGAGTGGGTTCACTTTATCAGGGCTTATTTTAGCCCTGATGAAGGGGGTCCAGCCTTGAAACGCATTGGTTTGTCTCTTCAGATTTTTATAATGAAATAACAACACTTAGTCTGTCAACTATTGCTTTCTTTATCATATTCCTTACATTTCATCTGAAGTGCCCTCTAGATATCTCATGTTTTGTGAGAACTGCCTACCCACAGTACAGAGTTCACTCTGAACTGTGAGATCCAACTGATTTTGGATCAAGCCTTACCTACCTACCCTTTCCATTTTATTCATTAGGCATCAGTTTTAAACAGACCCTGACCCTTATCTTCCTATGTCTGCCCCTAAAGCTGCAAGGAGTGGTGGAAGATACAGTAAAACAAATACAGAAATAGGCTCATAAAACCCACCACCTTGAATAGATTATAGCAATGTATAACATTTATACATTTTAATGGCCTAATTTAGTTTTTTTTTAAAACATATGCCTACCTAAATAACAAACCAGTGTAATGCGATAGCACCCTTAAAGTGTCTCAGATTCGCTTTCTGTATTCTGCAAAAAACCTGGTTGATCCTGCTGCTCTCTGTCTCCCCCTTCTGTCCAAGTCCCCGAAGCAGCTAGGGATTTTGCAGAGCAGTGTTGGCAGCTCTGCACATGCTCAGTTTTCAGTGAGTTTCTATGCAAAGCATTTCCTCCCTATCACATCTGAGCGGACCATGCGACTATAGAGTCACACATGTGGGTGTATACACAGTGGTAAATGACATCCCACTCCCTCCCTCCTCCTTCATGCCCACTAATCAGCTAAACACAATGGGGGTGGGATATTACATGTAGATTGAAGGAGGCTTCGCCACCCTCTTATTCTAAAACATAGGTTGGAGGGGTGTGACGCTGGCAGAAATCGGCCAACAACCGAAAAAAATAAAATAAAAAAAAGTTTTAATTTAAAACAGTTATTTTATATTAATAATTTTTACTCTGTATTCCAACGGCTGTTTTTTTTGGTTTTGTTTTTTAACATGTGACCTGCAGCAGCAGAGAACTGGAAGCTCCTCCTGTTTAAATTTCCCTGCAGACAGGCTGGGAAAGATCCGGGTCATGTGACAGCTGTATATCAATTAGGAAAAAGGTGTTTTTTTAAATAAAATAATTACAGTGCCATCATCTATATACAGAAATAGAAGGGAGAATGTCAATTAAACAGTGCGTGTTTGGTATCACTTTAACGTTTTTTGCATGATTTTATCAGCACATGTGAATTTATGCCTTAACAACGCACTTGTGTTTCCTTCTTTTTTTTTTTTTTTTTTAGACCTCGCTATTGCCTTGGCACGTAATGGTTAAACCGCCATCTGCACCTCCAGCCCATTAATGTGTCATGGTATAAATTAGAAGTGATCCCTCTAACTGGTCTTTAACGAAACGCAGAGACGTAATAAGCGTCCCTCTCCGCGACTCATCAAATTAAAAGGGAATCAAGGAATCCTATGAGAAAAAATAAATAAAAATCGGCTCGACCCTTTTGTAGCCAAATATCAATTGGCAAATAATTCTATAAGCACTACTTGCAGACTGGCCACATAATACAACCCCGTTGTAATTTCAGGATTAAAGCTTTTTCTGTGAAAGAAATGCTTATGAGGGGGGACATGCAACTGAAGATACCGCTGCAGCGGGCAATGGAAGCAGCAGAGCATAGCGTGGCCTTTTAAAATGGCAGGTAATATGGGGTTACTAAGCGTGGGCAATATTAATCCATCCAAGCTGTGGAGGGAAGACAAGCGCCATCCTTCTCTGCAAGCCAGCAAATCGCAATCTCCTGCAACCATTGCAGGCGGCTTTGTAACGATATCATAGTAGACTGTGCAATTGCTACAGGGCCCAGAAACACAGGGGTCCAGGGCTGTCTGATTACACATTGATTCATGCAGGTAGCAACAGTATTTAATAAAAAAAAAAAAAAAAAACGTATTACCATAAAATTAATGTAAAGTACATACAGTCCAGGAACCTGCTATGAAATTCAGTATCACCAGAGCAAATGTCTTTAGGGTTGAGATGAATGAATTGAAGAGATAGAGAGGGTCCTTTAACCAGTGCCGGGACAAGGTCATCAAGCGCCCAGGGCAAAGATGCCAAACTGCGCCCCCCTTTCCTTTAGGGTTAGGGTCTGGGTGCCCCCCCATCCCTGCAATAAACCATTGCGCCAGGGGCAGCCGCCCCTCCTGCCCAACCCCTTGTCCCGGCCCTGCCTTTAACACTTTGCTATTGGGCTCTGACTGCAGATGAGGAGATGCACATCATCCCGAATTAATCTTGTTTAGACATTAAGGGAATGTAAACCCCAACAAAGAACTTCTCAAATTTGCTCTCTTTTTGATATATTAACCACCTGCCTACTGGGCACTTTCACCCCCTTCCTGCCCAGGCCAGTTTTCAGCGCTGTCACACTTTGAATGACAATTGCGCGGTCGTGCGACGCTGTACCCAAACAAAATTTGCCTCCTTTTTTCCCCACAAATAGAGCTTTCTTTTGGTGGTATTTGATCACCTCTGCGGTTTTTATTTTTTGCGCTATAAACAAAAGAAGAGTGTCAAGTTTGAAAAAAAATATTTTTTACTTTTTGCTATAATAAATATCAATTTTTTTTTTTTTTTATTAAATTTTCCTCAGTTTAGGTCGATACGTATTTTTCTACATATTTTTGGTAAACACTAGGGAGCGAGGAAGGGGTTAAATGTATTCCCTGGAAGTGATTCTTACTGTGGGGGAGGGGACTGACTGGGGGAGGTGACCGATGGTTGTCCCTATGTACAAGGGACACACCAATGGTCTCCTCTCCCCGACAGGACGTGGATCTGTGTGTTTACACACACAGATCCACGGTCCTGCTCAGTTACTGGGCAATCGCGGGTGCCCGGCGGCCATCACGGATCCCACAGGTATAGTTTATGCATAGTTACATCAGCCCAAGCTGGACCAATGTAACTGTGTAAAAATGTCCGGAATT
This sequence comes from Rana muscosa, assembly GCA_029206835.1. Taxonomy (NCBI): domain Eukaryota; kingdom Metazoa; phylum Chordata; class Amphibia; order Anura; family Ranidae; genus Rana; species Rana muscosa. Next base: position 154,230,221 of record CM055127.1, on the reverse strand, counting down.
CTTCCTCAACTCTAGAATTGAAAGTGTTTTGTTATATCGGTTTAAAGGGGTTGTAAAGGTTCGTTTTTTATTTTCTAAATAGGTTCCTTTAAGCTTGTGCATTGTTGGTTCACTTACCTTTTCCTTAGATTTCCCTTCTAAATATTTTTTTTCTTTGTTTTCTTTGTCTGAATTTCTCACTTCCTGTTCCTCCTCAATAAGCTGTTCAGTAAACTGTTCTGGCTGACTCCACACCACTCGGATGATGGTGTGAAGTTTAGTGAGGAGAAACAGGAAGTGAGAGATTCAGACAAAGAAAAAAAACATTTAGAAGGTAAATCAAAGGAAAAGGTAAGTGAACCAACAATGCACTAGCTTAAAGGAACCTATTTAGAAAATAAAAAACGAACCTTTACAACCCCTTTAAGTGCAAAAAATACCTGCTGATCCCCCCAGAAATCTAGTGACCTGAGAACTTCCTGTGCTGACTATTCTGATTGTTCCCACTATCTCTGTGGACTACAGGACTCTTTCCTGAGGAGATGTTAGGGTTACATACACATGAAAGCCCATCTCCAGGATTATAGTCGTTTTTCCTGGAGTTGGGTTTTAAATGTTTGATTCAGATTAGATGTGTTGCATAGAATATATTCTAACGGGTGAGAGATTTTAGGGGGTTCCATAAGGAGTTGTAGACCTTAAGAGGCCTGGTAACAAGTAATACTCCTTGTGCCACTGGCAACATCTGATCGTCTCCTAGAACACCAGTCTGTACATTGCAAACCTTACCCGAGTAATTCTTGTGTGTCAGTAAAGAAAGTACCCAAATTTACTGTGTCCTGCCAACAACGCCATGGACTGTACTTCCCAGTAACCAATCTAATCCCATCTTCATAGTACAACATGGAACAAAAAATCTGGTTGCTCTAAGCCAGTGGTCTCTAAACTGCAGCCCGTGGGTCGGGTACGGCCCATTGCTTGCTTTTATCTGGCCCTTGGGGCAATATTCCTCCCACTGATACAAGGCACTATTCCTTGCACTGACACCAAAGATGGCGCACGATTCCATCCACTGATACAAGGCACTATTCCTTCAACTGACACCAAAGATGGCGCACGATTCCATCCACTGATACAAGGCACTATTCCTTCAACTGACACCAAAGATGGCGCACGATTCCATCCACTGATACAAGGCACTATTCCTTCAACTGACACCAAAGATGGCGCACGATTCCATCCACTGATACAAGGCACTATTCCTTCAACTGACACCAAATATGGAGCACAATTCCATCCACTGATACAAGGCACTATTCCTTCAACTGACACCAAAGATGGCGCACGATTCCATCCACTGATACAAGGCACTATTCCTTCAACTGACACCAAAGATGGCGCACGATTCCATCCACTGATACAAGGCACTATTCCTTCAACTGACACCAAATATGGAGCACGATTCCATCCACTGATACAAGGCACTATTCCTTCAACTGACACCAAAGATGGCGCACGATTCCATCCACTGATACAAGGCACTATTCCTTCAACTGACACCAAAGATGGCGCACGATTCCATCCACTGATACAAGGCACTATTCCTTCAACTGACACCAAAGATGGCGCACGATTCCATCCACTGATACAAGGCACTATTCCTTCAACTGACACCAAAGATGGCGCACGATTCCATCCACTGATACAAGGCACTATTCCTTCAACTGACACCAAATATGGAGCACGATTCCATCCACTGATACAAGGCACTATTCCTTCAACTGACACCAAAGATGGCGCACGATTCCATCCACTGATACAAGGCACTATTCCTTCAACTGACACCAAAGATGGCGCACGATTCCATCCACTGATACAAGGCACTATTCCTTCAACTGACACCAAAGATGGCGCACGATTCCATCCACTGATACAAGGCACTATTCCTTCAACTGACACCAAAGATGGCGCACAATTCCATCCACTGATACAAGGCACTATTCCTTCAACTGACACCAAAGATGGCGCACGATTCCATCCACTGATACAAGGCACTATTCCTTCAACTGACACCAAACATGGAGCACGATTCCATCCACTGATACAAGGCACTATTCCTTCAACTGACACCAAAGATGGCGCACGATTCCATCCACTGATACAAGGCACTATTCCTTCAACTGACACCAAAGATGGCGCACGATTCCATCCACTGATACAAGGCACTATTCCTTCAACTGACACCAAAGATGGCGCACGATTCCATCCACTGATACAAGGCACTATTCCTCCCATTTACACCAATGATGGTGCACTATTTCTCTCACTGACACTGACGGGGCATTATTCCTTGCACCGACAACAATGGGGCACTCTTCCTTCTATTGACACTAACGATGAGGCACTATTCCTTGTATTGGCACCAATTATGGGGCACTACTCCTTCCACCGACACCAAAGATGGACCACTATTCCTCCCACTGATACAAGGAACTATTCTTTCCACTGAGGCCAACGATAATATACTCTTCATTGACACCAATGTTCAGGCACAATCCCTCCCACTGACAACAGTGATGGGGCTCTATTCCTCCCACTGACACCAAAGACCAAGTACTATCCCTCCCACTGTCACCAGTGATGGGGCACTTTTCCTTCCACGGACACCAACAATGAGGCACTATTCCCCCAACTGATTCCAATGATGGAGTACTATTCCTCCCATTGACACCAAAGATCATGCACTATCCCCTCCACTGACAACAGTGATGGGACACTTTTCCTTCCACGGACACCAACAATGAGGCACTATTCCTCCCACTGACACCAAAGATGGGGTGCTATTCCCCCCACTGACGTCAATGAAGGGGCAGTATTCCTCCTCCTACTGACCACAGGCTTCGTATATTTTTTTTCTAGGCCTACTGACCACCAAGCCTGAGGCATTGTTTACTCCCCACTGACTCTGGGGCATTTCCCACTGCCACTAGCCACAGTCCACCCTCCCCCAAATTCTAAAGGACAGTAAAAAGATGGACCACGATTCAATCCACTGATACAGGACAACATTTCCTCCACTGACACTAATGATGAGGCACTATACATCCCATTCACACCAATGATGGGCCACTATTCCTCCCACTGACACCAACAGGGCATTATTCCTTGCACTGACACCAACAATAGGGCACTATTCTACTGATAACAACAATGGGGCACAATTCCTTGCATTGACACCAGTGATGGGGCACTATTCCTCTCACTGGCACCAAAGATGGAGCACTATTACTCCTGCTGATACAAGGCACTATTCCTTCCACTGACGCCAAGGATGATGTACTATTTTTCCTACCGACACCAAAGATCAAGCACTAAAATCAGCGATGGGACATTATTCCTTCCACTAACAGCAACAATGGGGTACTATTCCATGTACTGACACCAAATATGAGGCACTATTCCTCACACTGACACCAAATATGGGGCACTATTCCTCCCCACTGACACCAAATAAGGGGCACTATTCCTCACACTGATACAAGGCACTATTCCTTCCACGTACACCAATGATGGGACACTTTTCCTCCCACTGACACCAAAGATGGGGCATTATTCCTCCCACTGATGCTAATGATGGGGCACCATTCCTCCTCCTACTGATCATAGGCTCTATGTAATTTTTTCTAGTCCCACTGACCATCATTCTTTATTCCCACTGTGACCGCCACCCTGGAGCATTTTCCACTCCCACTGGCCACAGTCCGCACCCCCTAATGTCTGAAGGACAGTAAACTGGCCCTTTGTTTAGAAACTTTGGAGACCCCTGATCTAAGCAACAATAATGTATATTGCATTTTACCAGTCCTTCAATGTGGTGGCTGCTTTAGTTTTCTTTTTGTTCAGGCTCAAGTAAATTGAGTACAAAAATGTACTTCCTGTGCACTAAGCTGAAATCTCAAACAAGTTATCTGCAAGCTCCCCCTATGTAATAGAGAGGAGGAGGGGGGGGGGGTGGAGAGGTTTGTCGCCCAAATCAGAACAGCCTAGAGCAGTGATGGGGAACCTGGGCACCCCAGATGTTTTGGAACTACATTTCCCATGATGCTCAACTATACTGCAGAGTACATGAGCATGATGGGAAATGTAGTCCCAAAACATCTGGGGTGCCAAGCAGGGTTGCCAACTTTCAGTAAATTTACGAACAGTTTGTAAAATCTGTACTTTTTGCATCTGTCCTTGAATGTCCATTACGGACATGTAGGTTGCATGTCTGTAACTGACATTCATGGACAGATGCAACAATTATGGATTTTACAAACTGTTTGTAAATTTACTGAAAGTTGCCAACCCTGGTGCCAAGGTTCACCATCACTGGCCTAGAGTGACAATGCTGCTCTTCCATAGATACAGTAGAGCGAATGAACGTTGTCAACCCAGGACAGGAAGTGTGTTACTTGCAGGATCACCAAGTAATAGAAAACAGTGAAAAAGACAGAATAAAGAAAACGAATGCAGCCATCATATCTACAGAATGGTAAACTGCAATAGATCACATTTTGTGTTTTAGTGTACGATTTATTTTGTGGTAGCTTGCATGGCCCATGGGCCAGATAACGGACAGCCCAGGTTCTGTCATTCAAAATGAGAATATTAGCAGCTCCCTAATCTGTTGCTAGGATACGGAGGCGTTGACGAGGACAACTGACCCTGGGACATTCTATAGAAATTTTCGGAGTCCGTCACGTTGTCAGCACTGGGCAGCGGAGACACTAATCTCTGCAGGATCAAGAGCATTGTACGTCTGCAGATGGCTGTCATAGAAAAAAAAAAAACCCAAACACCACGACCGGGACCGGCGCCCTGGTATTTAACTCCTTAATTGCACGGACTTCATCTTTTATTTGTTGGTGGTGCAGCGGTAAACGAGACCCGCAAGCTGGAGGAATAAAAAAATTAAAAAATTAAAACGGTAGCGGTTTAGGAATTTCTTCCAAATCCAAGCTGCGGATATACAGTGGAAGGTTTTTACGCCTTTCATCTATTCTCAGCTACGCAGAAAAACAACATCCAAAGCCCGACCATGGCTCTGGTTAGCAGGATGACTCAGCCTCAGTCATAAACGCTGCTGGGTTCGGGGGGCTCCATAATCCATTTAAACCGGAGGACAGGCTATAAACTGTATACCTTATAGGAATCAAACGGATCCCATACTCCGAGACCAGAGTGTTATTAATGAGGGAGGAGAGCGAAAACTAAAGGGGCAAAGGCTGCGGAGGTTGAAGGGATACAAGGACTCTTGATCTGAAAGGGCAACATTTAAGGACTGCAGCAGGGAATTTGATAGGATTTTGTTGACTGCAGCTACCCCTCTCTGAGGGTATGCAATGCAGGGAGACAGAAAGCAGAAAAGCAGCCAAAAATACCAAGCTGAAAATGAATAGCCCATAAAAAGACAAAAAATTATAAAACCAGCTTTAGGTACAATAGAATGCTTCATTACAGAGATTTTCCTTGCAGTACTGTTTTTCTGCCACTAGGTGTCTTCAGTCTGATGGAGAGCATAATTCAATGCACTTCCTTTGAGCCCAAGTCGGCCTGAACCTGCTCCTAGCCTGTAATTAGATAGTGAATGGTGAAGCAGCACAGTGATGACCTCATCTCTCTGTCACTCAGTTCCCCATCAGCATGTTTCTTATCAGCACATGAACCAGCTTCTTGTGCTGCTGCATCTTGTTCCTACACTGCAGCCATGCTATACAATAGGGGTCTCCAAACTTCATAAACAAAGGGCCAGTTTACAGTCCTTCAGACCTTAAGGGGGTTACACCTTGGCCATCAGGAGTAGAAAACATTCCGGCATCAATGGGAGAAAACAATGCCCTATTTTTGATGTCCGTGAGATAAACTGTGTCCCATCTTTGGTGCCATTGGGAGGAATTGTGTCCAATTGTTGGTGTCATTGGGAGGAACTGTGCCCCATTGTTGGTGTCACTGGTAGGAATTGAGTCCCTTTATTGGTGTCATTGGGAGGAATTGTGCCCCATTGTTGGTGTCACTGGTAGGAATTGTGTCCCATTGTTGGTGTCACTGGTAGGAATTGAGTCCCTTTATTGGTGTCATTGGGAGGAATTGTGCCATATCATTTGGGTCAGTGAGAGGAATTGTGTCCCATTGTTGTTGTCATTGGGAGGAATTGTGTCACATTGTTGGTGTCATTGGGAGGAATTGTGTCACATTGTTGGTGTCATTGGGAGGAATTGTGTCCCATTGTTGGTGTCATTGGGAGGAATTGTGTCCCAGTGTTGGTGTCATTGGGAGGAATTGTGTCCCAGTGTTGGTGTCATTGGGAGGAATGGTCTCCCATTGTTGGTGTCATTGGGAGGAATTGTGTCCCAGTGTTGGTGTCATTGGGAGGAATTGTCTCCCATTGTTGGTGTCATTGGGAGGAATTGTGTCCCAGTGTTGGTGTCATTGGGAGGAATGGTCTCCCATTGTTGGTGTCATTGGGAGGAATTGTGTCCCAGTGTTGGTGTCATTGGGAGGAATTTTGTCCCAGTGTTGGTGTCATTGGAAGGAATTGTGTCCCATTGTTGGTGTCATTGGGAGGAATTGTGTCCCATTGTTGGTGTCATTGGGAGGAATTGTGTCCCAGTGTTGGTGTCATTGGGAGGAATGGTCTCCCATTGTTGGTGTCATTGGGAGGAATTGTGTCCCATTGTTGGTGTCATTGGGAGGAATTGTCTCCCATTGTTGGTGTCATTGGGAGGAATTGTGCCATATCGTTTGGGTCAGTGAGAGGAATTGTGTCCCATTCTTGGTGTCATTGGGAGGAATTGTGTCCCATTCTTGGTGTCATTGGGAGGAATTGTGTCCCATTCTTGGTGTCATTGGGAGGAATTGTGTCCCATTCTTGGTGTCATTGCGAGGAATTGTGTCCCATTCTTGGTGTCATTGCGAGGAATTGTGTCCCATTCTTGGTGTCATTGCGAGGAATTGTGTCCCATTCTTGGTGTCATTGCGAGGAATTGTGTCCCATTCTTGGTGTCATTGCGAGGAATTGTGTCCCATTTTTGGTGCCATCGGGAGGAATTGTGTTCTATTGTTGGTGTCATTGGGTGGAATAATGATTCATTGTTGGTGTCAGTGGATGAAATAGTGCCCCAAGGGCCAGTTAAAATCGAGCAAAGGGCCACATCCAGCCCCCAGGCCGCAGTTTGGAGACCACTGCTGTGCAAGAACTGCAGGAAGCATGCCACAAATCAAATTCAAGTACTTGCACTGCTTGTATTTAAAAATACACTTAGGACCCATTCATATCTTTGTGTTGCGGTAATGATCACGTTAGCACACGGGTTGCAGCATAGAGAGACACCATGCAGTACATGCGTTGCAGAGCCATCCATTCATTCTGAATGACACCCCAATGTTCTAGAGCGATACAGCCTAGTAGTGTGTTGCGCTACAAGTTTTGTGAAGTGGCTGATATTCCTTTTGGTGCAATGGCAGCTCATTATTTTCAATGGGCTAAATAAAGTGCTTACAAAAGTAGTACCATAATGCATGTTAGGCATTGGGGCAAAAAACCTTGAGTGCGAAAGTCCCCCACCCCAGCCTGATCCCGATTCAGGGCTGTGCCCAACAGCAGCCGCTCTCTCTTTCCTCACTGGAGATCGAGGCAGCAGCAAGAGCCATTGGCTCCTGCTGCTGTGCATCACAGCCTGTGAGGAGAGAGTGGGGGCGGGCCCAGCTGCGCTTTGTGTCAATGGACACAGAGCGCAGCTTGGAAACTAGCCTGCATGAGTGCCCCCATCGCAAGTGGCTTGCTATGGGGGCACTCAAAAGGAGGAGGAGGAGCTAGGAGCGCCAACGGGGGAACCCACAGGAGGAGAATCAGGGCTGCTCTGTGCACAAAGCGGGCAAGTATATCATGTTTATTATTACAAAAAACATCCTTTAGAATCACTTTAAAGCTGAAATCCAAGTATGCATAGTTACATTGGTCCAGCTTGGACCAATGTAAATTAAGATATTTCATTCCTGGCCAATCCCTGTGTAAGCGGAGAATCACTGTAGCAGCTTCTGCCAAAATACAGAATTTATCGAGAATTTGTTTTCCACTTCTGCCTACTTGTAAACATTGAAGGCCTAATTCAGCATGTGAGCTTTTGGAAGAAATGTGTGTCTGGGATGTCAAGAGTAGTCACAAGACTCATCACAGGTGTGCCTAGCATGGTTTCTACATATGGCCCCACTTGTACCAATTTTAAAAATCTCAAGTTATCATCCAAGCGGAACTGAAAAATGACATACCACAGTTATACATATGTAAACAAAGGGATGCGTTCCTACTGTTATCTGGAGCTCTCCTTTAAAATCCAGTTGCTGGTATAAATGCTTGGGTTAAAGAGTGAAGAATTACAGGATGCATAGCCTACATTTGGGTAGCAATTATGAAATTGGAACCTGTTAACATGGTTGTAAACCTCTAAAATAAAAAAAAAGTGAACAAAGTATATCTCATTGTAGTGTGTACTTGCCTCAATCTAAAGCACCAAGTGTGATTTCTGTCTACTCCCTCTTCCCTCTGCATGAGTCACTACTGACAGGTTATGCCTACACTACAGAATCCCAGAGGATGGCCCGCCCCCCTCTAGCACACAGCAGGTGATTGATAGCCTATGCTGTGCATGTTTTCGTATAAGACTGTGTAGAAGGGGGTGTGTCTATTCCCTCCACTCAGATCTCAGATTACAATCAGCTCCCTGCTCAATGCTGTGCAGTGGATGACATCAGATCCACACCCCCTAGATTCTGAAAGCTGAGAAATTCTGTGTAAACTGTGTGTCTTATGAGGCTATAGAGGGGAGGGCCTGCTCATAAAACAGGTACAACTTACATAGGAGGATTAATTTCATCTTCGTGTATCACCAGGAGCTAGTCACTTCAGCTGGTATATGTAAGGGAAATAAAGTGAATCAGCCATGGATCTGTGGAACAAAGCACCACATCCCAAATTATTTGAAAAAAATGGAAAATGAAGTAACGGGACTTATAAGGTGCCTGAAACAATGAAAAATGTCATATATAGTAAAAATAGCAAATTTTTATTAAATACATTTGTTAAAAAAGATATGACAATCTTCTATTTAATATTGCGTGATCAGAACAATACATTGAAAAATTAAAAATAACTACTGAACAGAAATGACATGTTTCGCTAGAATATATAGCTTCTTCAGGAGATTTGTAATTGTCTGTTTACAGCGTATTCACTGCAATATATAAAGAAATACATAAGACAAGATATAATGATGATAAATAAGGACTAAATGTCCTCAATCAATCATCTTAAAACAAAAAGAAAACAAATTGTACAGTCAAATTACACAGACAATTACGAATCTCCTGAAGAAGCTACATATTGTAGCGAAACATGTAGAGAATTACATTTCTGTACAGTATTTATATTTCATTTTTAAATGTATTGGTCTGATAGCGCAGTTTTAAATAGAAGATTGTCATATCTTTTTTTAACAAATAAAAATTAGCTATTTTTACTATATATGACATAGTTTTTCATTTTTCAGGCACCTTAAAAGTCCCTTTACTCCATTTTCCGGTATATGTAAGGGTTTACAATTGCTTTATTATTTTTCTACGTTGAATGGTCTGGCAAAGAAAGCATTAAAGTGAACCAGTTGAGTTCTAAAAAAGATGCAGCTTGAAGCCTCGTACACACGACCGGTTTTCTCGGCAAGAAACGACAAGAAAGCTGCTGGCAGCTTTTTTTGCCGAGAAAACCGTTCGTATGTATGGTTTCTCGTCGAGAAAACTGCCGGGAATCTCGACGAGAAAAATAGAGAACCTGCTGTCTTTTTTCTCGTCAGGATTCTCGTTTTTCTCGTCGGGATTCTCGTCGGCCTGTTTCCTGATGAGAAAACCGGTCGTGTGTATGCTTTTCCGTGTCTTAAAAAAAACGTGCATGCTCAGAATCAACTTTGAGACAGGAGCGCTCCTTCTGGTAAAACTAGCGTTCGTAATGGAGATAGCACATTCGTCACAAATGTTTCGCTACAATATGTAGCTTCTTCAGGAGATTCGTAATTGTCTGTGTAATTTGACTGTACAATTTGTTTTCTTTTTGTTTTAAGATGATTGATTGAGGCCATTTAGTCCTTATTTATCACCATTATATCTTGTCTTATGTATTTCTTTATATATTGCAGTGAATACGCTGTACAGACAATTACAAATCTTCTGAAGAAGCTATATATTCTAGCGAAACATGTCATTTCTGTTCAGTAGTTATATTTAATTTTTCAATGTATTGTTCTGATCACGCAATATTAAATAGAAGATTGTCATATCTTTTTTAACAAATGTATTCAATAAAAATTTGCTATTTTTACTATATATGACATTTTTCATTAACGAACTGAAAGCACGAAGATTGAAAAGCGCGAATCGTCTCTCATCAAACTTTTACTAACACGCGGTAACACGAGATCAGCAAAAGCAGCCCAAGGGGTGGCGCCATTGGAATCGAACTTCCCCTTTATACTGCCGTCGTACGTGTTGTACGTGACCGCGCTTTACAACGACGAGATTTTGGATTGACAGTGTGTATGCAAGGAAAGCTTGACAAGAATCCCGTCGAGAAAACCAACGTTTTTTTTAAGATGGGATTCTCGGCCGTGTGTACGAGGCTTAAAGTTTGCTGTAATAGGGAAGATGTTATACTTCTGTTTGTGGTGGTCTATGTCTCCTACCTATATGCTCCATCATTGTAGTCTCTAGTCTCTCCAGAATTCAAGACTTCCACGTGTAGGATGCTAGTGTCCCCCACCCCATGATTCCCCATCCCCCTCCCCTCCCCTCCCCCTCTGATCTATACATCACAACAGGATTTGAAGGGTCAGAGGCCTCCGACCTTTTATCCCCACTCCACCACTGAAGTATCTAGGAATCTGCTGACCTCTGATGGGCATTTCAAATTCATGAACAATGCAGGAAAAGATGAGCCCAAAAAGCAAAAGCCCTTCCTAGCTGCCACAGCGAACATGCAGATCTATAAAATCAAGAGTATAGATCTGCCACCAAATTCCCAGAGAGAAAAAACAACCGCTTAGAGCCGTGTCACACATTTTCAGCAGCTACAGACTCGGCCCCCTATTAGCATTTTTGTTGCTAGGAAAGACTAAATTGCAGTCAGTGAAAAGGTTTGTGTTCAGAGCAATCCCAGCGACTCGTAGCTGTCGCACAGCGACTATGAGCAGCGATTGGCGCTAGCTACAAATCATCAACAAACCTTGTTTCCAGCTAAAAATTTAACTGATAATGACATTTCAGAGGTCCATAGCTATTGAAAATCTCTGCTACAAAGTTGCTGGTTCGACATGGCCCCTAATGGCCCCTACACACGATTCGAATATCGTACGAAAACGGTCGTCAGAGGAAGAATCGTACAATTTCCGGATCGTGTGTACACTACTTTCGAGAGTCGATCACGACAGTTCATCCGATTATTATTCGATCGAACAAAACACAAACATTTTCCTCGTACGATACCAGATCGTGCGATTTTCGTTTAGTCAGTATAGTTGTCGTCCGAAAATACAATACAAACACATTGCAACACATGACATCACTTCCGATTTTTTTCCCCTGTCGTACGAGAATTTTCGTGACTTTATTACCCTATTGAATTTCTATTTGCGACTATTAAGCGAAAAAAGTCATACGATCTGTCGTACGATATTCAGATCGTGTGTACGGGGCATTGCAGGGGAGGTCAAAACCAATCAAAATTCGAAGGGCTACTTCTTTATAATAAAGGTAATCCAGAAGGTATAATCTTGTTGATTGCAAACCAATTTACGAAACAAAAACAAGCCAGTGTGTTTTGTGGATCTGTGTTCCCTTCATCAGAGCTACAATGGAAAAATACATAGACAGTCAGGGCTACAATAAAACAATATGAATACAGTCAGTTCACAATGTATATATACAGTATACCTAGGTTTCTCGTGAGGGACTTCAGGGTTTATGACTGATATAGAGAAAGCTAACTTTTTGTTTGGACTGTCCCTAAATGTCCCTGTTTTGTGGATGGTATACCAGTTGAACCTGGCCCCCTTAATACTTGGTGGAGAATGCGGGCAGTACCATAAAGAGAAAAGCAATGAGCTTGTAAAACAGCTCATACTGGTAAAAGCTAGACAGTAAGAGGTGAACCTCTTAACCATCTAGCATAGTGGTCTCTAAACTGTGGCCCAGGGGCCAGATGTGGCCCCTTGCTTGCCCTTAGGGCACTATTCCTTCAACTGATACCTATTATGGGCCATCATTGCTTCCACTATCATCAATGGGGCACTATTCCTCCTACTGATACCAACAATGGGGCACTATTCCTCCTGCTGATACCAACAATGGGGCACTATTCCTCCCACTGACACCAAAAAAGGGGGACAATTCCTTCCAGTAAAACCAACAATGGCGCATGGTTTACTCCCACTGGCCACATTCTGGCCCCACAAAAGCTTGAAGGACAATAAACTAGCCCTTTGCTTAGAAAGATTGGAAACCCCTGATCTAGCAGATAAAACAGCTGAGCGTAGCCCACCAGACTTCCTTAGAGGGAAAGCAGTTAGTGAACATGTTTCTACAGCAGTAGACAAAGGTCTTTAGGAAAGTGGATGGTGAAACAGTGGCCGACTTCTATAGCTCGACAGCTGGTGCAGAATTCCCTTTGGCATTGTTGAGAGAGTCGCTGAACGAGAGAAGCTACCTGGGAAGAAAGTGCTAGCACCTTTTTCTAACAGGGGAAGCCCTAAACGGCCTACTTTGACTTGAGACAACCTGAGCATGCCATGGAGTATCCTAAATTGAGGGGAGAAATCTTAACCAGGCTGCGTCTAAAGTAAATGATGTTGCCTGAACTTGATGGGGATGTTGGCACACCCCTTTCTGGCCCCTTCTCATGTGTTAGGTGGTCATTTAGGAATAGAAAAAAAGAAAAGACGATACTGGCCAAGTATTTACAAAGCAGTTGAGGAGTATTGTATATCATGCACTGAGTGTTAAATGAATGCACCCCAACCACATTTTCAAAGCTCGCTGGTACCCTTGTCTATAATTGAGGTCCTTCCTACTATCCAGAAGCAATTTCTCTCAAACACAATGAAATCTGTCCCACATGGCTCCTCGTAACCGGAGATTTTGACAGACCAAGGAACCCCTTTTTTAGCAAAGGTAAACAAGAAGCTGTGCTATTTGTTGAAAACTACTCACCTACACACTTCAGTGTACTACCCCAAAATTGATGGGCTGGTAGAACCATTTACCAGAACCTTGAAAGGTATGCTAAAATAAATTAGTAAAAAGGATGGAAAGAGACTGGGGCTTCTTTTTACCATACTTAAGCCAGTCATAGACGGTTCAAATCTTGGCAGGGACCAGCCGAGATTTGAACCATGTATGGGCAGGGCTGATAGTACCAAAGTCGATCCATCGATTGGCTTGGGTACAACCAGCATGTTGGATTTTTAGGATGCGGTTATTGCCAGCGGATATAGCTGCTAGCAATAATCGCTATCTTCTCCCGGCAGGGATGGCTCCCCACACCCTCAGGAGAACACAAAAGCTCTGCAGGAGGGATTCAAGCAATTTTCTCTCCTGCAACCACGGGTTGCAGGAAAGAAAATCGTATCATCTATGGCCTGCCTTAATATTTTCAGTAAGTGAAGTGTCCCAATTGTCCATAGGGTTTTCCTTGTTTAGAATCTTGTAAGGCAGATGTCCCAGGGGACTCCTGGATATAGCTTGGGAAATGCAGAAGCAAGAGGCCACACTTCATAAAAGTGTGATCAAACCCATTGCTCATATGCAAAATAAGAAAGCAACAGTCATGCCCACAGTTCGGGAACATTAACAGCAAGTTCAAGAGGTGCAGAACAGAGTTTAAAACAGTTCAGCTAAGAATGGAACCTTTTACCGGGAGACTTTGGTTGTCTACTTTAGAAGGTATATATTTGGCAAAGTGGAAGGACCCTATAGAATCAGCGATAAAATCAGTGATGTTATGTATACCACCCCAGAAGGCGAAAGCACTTTTAAATATACCATGTTAAGCTAAAAAAAAAAAGCCTGGAAACAATTGTGAGGCTTTCGTGGCTGTTTTCTGTATTACTGAATGAGCAATACACATAAGCCCTCTGCGCCAAACCCCTACTATATGTATATAAACATAATGCTGTCTTATAAACATTAAAATAGTATTAGTATATGCTATAATTTGTTGTTATATAGTAAACTGTGTGTAAAAATTGGTATAAAAATTTGTGCAAAAATTTGGGTAAATTTAAACATAAAAAATGAAGTGCCTTCACGTGCAGCATCTCGCAAGGACTAAAGTACCAGACCAGTTTTGGTATGACAGACTCTTATAAAATTGTCCACTGGCTTAGGTTTTGGATCGACTAACTAGACAATTCTGCACTAGCCCTGCTCTAATCACTCTCCAAAGGGAACAGTCCTTGTAGAGCTGTACTGTACTATGCCTTCAATGACACCGTTAAAACAAACTGCAGCTGCCTAAATCTCTTTCTCTGACAGGGCTTGCACGGTTATGATAAAGGAGCCACTTAACGTGTCATCAGCGCATGACATCATTTTCCCTTTCCCTGTGCTCTCTGGCAGGGTGTCATGTGACTCCTTGTTTGGCCGTATTGCATGCATCAGTAAATTTGCTCTTAGCGTCTCTGTTGCACCAGATTAAATCACATTGCAATATGCTATTATTCTAATGGACTTTGGATCCATTCTGGTTGCCAAGGTGAGCCAAGGCATCCAGTCTCCTCTATTTGGTGCTGCCCTTTAAGCCCTTGTATCTCTGAGGAAGCTGCGTAAATAGTAGGTGACCATCAAACGAATTAAAGGAGATCTCCAAGAGTAGTAAAAACACACAGTAATAAAGGTATACTTTTGTGTCCTTCTGGTTTAGGATTTGCCTTTGAAAAAAAAAAATAGAATTGTTCCATAATTTTTCACATCTACAGCTACAAAGAAATCCGTCCAACAGCAAACCATTTAATACACATACTGCAGTTTCATTCAATAACAAACCCCTCACATATTCAAACATATATCTTAAAAAGGACCACAGAATTGGGCTTATGCCAGAATTTGAATATGCATTCCTAATCATCTGTCATAATTGGCCAAGTTTATTTATGAGATATTTGACTTTGCCCCATTTAGATTTACTTACATTATCTGAAGACGACCTTGAAGCTGAAAGGCTCCCTGGAGGTCTGAAAGTTGCTACCCTGACTGTTGACGAATCATGCCTGTGTTTCTCAACCAGGGTGCCACTGCACCATAGGGTGCCATATGGGTTCCCCCGGGTGCAGCAATCTCAAGAAACAGGGGAATCCTATAGAGGGGGGGGGACGACGACTGTGATGATGGGGGCTCTGATGTGTTGGGGAGATGCTAATGTGATGGGGCCCTGACTCTGATGATGGGAGGCCTCTGATGTATAGGAATGACTGATGTGATGGGGAAACTCCAGGGCTTTTTTTCAGTAGGAATGCGGGGAACGGAGTTCTGGAACCTCCAGCATTGAATGTATGTAATGGCAAAGGGTGCTGGCGGCTGGAGGGTCTGTTGATGCTGGCTTTTGGGGGATCTATTATTGCCGGCACGGATTTATTGTTACGGGGGGGGGATATTGTTACGGGGGGGGATATTTTGTTGTATTGGGGGGTCTATTGTTACTGGCTGCAGGCAATTTATTTTACTGCTTTTCTTGTTCTCATTAACACATTCCTTATAAATTGCTTAGCACCACAAAATTATGCTTGGGTTTTGTATTCTCTAAAAGGGGTGGTACTGGGAGAGGTGGGTTGTGGGTGGAACCAAGGGATGGTGTTCAGAGGTGGGTAGGGGGAGGAGACCAGGCATGTCTCGGAAGAAGGGAGTTCCTGCACGTTTTTTTATTGAGAAAAAGAGCCTGGGGGACTCTATTGTGAAGGAAGGAAAGTCCTCTGACGTGATAGGGGCCTCCGATGTGAAAAGGGGGCTTCTGACGTGATGGAGGACCTCTCGTGTGAAGGGGACTTCTGATGGTTGTGTGCATCATCCCAGGCTCAGGTTTCCCATTAGCAAGTAACAATTAAGTTACACATGCGGTCTCTAAGCTTCTAAATGTACATAGCAGCATCAATAACAGAGCCTTATGATTGAGTGGAACGTAAATTACAGAGCTCTTCTTTTTTACCTCTCATACACAATGGTGGTCTGGGAAGCAGAATGTGCCATCACCATGAGGTCAGGTAACTGACGCTTTGACAATGGTCAGATTTCATGTAGTCCAAGTCCGGCTTTCAGCTCCAAAATCTTCCTCGAGCTAAGTAAACCTAGATAAGGAGGCATGTGTAATTCATCTATGAGTAGCCATGCACAGGTATCTTTTTTTTTCTAAAACAGAAACTTATTTATAACCTTCAGTATACAAGTACTGCTGCAGTAGCTCATAACCATGGAAAGAAAAAGCGGAACATCATAACCTGCTTTTATGTGACATTATTGATGAATTTTGCTCTCAGTAGATGAAAGGGCAGCCCATCCAATGCCGATATGTCAGTTTTGGTTGAATGCTGCTAGGCTGAATCACAAGCAGGCTTCTTATATTTTATTTTTTATGGATTAGAGTGGAGTTCCCCACTGGAGATCACAGTTCTGCCCCATTCTGCCAGGGAGTTTGACACTCCATAGATAATATAGACAACGGATGGGTGGACCTGACAACATAGGTGTAGAGACTTCATTGACAGAGCCCCAAGGGATATAAAACCATGACAGATCAGCTCAATACCTTGAGATCCCCCCCCCCCAAATCTGACGTATGGGATTTGGGTTCCCCGACCCTTAAATTAACCCCCCACTCACCGAAGAATTTATTAAGTCCAACACATCTGGATCCAGGTACTGCAGAGGTGTGTGCCCCCCATTAAATGAGAGTTCATACAAGTGCCAGACGTGGAGGAAAACTCAGCAATGGACCATTGCGGAAGGTTCCAAGAATCTCTTGCATGTGCGTATTACAGTATGTTTCTGTAGCAACACAATCTCACCTGCAAGGTTCTTTCCTCCTGTCACTCATTTCTGACACCTTCCCTCAAAAAACAAAAACAAAAAAAAAAAACAAAAAAAAAAACAGCCGACTATTCAGAACAAGCCAGCTTGATACCCAACTAATCACCGCAGGAAGATTTCCAAGCAACTGCCCACATCCGCAGCTGCTAATCGCCAATCTACCTTAATGATCTTTCGCCAGCCCTACATCAATAACAATGCACAACCAGTTATCGATGGACCGAGAGATTAACAAGGCTTATGCAATAAGGCGCTGCAAAGACCAATCAGGATCTGAGCAGTGCTGTTGTTACCCACGGCAACCTGCGACGAGCAGTCAAAACAAGGAAGGATGATGGTCTTGTTGCTAGGAGTTTCTGTGCTCCCCACTTAACCTTAGTATTCAGGTACCTGTTCTATGTTAGGGCTTTCGGTTTCAAGGAGAAGGGGTGCCTTGTATATTTAAAGAGAAAATGACCAATTACTATGCTTTTAAAATCTCTTCTATTCGCAGAACAGGTGCAATCTCGTTATCCATTTGCAGGAGGCTCCTTGGATTCCAAAGTCTGGTAATGTCCAGTTTATGCATGATGTTCATTTGGAAAAAGTCAAAAGAGCTTACAATCTAAAAAAAAAAAACTCTATGTACGATAATATAAGTAAGCTGCTCTATTTCATAATAGCTGCATTTGTTAACAAGGTAGTATCTATCAATCTATCAACCATCTACAGTATCTATCTATGAATTTTGCACACTGCCAGACCCCAATGAACTAGAGACCTCAGACCTCCGATTACCATCATAGTGCAGGTGCCACCCTCGGGTCCTGTCCTTTTACATGCATCGCCACAGTTGGGCACCTATAAAACTGACCACTTTCCCCAGCAGGAGTAAAACGGATAACTTGGATCCGCATCTACTAGAGCTGACTTTGTCCCCAACACAACAGACCGATCACCCCATATACTTTCTTCAGCCCCCTTTCTAAAGACAATAAGCAAAGTGCAGTAACCTACAGCAACCAATAATCAAATCACTTTTCCTCATCCTGGCTGACCCTTCAACCAGCGACCGGTTGCTACAGGCTACTGCACATCGTCAATGCCTCTTTGAGATGCTTTACTGAATAGAGACATGGAACAAGACCCCCCCCCCCCCCCCCAGGACAATATAGCAATAGGGTACCTGGTTCGTTAGCTCTGTCCGCTTCTCTCTTAGGGCACGGTGACCAGGGTACGTCCTTAGGAGGCGAAGATGTGAAAAATGGCACCATTCGTATTTTTCATCCTCCTCAGCAAGCCTTCAAAGCCTTCTCAGCGCTGATTATTCACAAACCACTGGGGATGAGAGGTAATTAGGACCGTCCGCTGTAGCATCCAGCCTGAAAATGTAGAGGCAGAAGAAGGAGGGGTGTGAGAGCAGACAGCATTAGCAGGGAAGAGAGGGGAGGTGTGTGTGGTGGTGGTGGTGGTGGTGGTGGGGGTGGGGGGTAAATTGACAGTGTCTATTGAGACATCAGGTCGGGGGGTTCGAGATGTGCGGAGATGCTGCTGGCACGGCAGCCTTTGTTTGGGGAGTAGGTGGCGTGCCCCCCTTTCTTTCTCTCGCTCGCTCTCTCGTGTGCGCTGCTTGTGTGTGCGCGCTAGGTGAGTGTGCGGCTGCCTGTTTGTGCCAGGAATAGCAAGCAAGGAGCTCTGAAATGCCAACGACAGGGGTCAGGGAGAGACAGTTCAGCTATGCTCTTTGCTTGCTATCCCCAAGAGAGCCAAAGAGGAGGAGAGAGAGCAAAGCCAGGCTTCACTAGCCATGATCCATCAATAATACATCCTAAATTCTCTCTGCCATTAACTCTTCCAAGGTCACCTACGAGAAGGTGCACAAATGATCGCCCAGAGCCGAGGTGATGGATCCTGAAGGATCACAGGAGGTTTCTCTTCTTTTTTTTTTTTTTGGAGCTTGTATCAATATGTTCTATTTTAGAATATGGGGTCAGGCTACATGCACACAAGCTTCTATACCTTCCTTTTTAGAACTCGTTTTTCATCTTTTATTAAAATTTTTTTTTAATGCAAAAAAGAAAAGCTTTATGAAAAATGTATTTTTCTATATACAGCGCTCAAAGCGCATAAAACATAGACCTTTTCAAATCAGTCCTTGTCTCTGAAAGCCAACAGAGAACATACATAATCCAGGAAGGCGAGTATCCCTTGCTGGGAATTGAGCCCAGCCATAGGCGTGCGCACAGGGTGTGCCAGGTGTGCCTGGGCACACCCTAATCACCCTGTGTAGTGCCGATTTAAACCCCTT
Organism: Rana muscosa; assembly: GCA_029206835.1. Taxonomy (NCBI): domain Eukaryota; kingdom Metazoa; phylum Chordata; class Amphibia; order Anura; family Ranidae; genus Rana; species Rana muscosa. The sequence continues at coordinate 154,210,798 of CM055127.1, read as the reverse complement.
ATATTTCACCAAAGCCCCCCTCATGGGGCTCCTACAAAAAAAATTGAAAAGAAAACCAAAAAAATTATAAAATTGTAAAAAAAATTGTAAAAAAATAAAATAATAAAAATGAAAACTATTGACACCATCCACTGCCCTTCTGACACCGTCAGTATGTATACACATGCACACACACATGTGTTTGAGCTTTGAGGTGGCACACCCTAATGCAGGCTTGTCCAAAGTCTAGCCCGTGGGCCATTTGCGGCACGCGTTCCGGTTTAATGTGGCCCCCCTGGTAATTTGGATATATTTATCTTTTGTGGCCCCCAGGGCCACAAAATAAATATACTGTATTTATCCGCGCTGCCTCAGAGGGGACAGGGAGGGGGCGGGACGAGCGCTGCCAGATTACATACAGGAGAATCTCCTGTTTACTTGGCGGCCTTTGTAATAGGAAGTCCCGTCTTCTGGGCTGCCATTGGACGACTGTTCTGTCTATCATAGGAGGCGGGACTTTGTATTAAAGAGGCCGCTGTGTAAACAGGATATTCTCCTGTATGTAATCTGTTCCCGATCGTCCCGCCCCCCTCCCTGTCCCCTCCAAGGCTGCAGATGGGCATTGATCAGGCTGCAATGATGGCAATGGTGAGGCTGCATTCGTGGAACATGTGAGGCTGCATTCATGGCAATGGTGAGGCTGCAGATGGGATGGGCACTGATTAGGCGGCATTGATGGGCACTGACCCTTATTTTGCTTCACAGTTCCTTATTTAAAATTAAAAAAAATTAAAAAATCCTGAAACTTCCTTCTTAAAGTGAAGGTGCGTGTTTTACGCCGATAAATACGGTATATCCAAATAACACGCCTGAGCTCATCCTTAATCCTGAGCGGCGCTCAGGGATTTGTTGGGGCCACAAAAGAGATATATATATATATCCAAATACGCCCGAGCTAATCTCTTCACCACACACAGCACAAAGGCAAGAGAATTCTTGTTGGGCAGTGTATTAGTGCTCGTATGCAAAATGGTCGGCCCTCATGCATGTTCACTGCATTAGGCTGTGCACACCTAGGAGCCCAGGACTGTGGCAAAGCAAGGCTGCAATGCTAAGCACTCCACTGTGTTGGTACAGCTGCTTTTGCCTTTTTTTTTGGGGCCTCTTTGGCCACATAAATATTGGCATGGAGTTCCGTTGAATATTTTTTTTTTCGTGGTTTGCAAGTGAGTAACTAGACTAGGTTATGGTAAAGGTGGGCTAAAAGGAAGTGAAGGGTTCCTTTCATCCTGCTTACCATAATCTGTGTGGTTTTACTTTCCCGTAGCACCCCAAGCCCTATTCTATGGAAGCCATGCACGGATGATGGCTAACAGCTGTATGCAGAATGGAATAAATGGCTCCATTATATGAGGCTTTATCTGTGCTGTAAACCAGCAGCACTGAAAGCACAGCTTGGCCCAGGGACATGAGGGCCCCCCAATCACATTACTGCCCGCCAATCGCTAACACCTTTAGCTGCAGAGGCAGCGGCCAGGGGTGTACACACACCGTAGCAGGAATTTAACCCCCCCCCCCGGTTGCTTTTCGACGAGCACCCTGCAACCACTTGAAATGTAGAAGGGGCTACAGCTGGCGTTGAAAAGGGGCGGTACAACGCCTCCTCACCCCCTACCAAATGCTCTCTGAATGTGGATCGCTCTTTAGAGACCAAAGCAAGTGTGAAAAAGCCCTAAAGGAGTGATTTCAATGGCTTCTACCAATATATCGCTATATGAGAAAAAAAAAAATACATTTTTAGGATTTGTGATACAGATGTGATGAGGCATCCAGGTAATTAACGTATATGTAAAGCCTCACCTTGTAAAACAACCCATTCAGTTTAAAATGGAAAGGCAAAACATTTCTTTATAGATATAAAAAACATTATAAATACCCTCCCCCCCCCTTTTTTGTGATCACATTCCCTCAGCTGCATAAAGATCTTAGAGAGCTAGGGAAGGAGAAGTAGCAGCACACTGGTCTTTCCAGTGAATTGTTGTGCCAGGTAGAGAGTGTCAGCACAAGTCTGATCATTGGAGAAGTTCTTAGCACTGCTAGAAAACTGACCAGGCTGTGCTCTCATGCCTAGTGTGGTCAATTTTTTATAGGAAAGCAGAGGGACTGGCAGGAACACCAGGTATTACACCAGGAAGCAATACAAAGAAAACAGAATAGTTTTTTTTATATACAAGTACATGGTACAGCAGACACATACTGTATCATCAATTTGAAATTCTGGGTTGACATTCTTTAAAGCAACCCTGTTGCTAAAATGAAAGCTCCAAAAAACGTTTCCCTGCAAAGAAGATAGTAAATACAGTAGAACCTCGGATTACGAGTATAATCCGTTCCAGGAGAATGCTCGTAATCCAAAGTACTCGAGTTTCCCCATTGAAGTCAATGGAAACGAAAATAATTTGTTCCGCATTGACTTCAATACCGCATGCGGCCATAGGTAGGGGGGGGGGGGCGCCGCCGGAGAGCTTCGGAAACGGCCGAAAAGGCCCGAGGACACTTCGGCTGACCTCGGAAAGACTTCCTGCCCGAGATTTGCCAAGGTCAGCCGTGCTGTCCTCGGGCCTTTCCCTGCATTTCCGAACGTTGCCGATCGGCGACGTTCGGCTCTGCTCGGCTCCGGCGCCCCCCCCCCACCTCAGGCGAAAAGCAGTACTGCACACCGCTTTGGCCTGAATCGTGCTCGTTTTGCGAGACAACACTCGCAAACCGAGTCACGATTTTTTTAAAATACAATGCTCGTATTGCGAAACGCTCGTTAACCGCGTTACTCACAATCCGAGGTTCCACTGTATTGACCTCTCCTTCTGCACTGCAGATCTGAGCTGTATTGATAAATAGAAACAGACTCTTCCGGGAGTGTCAGATTCCGGGACCCCCCACCACTGCCCTCTGTGGTGTCTCCCATAGACATCTATGTTAATGTGGATTTTTACTATCTTTGAATGGAAATGGTTTTTTTTTAAAGTTTCATTTTAGCAAAGGCTCTACTGTTCTTCTTTTCTTCCGATCATTTTTGCGGTGAGTAAAAAAAAAAAAAAAAATGTACACAGGAAACCAGTATCTTCATAAAAGGTGTACAAGACAAAATAAAATGACCACAAGTATGGGAAATTACAGCGGGGGGGGGGGGGGGTCATGGGCCCCTCACTCCCCATGTCCATGTGGCCACACTACACCCTGGGAACACCCAGTATAAAATCAGCCTGACCGAGCATGTCTACCGCGTCCCTAAGTATGGAGAGCCAATAGTCCAATTAGTAAGGGCACAGAGAAAAGAAAATAAATTGTTAGGGGATAGGGGATTGGATTGTGGGGGGGAAGGGGGGATTGGATGGTGAGGGGAGGGAGGGTCTATTGGGGAAGGGGGTTGGTGGTGGATAAAGGGGAGTCACTAGCTGAGATCTGTAATGCAAAGTCCAGAAACCAGCCCACCCCACAGTTGAGTTCCAACCGGGCTGAAGGTATGACGCCAAGCCAGAAGAGCTAGCACTGCTGTTGGTCGGGGGTCCATGTATCAGAGGATCACCTCATCCAGCCAGGTCTACCGGGTAGTTGGCTGAGTAAATATAGTTAGGCCAGTAGAACCAAGTTTTACTAAATCACTCCTGGCTGCTCCTTCCCCCCCCCCCCCCCAATAGATAGCATCCCTTTTTATTTTGCGCCCCATCATTAAGTACCGTATATACTTGAGTATAAGCCGAGTTTTTCAGCACATTTTTTTGTGCTGAAAATGCCCCCCTCGGCTTATACTCGAGTCTGTGTCCATCTTCAAATTTGTGTGCCTGATCACGGCTAGCCGTAGGTCCCCATGACCCCAAACTTGCACACATGTAGCCCCACTCTTCCTCTACAAGTGTGCAAAGTTTGTTGTCCGGGGGACCTATGGCCGGGGGGCACCGATTTTTCAAGGCCGGGCACCTCTTCCATAGACTCCAATGTTAAACGGTAATTTCCCCAGTGATTTTGGGGACCCGATACCGGCCGGCTCTATGTCCCCTGGACCCTAAACTTGGCACACATGTAGCCCACCCCTTCCATAGACTCCCATGTTAAAAGTCAGTCTAGTCACACAGCGCCGGAGATCAGGTAGGGAGATTGGGCACAGTGAGGCATGGACACAGTGAGGCATGGGCACAGTGACAGTGAGGCATGGGCACAGTGACAGTGAGGCATGGGCACAGTGAGGCATAGGCACAGTGAGGCACAGCGAGGCATGCACATGGACACAGTGAGGCATGCACATGGACACAGTGAGGTAAAGTGAGGCATGCAGATGGACACCCTAGGCTTATACTCGAGTCAATACGTTTTCCCAGTTTTTTGTAGTAAAATTAGGTGCCTCAGCTTATATTCGTCTCGGCTTATACTCGAGTATGTACGGTAAATATATAATAAATTAATTAATTAAACACTGCATGTTTTTAAAAAGTCTCTATGTGTACTGTATGTTTATAGGCCAATCTTCTAAAGCTGGTCCCACTCATTACGAAGGACTATGTAGTTTAAATCAGTTCATAAAAATCTTAAAGCGATTGAACAAATTGTAATATGTGGGCACTCACATTTAGAGGTATAGGTGAGACCTTTTTTGAAGTTTCAGCAAGGTCTGAGTTTTCAGCATAAAGAAGCTCTTATTAGACCCTTTGTTTGTCCCATGCTGTGTCTATTCTTGTACGGTATGTGAGTGAGACGTCTGGCAAAGTCAACCTCAAGGCTTCCTCAGGCACCAGGATTGGGTGGTAGGCCCAAGACCACGAATAGTCAGGATGGCTAAACATTTCTGTTCATGCCTAAAAGAATGGGAGGAGGAGGAGATGAGCAGGGCTAGACCACCTCTAGTCTTCCTCAGTCATCAAGATTGGGTGGCAGGCCAAAGAACATAAATGGTTAGCATGGTTGGATGTTGCTATTTGTGTCGATGAGAATGAGAGGAGGAGGTAAGGAGCAGGGCTAGACCACCTTTAGACTTCCTCCGGCACCAGAGTTGGGTGGTAGGCCCAAGAACACGAATCGACAGCATGGCTGAACATTTCTGTTCATGTCGACAAGAATAAGAGGATGAGATGAACAGGGCTAGGCCACCTCTAGGCACTAGGATTGGGTGGTGGGCCCAAGAACACAAATGGTCAGCATGGCGGTCCGTTTCTGTTCTTATCGACAAGAATGGGAGGAGGAGGAGGAGATTAGAATGGCTAGACCACCTCTAGACTTCTTCAGTCACCAGAATTGTGTGGTAGGCCCAAGAACATGAATGGTCAGCATGGCTAAACATTTCTGTTAATGTCAACGAGAATGGGATGAGAAGGAGATGAGCAGGGCTCGACCACCTCTAGACTTCCTCAGGCACCAGGATTGGGTGGTTGGCCCAAGAACAAGAATGGTCAGCATGGTTGAGTGTTTCTATTCTATGTAGATGAAGATGGGAGGAGGAAGGGAGGAGGAAGAGATGGACAGAGTTGCCAGATGCTGCCTATCAGGAGCAACGAATGCCTTGTACACACGATCGGAATTTCCGATGGGATAAAATCCGATGGAATTTTCCGTCGGAATTCCGTTCTAGCTGTCTTGCATACACACTGTCACACCAAATTCCGACCGTCAAGAACGCAGTGACGTACAACACTACGACGAGCCGAGAAAAGTGAAGTTCAATGCTTCCGGGCATGCGTCGACTTGATTCTGAGCATGCGTGTTTTTTTCTCCGTCGGGAGTTCCACACAGATGATCGGAATTTGTAAATAATAATAACATGTTCTATTTCTGAACTCCAACGGAAAAAAGTCAGAGGGGGCCCACACACGGTCGGAATATCCGATGAAAAAATTCCGTCAGACTTTTTTCATCGGAAATTCCGATCGTGTGTACAGGGCATTAGTCAGGTTTTTGCCCCATCTCTTACCCCAAGCAGCAGCCGGACCGCACAACTTGGAACCTACCATAGACGTGAGATGGTCATCCAATCCAGCCAGGATTAAAGCATTGTAAGCGATCACATTTGGATCCACACAGCTAACAAACACTTCCCTACAGATTTCTTTTAAAGTGAACAGCAGATATGATAAAGTGATCTGTACATTTGAATTTTATCTTTCTTAAATAACAGTATCCCTTTTATAAGTCACACACACAAAAAAAGTCAGCACTCACAAAATAAACCTCAAAACATCTTTATGAGGTCACAATGCAAAAGTTACAAAAATGGAAGCAAACATAATACATCAAAGTTTCAGACTGAGATGGACCCCTTTCTTTAGATGTTTCTTTAGACCCCTTTATTTAGCTCGTCACCTTGAGTAAGGGATCCATCAGGGCCTGAAACTTCAGTGTATAAAGCCGTGTACACACGATAGGTTTTACCGATAAAAACAGTCCGATGGACTTTTTTCATCGGACAAACCGATCGTGTATGGGACCCATCTGTCTTTTTTCCATCTGTGTTTAAAAATAGAACATGTTTTAAATTTATGCGATGGTTAAAAAACCGATAGCAAATCACTATCGTCTGTGGGGAACTCCATCGGATAAAAAACCCACGCATGCTCAGAATCAAGTCGACGCATGCTCAGAAGCATTGAACTTAAACTTTCTCGGCTCATCGGAGTGTTTTACATCACCGCGCTTGGAACGGTCGGTTTTTTGACTGATGGTGTGTATGCAAGACTGATGGAAGTCAGCTTCATCGGTTTTCCGGTGGAAAAATCCATCGGTTTAATAACCATAGGAAATCCGATCGCGTGTACAGGGCTTTATGCTTGCTTCCATTCTTTCACCTTTTGCATTACAACCTCTAAAAAAGTTTTTGAGGTTTATTTTGCGAGTGCTGGCTTTCTTTTCATGCCAATTTATATACAGTTACAATGCCAGCTGCATACTTTGAAACTGTGGCAGCAGGGGTCTGGTGATTGGATGGATTGGTCTAAAATGTTCCTTTTATAATCCAAACTTTATTGCCCTAACCTCAGGCCTTATTTGCCAAAACCAGTTCTTGCTGTCCACAGCAAACCCATTCCCTAATTTCTCCTATGGGAGAATTAAAGTAAAAATTTGCATGCCATTAGCAACAAGATTTTTTTTTTTTTTCTCCGGACACTGATATTTAAAAGCTTGCCACTCTCTCTGGACTGGACCAACCAGCGCTTCCAGATGAAAACCTGAAACCAGTCAAGGACACCCTACTCTAGCGGTTCCAGGATAATGCTATGATACTTTAATGGCTCCAAGAAAAAAAAAAAATCTATCCTCTATTAGGTAAAGTGTCGACTGACAGCATTTTAACCTTGGGTGAATTATTGGCCACCAGGAAGCCGTAGACTTGAAAATCCTCCAGGTCTTGAGTCACGGCCAGCATATTAAGCGGGAGCCGTGTAAGATCGCTACTGTGTTTTGGGAGGCCGAGCTGTCAATCAATTTGGCACGAGGATGCAAGACAACACAACAGCAAATAAAAGCATTGCCTTACCATGCAACAGGTTCTCTTTGAATGCACTTTTACTTTGGTTAAGAGAACAGAACTCCAGCACTGCAAATCTTGGGGTTCAGTAAAAAAATAGAACAATAAAAGGAGTATACTGGATAGCAGTGCCTAAAAGACTTGTGTAGCGCCTTGCCCCCATTGATCGGGGCGCTATTGTAAATTTAGGGGTTGTCTGAGCCAATTGTTGGGCTCAGACTTGTGTTAGGCCCCTTTCACACTGACACGTTTTTCAGGCGGTTTAGCGCTAATAATAGCGCTGCTATACCGCCTGAAAAAATCGTGCCCTGCAGTCTTCAGTGTGAAAGCCCAAAGGCTTTCACACTGAAGCGGTGCGCTAGCAGGACCGCTCCAAAAGTCCTGCTAGCCGCATCTTTACAGCGGTGAAGGAGCGGAGTGTTCACCGCTCCTTTACCGCTGCTGCCCATTGAAAGCAATGGGAGACCGCGGTATTAACCCCTTCTTCGGCCGCTAGCGGGTGTTAAATTCACCCCGTCAGCGGCCGCATACCGCGGTAAAAACGAAGGTATAGCGGCGCTAAAAATAGCGCCGCTATACCCACAGCGCACCTCCCGCCCCAGTGTGAAAGGGGCCTAATTATATACAAATTGCCTCTGTCCTGGCTATGGTGGGGCCTGATAGTATTTTCCCTTGTTGCCTGAAGGTGGCGGTACCACCTCAGATCCATGTTGGAACGCAGGCAGACCATGGTGTATTGGGTGTCCCTTTTCGGCAGCGGTTCAGTGGGAGTGGTGCCCCGCTGTGCATGCTGGGGAGGGATACTTAAGGGGCGGACGCCATTGTGAGAGGTTCTTCTTCGCCTCATGGCACTCCTGGCGCGAGGTATGTGTGTGTGATTTCGGTCTCTGGGCCACATTGGCCCGAGGCTGCATCTCTTTTTAGTAGGCCCAGCTACCGTGTTTCCCCCGAAAATAAGCCCGGGTCTTATATTTATTTTGGCAACAAAAGACACAGTAGGGCTTATTTTCGGGGTAGGTCTTACCATGTAATGTGCTGTCTTCTCTCCATCTGCCTGACAGGAATCTCCAGTGTGAACTGAGTTAAAATGCTTGTAAAATCTTAGAATCCACTGTATTACAGTAGTATATAATGTGTGTGTTTCTGTAATATAATTGTGCCAAATACCTTCGTTATAGCGCCGTTCTGCTCTTCTTCTTCTGTGACCCACCAGAGCTCTCTTCCCCGCATTTATATAAAAGAAACACACACATTGTACATTATATACCACTGTAATAGAGTGGATTATAGGATGTTACAAACATTTTAAACTAGGGCTTATTTTCGGGGTAGGGCTTATATTGCAGCTCTCCTGGAAAATAACGCTAGGTCTTATTTTTGGGGTAGGTCTTATTTTCAGGGAAACATGGTATGCTGGCTGGGGCCTGAGAAGAAAGGAAGAAATACAAGGGGTTCCCAGCTGTCCGTCCAAGTGGAGGAAGCTGCTTCACGAAGGAGACCAGGGGAGGACCTGCCCTGGAGGAGACCGGCAAAGTGCTTGTGTCTCAGGTTAGGCCTGGTGGCTTCGTTGAAGAGGGATCCATAACTCTACTCGCCTCACAGCTTGCCGAGTCGGCGTAAAGGTTCGTTCGCTGTTTGGCTGGAAGTTTGGGACTTTTAAATCCTGTGGCAGAGGATTCCTGGACTATCCATTTACATGTTCATTTAAACGGTCTGTGGCAGAGACCGTACTGACACAGGTTCGTGTATCATCCCGGCTGCTAGGCCAAGTGAGAGGGGACTACCCGGGTGATCAATACCCACTCGATCGTTGAGAGTGGTGAAAGACTGATTGGAGCTCTAGCCAATTTTTGTGAACTCTGGACCGCGTACCTGAATCCTCCCCTTATCTTTCCTACCTTCTACTTTCCCTACCAGTTTTACCGCAGCAAAAATAAAACCACAGTTGAAGGTTTTACATCTCGTGTGGACATTGAAGTTACTGCAGACTTTCTCCCCTGACAACAAACTTAGAGGTAAAGTGCAAAGCCCAAATTTAAACCAGCAGCTCCTACGTAGGGTGACCACATTTCCAAACTACCATTCAGGGACACCCCCCTTCCCAAAAATTAGCTTGTGCTGTAACGAATCACAGCACAGTGATTGGACACAAGAGGCGGGATTTATGATGTCTCCAATCACAAGCAGGGGGCGGGGATTGTGCTCCTCCAGGCATTCCCGGCCAGGACAAGTACTGTAAGTGAGTAAAGCAGTGATGTGGCGGCCTTTTTTGGGGGCATCAGATTGGCCCGGGGGGGGGGTGGCTGTGTCAGTTTCATTCCGGGACACTGTATTGTCCTGGAATGAATGTGCCCGGGACAGACCTGCAAAATGCGGGACTGTCCCGGGCAATCCGGGACACGTGGTCACCCCACTCCTACGGGGGTAGTGCTACACTTGCAAGACACTAAGCCCTATAGTATAGTACTTGCATTAAAGAGAATCTGTCATTAGACCACATAAGCATGAACTGGGATAGTTGTGTGTTAGCGAGAACCACAAGGTGAAATATATAGTACTGCTAGGTTATAAATCTGTTCCTAAGTGTTCCTGGGAGCACCCAAGCCAACTTGTAAGCTACATCTCAGGCATGCAAACATCTTACAGCCCACTGCAGCTGCAGTTCAAGTGAGGTGCCAGAAGCAGTGCATTGTGGGAATTAGGGAAAGTGGATATGCCAGAGCCAAATAAGTACAAGGTTTATGCTAAGTGATGTACTGACAGGCTTCCTTCAAGCATCTAGCTATTAAATGCACAATGTGCTTAAAGCCCAACTGAACCCCAGAATAAAAATCGGACAATAGCTTTGTTGTGCGTTATAATGGTAAGTCTTACCCTATATTTAGGTTATAAAGTAGTCCATGGCCATAGTAAAAAGCCTGTGCCCTGACGTCATGCAGAAGAGCCAGACCATTGGACTCTAAGTGTAAGCAATTTCCCTCTCTGCTAAGGTCAGACATGTCCCCTGTGAGTTAGAGCTACAGCCCACCAGAGAGTTAGAGCTACAGCCCACCAGAGAGTTAGAGCTACAGCCCACCAGAGAGTTAGAGCTACAGCCCACCAGAGAGTTAGAGCTACAGCCCACCAGAGAGTTAGAGCTACAGCCCACCAGAGAGTTAGAGCTACAGCCCATCAGAGAGTTAGAGCTACAGCCCACCAGAGAGTTAGAGCTACAGCCCATCAGAGAGTTAGAGCTACAGCCCATCAGAGAGTTAGAGCTACAGCCCATCAGAGAGTTAGAGCTACAGCCCACCAGAGAGTTAGAGCTACAGCCCACCAGAGAGTTAGAGCTACAGCCCACCAGAGAGTTAGAGCTACAGCCCATCAGAGAGTTAGAGCTACAGCCCATCAGAGAGTTAGAGCTACAGCCCACCAGAGAGTTAGAGCTACAGCCCATCAGAGAGTTAGAGCTACAGCCCACCAGAGAGTTAGAGCTACAGCCCATCAGAGAGTTAGAGCTACAGCCCATCAGAGAGTTAGAGCTACAGCCCACCAGAGAGTTAGAGCTACAGCCCACCAGAGAGTTAGAGCTACAGCCCACCAGAGAGTTAGAGCTACAGCCCATCAGAGAGTTAGAGCTACAGCCCATCAGAGAGTTAGAGCTACAGCCCACCAGAGAGTTAGAGCTACAGCCCACCAGAGTTAGAGCTACAGCCCACCAGAGAGTTAGAGCTACAGCCCACCAGAGAGTTAGAGCTACAGCCCACCAGAGAGTTAGAGCTACAGCCCACCAGAGAGTTAGAGCTACAGCCCATCAGAGAGTTAGAGCTACAGCCCATCAGAGAGTTAGAGCTACAGCCCACCAGAGAGTTAGAGCTACAGCCCACCAGAGAGTTAGAGCTACAGCCCACCAGAGAGTTAGAGCTACAGCCCATCAGAGAGTTAGAGCTACAGCCCATCAGAGAGTTAGAGCTACAGCCCATCAGAGAGTTAGAGCTACAGCCCACCAGAGAGTTAGAGCTACAGCCCACCAGAGAGTTAGAGCTACAGCCCACCAGAGAGTTAGAGCTACAGCCCACCAGAGAGTTAGAGCTACAGCCCACCAGAGAATTAGAGCTACAGCCCACCAGAGAGTTAGAGCTACAGCCCATCAGAGAGTTAAAGCTACAGCCCACCAGAGAGTTAAAGCTACAGCCCACCAGAGAGTTAGAGCTACAGCCCATCAGAGAGTTAAAGCTACAGCCCACCAGAGAGTTAAAGCTACAGCCCACCAGAGAGTTAGAGCTACAGCCCACCAGAGAGTTAGAGCTATAGCCTAACAGTGAGTTAGAGCTTTTGTCCACCACTGAATTAGAGCTATAGCTCACCAGTGAATTAGGGTTGGAGCTGTAGCGCACCAGTAAGTTGGAGTTAGAGCTATAGCCCACCAGTAAGTTAGTTACAGATAGAACTGTAGCCCACTTGTGAGTTAGAGCTATAGCCACCAATAGGTTTTAGTTAGAGCTATGGCCCACCACTGAATTAGAGCTATAGCCCACTAGTGAGTTGGAGTTAAAGCTTTAGTCCACTTGTGAGTTAGAATTTGAGCTTTAGCCCACCAATGAGTTAGACCTTTACTTACCTGCTCCATTGCAGTAGATTTGCACAGAGCAGCCTGGATCCTCCTCTTCTCGGGTCCCTTTTCTGTGATCCTGGCCCCTCCCTCCTGTTTAGTACCCCCACAGCAAGCAGCTTGCTATGGGGGCACCCAAGCTTAGTCACAGCTCCCTGTGTCCATTCAGACACAGAGCCCCGACCCAGACCCGCCCCCTCTCTCCCCTGTTTGGCTAGCTGACTTTGATTGACAGCAGAGGGAGCCAATGGTGCCGCTGCTCTGTTTTAGCCAATCATGAAGAAGGAGAATCTCGGATGGCTGAGACAATCGTGGACATCTATGGACAGAGGGACCTCAGGTAAGTGTTAGGGGGGCTGCTACACACAGAAGGCTTTTTATCTTAGTGCAAAGAATGCAATAAGATAAAAAAAACTTCTGCCTTTACAACTCCTTAAATGTCACTTTAAGAATAATGGCACCCAAATGCACGTTATGCATTCCGTCACGATTTGGAACAGTGGGCAGAATAGCAGCGATTCTGCCCGCAATTTCAAATTGTTTTATGTGAATGAGGCCTTATCAAGTAGAGTGAATCAGGAAAATACTGCCTTATTGCTACTAGAGGGAGCTGACAATCATAGGCAATAGATGCTTATTTACTATAATCGTTAGCTCCATCTAGTGGCCATAATATGGTATTCTCCTGAATTACTAAATTCTTTATGAAAGAATAACATTTGACGTGGAAAAAAAAATTGCCTAAAACATTTGCACAGACTGAATGTGGATGCAGTTCTGCAGGATGAATAGCTCATATACACCCCTATAGTGTATTTTTTTTTTTATAGAGGACTACACCTCTGACTTGGAAGAGGGAGCAACGTGGGACAGAAAGATTTGGTTGCAATATTTTGACAGTCCCTCCAAATCAGGGACAGTTGATGTGGCAGGTCACTGGTACTGGCAAGATCTTTTTTGGTTTTCTGAAAGCTACCTAATTAACTCCCCCAGTGCCTGAAACATGGTAAACTGATAACCATGGAATAAAGTTAATAGCACAAAAACTAAGACTATTTTTTTTTTTTAAGTGAAAAATAATTTAAGCGAGTAGTTGAAACTTCACCGACTCTCTTTTAGTAAATTCCTAGCAGGACTAACGAGAGGGATTAATTCTTGCCTTGCGGGGGGTTTGTCTTTAAATAACCACATACAGGGGCCGTATTGCCAAAAAAGCGAACACCAAACAAACGTTCCCTTTCAAGCTCTGGGGCGCACCCTTTCATATTTCTCTTCTACAAGTCAGGGGAGGTTCCCAGCTGGCTCAGCTCAATTAAAATTACCGCAGACCTAAGAGCAGGCTGGCACAATGAGCGGGGTACCAGGTGCAGCTCTCCCTGATTACAGGAGAGACCAAAGAAGCTGCAGATCAGAAGATCCTCCGTCAACGCCCCGAGCACTTTTCCCTCTCCGTGCAGACGCAGAGGATGCCATTTTTTTTTTCTTCTAAAAATACAGGAAGGGTTCTGCTTAGCCTGAAAATAAAATGCCAACCGCAAAAACCTTCAGAATTCCACGTCTCAACATTCCTGTAAACGCCGTTTTTACTTCCTACAAAAATACGCCATATTAAAAGCAAGCCTTCCCGCAAATAAAGACCACTGGACCTGCAGAAGTTCACTCCTTCGACTGAAGCAGCGCGGTTCTGGATGCAGAAATAAAGCTTCCCCTTTTTATCATTAAATACTGTCCTTAAAGCAGGACTTCAGTCATTTTTTCAACTTTCCATCGATTAAATCTTCTGCCCTTGTTGTTTTAACTTTGGATAGTAAAACATTTATTTTCTGCCAGTGAATACCGTATATACTCGAGTATAAGCCAAATTTTTCAGCACATTTTTTTTGTGCTGAAAATGCCCCCCTCGGCTTATACTTGAGTCAGCTTTTTGCGCCTGATCTCCCGGACTTTGGGGACCCGGTACTGGCCGGCCGTAGGTCCCCTGGATCCCAAACGTGGCACACATGTAGCCCCACTCTTCCTCTACAAGTGTGCAAAGATTGTTGTCTGGGGGATCTACAGCCGGAGAGCACAGATTTTTCAAAGCTGGGCACCCCTTCCATAGACTCCCATGGTAAATGGTCATTTCTCCAGTACCTTTGGGGACCCGGTACCGGCCATCCCTAGGTCCCCTGGACCTGAAACTTGGCACACATGTAGCCCCAGTTCTCCTCTACAAGTGTGCAAGGTATTCTGTCTGGGAAACCTATGGCCCGGGAAGCACCGATTTTCAAAGCCGGGCACCCCTTCCATATACTCCCATGTTAAACGTAAGTCTAGTCATGGACACAGTGAAGCATGGGCACAGTGAGGCATGGGCACAATGAAGCATGGGCACAGTGAGGCACAGTGAGGCATGCAGATGGACACCCTAGGCTTATACTCAAGTCAATAAGTTTTCCCATTTTTTGTGGTAAAATTAGGTGCCTCGGCTTATATTCGGGTTGGCTTATACTCGAGTATATACGGTACCTTATACAGCCCACTTCCTGTTTCTTATCTGGTCATTAGCCTAGGCTTATGACATCATGCACAGCTCTCTCTCTCACTCTGGTGAGAGTTTGCCAGGGAGGGAGTCATAAGAGGGCCAATGAGAGCTGTAGAGCTGGAGGTGTGCGTCTGTGTAAATCTAGGAAGTGATCAGGCAGCAGATTTAGCTGCCCACAGTTAAAATGGTTGCAGCCAGACTCAGTGGAGGGAGATTTCTGCAGCATATTTGGCAAGTACAGAATCACAGTATATATAAAATAATATGCAAAGTGGTTGGAGCGAAGCTTCAGAATGACAAAGATGTTTTTATTAAAAACTATGTGAGCAGACTGCAGTTCCTCTTTAAGCCCCAGTCCAGTGACTTGGGCTAGACTGAGATGTCAGTCTGCTGTAGGCAGGAGGAAGAATTTCCTGAGTCTCCTTTCTCCCCCTCCCCCCCCCCAACTGTATCTTTGTAGCAAGAGGCACCAGGAACTCCAAGATTGTCTCATCTCTGAGTCGGCCGCCATCTTGCTGCACCCTGCACTCGTCCACAGAAGGGATACGCTGAGAAGGCAGCAAGCGGACATTTTGTTACACCAACCGGAGTTTCGCATTTCCCACTTATTTTTAAAAGTAAACGGAGCTTATACAGTGAAATACAGTATTTAGAAATCTGACTGACTGTTTACATGTTGAATTATAAAATCAGAGGTTTTCTGTGAGATTAGCAAGCCTGTGACATCAGCACGTTTGCCGCTGTTTTTAAAATTAAACATCTAAACAGTCTGTCGGATTTCTAAATACTGTATTTGACCTTATAAGCTCCGTTTACTGAGAAATGCAAAGATCCGGGGGGTGTAACAAGATGTCCGCTTTCCACCTTCTCACTGTACCCTTACTGTGGAGGAGTGCAGGGTGTAGCAAGATGGCGGCGACGGATTGTCACTTCCGTTGCAAATTCTAACGGGTGGCCTAACCTGACAAAACACCGGCATCTCTGGCCAAGAAGGAGATGGCGACCCTGGATGATCCCGGAGCAAAGATGGCGCTGTCCTTCTGAATAGCAAAGCATATGAAGGCATTATTAGGGGTAATACAGTAATCTCTGTGATTGGTAATACATACTTGTGCCTGAATCTACCTCCTAACTTCGCTAGCTTCTTGCTCTCTTCAATTTCCCCGTTAACTGAGGCAAAGGAAAATAAACTCTTTGTTGGAGTTGAAGTTGTGTGGACATTGACTTTCTCCTGGGAAAGAACATAGACTTTTCCCTATACTCTGGGGACGAGAACCAATGGATGGAGGTAACTCGCTGCAGGACCCAAAATTAAAGAACACTGCTCAACCTTCTAAACCAGGAGGATCTGGGCATGTGTCACGGTGTGCCTTTATCCCTGCGAGGTGGAGGTAAGTAGGAGAGAAAGGTCCGTGTGCTACACTATCGTGGAAGAGCTCTGTGACTCCTACTATGGAGGCCTGGAAGGCGTTGGTCAACAAGGCAGTACCCTTTTACAAAGCTACTTATTTGAACAGGGGGGGCGCTGACCAAATTTGACAAGGTTTGGGGGCGCTGGATGGCTTCCATGGACACGGCATCTGACTGATTACATATAGTTATGACACACTGACCCTTTTGCAGGTATTTTGGCACCAGGCGGTGAATGTGTTCGGGATGATGGAGGACTAGTGGGTAATTAAGGGGGTTTTATACTGACCATTTGGGGGACGGGAGACTGCTTCCTCTCAGTAGAACTTTTTCTTGCAGTTATCCGCAAAGTCTACTTGGAGAGCCACGTGACTGTGTCCCGTATCCAGATGGGCCACCTCTAGCTGGAGGTTCACGACAACTGTGTA
The DNA here is from genome assembly GCA_029206835.1 of Rana muscosa. Taxonomy (NCBI): domain Eukaryota; kingdom Metazoa; phylum Chordata; class Amphibia; order Anura; family Ranidae; genus Rana; species Rana muscosa. Next base: position 154,194,356 of record CM055127.1, on the reverse strand, counting down.
ACTATCTAGGCAAGGTTTTGGGGAGAGTGTATCACCAGTTTAGTGTGTTACCTTTTGTGTTGTTTAATCTTCTTTTTTTAGTATGTACTGTGTACGGGTGATCTGTAGGCAGTTTTCCACATTGTGTGGACTGTTACTGTATGTTGTATAAAAAAACTCAATAAAAACATAATTTACAAAAAAATAAAATTAAAAAATGTCTCATTATACCTCCATAATTAAGCCTCGAGGGCAGGGCGAAACGCGTTGGAAATGTGACCTAGATGGAGCAAGCAGAGGCTGCTTTTACCTATTTGTATGGTTTGGCATGGTGTGTGGCTGATGGAATGCTTTCTTTATCTTTATATTGTCTCATTATAGACTTCAGCTCTATGTTCTGTTCCCCATTTGCAAAATTAGACTCGGTTTATATTATATAGTAGAGTTCAGGTTTAGCGAGCTAGACTGACTATGCTGTCGCACATCTAGAATAGCTACCTGGCCTGGCTAGTAAAAAATAAGAATTGCTGCCAATTTTCTAAGGTAAGGGATCACGGAGACGGCATGTTTTTCCCAGAAAAGGTGGAAACCTTACGCTGCACACATGTCCCCGGTGGCCTTACGGAGAAAGCAAGTCTGTCATCGAGGGTCATGTGTGAGGGGGGAACGTGGCGGCTGCATCTGTTATACAGACAGATCCTGCTCAGGCACAACGCAGCTCTCCTAACCTCCCCGTGAATGGAAATCAATCCTTGGGGGGGGGGGGGGGGTCCGAGCCACATGTCAGCACTCATCCTATGGGCCCGAGAGCAAGGACGGGTCACGTAACAATAGAGCACAGGTGTGTTCTCCATAGCCATGCAAGCATTAATGGCCAGCATAGCTTTTAGAAAGCAGGCATTTTACATGGCCTCCAGCAAGCTGGCATTGGCTTCCTTCTAGCCCTTGGACCATGAGTCTGACATCATTAGTGTTTGACAAACCTGGATGATAGGCCTGGGTCATCTCATCGCTTTGGGAGAAGTTTTTAATCCATTTGTCTTTTGTGCCTCAGCGTTTTAAGATTCCGTCCAAGCGACACTTCCATCAATGCACGTCTCTTCCTCTGGTCTGGGCTGGGCATGTTGGGCAACTTCTGGACTGACACGGACGAACAAAAAGCTGTGAACTGATTGTACCTGGGGGAACCTCAACCTGCGATCCCCATGAGAAGAATTCTCTGTAATATGTCTGGAAAGGGAGCTAAATGGTTCTGATGGTAACTGGGGGAAACTCAATGTCTGAACACCATAGGAAGCATTATCTGCAATCTCTGCCTGGAAAGAGGGCTAGAAGGATCTGATCCCAACTGGGGAAATCTCAATGTCTGAACACCATGGAAATTACCGTATTTATCGGCATATAACACGCACAGGCGTATAACACACACCTTCATTCTAAGGGGGAAGTTTCAGGAAAAATTAAAGAACTTTGAAGCAAAATAAGGGTCAGTGCCCATCAATGCAGCCTGATCAATGCCCATCTGCAGCTTCACACTTTCCCACCAATGCAGCTTGATCAATGCCTATCTGCAGCTTCACAATTTCCCATCAATGCCCATCTGCAGCTTCACAATTTCCCATCAATGCAGCTTGATCAGTGCCCATCTGCAGCCTCACCATTGCCCATCAATGCAGCTTAATCAATGCCATTCTGTAGCCTCACAATTGCCCATCTGCAGCCTCCCCACTGCCATGAATGCAGCCTGATCAATGCCCATCTCAGGGAGGGGGGCGGGATGAGTGCAGCCAGATTACATACGAGAATCACCTGTTTACTTGGCGGCATCTTGAGACAAAGTCCCGCCTCCTGGACTGGCTTCTATGATAGACAGAACACTGGTCCAATGCCGGCCCAGGAGACTGGACTTCCTATTACAGAGGCCGCTGCATAAACAGGAGATTCTCGCTGTATGTAATCTGATGGCGCTCGTCCCGCCCCTCTCCCCGTTCTCTCCGAGGCAGCCCAAATTGCAGTATCGGCGTATAACACGCACACACTATTTGCAACCGATTTGCAGGGTGAAAAAGTGAGTGATATACGCCAATAAATACAGTATTATCTGCAATCTCTGCCTGGAAAGAGGATAGGAGGTTCTGATCCCAATTAGGGGAACCTTAACATCCAATCACCATGGGAAGTATTATCTGCAATCTCTGCCTGGAAAGAGGATAGGAGGTTCTGATCCCAATTGGGGGAACCTTAACATCCAATCACCATGGAAAGTATTATCTGCAATCTCTGCCTGGAAAGGGGATAGGAGGTTCTGATCCCAATTGGGGGAACCTCAACATCCAATCACCATGGGAAGTATTATCTGCAATCTCTGCCTGGAAAGGGGATAGGAGGTTCTGATCCCAATTGGGGGAACCTTAACATCCAATCACCATGGGAAGTATTATCTGCAATCTCTGCCTGGAAAGGGGATAGGAGGTTCTGATCCCAATTGGGGGAACCTTAACATCCAATCACCATGGAAAGTATTATCTGCAATCTCTGCCTGGAAAGGGGATAGGAGGTTCTGATCCCAATTGGGGGAACCTCAACATCCAATCACCATGGGAAGTATTATCTGCAATCTCTGCCTGGAAAGGGGATAGGAGGTTCTGATCCCAATTGGGGGAACCTTAACATCCAATCACCATGGGAAGTATTATCTGCAATCTCTGCCTGGAAAGGGGATAGGACGTTCTGATCCCAACTGGGGGAACCTCAACATCCAATCACCATGGGAAAAATGCCTTCCAATCTCTGCCTGGAAAGGGGGCTAGAAGGTTCCAAACGTAACTGGGGGAATCTCAATGGCCGAACACCAAAGTATTATCTGCAATCTCTGCCTGGAAAGAAGGCTAGGAGGTTCTGATAGTAATTGAGGGAACCTCAAGGTACAATCACCATGAGAACAATTCTTTGAAATCTCTGCCTGGAAAGGGGGCTAGAAGGTTCTGATCCCAACTGGGGAAATCGTAATGCCTGAACACCATGGAAAGTATTATCTGCAATCTCTACCTGGAAAAGGGGCTAGAAGGTTCTTATCCCAACTGGGGGAACCTCAACATCCAATCACCATGGGAAGAATGCCTTGCAATTTCTGCCTGGAAAGGGGGCTAGAAGGTTCCGAACATAACTGGGGGAACCTCAAGGTACGATTGCCATGGGAAGAATTCTTTGAAATCGCTGATTGCAAAGGGGGCTAGAAGGTTCTGATCCTAACTGGGGGAACCTCAATGTCCGAACACCCTGAGAAAATTTTTCTGCAATCTCTGCCTGGAAAGGGGGCTAGAAGGTTCCAAACGTAACTGGGGGAACCTCAATGGCCGAACACCAAAATATTATCTGCAATCTCTGCCTGGAAAGAAGGCTAGGAGGTTCTGATAGTAATTGAGGGAACCTCAAGGTACGATCACCATGAGAACAATTCTTTGAAATCTCTGCCTGGAAAAGGGGATAGGAGGTTCGGATCCTAACTGGGGGAACCTCAACATCCAATCACCATGGGAAGAATGCCTTGCAATCTCTGCCTGGAAAGGGGGCTAGAAGGTTCCGAACATAACTGGGGGAATTTTAATGGCCGAACACCATGAGAAGTATTATCTGCAATCTCTGCCTGGCAAAGGGGCTAGAAGGTTCTGATCCCAATTGGGGGAATCTCAAGGTACAATCACCATGGGAAGAATTCTTTGAAATCGCTGATTGGAAAGGGGGCTAGAAGGTTCTGATCCTAACTGGGGGAACCTCAACGTCCGATCAACATGAGAAGAATTTTCAGAAATAAGGGGGCTAGAAGGTTCTGATCTAAACTGGGGGAACCTCAATGTCCGAACACCCTGAGAAGAATTTTCTGCAATCTCTGCCTGGAAAGGGTGCTAGAAGGTTCTGTTTGAAAATGGGGGAACCTCAATGTCCAACCAAAATGCAATGCAAGACCCCCTTGAAGCAGGTCAAATGCAGGTCAGAAGGAGATCAACTGCAGCTCAATTGCCCCGGTCAATGAATTCTGAATGATCTCAGAAGATTCTCAAACTGATGTCATCGACAAAAGTCCAAAGTCTGGTGAAACAGAACCTAAGGTTCGAAATACAGTGTTTGACTTTCTCTAAAGCTGAACTCCATCCAGCAAGACAGTCTAGTCATTGTCCATAAAATGTTTCTTATTTAGATGCAGCTTATTAAAGCTGAAGTTTATTCTGCTTATATTTGGTCTTCCATGTCCTCCCCCCAACCAAAATGCTAATTATTTTTTTCAAATAAAACCCTTTTCCTTTGTCACATACCTTATTTTGGACCCAATGATGTCATCACTGGGTCTCTGTGTTTCTCTATGCAATGCAGGCAGATCATGGCTGGTGGGAGGAGCAGATGGGCCTTCTGAAAATATTACATCACAGCACCCTGCTTTAGTACTCCTCTTGAAAGCCATGAGCTCTGATGCAAGCAGTGCGTTGGCTCCTGGGAGAAGTTATGCAAATAATAAAATGCCTTGTTGGGTGGATATCAGTCTGGAGGTGTGGGTGTTGCTCGGTTGGTCTAAATCACATATGTCAAACACAAGGCCCATGTGTTGAATCCGGCCCGCCAGGCTTTGTCATGTGGCCCCTGCACCCAGTTTTGCAGCCAGAATGTGGTAGAACCACATTCCACCACCTCTGGCTCTCACCCTCCGCTGCCCAATGTCACTTGTAAGCACAGAAGCCTTCTGGGTTTATAAGGGACAGCTTTGCCCTCAGCAGATCCCAGAACTTACAGATCCCAGAACGTACAGATCCCAGAACGTACAGATCCCAGAACGTACAGATCCCAGAACTTACAGATCCCTGAACTTACAGATCCCAGAACTTACAGATCCCAGAACGTACAGATCCCAGAACGTACAGATCCCAGAACGTACAGATCCCAGAACGTACAGATCCCTGAACTTACAGATCCCTGAACTTACAGATCCCAGAACTTACAGATCCCTGAACTTACAGATCCCAGAACTTACAGATCCCAGAACTTACAGATCCCAGAACTTACAGATCCCAGAACTTACAGATCCCTGAACTTACAGATCCCTGAACTTACAGATCCCAGAACTTACAGATCCCAGAACTTACAGATCCCTGAACTTACAGATCCCAGAACTTACAGATCCCAGAACTTACAGATCCCTGAACTTACAGATCCCAGAACTTACAGATCCCAGAACTTACAGATCCCTGAACTTACAGATCCCAGAACTTACAGATCCCAGAACTTACAGATCCCAGAACTTACAGATCCCAGAACTTACAGATCCCAGAACTTACAGATCCCAGAACTTACAGATCCCTGAACTTACAGATCCCAGAACTTACAGATCCCAGAACTTACAGATCCCAGAACTTACAGATCCCAGAACTTACAGATCCCTGAACTTACAGATCCCTGAACTTACAGATCCCAGAACTTACAGATCCCAGAACTTACAGATCCCAGAACTTACAGATCCCTGAACTTACAGATCCCAGAACTTACAGATCCCAGAACTTACAGATCCCTGAACTTACAGATCCCAGAACTTACAGATCCCTGAACTTACAGATCCCAGAACTTACAGATCCCAGAACTTACAGATCCCTGAACTTACAGATCCCAGAACTTACAGATCCCAGAACTTACAGATCCCAGAACTTACAGATCCCAGAACTTACAGATCCCAGAACTTACAGATCCCTGAACTTACAGATCCCAGAACTTACAGATCCCTGAACTTACAGATCCCAGAACTTACAGATCCCAGAACTTACAGATCCCTGAACTTACAGATCCCAGAACTTACAGATCCCAGAACTTACAGATCCCTGAACTTACAGATCCCAGAACTTACAGATCCCAGAACTTACAGATCCCAGAACTTACAGATCCCAGAACTTACAGATCCCTGAACTTACAGATCCCAGAACTTACAGATCCCAGAACTTACAGATCCCAGAACTTACAGATCCCAGAACTTACAGATCCCTGAACTTACAGATCCCAGAACTTACAGATCCCAGAACTTACAGATCCCTGAACTTACAGATCCCAGAACTTACAGATCCCTGAACTTACAGATCCCAGAACTTACAGATCCCAGAACTTACAGATCCCAGAACTTACAGATCCCTGAACTTACAGATCCCAGAACTTACAGATCCCAGAACTTACAGATCCCAGAACTTACAGATCCCAGAACTTACAGATCCCTGAACTTACAGATCCCAGAACTTACAGATCCCAGAACTTACAGATCCCAGAACTTACAGATCCCAGAACTTACAGATCCCAGAACTTACAGATCCCTGAACTTACAGATCCCTGAACCTACAGATCCCAGAACTTACAGATCCCTGAACTTACAGATCCCAGAACTTACAGATCCCTGCATGTACTCATGACGGGGACAGATTTCCAGAATCTGAGAGAGAGAACAATCTCCCTGCAAGACGAGGTAGAGCGGCCTACACAGGAAGGTACTAGAGCTGAGCCGGGTAGTAGGGAGAGATGAGAGGAAGCATTTGGTGGGGGTTACACACTGTGCATAGCGCACCCCTAAACACTGCACTCTGTTCCTAGCACATCCCTGAACTCTGCACGTAACACACTCCTGAACACTGCTCTTTGTACATAGCACACCCTTGAACTCTGCACTCTGTACATAGCACATCCCTGAACTCTGCACTCTATATGTAATGCCACTCCTGAACTCTAATGTAACGCACTCCTGAACCCTGCACTCTGTACATAGCACACCCCTGAACACTGTACGTAATGCACTGCTGAACCCATCACTCTGCACATAGCGCACCCCTAAACCCTGAAATATGTACGTAATGCCACTCCTGAACTCTGCACGTAGTGCACTCTGAACCCTGGACACAGCACACCCCTGAACTCTGCACGTAACGCACTCCTGAACCCTGCACACAGCACACCCCTGAACTCTGCACTCTGTACGTAACGCACTCCTGAACCCTGCTCACAGCACACCCCTGAACTCTGCACTCTGTACGGAACGCACTCCTGAACCCTGCACACCCCTGAACTCTGCACTCTGTACGGAACGCACTCCTGAACCCTGCACACAGCACACCCCTGAACTCTGCACTCTGTACGGAACACACTCCTGAACCCTGCTCACAGCGCACCCATGAACTCTGCACTCTGTACGGAACGCACTCCTGAACCCTGCACACAGCACACCCCTGAACTCTGTACGCAACACACTCCTGAACCCTGCACACAGCGCACCCCTGAACTCTGCACTCTGTACGCAACACACTCCTGAACCCTGCACCTGACGGCAACCATACTGTGGATGTGGCCCACAATAAAATTAAGTTTACACACCCCTGGTTTAAATAAATCCCAGATGGAATTCTGCCCCTCCATGATTGAAAGGTGAAAAACTGAAATTCAATGAATGGATGGGGCAGGTCAGGTCAGGGACAGTCAAGATGAGGAGGAAAGAGCTAGATGATGCTGGACATCCTCCAACCAGAAAGTACACTTGCAAAGCAGTTGCGTCAGAGCTGTGTTTCTTTAGTGTTTTTGGAGGCCATTCAAAATGAATGGCATTGCATAATACTGAACGTGTTTGTAGCTCCCTGCTCCCAATCAGTGGGCGCTATATGTTGAAATTATAATTGTCTGGGCATTAGTTTGGCCCAGAGAGATTTATTCAAATTGTGGCGCCGTTTCAGTTTAGCTGCTTGCGTGATTCCCCCCCCCCCCCCCCCCCCAGCGGTGGGTGTCGCTGTCACCGCTGATCAGGGTTGGAAAGGCAACAGGCTGGACATATTGGGTGCCGCTTTCCCAGAAGTAGCACAGGGGGAGTGGTGAACCCGCTGTGAATGCTGGGAGAGGGTACTTAAGGGGCGGACGCCATTTTTTGGGGGGGGGGGTCGACGGTTGGTGGTTCGTCTCCGATCCTCACCTGAGGGCCCTCCTGGCCTCAGGGATGTGTTGGCAGTCCCCGCCTCGGGGCCACGTTGGCCTGAGGCCTCGCAACTGAGATGTAGGCCCAGAAGTTACTGGGGTCTACTGATCCAGGGATGATCCTGTGTCGCCTTGCCTGATGGAAGGGACCGAGCAATTGAGGACTCAATTGGAGGATGTTCCCGGATCCTAAAAGTCTACCTCACAGTGCTGCCGGAGCAGGTGAAAGATCCTGGCACTGAGAGCCGTGTTATTTCTGAGAGAGCTAACCCAGTGAGGGGGTACACAAGTCTGTGGCAGAGACTATTGAACAAATTGCAATACCTAGTTTGTGGCAGAGACAATCTTTTATCGAGCTTCGCGCTGGTTGCTAGGCCAGTGAAATTGGGTCTATCCGGTGGTTGCTGAGTCCAGCGTGGAGAAAGTCGCTCCTCTGGACCTGGGAAGTTTCCGTGATCGACAAGTAAGATACCCGAGTCCTCCCCATTCCTCTTCCCCCTCTGTTGGAACGTTAATTCAAATAAACCCTTGAAAGAGACTTTGTGTTGGTGCAGACATTTCTTCCGGATAAATTCTTGAAGGAGAACCCCTGGAGCCGAACATTTGGAACAGTAAGGTAACGAGCAGACCCAAAACTAAACCAGTCTCGGGGTTGATGGGGAATTTGGCGGCGGGTTATTTGTCAGGTGAATGTACCACTTGCCACCAGATGCAGTGCCGCTTGCCACCCATAGCCTGCCACCAGATGCAGTGCTGTCACTCCCTCTGCATGAGCCTCGTGCGTAGAAGGAAAGGAGTTGGGTCACTATCTGGAGAGTAAAGATCACACCAGTCCCTGCTGCTTGCCGCTGGGTGCCGGAAAAGGAGGAGGTGCCGAGGTGAGTGGGGACAGCAGTGCTGCACTAGGCGCAGGCCTCGCTCCCGGTCTCACTGTCTAAGAATAAATTGTCACTGGTTGCAAGATGCCAGGCAGCGCTGGCCCTAGCAACCAGTTCCGGAAATGTAGTTATTAGTTAGTAGGGGGTGGCTGTGTCCTCTATTTCACTCCGGGACATTGTATTGTCCCAGAATGAAGGTGCCCGGGATCCAGGACAAACATGTCAATTGCGGGACAGTCCCGGGCAATCCGGGACACATGGGCACCTTAACCGCTACATGTGTATGGTGCAATGCTTTGATGTAAAACCAGCCTTAGAGAAGCAACGGTTGTAGCAGACCCCGAGAAAAGTTCCTAAAATCTGAGAGGTGGCACACTGGCTGCAGGAACTTAATATACTGAACTAGATCCATGGCAACTTGCCAGAAGAGCTTGTAGAGCAGCCAGCCGCTTGGGGCTGTCATAAATGATGAAGGGATCGGGACAGGAAACAAGTGTCTGCCAAGAGCACAGAACGACTGACAAGACCCCTTCACTCGACCTCCCCCTTCTCCGCTCCATGGAAGGATTCTGGCTTGTGACAGACCAAGGGCTGCAGAAATGTCAGAGAGCTTCTATCTCATTAGCCCAAGAGAGGCCGGGAGATAAGATAGGAGGGTCCAAGGACCAGAACTCCACCGGGGCTTCTTCTCAAGCTGGGTCATACCAATGTGACATAAGTTATAGGTGGAGTCCCATGGGTGATCCGTTGGCTTCTATTGTGGAGCTCAGGAATTCAATTTGGAAAGACAAATACTTTTTAGCAAAATGCTGTCATTTTGGCAAAGTGCATTGGAGTCAAAGAGAAGGTGAAATTAAGGTTTCTGGTCGTTTTTAAGGGTGCAACGGGCTTTCATTGGTTCCTGAAGGTTACGGCAGCTCCTTTCAACTATCCTGAACCTGTTCTTGTGGGAATAAAAAAGGGACCTCGTTAACACTTGTGTACTGTGGCAACTCACCTGCCCCAAGTGCATTCATTGTGAATTTCTACCCAACGCATTGTTCTATAGCCAAGTGCATTCATTGTGAATTGCTACCCAACGCATTGTTCTATAGCCAAGTGCATTCATTGTGAATTGCTACCCAACGCATTGTTCTATAGCCAAGTGCATTCATTGTGAATTGCTACCCAACACATTGTTCTGTAGAGCCCAACGCACTGCATCGCCCTACAACACATATACCCTTGTTTTATTCTCTGTTGTGGTGCGTTGGTAGCCCATTCATAATAAACAAGTGTCACAACTTGCTGGTACGAAGGCCTGGTTCACCCCTATGCAGGTTGCGGTTGATGCGCTTTTCCAGTGCGTTTTTATTTTTTTTCATATGCAATTTTGATGCATTTCCATTGAAGTCTATGGAACCAAAAAACGCATCTTGCTCTGAGAAAAGTCCCTGACTCTTTACAGAAAAAGCACCGGTGCAAAACACAGAGATGTGAAAGTAACCCATAAAAAAACATGTTAAAATGGACTGTAGTGTGTTTCTGCAAAACTGAAAACGTATAGGTGTAAACCAGACCTAAATGTTTTTTACCTAAAAAAGGGGAACTTTACCCAAAAGGGGAAGTTCCACTTTTCTGCTCATCCACACCCCCCCCCCCCCACACACACACTTTTCAACATTTGGAATTTTTTTTTTTTGGGAGGGGTAGAGAGGGAGGGAGTGGGTACCTGGTTTTGACAGGTACCCGCTCCCCCCTGGATCGCCAGGCCATGGGTGTCAAACTCAATTTCATCGTGGGCTGCATCAGCATTATGATTGTTCTCAAAAGGGCCGGTTGTATCTGTAAGATTAGATGTCCAGCGCATCCCCTCCCCTTTACATTAGATGTTAGAAGCCACCCCACCATCAGAAGTTGAGTCCTCCACACTCCCTTACATCACAGTGCACCCCCCTTTCCTTATGCTGCTGCTGGGAAAAAGCTGGATGCATTGCTTGAAAGCAGAAAGTAAGGGTCTGGAGTAGGACCAGAGGAGGGCTGGAGCTCTCCTGCAGCTGCAGGAGAGGTGCGAGGGCCACATGAAATGACCTGGAGGGCCAGATTCGGCCAGTGGACCTTGTGTTTGACACCTGTGGCCTAGGCTTTCTGAGCGGACATTTGCCCCCCACCCCCCTGCCCACAGCCTCTTGTCACAGGTCCCAGAAGGCTGCAGGACCATTCACACAGCGCAGCGTGGCTCGCACACGTGAAGTGGGGAGCCGGCTGTGAAGCCTTAAGGAGTCACAGCCGGCTTCTCACAGTAAGCATGGCTTCACCGAGCACCCAAAAATGGGCGAAGAACCGGCCCAGGTGAGGATAGCACTGGATCCCTGGACAGGTACGTTTTATTAAAGTGGTTGTAAACCCTTCCAAATACCCAGTGAACTGACTGGCCTCAGGTAATACACAGAATGAAACTAATCCGCTTACATAAGTTGTACAGGTTTATCTGCAGTATTTTTCTTCTCTACAGCCATTCACAGTGCAGAATTGTTAAAGCTTTTCGGAGATGTCTCACATAGGTTGGACTTGATGGACTTGTGTCTTTTTTTAACCTCTAATACTATGTTAAAAAAAAGGGGGGGGGCAGAGAGATGAAGTTTGGAGAGCTCTGAGAGCTGATTGAAGGAAAGGGACATACCCTCCCTTCACACAGCAACGGCGCTGAGGATGTCAATCATGGGCTGTGTGCTGGAGCTCTCTCCTGTCACCTTTTTTCTTTTGGTGTCAGGATAACTGTTCAGAAGTGATTCATGGTGATAGAGGAACGAAGCAGCACACAGAAATGACACTTAGTGCTCTGGACTGAGACAAGTACACACTATAGAGGGATATGCTTTGTTCAGATTTCATGTCTGAGGTTTACAATCTCTTTAAAAAGTCAGCTCTACAGTATTTGTAGCTGACTGAAGTTTTTTGGGGGAGGACAGAAGAACCACTTTAATGCATTCTCTGTATTAAGGTAAAACAAAACCTCACTACCAGTCTTACCGCCCTCTGTCCCTAAATACTTACCTGGCTCCATATCACCGCCCCAGCACTGTCTCCGGCTCCAGCACTGCTCCTCTCACTTTCTACTTTCACAGGCGACACGGAGGGCAGCAAAGCCATGGGCTCCTGCTGCTGTCAGTCAAACATCTGTGAGGAGGGTGCGGGGGTGTGGCTTAATGGTGCTGTGTGCATTTATGGATGCACAAAGCCTGGCCCCCGGGAGCGCGCATGCACGGGTGCCTCCTTAGCACCCAGATTGCTACAGGAGACACCCTGAGGAAGGAGAAACCAACAGGGGAACAAAACCTTACTACCTGTCTTACCCTCCTCTGTCCCTAAATACTTACCTGGCTCCATGTCACCGCTCCAGCACTGTCTCCAGCTCCAGCATTGCTCCCCTCACTTACTACTATCACAGGAGACACTGAGGGCAGCCAAGCCATAGGCTTCTGCTGCTGTCAGTCAAACCTCTGAGGAGGGTGTGGTTTACTGGTGCTGTGTGCATCTATGGACACACAAAGCCTGGCTCGGGAGCGAGCATGCACGGGTTGCTCCATAGCACCTAGCTTGCTACAGGAGGCACAATGAGGAGGGAGAAGCTGACAGTGCCAATAGGGGACTTCTAGAAGAGGAGGAAAGTGACCTTTGTATTATTGTTGCAGAGCAGGTAAGTATTACTGCTTACTTAAAAATAAATAAAAAAATGTTAGCATTTAGTATTACTTTAGATGCATTAAAGCGGAAGTTTACACAAAAACTGAACCTCCACTTTTTGAAACCCTCCCCCCCCCCCCTCCGGTGTCACATTTGGCACCTTTCAGGGGGGAGGGGGGTGCAGATACCTGTATAAAATAGGTATTTGCACCACATCCGGGTTCTGACTCTCGCGGGAGTCCCGCCCCTTCACACCACCGCCCCCCCCCCCCACCCCCGGCTGTATTCTGGGAAACACACTGTTCCCAGGAGAGAGCGGGGACAAGTGACCGCGCGGCGCGCTACTCCTGCATGCGCAGTAGGGAACCGGGCAGTGAAGCCGCAACTTCCTGATTCCCTCACCGAGGATGGCCGCGGAAGCATCCGAGGACCAAGCAATTGCTCAGCCTCGTCTGCCGACATCGCGGGCGCGCTGGACAGGTAAGTGTCCATTTTTTAAAAGTCAGCAGCTGCAGTATTTGTAGCTGCTGGCTTTTTAAAAAAAAAAAAATCGGGTGAACCTCTGATTTAATACAATGGGATCCTGCACAGTTATAATCAAATCACATCTATGATTTTTTTGGCTTTCATTTCTTCCGGCAGTGGCCTTTACCATCCCTCTGAAAAGCAATCTGTGGTGGATCACTCTTCAGAGCTAATTGAGCGGAGGCTTGCAGGCATTCAGGAGGCAATACTACTTTACTGCCTTTTGTGATCTCAGCCTTGGTGACAAATCCTTGCTACAAAAATAGGCAGTGTGACACGGCCCTATGAAAGGGTTATGGGGAAGAGCGTAGCCATGATTCCTCAGCAGCTTTATCCTAGGTTTTGGTCGTTACCATTTCCTCTCTCGATTGGCTGTAATATAATCTCTGAAAAACCAGTAAGATAGGTAGAAGTGGGCCATGTACTCCGACTACCAACCCTGCAGGAGGCCCCTCTCACTCTCTGACTGACAGCCTTCATTGCCAAGCGCCAGGATGGCCCAGGAGGAAGCAGGCCCCCTTGCCAGGCCTCCTCAGGTTTCTAGTGACATGCCCGCTGATGCGATGTGTCAGTGTGCAGCGACAAAATCCCACCAGCCTGTCACTGCGCAGCCCCGCGTGCTCCCTGAGAGGAATTGTTGATTTATCCGTTCTAATTTTGGTCGGTGTGTGACGTACGTTTCCAAGGCGGTGGAGAGAACTTCCTGCTCACACCTCGCAGATTAGACAAAGCTTTACGTATCCCCCGGGGGCATATCAATCTCGCGGAAAGCTGAAAAAACGGTAAGGGAGACGTCCTCGCCCCTGGAACAACAAGCGATAGAACAGCGACCCGGCGTGTGCGGTACCTTCCGCGGGGGCAAGCTGGGTGCTCGATGATTTCCAGCATTTGAAGAGAACCTGTCACTTGGGTCTAAGTAAACAAACCCACCCCTGACCTAAATATACAAAATTTTCCCTATGCTACCCCTTTTGTTGGGGCCACCAAAAAATATTCAGTGCTTCCAGGTTAGGGGCGGAGCAGGTGACCCCCTCCCATAATGCAGTGCTTGGGCCTAGCGGCCTACTGTCATGTGAGGAGGGTGACAACCCTGTGTAAGCTCCAACAGCACCTGACACCGAGCTTACACAGGGTGCGACTCCGGGAGTGGATGGTAATCAGAGTTGGAGAATGTCACCTGCACACCGTGGATCTCCAGAACGGGTGCAAAGATTTATTTAGCGGTCACATCATTATAGCTTAAAGCGGAAGTAAACCCATCGATTTAACAGTTTAAAAAAACAGTTACATTCCCGGCATGCCGGGAATGCCGACTGTCATAATGGTTGTGCTCTCAACTAAACTTGTCAAATCATCCAATGGCTGGTGTCATAACTGATCACATGTGCAGCTGAGGATGAAACAGAAGCCAAGATGGCAGATTCCTTGGCTCAAAACAATAGGAGAGTTTACTTCCACTTTAAGCAACGTTTCAGACACTCGTAGGACCCTCTTCATCAGGCATGTTACACACACACAGCCACTTTTCAGGAACGTAGGACCCCCTTCATCAGGCATGTTACACACACACACAGCCACTTTTCAGGTACGTAGGACCCCCTTCATCAGGCATGTTACACACACACAGCCACTTTTCAGGAACGTAGGACCCCCTTCATCAGGCATGTTACACACACACAGCCACTTTTCAGGAACATAGGACCTCCTTCATCAGGCATGTTACACACACACAGCCACTTTTCAGGAACGTAGGACCCCCTTCATCAGGCATGTTACACACACACAGCCACTTTTCAGGAACATAGGACCCCCTTCATCAGGCATGTTACACACACACAGCCACTTTTCAGGTACGTAGGACCCTCTTCATCAGGCATGTTACACACACACAGCCACTTTTCAGGAACGTAGGACCCCCTTCATCAGGCATGTTACACACACACAGCCACTTTTCAGGAACGTAGGACCCCCTTCATCAGGCATGTTACACACACACAGCCACTTTTCAGGAACGTGGGACCCCCTTCATCAGGCATGTTACACACATAGCCACTTTTCAGGAACGTGGGACCCCCTTCATCAGGCATGTTACACACACACAGCCACTTTTCAGGAACGTAGGACCCCCTTCATCAGGCATGTTACACACACACAGCCACTTTTCAGGAACGTAGGACCCCCTTCATCAGGCATGTTACACACACACAGCCACTTTTCAGGAACATAGGACCTCCTTCATCAGGCATGTTACACACACACAGCCACTTTTCAGGTACGTAGGACCCCCTTCATCAGGCATGTTACACACACACACAGCCACTTTTCAGGAACGTAGGGCCCCCTTTATCAGGCATGTTACACACACACAGCCACTTTTCAGGAACGTAGGACCCTCTTCATCAGGCATGTTACACACACACAGCCACTTTTCAGGAACGTGTGCGTTGGGAATAGTATGTTAGAATCCCAGATTGGAAGGGGACCAGTGAGTGTAAGTGGGTCAGCGGGTGGGTTTCAAAGAGAACCTGTCACTTGTCCCTGAATGGGCAAAGTGGTATGCCGCATACACACGACCGTTTTTCATGACGAGAAAACTGCCATTTTTTACATTGGTCGTGAAAACCGGTCGTGTGTAGGCTTCATAGCAGTTTTCTCGACGAGAAAACTGCCCGCAAAAAAACTAGAACCTGCTCTATTTTTTCTCGTCGTTTTTCCCGTCATTCTTTTTCTCATTGCGAAAAACGGGCGTGTGTATGCTTTTCCTAGGGGAAAAAAAACGCACATGCTCAGAAGCAAGTGATGAGACGGGAGCGCTCTTTCTGGTAAAACTAGCGTTCGTAATGGAGATAGCACATTTGTCACGCTGTAACGGACTGAAAAGCACGAGGCTGAAAAGCGCGAATCGTCTCTCAACAAACTTTACTAACATGAGATCAGCAAAAGCAGCCCAAAGGGTGGCGCCATTGGAATGGAACTTCCCCTTTATAGTGCCGGCGTATGTGTTGTACGTTACCGCGCTTTGCTCAAACTTTTTTTTTCATGAACATGTGTATGCAAGGCAGGCTTGAGAGGAATCGCGAGGAATCACGTGGTTTTTTTGCATGACAGGAAAAACGATGGTGTGTAGTCTCTTAAAACCCAACAACAGCAAAATATTAGCTTTGACTAGGAGTAGGAAATAGTTACATCTAAGGTTGTAACCTTATTCTGTGTATAAATATGAGCATTAGGTTCCTACTAACATTGGTACAGTACCTTGAAAAAGTATTCATACCCCTTGAAATTTTCCACATTTTGTCATGTTGCAACCAAAAACGTAAATGTATTTTATTGGGATTTTATGTGATAGACCAACACAAAGTGGCACATAGTTGTGAAGTGGAAGGAAAACGATAAATGGTTTTCAATTTTATTTACAAATAAATATCTAAAAAGTGTGGTGTGCATTTGTATTTAGCCCCCTTTACTCTGATACCCCTAACTAAAATCTAGTGGAACCAACTACCTTCATAAGTAATTTAATTAGAAAATTTAGTCCACCTGTGTATAATTTAATCTCAGTATAAATATAGCTGCTTTGTAAAGCCCTCAGAGGTTTGTTAGAGAATCTTAGTGCACAAACAGCATCATGAAGGCCAAGGAACACACCAGACAGGTCAGGGATAAAGTTGTGGAGAAGTATAAAGCAGGGTTTGGTTATAAAAAATATCCCAAGCTTTGAACATCTCACGGAGCTCTGTTCAATCCATCATCCGAAAATGGAAAGAGTATGGCACAACTGCAAACCTACCAAGACATGGCCGCCCACCTAAACTGACAGGCCGGGCAAGGAGAGCATTCATCAGAGAAGCAGCCAAGAAACCCATAGTAACTCTGGAGGAGCTGCAGAGATCCACAGCTCAGGTGGGAGAATCTGTCCACAGGACAACTATTAGTCGTGCTCTCCACAAATCTGACCTTATGGCCCCTTTCACACTGGGGCGGGCAGGAGCGGTGGCGGTATAGCAGCGCGATTTGCAGTGCTGCTATACCGTCGTTCTCACCGCGGTATGCGGTCGCTAGGGGGGTGAATTTAACCCCCGCTAGCGGGCGAAAAGGGGTTAATACCACCCGCAAACCGCGGCTATTGCCGCGGTTTGCGGGCGGTATTACCGCGGTGTCCCATTGATTTCAATGGGCACCCGCGGTAAAGGAGCGGTGAACACACCGCTCCTTTACCGCTGTAAAGAAGCGGCTAGCAGGACTTTTGGAGCGGTCCTGCTAGCGCACCGCTTCAGTGTGAAAGCCTTCGGGCTTTGACATTGAAGGCTACAGGGCAGGAATTTTTCATGCGGTATAATAGCGCTATTATTAGCGCTAAACCGCATGAAAAACGCCCCAGTGTGAAAGGGGCCTTATGGAAGAGTGGCAAGAAGAAAGCCATTGTTAAAAGAAAGACATAGGAAGTCCTGTTTGCAGTTTGCAAGAAGCCATGTGGGGGAAGGTGCTCTGGTCAGATGAGACCAAAATGTAACTTTTTGGCCTAAAAGCAAAATGCTATGTGTGGTGGAAAACTAACACTGCACACCACCCTGAACACACCATACCCACCGTGAAACATGGTGGTGGCAGCATCATGTTGTGCGGATGCTTTTCTTCAATCTGTTCGGAGTTGATGGGAAGATGGATGGAGTCAAATACAGGGCAATCTTAGAAGAAAACCTGTTTAGAGTCTGCAAAAGACTTGAGACTGGGGCAGAGGTTCACCTTCCAGCAGGACAATGACCCTAAACATACAGCCAAAGCTAGTGTTAGAATGTGCCAGTCAAAGTTCAGACCTACAGTATCTCACAAAAGTAAGTACACCCCTCACATTTTTTAAAATATTTTATTATATCTTTGCTACAATGTAAAGTAGTGAGTGTACAGCTTGTATGATGCCGCGTACACACGACCGCTTTTCTCGACGAGAAAAACTGCATTTTTTTTTTTCGCCTAGAAAAACGATCGTCTGTGGGCTTTATGTCGTTTTTCTCGTCTAGAAAAACGGCATAAAAAACACGACGTGAAAATTTAGAACATGTTCTAAATTTTCTCATCGTTTTTTCCAGCATTTTTTTCCGCGCCAGTTTTCCCATAGGGAAACACTGCCGCGGAGCCCACAGACGGTCGTTTTTCTCGTCAAGAGAAAAAATGACGGGAAAAACGACCGTGTGTAGGGAACCAAGCGGTTCCCTCGTTTTTCCTGTCATTATTCACGGCGGTTTTTTAACCGCCGTGAATAATGATCGTGTGTACGCGGCATAACAGTGTAAATTTGCTGTCCCCTCAAAATAACTCAACACACAACCATTAATGTCTAAACCGCTGGCAACAAATGTGAGCACACCCCTAAGTGAAAATGTCCAAATTAGGCCCAATTAGCCATTTTCCCTCCCCGATGTCATGTGACTCATTAGTGTTACAAGGCCTTAGGTGTGAATGGGGAGCAGGTGTGTTCAATTTTGCTTTATTACTCTCACTCTCTCATACTGGTCACTGGAAGTTCAACGTGGCACTTCATGGCAAAGAACGCTCTGAGGATCTAAAAAAAGAATTGTTGCTCTACATAAAGATGGCCTAGGCTATAAGAAGATTGCCAAGACCCTGAAACTGAGCTGCAGTACAGGGCCAAGATCATACAGCGGTTTAACAGGACAGGATCCACTCAGAACAAGCTTCGTCATGGTCAACCAAAGAAGTTGAGTGCACATGCTCAGTGTCATATCCAGAGGTTGTCTTTGGAAAATAGACATATGAGTGCTGCCAGCATTTCTGCAGGGGTTGAAGGGGTGGGGGATCAGCCAGTCAGTGCTCAGACCATACGCTGCACACTGTATCAAATTGGTCTGCATGGCCGTCGTCCCAAAAGGAAGCCCCTTCTAAAGATGATGCACAAGAAAGCCCGCAGTTTGCTAAAGACAAGCAGACTAAGGACATGGATTACTGGAACCGTGTCCTGTAGTCTGATGACCAAGATAAACTTATTTGGTTCAGATGGTGTCAGGCGTGTGTGGCGGCAACCAGGTGAGGAGTACAAAGACAAGTGTGTCTTGCCTACAGTCAAGCATGGTGGTGGAAGTGTCATGGTCTGGGGCTGCATGAGTGCTGCCGGCACTGGGGAGCTACAGATCATTGACGGAACCATGAATGCTAACATGTACTGTGACATACTGAAGCAGAGCATGATCCCCTCCCTTCAGAGACTGGGCTGCAGGGCAATATTCCAACATGATAACGACCGCAAACACACCTCCGAGACCACCACTGCTTTGCTAAAGAAGCTGAGGGTAAAGGTGATGGACTGGCCAAGCATGTCTCCAGACCTAAACACTATTGAGCATCTGTGGGGCATCCTCAAATGGAAGGTGGAGGAGCGCAAGGTCTCCAACATCCACCAGCTCTGTGATGTCATCATGGAGGAGGGGAAGAGACTCCAGTGGCAACCTGTGAAGCTCTGATGACCTCCATGCCCAAGAGGGTTAAGGCAGTGCTGGAAAATAATGGTGGCCACACAAAATATTGACACTTTGGGCCCGATTTGGACATTTTCACTTAGGGGTGTACTCACTTTTGTTGCCGGCGGTTTAGACATTAACGGCTGTGTGTTGAGTTATTTTGAGGGAACAGCAAATTTACACTGTTATACAAGCTGTACACTCACTAATTTACATTGTAGCAAAGTGTCATTTCTTCAGTGTTGTCACATGAAAAGATAATAAAATATTTACAAAAATGTGAGGGGTGTACTTACTTTTGTGAGATACTGTATATCCAATTGAGAATCTGTGGCAAGACTTGAAAATTGCTGTTCACAGACGCTCTCACACATCACATAATAGGAGGCAGTATTTCAGTATGGGATGAAGTATCCTGCAGATTCGATCCCGGCAGAGAGACCTGCAGCATGTCTGCGCATGTGCGAGATCCTACAGCCTTTCACCATGGGGCCAGCTGTGAAACTTAGGAAGCAAGTTTGGCTAAAAAGAAGAAAAGCTTGACTCCATGGCAGTGGCGGCTGGTGCTCAAAATTTTTGGGGGGGTGCAAACAAACTGAAAAAAAAACATCAATTGCCGCCACTGTGCCCATTAAAAGCAGCCACTGTGCCCAAACGCCACCAGTTTGTCCCCTCAAATGCAGCCAGTTTGTCCCCATATACAGCCAGTTTTTCCCCATATACAGCCAGTGTGTCCCCATATACAGCCAGTGTGTCCCTATATACAGCCAATGTGTCCCCATATACAGCCAGTTTGTTCCCATATATAGCCAGTGTGTCCCCATATATAGCCAGTGTGTCCCCATATACAGCCAGTTTGTCCCCATATACAGCCAGTTTGTCCCCATATACAAGCAGTTTGTTCCCATATACAGCCAGTGTGTCCCCATATACAGCCAGTGTGTCCCCATATACAGCCAGTGTGTCCCCATATACAGCCAGTGTGTTCCCAAATACAGCCAGTGTGTCCCCTATATACAGCCAGTGTGTCCCCTATATACAGCCAGTGTGTCCCCTATATACAGCCAGTGTGTTCCCATATACAGCCAGTTTGTTCCCATATACAGCCAGTTTGTTCCCATATACAGCCAGTTTGTTCCCATATACAGCCAGTTTGTCCCCATATACAGCCAGTTTGTTCCCATATACAGCCAGTTTGTTCCCATATACAGCCAGTGTGTCCCCCATATACAGCCAGTGTGTCCCCATATACAGCCACTTTGTTCCCCATATACAGCCAGTTTGTCCCCCAAATGCAGCCAGTGTGTCCCCCATATGCAGCCAGTGTGTCCCCCATATACAGCCAGTGTGTCCCCATATACAGCCAGTTTGTTCCCATATACAGCCACTTTGTTCCCCATATACAGCCACTTTGTTCCCCATATACAGCCTGTCCCCCCCCCCAGCCCTGCACTTACCTTCCTCGGGTCCGCGCCGTCCTCAATGTCTTCTCCCGCCCTCGATGTCGCTTCAGCCAATCAGGTTACCAGATCCGGTGAACCTGATTGGCTGAAACCCCCACAGTCTTTTCCAAGGAACGCACCCCTGTGCGTACCTTGGAGGAGTTTTTGGAAGCCGATTACAGCATGAGAGCTGTATTCGGAAAGCCTATCAGAGCCGCTGGCTCTGATAGACACTTCCAAGTAACACCCACCGCCGGCCACCGCTCTAATTCATATGGCCGGCGCTCACCAGGAGGCCGGCCATAAGTATAGTGGGCAGCGCGGCAGCGGCGAAAATACACAGATTCATGCAATGCATGAATCTGTGTATTGTCTTTCAGTGGCGGTGCAGGAGCGAGAGGGGGCAGCGCTCCGGCGCCCTCTATGGACGCACCGCCACTGCTCCATGGACTAGAATGTATGTTTTTTTTTGTTAAGGGCAGGGCTTTTTTTCAGAGGGAATGTGGGGAAGCGCAGTTCTGGCACCTTTAGCACTGAATGTATATGCCAAGGGTGCTGGGATGTGCTGGGGTATCTATTGATGTTGGCTGCTGGGGACTCTATTGTTACAAGGGGATCTAATGCTGCTGGAGTGGGGAGGGATCTATTGTTTTTTGGGGGGATGTTGATGGGATGGAGCTATTGTTGCGGGGGGGGGGGGCTACTGTTGCTGGGGAGATTTATTGTTGCCAGGAAGGATCTATTGCTGTTGTAAGAGTTCTATTGTTGCTGGCTGCTGGGGACCTATTTTACTGCCTTTTATTAGCAAATTCAATACAAACTAATTTGTGTTTAGAGGTGAATAGGGGGCAGAGACAATGGGCGACTCTAAAAGGGGGAGAAAGGGGGAGTACCTGCACCTATTCTATGAGAAAAAAAAATCTATGGTTAAGGGATGAAGTATCACGCAATTTCGATCCCATCAAAGAGATCCTGCAGCATGTCTTCATGGGGGCGGCTGTGAAACGTAGAAAGCAACTTTGGCTGAAAGAAAAACAAAGCTGGACTCCATGGACTAGTGTAGCAATACCCATGAAGGGGCCGCTGGTTTAAATTTGGTCCCCAATTGTTCCGCTTCTTCCCGCAGGCAAGACCGTGTAGGACCATCCCTGGACTAGTAGGCCCCAGAAACTCCTGGGCCTACTCTCAGTTGCAGAGCCTCGAGCCAGCAGGCCCTGAGGCCGAGAAACAGCTCACACATCCCTGAGGCCAGGAGGGCCCTCAGGTCAGGATCCGGCAAACGAACCCCCATAGAGCGGTCTCTGTCCCTTAAGTACCCCTCCCCAGAATGCACAGCTGGTTGACCACGCCCCCTGAACCACTTCTGGGAATTCAGCCTTTTGCATTTCCAACCTTGACCTGTGGTGACAGTGACACCTACTGTCAAGCGGAAAATGTGCAACCCAGCTGAACTGAAACAGAGCCAACAATTTAGCTTAATCCTTCTGAGCTAAACTACAGCTCAGACAACTAGATTTAACACATAGCACCTACCCAACAGGAGCAGGGCGCTACACTAGCAATTATGTTTTTTTTTTTTTATCAATGAATACAGAGATAATATTTAGAGACTGCATTTAGCTTTGCATAGTTAAAGTGGATGTAAACCCGAATTTTTTTTTTTTTTTTTGCGGTCACAATGTAGAGTATAAGATTTCCTATCATTTGTGCCAGGTCTTGCCACACAGGGTTAATCCAGCTCTGAGCAATCCTCTTTTATTGTTCAGTGAGATAAAACGGACAGAGAAACACCTTTGTCCGTTCCGCCCCCTTGCTTTGAGTGACGGGTTATTTACATATCTCGTGCACTAGCTTTAGACAGGCATTATTTTTTAATTCCCACCCCCACTCCTTTTCTGAAGTCATGTGGTTACTTTTCTGGATTTTGACTGGATGTTAGTGATCATAGCAGAAGGAATACACAGGAGAAAATGCATGTTGACAAGTGTAGTGTAGAGGTGGGCGGGGAGTCTACTGACATCACGACTCCACCCACCGAGCTCCAGACAACAGATCCACCCACAGAATCTGCAGTTTTTCAGGTCTTATAACAGACAGAGGGGAGACATTTGACAGATAAGGATACATGCAGGAGGCATCTATATCATTATAGATCAGCACTATGGCAGTAGTTTAGAAAGGATGAGAGGGGGCTTTACATCCACTTTAAGGTGAAGTTCTTCTTTAACCCTACTTCCTGTTCTGTACAGGAAGCAATGCGATATCTCCCAAATGAGAACAGAAGTGTAAACTATGTATAAAGGGTAATAGTATAAACCTTTGAAGCTTATAATATTGTCTGTGTCTGTCCATGTGACCACTCTATTCTCTTCATTTCTTGTCCCAGGGTCACAGGAACAGGAAGTCAAGGAAGTCTCCCAAGTGGGGTCACAGACAATAATAAAACCTGACTCTGTCCAAAGGAAATCAAGAACACAGCGCTGTTCTTGCTTATAACTACTGAGACTTGTAAAAGAGAGGAGGGAGAGTGTCATCTCGATTCCAAACATCAAGCACGTACTTGAATGTGGTAAAACGTGTTCCAAAACCATTCCCTCCATGGATTATTGTGAGTCACTGGTTGGTATAGGCATTGTGATGTGGAACCTCGTGCAACAATGTCCCTTACAATCCTCTTGCTCTCCTCTTGACAATCCCTGGGAGAACCTTTGTTCCTCCCAAGAAGGATAATCTCTATCATTTACATGGGTGGTCTAGTTGTTGCAAAATCAAAGATAAGAGTTCCTTGCTCTTTGACTACCCATGCAGAAGATCCCCTCCACCCAGCAACTGGCACCCCTTTTTTGGGAGGAACTTTTTCTCCAGTTATGGAACAGGACCTCAGTTATGCACTTCATTGGAAGGAAATACTGTAGGCTAGGGAGCTGTATCCCCCCTAAGCTGTACATACTAACTTTTATGTCAGTCTTTCTCAACCTCTTTCCCCACCGAGGAACCCCTAAAATATTTTTAGGTTTTGAGGAACCCTAGGTGTCTCATTAATCCAAGAGAAGAGATCGTCGCTCTTTGACTTCCCATGCAGAACATCTCTTCCACCCATCAACTGGCACCCCTTTTTTTGGAGGAACATTTTCTCTGGTCATGGAACAGGACCTCAGTTATGAACTTCATTGAAAGGAGATAGGGGGGGCTTACAGCTTTCTAGCCCCAATTGTGCCTACTAACCTCTACGGCAACCTTTCTCAACCTCTCCCACCCCCAAAAGGAACCCCTAAAATCATTTTAAGATCTTGAGGAACCCTACTTTAAATCCTTACATTAATGGTCAGAATGCCACCTAACAGACAGCTAAAAAGATCTATGGCATTATGCAGCTGGCTCTGTCAAGTGGTGTTTGATCTAGAATTATGATGGCACCATTAAATGGGAGGCCAATCAGCCACAGCTCAAGGAACCCCTAAAAACCTCTGGAGGAACCCTTGGGTTCCAAAAAACACAGGGTGGAAATGGCTGCTCTATATTTTAAGAGGGCTGCTGTGATACGAGAGGCTGCTGGTACACTACAAGAGATTGTTAGAGACAATTATAAATATTATATAGAAAGTCACCAGACCCACAACAAAATAATGCAAAAAAGACATTAACGATAAGCTTGTAGAAAGGCAGGAGTATAATACGATGGATATCATACCTATGTAATATATTTATGGTATATTATATATGAAATGGTATACAATATGTCCAATCTAATTACATTGATAGCAGTATTGGCCATAACAGTGTAGCAGGGCTTTTAAATCTAGCGGAATGTTTGAGTGGTAGTTGTACTCAAACACACTATTTGATAGGGTTCTGTAAAACAGTCTTTTACTGCAGGTGGGATGCTGGTATATAGTTCCCTGTGGCCTGTTGATGGCGCTGCCATCGGAGGCCAGGGTTGAACCGCTGGTACAGTGCTGTGCCTTGGATGTCCCCTCTCGGCGGTGGTATGGTGGGCGTGTCGGCCTGCTGTGCATCCCGGGAGAGGATATAAAAGGGGCAGACCCTGTCTGGTGGGGGCGAGTTCCCGGGGGTCTGACCCCGGGAGTGTGTGATTCTGTTTGTGGCCATCCCAGGCACCTTTAGCCCTGGGGTGGAGTTCCTGGCCTGGCACACTGGCGGATCAGTCCCAGGCACCTTTAGCCCTGGGGCTGCAACTGAAGGCCTTGGGTCCAGCACCTTCGGCTGGAACCCACAGAGGGAGGAGGAATCACAGGGTGCTGCCTTGCGAGGAGACCCATGTCTAGACGAGGAGGCCGGGGGAGGACCGTTCCGAGGGACTGGTGAGAGATCGCAGTGAAGGAAGGGGCCCGGTAACTCTCTGGAGGGATGTCATCTTCCTGTTAGAGACCTAATGCCAGAACCATAGTTCATCAGGTCCACTCTAATGGGAGACTATCCGGATGAGCTGAGTCTACCTGAAGATATGGGTAGTGAATAAGTATTCATTTGTGCCTGGACCTACTCCAACACCTCTTGCTGTCCTGATCTTTCTCCAAACCTTTCCTGTTCAATGATTATACATAATAGAAAAATAAACTCTACGTTGGAGTTGCAGTTGGTGTGGACCTTGGAGTTATTGGGGAGTAGAGACTTGTCTTTATTGCAGTGAAGACGGGAACCATTCTCTGGAGAACCTGACCATAAAGACCCAGGTACATTACACCGCTCAACCTCTTCACACAGGAGGGTACGGGCATGTGGCATGGTGTGCCCCTTTTCCTATGAGTGAACCAAAGTTAAGGAAGAGGGGTCAGTGAAAAGAATTTGTGCCCCATCGCTGGTGTCAGTGGAAGGAATGGTTCCCATTCATTGTTATCAGTGGAAAGAATAGTGTCCCATCTTTGATGTCAGTGGAAAAAATAGTGCCCCATCGTTGGGATGAGTGTGAGGAAAAGGGCCCCATTGTTGGTGTCAGTAGGAGGAATAGTACCCCAAGGGCTGGGTAAAGGCAAGCAAAGGGCCGCATCCAACCCTCGGGCAGCAGCCTGGAGACCACTGTTACTACCTGTCAGTGGCAGGAATAGAGCCTCATCGTTGGTGTCAGTGAAAATAATTTGTGCCCCATCGTTGGTGTCAGTGGAAGGAATAGCTCCCATTCATTGTTATCAGTGGAAAGAATAGTGTCCCATCTTTGATGTCAGTGGAAGGAATAGTGGCCCATTGTTGGTGTCAGTAAAAGGAATGGTTCCCATTTGTTGTTGTCAGTGGAAAAAAATAGTGCCCCATAGTTGGGATGAGTGTGAGGAAAAGGGCCCCATTGTTGGTATCAGTAGGAGGAATAGTGGAAATAATAGTGTTCCATCGTTTATATCAGTGGGAAGAATTATGCCCCAAGATTGGTTTTAGTGGAAGGAATTGAGCCTCATGGTTGGTATCAGAGAAGAAAAAGTGCCCCATTGTTGGTGTCGAGGTGGGAGGAATAGTACTTTGTATCAGTGGCAGAAAGTGTGTCCTGAGGGCTGAAAAAAGGCAAGCAAAGGGACACATCCGGCCTACAGGACACAATTTGGAGGCTGCTGCTTTAACCAATTCTCTGAAATCTGGTCAAATGATTGGCCCTGTAGGGGTAAGGTTTTCTCTTGTACTTTTCCCAGTTAGCACTTTAAAAGTGAATCCCAGACAAATATAAAATGACACGAGTTAATGTAAATGTAATACTTTATAAACTAAGTATTTTTTGAATACATGCAGTGGAAGTGACTGGATTTAGGCTAGTATCAGCCACTCACAGTCCTCAATACAGCAAAGTTCATAGGAGTGGGAGAAGCAGCACTAGAAACCAATTACCAGTAGTTGTGTTGCAGTGCTCATGTACTAACAGGGATCAGCTCATAGGAGAAGAGAGCAGAGTGACAGAGAGATGAGCTCATCAATCTTCTGCTTCTCCTTTCACTGTCCAGTCACAGGCTGGGGGAGGGACAGGACTTGTGTGTGTTACTAAACTGCAGCAAAGACAAATCAGGTCTCCAGGCTGTCTGTGCTGTATGACAGAGATGTGTAAAGCCTCATACACACGGCCGAACATCTCGTCAGGAAAAACACGTCGTTTTTCTTGACGAGATTCTTGGACAAGAAACTTGTCCTGGCCGAATGTACACACGCTCCATTCAAAGAACCCGCGGTTCTTTGAATGGAGCGAACGCGGTGACGTCATCGACTACGACGAGCGCGCGCTCGTCACATTCGATGCCGTCGCCGCCATCTTGCTACACCCTACCTATGCCTAGGAAGCTACCGCGCATGCGTCAAAGTCAATTCGAGCATGCGCGGGGTTCCACGGTGACAGGTAAGTGTGCACACACACACACTTTTCTCGTCGAGAAACAGGCCGACGAGAATCTCAACGAGAAAATAGAGAGCAGGTTCTCTATTTTTCTCGTCGAGATTCTGGTCAGATTTCTCGACGAGAAACCATACACACGAACGATTTTCTCGGCAAGAAAGCTCTCTCGGCAGTTTTCTTGTCGTTTCTTGCCGAGAAACTCGTTCGTGTGTACGAGGCTTCAATCTCAGAACTGGATGCACGAAAACACACATTTTTTGACAAGTAAAACTGCCCTCATTAAAGCAGAGTTCCACCCAAAAATGGAACTTCCACTTTTTGGAATCCTCCCCCCCCCCTCCAGTGTCACATTTGGCACGTTTCAGGGGGGAGCAGATACCTGTGTAATACAGGTATTTGCTCCCACTTTCTGTCATAGATCACCTCAGTAAACTACGCCACTTCCGGCGCCTATTCTGTCCTCCCCGATGTCTTCTGGGAGACACACAGGTCCCAGGAGACAGCAGGGACCAGTGAGGACGCGCCGCGCGACTCGCGCATGCGCAGTAGGGAACCGGGACGCGAGGCCGCAAGGCTTCACTTCCTGATTCCCTTACCGAGAATGGCCATGGCTGCCGCCAATCCTCGAGCGACAGTTCGGCTTCGGCTGCTGACATTGCAGGCGCCCTGGACAGGTAAGTGTCCATGTATTAAAAGTCAGCAGCTGCTGTATTTGTAGCTGCTGGCTTTTAATATATATTTTTTTAGTGGGACCTCCGCTTTAATTAATTTAATATATTCTTTAGCAGTTTGCCTGGAGTTATCCTTTATTGGACCAGGACTGGCAGAACAGATTATGGATAGAATATGGGGACAGGTCTGTTTTTATACGGGGGGGGGGGGGGAGAGACAGCCATCATGCAGAACTGTACTAAAGAGACCCCTTAGGGACAGCTTGCTCCTTACCTATCCTTGTAGGAGATGAGATAACAAGCTGGCACAAAATGACCCCTGCGTGATTCTAGCAAGCTTACCTAATTTATCAGGTAACCCCCCATCATGTTGCAATCTTCCGTGAACTTTAAACTTTACTTTTTCTGTGTCTCCTTGTTTGAAATGAGCATCAGATCTGTATTAGCCACTCGACAGAGTGTGTTACCAGTGTGCTGTTGGATTACTAGACCCGCACCCACATACCAGGGAAAATTTAGACAGATGGCAGGGAACTTACCAATATTACCAATATGTTTTTAGAGTGTGGGAGGAAACCCACGCAAGCAAAGGGAGAACATGCAAACTCCATGCAGACAGTGTCCTGGATGAGACTCAAACCAAGGACCTCAATTCTACAAGGCATAAGTGCTAACCTCCAAGCTCCCATGCTACCCTCAAATTGCATCTATCTAGTTTTTAAAATGATTGTCCTGGGCAGTAAATGAGTTAGGGGGTGGGGGGACAAGGTACAGGCAGTCCCCGAGTTACGAACGACTCCTACTTACGAACGGCCTCAAATGCCAGCCACTTGTGCTCCACGCTGGTCCTAGATACCTCTGAGCACCTCCGAACACATCCCACACTGCAGTACTACATGGCCAGAAGAGCCCCAAATAACATAAAAGTGCCCGGAACATCCCACATCCATGCACAGGCGGACGTTACACTTACGAATGCAGTGTTTTACCCGGAAGTTACACTTACAAATGTAGTGTTGCGACGTACGAACAACTTCGACTTACGAACAAACCTACAGTCCTTTTTGTGTGTTCGTAACTCGGGGACTGCCTGTATAGCATTTCAGCTCATTTACACCAGGTATTTCATATCTGACAGCAGGAGATGTTAGTCTGTTAGCTCCACCCAATGCGTTTCGTCCTATTAGATAGGGGCTCGTTCAAACCAAACCAGCAACTGTAATGAATGATAAATGGCATGCACGGGGGGGGGGGGGGCAGTGCCAATGCGCTGATTACTTTCCATGTGCGCAAACTAGGGCTGCCTAAATGGAAAGTTTGGTGCCTAAACCGAAAGTTTAGGATGCACTTGGCTGAAACTGAAAATCAAAAATGGCAGTTTTTAAAAATATATATTTTTATTATAGAATTGTATTATATTTGAATTTTTATTTAATATCAGGAATTTAAAGGAATATGAATTTATGGTCGGCCATTATCAGAACATTTAGCGCAAGAAAAGCTCAAGAAAAATGCATCCCTTTAAATTCTAAGTATGTCCCGTTGCGCTTCAGTTGTGGTGTTAAAAATCTTGCTTGCTGCATTTTTCAGTTTAAAAAAACGCACCAAAAATGCCCCTCTCCATTCAAATGCATGGAAAACGCAGCAAGAACACATCAATAAACGCACCCGTGTTACATTTTTGAGTCACATGACCTGTGAAAAAACACACCATAAAGCACAGTAAAATCCTGGTAAAATTACGGCAAAAGTGCTTTCAGCGCCATTATTGGCATCTCGTTCTCTTCTGGCAAAATGCTGAAAAACACAATTTTCGGCAGCTGAAATTTCGGTACATCTCCAGTGGGAACACCAACCACCACCAGACCCTCACGGTGAAAACTCACCAGACAGTAGGACCCCACATAGGTAGAGGTCAATTCACGTTTGTATCTAAAAAGGATATATAGGACTCCTGGATATTAAACTATCCGCGGTTCCCTAAACTTGGAAGATGGTAAACACCATCTCATACAGCAGGGAAAATAGAAAAATAGACTCTGATGGCGTAATAGCATTAATGCAATTTATTAAACTACCGTATATACTCGAGTATAAGCCAAGTTTTTCAGCACATTTTTTTGTGCTGAAAATGCCCCCCTCAGCTTATACTTGAGTCACCTTTTTGCGCCTGATCTCCCAGAATTTGGGGAACCAGAACCGGCCGGCCATAGGTCCCCTAGACCCCAAACTTGGCACACATGTAGCCCCACTCTTTCTCTACAAGTGTGCAAAGTTTGTTGTCTAGGGGACCTACGGCAGGCGAGCAGCGATTTTTCAAAGCCGGGCTCCCCTTCCATAGACTCCCATGTTAAACGTCAGTCTAGTCATGGACACAGTGAGGCATGGGCACAGTGAGGCATGGGCACACAGTGAGGCATGGGCACACAGTGAGGCATGGGCACAGTGAGGCATGAGCAAAGTGAGGCATGGGCAAAGTGAGGCACACAGATGGACACCCTAGGCTTATACTCGAGTCAATAAGTTTTCCCAGTTTTTTGTGGTAAAAGTAGGTGCCTTGGCTTATATTCGGGTCAGCTTATACTCGAGTATATACGGTATATGGAAAACAAATTAAAATAAGCCTTACAGTGGACTCTGTCAGTACCTCCTATCTGACAGTACATGTCCTCAGTCCGCTTGCTCCGGCCAATGTGTTTCGTCCTACGGATTGTCGTCAGGGGCTCGTTTACACCAGCAGCAACGAAAGTATGGCTGGTGTGCGCTGGAGGACAGCTCCGATGCGCTGAATTCTTTTATTTTTGCGGCACAAAAAAAAGCACTGCATTTTTTTCAGCACACACCAACACAAAGCAATAGTGTAAACTGACATGATAGCGAACAAGGCAGATTGCCTCATCTTTGGGTTGAGGCTGTGCCAGGCAAGGCTGCCCAGTGCAGTGCAGCGCAAATGAGGCGAACGAGCCCTTTAAGATAGAAAAGAGTTTAGGGGAAAGGAACCCCCCCTGCTTTTTTTTTTTTTTATCATTTGTACTCTCAATGTCACTCTCCTTGTCTCTCATCTTCCTGTAGCAGCCTCATCCGCTCCATCCTCTGTGACTGTCCCCTCTCCTCCTCCTCCTCGATATCACGTTGTACGCCTCCCTCTCTACATCAATTTGTAAACTCTCCCTAGACTAGTACTAGAATCCGCGTTATTACAAGTGTTCGCAGCCCCCTCATGACCAGTACATGGCTAAAAATGATTCTCTAGATTTTCTTCCTAAACTTAAAGAAATTCATAAAATGTGTCTGTTTTTAGAGAGGACCCCTAAGTAAATTCAAACATTGTACTTATACTTATGCTCAAGACAGGAAAGCCTGTATGCAAATGGCAGTCTTGCTTCTAAGAGAACACCATTTACCTTAAAGTGTATGTAAACCTCCGAACCCCCGGCAGGGCTCTCTGTGTGTGCCCGCTGGGGAGATTTGCTTCTCCATCTGTCCTGGTGACCATTGCCTCTGGTACAGAAATTAATCAGAAATCCAAAATGTTAACGTTGACACTGGAACAGGAGGGGAGGTAAAATCTTCCAATGGGGACACCTGTTACCAGTGACCAGGGGCGTTGCTAGGTGGCAAAAAGACCATGGCTTCAGCCCGAAATCTAAGGCCGGCCTACCTGACCAGGAGACAGGACTTAATGTGTCCTGCAGCAGCTCAGCTCAGCTCAGCAGTGGTGTGCGGCGCGCCCAGTGCCCATCACCACAGCAGGCAGACAGTCGCCAGAGGAGAGCCGCCCGAGCGGGGAGCGGGGATGTGGCGCAGCGGCCGCATTGTAATTCCTGCCTTCTGGAGCCTGCAGCACCTATGATGGATGTCACACATCCCACGGTCCCGGCATTGGACCAGTGGGTCGTCCATCATAGGCGCTGCAGGCTCCAGAAGGCGGGACCTGCTATGTCACTCCGCCACACTCGGCATTAGATCGGTCCCCGCTCGGCAGGTCGGGGCTAACAATAGAATGCTGCATGCCTGAGACCCGGGGCTTTTCAGGGACCCATTCGGGGCTCCAGCCCCCCCCTCCCGACGCCCCTGCCAGCGACACTTGTCTAGGGCAGCCTTTCTCAACCAAGCGTGCAGCCCGCCAGTGCCCATGAGGTGCAGCCCGCCAGTGCCCATGAGGTGCAGCCCGCCAGTGCCCATGAGGTGCAGCCTGCCAGTGCCCATGAGGTACAACCTACCAGTGCTCATGAGGTACAGCCTACCAGTGTCTGGTAATGCGATGTCATGCTGTGTGTCAGAGGCCGAGCTGGAGTTTCATCCTGGCGCGCCCCTCAGAGTCTCCCTACCTCCTCCTCTTCTTCTCACTCCTGTCATACACATACACAGCCACCCCAGTGCCTAGTAATGCATGTCACACTGTGTGTCAGAGATCTGAATGGCTGTGCAGCCGATGTAACGATGTCCCGCCTCCTAGACCACCTCTTGTGTTAGACGGCACTGTGATCCAATGCTAGGAATCATTGTGCCGTGTGTCATAAGAGGCGGGGACATCGTTACATCGGCTGCACAGTGATTCAGATCTCTGACACACAGCGTGACATGCATTACCAGGCACTGGGGAGGCTGTGTATGTGTATGACAGGAGTGAGAAGAGGAGGAGGGTAGACGCTGAGGGGCGCGCCAGGATGAAACATGTGCGGCACCCGGCGGGATGGCCCCGTCCCTTTTTTCAACGCCATTATCGGCAAGAATTCTATTTCGGCAAATTGCCGAAACGGCCATTTTCGGTCGCTATGTTTCGGCGGCCGAAATTTCGGTGCATCCCTAATTTTTGTTGTGGAGTGTATTCATTTTTGCATCAACTAATTTGAGTAAAACTCAAGATTTTGTAATCCAAGTTATATTATTAACCTTACTTTCATATAATGATTTAAACAAATGTTCTATGAAACTCAGTTTTGTCAAAAATTTTGCAAATTGTTCTTGTGCTCATTGAGTTATTAAAATCAATTTTTTCAAAAGGGGTGTACTCATTTATGCTGAGCACTGCATAGTTACATTGGTCCAAGCTGGAACAATGTAACTATGCATAAAATATCTATACTTGGAATTTTCTTCTTTAAAAGGCCCATGGGTGTGAGCCATAGAAGAACCAATCAAGCTGCACAACAGTCATTCCTTTTTGGCTTTGGGCATCTGTTACTTCACGCAGAGAGCAGGCTATCCGGTGGGCTGGTTGACGGCAAACAGTACCAGCCCTTCGCCAATTATCATAGCCAATGTCAGTACCACCTGAAAGATGCAAGCCAACCTGGGCTCCCTTACAACCACAATAATCAACTGATTGAATGGGAAAATTTATTTTATTTCTAATATAATGCACACAAACAACTGACGCGGTTCGCCTGACAGACTGTGTTCAAAATGCAGCACAGAGGCAATTCTTTTCCAAGGGAACGCAGCCCGTTCCAGGGCTTTTCATAATCTTTTTTTCATGTGCGGGAAGATAAATCCCCCCATTTTCTGTCTGAACATAATCCAGTTATTTACTCATAGTTTTGCTGTGAAATCAAAGGGCTTAAGCTGTTTTTTACCTGATGTCTCCCAGACAGTTATCGCTGATTGCAATCCTTCTCTCAAACGCCAACTCCCCCCCCCCCCCTCCGCCCAAATCCGCACGCCTCGCAGAATTATCGGAAGGAGGGAGGACACCGCTGGGAAGGCAGGAAAAGAGCCTCGCTTTTTCAAAGTGGAGAGGAGAAGTGCTTTTGACTGTTGCCTGTAGCAACTGGCGTCTCACTTTTCGGTAGTCTGGCAAGTAATTGGCAGAAATGGTTACTGGGAGACATGGTTACTGGGAGACATGGTCGCTGGGAGCAACATAGGCCAATCTTCTCTCAGGCTTGTCTGCACGATGCCCATTTTGCTTGCCATAGATGGAGGACAGATTCCATCCCTTTACTGTCCCTGGTAGGCGGCAGACACTATTTTTGCTACTGTGATCTGACTTCCTGTTAGAGGGTGGCTACGATATTCTCATGTTCCCACTGTATGTAGAAACATAGTCATCCTTTCTTGCTCACTCCCAAGATGGACTATGGGATTTACACATGTACACTCCAGGATGTGCATGGAGATCCATACAGCCGGCTGTCTGTCATTGATTTGAACAAGCAGCCTGCATGGAACACCTGTGCATCCCAGGCGCTAGGCTGCGATGCAATGTGAATGGGACACATAGCAAACAATTATTTCCTGTGTGTCCCATGTGGTAAAACGTCTGTCACTGCACATAGTGTGAATTGGCCCTTAATGTGACCACTGTGACTGGCTCTTACAATTCGCACAGACTCACCAAAATTGGACAATAGAAGATTGGAAAAACATTGCCCGGTCTGAGAAGTCTCGATTTCAGCTGCGACATTCACATGGTGGGGTCAGAATTTGCCGTAAAGAACATGAAAGTATGGATCCATCCTGCCTTGTATCACCGGTTAAGGCTGGTGGTGGTGTAATGGTGTGGGGGAAATTTTCTTGGCACACTTTGGGTCCCTTAGTACCAATTGAGCATCGATTAAACACCACGGCCTACCTGAGTATTGTTGCTGACCATGTCCATCCCTTTATGACTACAGTGTCCCCATCTTCTGATGGCTCCTTCCAGCAGGATAATGCACCATGTCACAAAGCTCCAATCATCTCACCACTGGACAATGAGGTCCCTGTACTCCAATGGCCTCCACACTCACCAGATCCAATAGAGCACCTTTGGGATGTGGTGCATCATGGATGTGCAGCCGACAAATCTGCAGCAACTGCGTGATACTATTATGGCATAATGTACCAAATCCTTTAACCTTGATGAATCTATGCCTTGAAGAATGAAGGCAGTTCTGAAGGCAAAGGGGAGTCTAACCCGGTACTAGCAAGGTGTACCTAATAAAGTGGCCAGTGAGTGTATGTGCAGCGGCAGGGCATTAAAGCCCAATTTTCTAGCTGCTGTATTTATGTGTGTTCAGGGGTCGTCAGTTGGGCTTTAAGTGTATTGCCGCGCACACACAGCCGTTTTTTATGTCATTGAAAAAAACAAAGTTTTTCTCGACGTGATTCTTCTCAAGCCTGCCTTGCCTACACACTATTGTAAAAAAATTGCTCGAGCAAAGCGCGAAATGTACGACGGCACTATAAAAGGGGAAGTTCCATTCGGATGGCGCCACCCTCGTGTTAGTAAAGTTTGGTGAGAGACGATTCGCGCTTTTCAGCCTCGTGCTCTTCAGTCCGTTACAGCGTGACGAATGTGCTATCTCCATTCTGAATGCTAGTTTTGCCAGAACGAGCGCTCCCGTCTCATAACTTGCTTCTGAGCATGCGCATTTTTTTCCCGTCATTAAAGCCCACACACGGCCGTTTTTCACGACGAGAAAAACGACGACGTGAAAAATG
Source organism: Rana muscosa (assembly GCA_029206835.1). Classification (NCBI taxonomy): domain Eukaryota; kingdom Metazoa; phylum Chordata; class Amphibia; order Anura; family Ranidae; genus Rana; species Rana muscosa. The sequence continues at coordinate 154,158,989 of CM055127.1, read as the reverse complement.
ACGAGAAATAAATAGAGCATGTTCTAAAATTTTAATGCCCATTTTTCTCGTCGTGAAAAATGCTCTGGAGCCCACACACGATCGGTTTTAATGACCAATTTAAAAAATTGCATTTCTCGTCATGAAAGACGGTCGTGTGTACGCGCCATATCACATGATATTATTTTCATGAGACTAATCGCCTAACAATTCCCAATCAATCTGCAGAAGCACAAAAGAGAAAGACCGTGCAATGCATATATGCAAGAAAGGTGGGCTATATCCTCCAGCCGCTGCACATATCTGTCCACGGCGGCAAGCAGAGTGCGCTCACTAGGCATAGTCGCTGACAGCTCCCAGTTGAGGCTTTTGATTGGGAGCCAGGGGGGCGGGCTTCTGATCACCTAAGCCCTGTGAGAGCCAATCATAGCAGTCACTTGATACAGAAGCTACACTACCTCCCTGGCATTCAAGCCTACTTAATGGGCCACTTAGAGGTTTAAGTATTGTCCATGCAGCTCTAGGCCTAGGAATCTACAAGGGTCATTTTATAGTGGTTCTAAAGTTAAAGTGATTGTTAAGCCACCCTGTTGTCTCCACATAATCCTCTCCCCTGTGTACATGCTTTATAAATAAAATGCCGTTCTATAGCTTATTACAGAACGCCTCTCTGCGCTCACGTGACCGGCCATCTCTCCCCTCTCCCGATCTGACAGCTAAAGCGGAGGGGCCAAGAATCCGCCTGCTGAAGTCAGCTGGAAGGGGAGGAGGCGGCCGGTCACGTGAGCGCCAAAAGGCGTCCTGTAATAAGGTAAAGGAACAGCATTTTATTTATAAAGCATGTACACAGGGGAGAGGATTATGTGAAAATTTTAAAGAATTTTCAGCAGCGGGCGGGGAGCGGCCTGCAGCAACCCTAGCTGAAGGGCAGGGAGGGGAGGTCAGAGCAGGGCTGCGGATGATGGAGGCACATAAACTGACCACGGTGTCAGGGCTCAGCAGCCATGATAAACTTTGGTCAGTTTACAGGGGGAGGTCAGAATCAGGCAGGATCAGCCAGGTATTCTAGGCGACAGAAAGGGCCAAATTACACAGCATAAGTACTATGCTGTATAACATGCTTTAAAGGAATGGATCCATTTTTTTTTTAGGGTAACAAATGCTTTATAAAACTTTTATCCCCCCCTATTGCCCCCCCCCAAACACTTACCGGACTCCTCTCACCCATACAACTCTGTGCCCGGCTACAGTTCTACTCTCCCCTCTTCTTAGTCTCACAGGAGACTCAGGCAGCAGTGGATGCTATTAGTTCCTGCGGCTGTCAGCCAAATCCAGGGAGCAGGGGGCATGGCCAAGCCACTGTGTGTGCGTCTATGGATGCACACAGCCTGGCTCGGAAATGCACCTGCACCCCCCCCCCCCCCAATAGCACAGGGCTTGCTAAGAGGGCACATTCAGGAGAGGAGGAGTGGACAGCACCAGCGAGGGGGTAAGGGGCTACTCTGCGCAGACAGAACACCTTTTTTTTAATATTATTTTAACTTAAAAAAAGGCTTTAATCTTTAAACTTCAGCACATGGACGTAATTAGAATACTAATTTTTACACTGGATCTTGCTACCAAAAGCTGTCGGGGACATCCAGCGTATGCATCAGCCCTTAGGATAGAACTACATAGGACATTAGTAGCAGCTCAGTCATGCTTCTAAATTCGCTAGCAGTTAATTGCAGGGAATAGCAATTGATCACTAAACAGACTGAACAAACAACTTCTTACGAAATAAGTTATTCCCACTTGTGCGACTCCAAAGTCGTGTGATTTCCATCACGACTTTACATTGCAACTTTGGATGGGTGCAACTTGGATGCAACTTTGGTTTTGACTGTTGCATTGATAACATTAAGATGCGACTTTCATGCGACTCTTGGGAGTTTACATTGCAGTCTATGGCACTCAAGTTGCATAAAAATCACATCAAAGTAGTGCAGGAACCTTTTAAAAGCCACTGCGACTTTAAGTCGCATATATTTGAACGGCTTCTATTGAAATACATGCTCTGCAACTTTTATGTGTCAGACGTCGCACAAGTGTGAATGGAGCCTAGGCTCCATTCAAAAGGGCGGCCAGAATGCATAGCTTGCTATATTCAGGAGGTGAGTAAACGCTGCTTCTGGACTCCGCAGAAACGCTGACCCTGGACGCAAACTGTCTATGCCCAGGGTCAGTTGGAGGCTTTATAGGCATGAAACCGCTCAAATGAGTACAGAGTACAACGGACAGTTGCTGCTGATCACACACAGTATGCACAGGCAGCATTTAGAACCGCAGACGAGAATCTACTAATTCTTGCCAATGGCCACCCCTGTGCAGCTGTTTGAACGTAGCCCAGTACTGATGCATGCAGCAGAATCTTGTACTGCACATAATTGGAGCACTGTGCGATTATGAAAAATTGATCACTCCATAGGAAGCTTGTAGTTCCGTCTGTACAGCGATCAATTACTACTCACAGTGATTAATGGATTGCCCGTGTAGTTCACCCCTTAGGCCTCGTTCACACAGTGGTACCTATCTGTACACCCGTGCCAAGGGCTGTCTTTGCTCACAGGGCATGCACAAGTGTTCTGTGCATTCGCATGCAGGCAGTCTTAATCACGTCTGTTGGGATGCAGTGGCTGTACGGACACAGCCGCTAGTCCTAATTTGACAGCTGTGCGGGTGCGTGTCCCTGAATACACACTGTGTTCTGGAACATGCACCAGCACAGCTGTCAAATTGGGACCAGTGGCTGTGTCCGTACAGCCGCTGCATCCCAACAGGTATACAGTATATACCCGAGTTTTTCAGCACATTTTTTTGTGCTGAAAATGCCCCCCCCCCCCCCCCACTATACTCGAGTCTGTGTCCCTCTTCACCTTTGTGCGCCTGATCCCGGCCAGCTGTAGGTTCCCTGGACCCCAAACTTGGCACACATGTAGCCACACTCTTCCTTTATATGTGTGCAAAGTTTGTTGTCCGGGGGACCTACGGCCGGTGAGCACCGATTTCTCAAAGCTGGGCACCCCTTCCATAGACTCCCATGTTAAACGTCAGTCTAGTCACACAGCGCCGGAGATCAGGTAGGGCTATTGGGCACAGTGAGGCATGGGCACAGTGAGGCATGGGCACAGTGAGGCAGGCACATGGACACAGTGAGGCATGCAGATGGACACCCTAGGCTTATACTCGAGTCAATAAGTTTTCCCATTTTTTTGTGGTAAAATTAGGTGCCTCGGCTTATATTCGGGTCGTCTTATACTCGAGTATATACGGTAAATGCCTGCATGCAGATGGATGAACAACTTGTGCATCCCATGCAGGCAAAGACTGACATTTAAACAATCAAATTTTGATTCCACATTCTTTCAAAATCGCAAAGCAATTTAGGCCCCATGCACACGAGACGCTGTTATTTGCTGTTGAACGCGCGTTCAGAGGCAGTTGGACGCTTTTTTCAACTGCTCCTGAACCCATTCAATGTTATCCTATGTGTCCATGCACACACTCTCGTTTTTTGGCGTTTACAAGCAGTTGCGTTTAACCTCGTTTTTCCAGAAGCAAAAAAATGGGTTCAGACGCAAAAGTTTTCACGTTTCAGACGCTAAACGCTGCTAAACGCGGCTAAACGCGGTACCGGCGTTTTGCCGCGTTTGCGTTTATAAGCGTTTTTAAAGGTGACCTATTTTTTAACATTAGAAATCTCAAAAATGATGGCAAATGATGAAAAACTATTAAAAAATATAAAAGAAAACTGTAATTGCTTGCATCGCATTGTGGACAATCCACAACTTGTGGCAGGTAAAGTGGCAAGTGGACAATCAACAACTTGTGTCAGGTGATGTGGCCAGGTGACGTGGCCAGGTGACGTGGCAAGTGGACAATCCACAGCTTGTGGCAGGTGACGTGGCCAGGTGACGTGGCAGGTAACGTGGCCAGGTGACGTGGCCAGGTGACGTGGCAAGTGGACAATCCACAACTTGTGGCAGGTGACGTGGCCAGGTGACGTGGCAGGTGACGTGGCAAGTGGACAATTCACAACTTGTGGCAGGTGATGTGGCACGTGATGTGGCCAGGTGACGTGGAAAGTGGACAATCCACAACTTGTGGCAGGTGACGTGGCTAGATGACGTGGCAGGTAATGTGGGCAGGTAACATGGCTAGGTGACGTGGCCAGGTGACGTGGCAAGTGGACAATCCACAACTTGTGGCAGGTGACGTGGCCAGGTGACGTGGCAAGTGGACAATCCACAACTTGTGGCAGGTGACGTGGCCAGGTGACGTGGCAGGTGACGTGGCAAGTGGACAATTCACAACTTGTGGCAGGTGAAGTGGCAAGTGATAGGCTAAATACAAGTACACTGCTGCTCTCTCAGCTGCTGCTACTCACTCTGGTCTCACAAACTGGCTGAAATGGTTAAAATTTACTGTTTTTTGAGCTTAGGGAGGGTCTATGATGAAACGCTTATAAACGCAAACGCGGTTAAACGCCGCTAAACGCGGCCGCAAACGCGGCAAAACGCGCGTTTATAAACGCCGGTTTCAGCGTTTAAAAACGTGTGTTCAGCAGAGTTTGCACCTGCGTCTCGTGTGCATGGGGCCTAAAAGACATGATGGTTTTGGTTGAGATTGAATCAAAATTGCCCCGATCTAACACAGTAAAAAAAAATATCTGATTCCTTTAGAGGAAATTGCTATCGTTTTTTCCCCCATTTCAACTGCATTTCAATTTAATCTTTCAATAAACTGTACTAAAGCTGTCATTTAATTGCCCAATTTCGACTTCACAATCAACCAAATTCTGGTGGTCGATCAAACTTGCAAAATGCTTTGCTGCATGAAAATAGACAAGTGTGAATAGGTCCTTACTGTACTGCAGCAGAAAAAAAAGCAGGTCTATTGCACCTACCAGACAGGGCTGTGGTGTGCAACAGAGCTGTGTAAATCTCAGAACTGGATGGGCAGAATTACATATCCTTTGCCAGGTAAAACAGCTCCCATATACAGTGCCTTGCGAAAGTATTCGGCCCCCTTGAACTTTTCATCCTTTTGCCACATTTCAGGCTTCAAACATAAAGATATAACATTTTAATTTTTTGTGAAGAATCACCAACAAGTGGGACACAATTGTGAAGTGGAACGAAATCTATTGGATATTTTAAACTTTTTTAGCAAATAAAAAACTGAAAAGTGGTGCGTGCAAAATTATTCGGCCCCTTTACTTTCAGTGCAGCAAACTCACTCCAGAAGTTCAGCGAGGATCTCTTAATGATCCAATGTGGGTTCACACTATACGACACGACTTTTATCCTACTTTGCTCTGCGACATCTGTCCTACATCGGTCCGACATTGGTCTGACATTGGTCCGACATTGGTCTGACATTGGTCTGACATCCATCCGACATTCATGAACAGGATACTACTTTGATCCGACATTGTGCTAGTCTGACTTGTCCTTTGACCAATCAAAACAATCCCAGGGTGAGATAAATTCCTTTTACTGCTGCTGTAATCACAATGTCGGATGCCAAAGTCGTATGGTTAGGACAAGGATCCTACTTTGATCCGACTTCAATGATAGTCAATGGGCTGAAGTAGGATCAAAGTCGGACAGAAGTAGTACAGGGAGAATTTTTAATGTCGGACCGACATGTGTCGGACCAGTTAAGACGGCTCCCATAGGGAAACATTGATTTTCACACGTCATGCGACATGAGCTCCTAATGTCGGAGCGTTTGTCGCCCCAGTGTGAACCAGCACTGAGGCCTGGTTCACACTGGGGCGACAAACGCTCCGACATTGGGAGCTCATGTCGCATGACGTGTGAAAATCAATGTTTCCCTATGGGAGCCGTCCTAACTGGTCCGACACATGTCGGTCCGACTTTGAAAATGCTCCCTGTACTACTTCTGTCCGACTTTGATCCGACTTCAGCCCATTGACTATCATTGAAGTCGGATCAAAGTCGGACCGCAGTCTTGCATGGTCCGACTTTGGCATGCGACTTGTGCTGTACTGCTCTTGAGGGGGAACTCCAGGCCAAATTTTAAATAAAAAACCGGCGTGGGTTCCCCTCCAGAGGCATACCAGGCCCTTGGGTCTGGTCTGGATTTGAACGGGCACCCCTACGCCGAAAAAACGGCGTAGGGGTCCCCCCAAAATCCAAACCAGACCCTTATCCGAGCACACAACCTGGCAGGCCGCAGGGGAAGAGGGGGGGACGAGAGAGCGGCCCCCCCTCCCTCCTGAACCGTACCAGGCCGCATGCCCTCAACATGGGGGGTTTGGTGCTCTGGGGCAGGGGGGCGACCTGCGGCCCCCCCACCCCAGAGCACCCTGCCCCCATGTTGATGAGGACAGGGCCTCTTCCCGACAACCCTGGCCGTTGGTTGTCGGGGTCTGCGGGCGGGGGGCTTATCGGAATCCGGGAGCCCCCTTCAATAAGGGGGCCCCCGGATCCCGGCCCCCCCACCCTATGTGAATGAGTATGGGGTACATCGTACCCCTACCCATTCACCTGGTGGAAAAAAAATTGCAATAAAAAAACACTACACAGGTTTTCAAAGTAATTTATTGCACAGCTCCGGGGTCTTCTTCCGACTTCCGGGGGTCTTCTTCCGACTTCCGGGGGTCTTCTTCCGACTTCCGGGGGTCTTTTCCGACTTCGAGGGTCTCCGGTGTCGTCTCCCGCTCTCCGGTTCTTTCTTCCGCCGGGCCTCCGCTAACTTCTTTTAGCTCTCTTGCTAACAGAGGCCTGGTCTTCCCGTTGTCTCGTCCGGCTCTCCGTTGTCCTTCTGCCGGCCCCTCCACTAACTTCTTCGTAGCTCTTTCGCTAGTGGAGGGGTCGGGCTTCCCGTCGCTGTCGCCGTCTTCTTCCCTCTTCTCCTCTTCGATGTTGACGCGTCGCTTCCTCTCGCTGTAATACTGGCTCTCCGCTCCGCTCCGCATTAATATAGGCTTCTCATGACGTCACAGTCACATGTTCCAGGGCACATGGCCCCGGAGCATGTGACTGTGACGTCATGGGAACATGTGACTGTGACGTCATGAGAAGCCTATATTAATGCGGAGCGGAGTGGAGAGCCAGTATTACAGCGGGAAGAAGCGACGCGTCAACATCGAGGAGGAGAAGAGGGAAGAAGAAGCCGACGGCGACAGGGACGGGAAGCCCGGCCCCTCCACTAGCGAAAGAGCTACGAAGAAGTTAGTGGAGGGGCCGGCAGAAGAACAAAGGAGAGCCGGACGAGACAACGGGAAGACCGGGCCTCTGTTAGCAAAAGAGCTAAAAAGAAGTTAGCGGAGGCCCGGCGGAAGAAAGAACCGGAGAGCGGGAGACGACACCGGAGACCCTCGAAGTCGGAAAAGACCCCCGGAAGTCGGAAGAAGACCCCCGGAAGTCGGAAGAAGACCCCCGGAGCTGTGCAATAAATTACTTTGAAAACCTGTGTGTGTTTTTTTATTGCAATTTTTTGTCCACCAGGTGAATGGGTAGGGGTACGATGTACCCCATACTCATTCACATAGGGTGGGGGCCTCCTTATTGAAGGGGGCTCCCGGATTCCGATAAGCCCCCCGCCCGCAGACCCCGACAACCAACGGCCAGGGTTGTCGGGAAGAGGCCCTGTCCTCATCAACATGGGGGCAGAGTGCTCTGGGGTGGGGGGGCCGCAGGTCGTCCCCCTGCCCCAGAGCACCAAACCTCCCATGTTGAGGGCATGCGGCCTGGTACGGTTCAGGAGGGAGGGGGGGCCGCTCTCTCGTCCCCCCCCTTCCCCTGCGGCCTGCCAGGTTGTGTGCTCGGATAAGGGTCTGGTTTGGATTTTGGGGGTACCCCCACGCTGTTTTTTCGGTAGGGGCGCCCCTTCAAATCCAGACCAGACCCAAGGGCCTGGTATGCCTCTGGAGGGGAACTCATGCCGTTCTTTTAATTTAAAATTTGGCCTGGAGTTCCCCTTCAAGATTCATACCAAACACAGTGCCTGATATTGGCGGGGATCCAAGTCGGATCCCCGTTCATTGAAAGTCGGACATATGTCGGCTTCATGTCGCAGGGCAAAGTCGGATCCAAAGTAGGACAGATGTCGTGTCGCACTAGTGTGAACCCGGCCTAAATGACTGATGCTGATAAATAGAATCCACCTGTGTGTAATCAAGTCTCTGTATAAATGCACCTGCTCTGTGATAGTCTCAGGGTTCTGTTGAAAGCGCAGAGAGCATCATGAAGACCAAGGAACACACCAGGCAGGTCCGTAATACTGTTGTGGAGAAGTTTAAAGCCGGATTTGGATACAAAAAGATTTCCCAAGCTTTAAACATCCCAAGGAGCACTGTGCAAGCGATCATTTTGAAATGGAAGGAGTATCAGACCACTGCAAATCTACCAAGACCTGGCTGTCCCTCTAAACTTTCAGCTCAGACAAGGAGAAGACTGATCAGAGATGCAGCCAAGAGGCCCATGATCACTCTGGATGAACTGCAGAGAACTACAGCTGAGGTGGGAGAGTCTGTTCACAGGACAACAATCAGTCGTACACTGCACAAATCTGCCCTTTATGGAAGAGTGGCCAGAAGAAAGCCATTTCTCAAAGATATCCATAAAAAGTCTCGTCTAAAGTTTGCCACAAGCCACCAGGGAGACACACCAAACATGTGGAAGAAGGTGCTCTGGTCCGATGAAACCAAAATCGAACTTTTTGGCCACAATGCAAAACGATATGTTTGGCGTAAAAGCAACACAGCTCATCACCCTCAACACACCATCCCCACTGTCAAACATGGTGGTGGCAGCATCATGGTTTGGGCCTGCTTTTCTTCAGCAGGGACAGGAAAGATGGTTAAAATTGAGGGGAAGATGGATGCAGCCAAATACAGGACCATTCTGGATGAAAACCTGTTGGAGTCTGCAAAAGACCTGAGACTGGGACAGAGATTTATCTTCCAACAAGACAATGATCCCAAACATACAGCAAAATCTACAAAGGAATAATTCACAAATAAACGTATCAAGGTGTTAGAATGGCCAAGTCAAAGTCCAGACCTGAATCCAATCGAGAATCTGTGGAAAGAGCTGAAAACTGCTGTTCACAAACGCTCTCCATCCAACCTCACTGAGCTCGAGCTGTTTTGCAAGGAAGAATGGGCAAGAATTTCAGTCTCTCGATGTGCAAAACTGATAGAGGCATACCCCAAGCGACTTGCAGCTGTAATCGCAGCAAAAGGTGGCTCTACAAAGTATTAATGCAAGGGGGCCGAATAATTTTGCACGCCCCACTTTTCATTTTTTTCTTAGTTAAAAAAGTTTCAAAAATCCAATAGATTTCGTTCCACTTCACAATTGTGTCCCACTTGTTGGTGATTCTTCACAAAAAATTAAAATTTTATATCTTTATGTTTGAAGCCTGAAATGTGGCAAAAGGATGAAAAGTTCAAGGGGGCCGAATACTTTCGCAAGGCACTGTATGTAATTTGATTAGGCAGATAGAAAATGATCCCTTGCAGTGGAGCTGTGCCCACACTGCAAGGGTTAATAGCTTTGCCTAGGGGAGAGGAAAAACTGTTACTTACCTAATCCTCTGCTCCCCCAGCAGAGAACGTTACCCAATTATCCAGCAGTGAAGTGCCCCTCTGCATCCTCACATGCTATGCTAGTGTAGCACCCTCTAGTGCTCAACCAGTATAGGTAAATTTATTTGGTTGACTCATGTTGTAGTTGTGTGAGTATGTAAATTATCGGGTTACTCCAAGTCAGGCTGGATAACTCTAAAAAGGCAGGTCTCTTGTACCTTCCCCTGGTTCTAGAAGCTTGGAGAAGCTTCTGGAAGTTGGTGGGAGGAGGCCAGGAGGTCCCGATCTGCATACTTGAGGAAATCTGGCAAATCCCCAGGCAGAAGGCACTGGCAGGGTGGCTGGGTCAGTCCTTAAATATAGTGGAGCCTGAGCAGCAAGGGAGTCCGGTAGAAGATGGAGTGCAGAGGTTGCTGTTGTGAGGCCTGGGAGAGGACCCTGGGGCTGGAGGGCTCTGCCTCCTGCCTCCACGCTGGGGTCCAAGTAAAGGAACGAGAGGAAGCCTAGGAGAGGAATCTCCATAACCCTTGGGTCTTGTGCAGAAGACATCTGGGCTGGCATGGGAAGATCTGAACAGCAGCGGGGAGAAAAGGACAGTGCGAGTACCTCAGCACACCCAGGGGCATACAAGAGGAGAGACTGCCAGACGTAGCATACTGTCCAGGGACAGCGTTAACCTAAATCCCAATCCCTTGTCGCTGGGCATCCAGGTGGGCTGGTAGTCAAAGCAGCCAAATGGGCTGGTAATATCTGCAATCATCAGAACTGTGTGAGGTTCTACTGAGGAGACACAATACTCCTGAATACAGTTTGTTACTTTGTGCTATTTCACTAAAGGATACCAAGAGCTCATGGCTCGTAAAGAACTTTGTTACTAATCCATAGAGACTGTGTTTATTCTGGAGGGAGTACAGTCCAGGATCGTCATTTTCTGTGTACATAGAGATGGAAGTTTGTCATCATTTATTGTTCCTTAAAGTGGATGTAAACCCGATTCATGAAATTTGACCTGGGTACATACATCTGCAGCGTTGTCTTATCTCTCTTTAAAGCACTGTGTCCCCTGGCTTTCTCCTGCTCTGTTCTTCTGTTATCAACCTGATAACTTCTGACAAATTCTCTGACACCAGATAAAAGCAGGCTGAATTTTGTGTCGGGGAGGGAGCTATAAATGGATTAGCAGGCAGCTTGCCGTGTCACAGAACACCTCTGAGAGTCTTTGCCTATGAGGAGAGGGGGTGTGTGCCTTTCCTCCAATCAGCTGTCTTGGCTGTGTGGCCAGACTTTGCACTCTGTGCAAATTGAACATGATCTAAACATTCTAAACAGTATATAAAGATGAAGACAGCAGATATACATGTAAAACTTATGTAGGGAGATTTGTTTCATCTCTGTGTATCATCTGAGGCTGTTTACTTCACTGGGTATATGTGAGGGCTTACATCCACTATAGGTCAAGTTGGGCATCCCATAATCCCTATCCCCTATCCAAGTTGTTTCCCCCAATAAAACAACAAAACAAGCCCATGGACTTATTGCTTGTGTCTGGATAAAGGTTGGAAATGCATGTTGCCTGGCTGTGCAGGAATGGGGGGAATCAAGATCCAGCAGGGATAGCGCTACACTAGCTTATGGACCCTGCTCTGGTCTTGATGATGTCAGGACCCTAGACCACCAGAGCGTGGCGGTGCAGAAGCTTTCCAGAACTGGCCTAGCTGCGGGGAGGAGCGCAGGATTGGGTAAGTATGTCTTTTTTCACTGTTCCCCTAGGCACAATCGAGCAATCGGGCTCAGCTCCATTGAAAGGAATATTTTTTTCTTTGCCTGAAGCTGGGCTTTACCTGAGTGCCTGGAGGGCCTATTCCCACGTGTTCCTTTAGATCAGGGGGTCCCCAAACTTTCTAAACAAAAAAGGGCCAGTTTACTGACCTTCAGACTTTAGGAGGGCTAGACTGTGGCTACTGGAAGTAGAAAAGGACCTGACATCTGTAGGAAAAAATAATAGCCCATTGTTTGTTTCAGTGGGAGTATTCGTGCCCCATCATTAGTTTGTTGGTGTCATTGGGAGGAATTGTGCCCCATTGTGGGTGTCATTGGGAGGAACTGTGCCACATTGTGGGTGTCATTGGGAGGAATTGTGCCACATTGTGGGTGTCATTGGGAGGAATTGTGCCACATTGTGGGTGTCATTGGGAGGAATTGTGCCACATTGTGGGTGTCATTGGGAGGAATTGTGCCACATTGTGGGTGTCATTGGGAGGAATTGTGCCACATTGTGGGTGTCATTGGGAGGAATTGTGCCACATTGTGGGTGTCATTGGGAGGAATTGTGCCACATTGTGGGTGTCATTGGGAGGAATTGTGCCACATTGTGGGTGTCATTGGGAGGAATTGTGCCACATTGTGGGTGTCATTGGGAGGAATTGTGCCACATTGTGGGTGCCATTGGGAGGAATTGTGCCACATTGTGGGTGCCATTGGGAGGAATTGTGTTCCTTCATTGGTTTCAGTGAGGGGAATTGTGCCCCATTGTTGGTATCAGTGGATGGAAGATAGTAACCCAGGGGCTGGATAAAAGCAAGCAAAGGGCCACATCTAGCCCCCCGGGCTGAAGTTTGGAGACCCTTTGTTTTGGAGGATCAAAAATTCTGATCACTTAAGCCTCGTACACACGATCAGATTTTCGGACTACCGTTCATCCGGTTTTTGGTGCATGCTAGGCTCATGTCGATAGTGAAGAGGTTACTCACCATCCGAAAATTCTCGTACGACAGAATTCAACTTCGGAAGTGACGTCATGTGTTGTACGTATTCTTTCGGTTCTAAACATGCGTAGTCTTGCTCTTACGGTTTTTTTTTTCGGACGGAAACCGTACTAATTATTCGAAAATCGGACGTTGTGTTCACATACGATTAAAATTTTATAGTCTGCACATCCAGCTTTTATCGTCCGAAAAATCGGAATCGGCTGTCGAAAGTACCATACTAACGATCCAAAAATCAGGGAGATTGTTCGTCAAAAGAAAATTTTACTTCCGATTGTCGTATCGTGTGAACGGGGCTTTAGGATGAAATTTCAGTATTCTATTCCCTTTCAATACAATATTTCAACAACCTGTATTGATGTTGTAATTTTTTATTTTTTTTGCCCAGTTTCGACTTCCCAATTGATCAAATTCTAGGGTTGGATCGAACTAGTCATGGTCGTTTGCTAGGTATCTGGCGAGCACTTGCAATTGTATTCATGATTCCCGCTGCTCCGTAATGGTTAAAATCTGCCATGTGTATGTTTTTTTTTTTTGTTTTTTTTTCATATGCAAGATCTATAAATCTATAGATTTCGAGTCAGGAAAAAAAATTATTTTTTCATATACAAGATCTATAAAGAGCAAAAATCATAATACCAGCGTACGATTATTACTGCTAGAAGCAGAAACGCATTCTATGAATGTATTAAATGTCATTTCTGCACAAAATGAAAAAACACAGGAGGGGGGTTCAAATCCTCGGCACGCACACCTCTCCCTGAGCCCAAGCCTAACACCTTTTTTCCCCGCTTGCAATTACACCCGCCTAATCTAAGATTATCAAAGCATTCTTTCTGTGCATCGCGCCTCTGAAAATTATGCAGCATAGGACAGAGCCGTGTCAGCCAGTTCCATGCAATAAAAAAGAAATAATAGATCCTCCAAGGAACGTGACTCTGATGTGGAAAATCAGAAAAACCGGAGACTGTGTCTGGGAGAAGAGGAAGGATGAGCGACGCACAAACAAGGATCAGCAATGAGGATTGTGGAAGAAGGACTTCAATTTGTCTTATGTTTTTAAAGCTGAATTCCATTTTTTTTTTTTTTGTATTAGCTAAAGAGGAACTCCAGGATCCCCCCCAAAATTCAAGGTCAGCAGCTACAAATACTGTAGCTGCTGACTTTTAACCACTTCAGCCCCGGAAGATTTACCACCCCTTTATGATCAGGCCATTTTTTGCGATACGGCACTGTGCCGCTTTAAAGTGGTTGCAAAGTCTTTTGTGTGACTTCTACCCACAGGTAAGCCTAGAATAAGGCTTTACCTATAGGTAGTGGAAATATCTCCTAAACGTGCGCCGTTTAGGAGATATTTCACTTGTAGTGCGCCGATGTCGTCATCGGCGCATGCGCTGTGAAGGAACGGACCTCTGTGCCGATTCTTCCCCAGAGGCTCCCGCGCGCATGCCCGGGAATGACGTCACGTGGCTCCGTCCAGTTACAGAGCAGGAGTTCACGCCCCTGGAAGGAGGAAGGGCGAAGATGGATGCGGCCTGCACAGGGGACAGCGCGGGCTTCGTTTGCAGGCAAGTGTCACATAATAGGCTAGTATGCAGTGCATACTAGCCCATTATGCTTTTCATTTGCAGGGCTTGCCTGGGAGCAAAAGAGGAAGTAAAACCCATCAGAGTTTACTTCCTCTTTAACTGACAATTGCGCGGACGTGCGACTCTGTACCCAAAACGAAATTGACGTCCTTTTTTTCATACAAATAGAGCTTTCTTTTGGTGGTATTTAATCACCTCCGCGGTTTTTATTTTTTGCGCTATGAAAACGAAAAAATACCGAAAATATACCGTATATACTCGAGTATAAGCCGACCCGAATATAAGCCGAGGCACCTAATTTTACCACAAAAAACTGGGAAAACGTATTGACTCGAGTATAAGCCTAGGGTGTCCATCTGCATGCCTCACTGTGCCTTACTCTGTCCATGTGCATGCCTCACTGTGCCCATGACTAGACTGACGTTTAACATGGGAGTCTATGGAAGGGGCTCCCGGCTTTGAAAAATCGGTGCTCCCCGGCCGTAGGTCCCCCAAACAACAAACTTTGCACACTTGTAGAGAAGAAATGGGGCTATATGTGTGCCAAGATTCGGGTCCAGGGAACCTACAACTGGCCAGTACCGGGTCCCCAAAATCACTGGAGAAATTACCGTTTAACATGGGAGTCTATGGAAGGGGTACCCGGGTTTGAAAAATCGGCGCTCCCCTGCTGTAGGTCCCCTGGACAATAATCTTTGCACACTTGTAGAGGAAGCGTAGGGCTACATGTGTGCTAGGTTTGGGGTCCAGGGGACCTACGGCTGGCCGGTACCGGGTCCCCAAAGTCTGGGAGATCAGGCGCAAAAAGGTGACTCGAGTATAAGCCGAGGGGGGCATTTTCAGCACACAAAAAATGTGCTGAAAAACTCGGCTTATACTCGAGTATATACGGTATATATATATTTTTTACTTTTTGCTATAATAAATATCCCCCCCCCCCCCATAAATAAAAAAAATGTAAAAAAAAATGTCTTCATCCGTTTAGGCCAATATGTATTCTACATATTTTTGGTAAAATACATAAATAAAATTGCAATAAGCGTACAGTATATTGATCGGTTTGTGCAAAAGTTATAGCGTCTACAAAATGGGGGATATATTTATGGCATTTAAAATTTTTTTTTTTTTTTTACTAGTAATGCCAGTGATCAGCAATTTTTAGCGGGACTGCGTCATTGCGGCGGACCATTGACATTTATACAGCGATCAGTGCTATAAAAATGCACGGATAACTGTGTAAATGTCACTGGCAGGGAAGGGGTAAACACTAGGGGGGGGTCAAAGGGTTAAATGTGTTCCCTGGGAGGTGTTTCTAACTGTGGGGGGAGGGGACTGACTGGAAGTACAGAGAGATCGCTGTTCCTAATCACTAGGAACAGACGGTCACTCTGTACTCCCCTGACAGAACGGGGATCTGTTTGTTTACATTGACAGATCCCCGTCCTGGCTCTGTGGAGCGATTGCGGGTGGCCGGCGGACATCGGGGCCGACGGCCACGCACATCAGCTCCCCCGCCGTGCAGCGGGAGCGCACGCCTGCTGTAGCTGTTAAAAGGGACCGACGTACATCTACGGCGATTCGCGGGATCGAGCTGAGAAGGATCGAGGGAGAAGAAAAGGAAAGAGTAAAAAAAGAAAAAAAGGGGACGGGGGAGGGGTCTCTTTGCAGAACTGAAATAAGGGATGGGATGGATGGAGGGAGGGAGTAGGGAAGGTGCTTACTCGACAGGTCCCCGAGAGCCTTTTCCATTGATTTTTCTTGGCATATTTATCACAAGGTAAGTCACCTTGGCTTCTCACTAACCTTGAAAGGGCTTGTGTTTGGCATGCAGAATTTGATATGCATAGCCAATTTGTACATATTTTTTTCCCCTTATTTTTCAAACCCATGGCACGGTGCGCCAAAACAAAACACCAAAGTGTACCAAAAAGTACATATGGACAATTTTGCAAATTTTGCATGGAAAATTTAGCAAAAAAGTTATTTTTCACTTTTACTCATGTGCGATGATGAGGCTGCACTGATGGGCACTGATAGGCAGCAATGATGGGCACGGATTGGCTGCACTGATGGGCACCAATAGGCTGCTGCTGCTATGATGGGCACTATAAGGCTGCTGCTGCTGCTATGATGGGCACTATAAGGCTGCAATGATGAGGTAGCACTGATGGGCACTGATAGGTGGTACTCACCGCCGGTAAATAAAGATCAAGCCCACAACCCCAGCACCCAGCTGTCAAACTGGGAAGGAGATGTCGGAGGTGGGCGAGCAGTGAGAGCAAGCAAGGGAAGCCCTCAGCCACGCTCATCACAGCCCCACCCACTAGAGGACAACATGGTTCACACAAAGGAGCGTGTTACCTGCTCCACGCAAGCCGCATCCTCAATTACCGGCCAGCCTTAGTCCGCACACATGGGGGGTCCAAACTGCTGCGGCAGAACAGCCCAGGCGCCAGGAAGCAATTTCCAGCCACAATGGTGACGTGGCGCCTAGGTTTGGTCAAGCCCTGCCATAGGCGGATCGAAAATTAATCCGGGTCCTGCTGATCCGGCCAATTTCGATCCGTCTATGACCGGCTTAACAGAGGTGGTGCAATCAGGCTTCAATGTGTATGGTCAACTTAAGCTAAATTCCACCAACTATACACTCTCCTCTGGTTCTCCCTCTTTAGATTTAGGATATATACCTTTTGGCCAGTCATGTGACTTCCTGGAGATAATCCTCTTCTCTCCCAGCATTGGCGGCCCTCCTTGCTGCAGAGAGCACCTTGGGGGGGTGTCCATGACTACCTGGGTTTAAAGGAAGTAGTTTGAATGATGCTGGGCATCATTCAGCTCAGAAAAAGGACTGATGCGAGGGTGAGTGCTTTGAAAGGTAAAGGGCAGTCTTTCTCAAACCTTTCAACACAGAGGAACACTTGAAATAACTTTCTGGTCTCAGGGAACCCCTTCTAAAAATTACTATATGTAATAAAAACAAAACAAAAAACTTACTATATGTATTTACAACTCATGATACATTAGTGTGATGGTCAGTGGGAAGAATGTTCCTTATGCCGCGTACACACGACCATTTTTCTCGTCGGGCGAGAAAAACGGCTGTGTGTAGGCTCTCCAGCAGTTTTCCCGACGAGAAAACCGCCGAGAATCACGCCGATAAAAATTAGAACATGCACTAATTTTCTCGTCGCGAATCGCTGCATTTTTTTCCTCTGCAGTTTTCCCATAGGGAAACACTGCCAGGGAGCCTACACACGGACGGTTTTCTCGACCAAGAGAAAACATGTCGTGAAAAACGGCCGTGTGTAGACTGGGAAAAGGGGACCAAGCCGGTCCTTGTTTTTCCCGTCGGGTTTCACGGAGGTGTTTTCACCGCCCAGAAACTCGGTCGTGTGTACGCGGCATTACACTTGTGGCCATTGGGAAGAATTACCCCCTTACAGATATTTACAAAGATCAATGGTGTGAATGGGAACTTATCTGAGAAGCAGAAATTGCTCATGGAACCCCTAGCAACCTCTTGAGGAACGTTAGGGTCCCATGGAACCCTGGTTGAGAAAACCTGGCGAAAGGGTAAGGGCGAAGGAAGTGATTGGTTATGGGATTTAAGACAGTGCTGCTATCTTGTCTTTGTGTTTTTAGAAGTCCCAGATCCAGTTTCAAGTCAAAATTCCCCATAGATAGGTTGGCACAAGTCACCAACCTCCTCGGTTACAAGTTTCTGCCCACCCCACGGGTCCTTGAAGCCCATGCCAAGCTGGCAGTCCATCTTGACTCTCATCCATCCCCCAGAACCTGCATGTGAGCCGAAATCCCACTCTTCCTCTGAACACACGGAGGTTGGCTTGGCAACACTGTCAGAGACTCGCTCTACTTTGTCCCCCCTCCAAGCGTCGCTTTAAAAGAAGCCCCTAACAAGCGCGTACTCCTGTTCTCCGGTTAATTACCAGCAGCCAGCTGATGACAAGATGAACTACCTGCAGAGCAGCCCCCGTGAGCCGTACACTGAGCTGTGGGGCGGTCTTGCATGTAGACAGCATCCCGCCTGTGAATGACAGGATGTGGAGAGCGCCACAGAAGCGGATAGAAGGAGGGAGAGCTCCGAACCCATTTCACAGACCACTGAACTGTCAGTCGCTCACTCACTGGGACAGGTTACTCTTGTTTTCCCGATCCCTGGGTGGTGGGGGTGTGTTTTATGGTGTATTACACTGCACTATGCCAGACTGCTGCATCGCATGCATCACGGCATCGGGATTCTTCAAAATTGCCCAAAGGGGAGGCAGCCATATTGAGCTCAGCTCTGGTTCTATAAATCACACAGGATAAAAAAGTAAAATCCGACCTTCCCTTCAGTCTTGCACCCTTGTACAACCTCCTCTCATGTACTGAAAATGCTTACTCTGATTTTACTGCACACTGTGAGCTTCTCTAAGTGTCTATTGGAAGTTGCAGCCAGTTAAATAGATCCCATGCGGTCTGTATGCAAATGTAGTCTGACGAGGAACACTCCCCCCAGATTGACATCCACCCATCAAGGCATTTCATTAACCCTTCCAAAAAGCAGCCCACTGCTTGCAACATGGGTGAAAGCTCTTGAGAGGAGTACTAAGGCTGAGGAAACTATGTAGAGCACCCTGGCACCAGCCATGATGGCTTGCACTGCATAGCGAAGCACAGAGACTCAGAGATGACACCAGGTATGTAATGAAAAGGGAGAGGTTTTATCTTAAAATATAATAGGCATATGTTGTCTGGCGTAAATATAAATATGGTGCAGCGCTAAAGGTGTAAAAAAAAATATATAATGATACCAGAACTATAGTACACCCCCCCCCCCTTATCAAAATACTACAATGTTCCCTCATCCAAATATAACTCCTTAGCATGCACAATGTATCAATCACCATTAAATATGTGTCCACTTAAACTATCAAACAACAAATGGATTATACCAGCACTTTCTGCTTTCCATACACCAGAAATAACACAGCAAAAAGTGATGCAAGATGCTCCGCCCTACGTGTTTCGACGACTGGAAATCGTCAGAGACAGTACTACCCTACCTCACTCCGCTGTCTGAGCAGACTGGTCCACAATCTGCTCAGAGAATATAACCTTTTGGACTTTAGGGAGGAAGAGGATGTCTGAAGATTTCTCCTACTCTCGCTTGTATGTCTGTCTTTTCAATAAAGTTCCGGGCCTGTGAACTCTTTTGCCTTACCTTATCCCTTATTTCTACCCCCCATCACACCTGTTGCTTGTCGAAATGTTTAGAAATGTTTTCAAAACTTTTTGAACTGTAGGCTTTTGATGAGGTTCCATGTGGAGCAGAGGACATGTGGATTTTGGCCGGTTCACAGCTCCCTGAGCAGAGAGCTGGTGACTGACGGTCACCGGCTCTCTGCTCTGCAAATCCTAACACCCCTCTCCCCCCCCCCCACCGCGCTCACTGGAGCGCTGGGCTGTGGAGGGGGCGGGAGCCGCCAGCTCAGGCTCTCAGAGGCTCGCTAAGAGGCGGAGCCGGGTGCCGGTCCAGGCATATGGGCCGATCAGGACCATATGGTCACGATCCTTCCCGAGCCTGGACCGGCTCTGTGATGTCAGCTGACAGCAGGCTTTAGCCCGCTGTCTGCTGAAAATGGGTCACAGGAGTGCAGAACAAACTGCACGCCTGTGATCCACAGGTGTAACGCCAAATGAGCTTTGGCTGTACTTCTCCTTTAAAAGACTGTTTTTATATATATATATATATATATATATATATATATATATATATATATATTGTGACAGCAGGAAGGTAAAGTCACCTGGTTGCATCCAGGGGGGTAGATATATTTCTCCCAGATTCAGGCTTTATGCCGACTTATACAACTAGGGAGTTGATGAAGCCCAGCTGAGGCTAGTGGGCTCATGAATGACTCATACCTCTAGGGAGAGTGCTGGGCGTCGTGAGACAGGGAGTTGATGAGACCAGCTGAAGCTTGTCAGCTCATTTAGGCCTCTATAAGAACTCCCAGCTTCATTAGATGTTAGCTCATGCCTGGAACCAGACCTGTGTGGACTGTCTAGGGAGAGTGAACCCCTGTGCGGTGAGGCAAAGCCTGTGTGGCTATTTGTTTGGACTTTTACTAAACCAGGGACTTAGGGACTAGGACAGCACCAGGCTGATCCCAGTTGTTAGTTTAGGAAACCTGCATGTTTAGTCAGAGGTCAAACTGACCAGGATTTATTTTGTTTGTTTCTTTTTGGCTTTGCTGTGTTTTTGTCACTGTACATAGAGAAATAAACCGCACCTTTTGATTTTGAAAACCACAACCTCCGTCTGCTGGCCCTGTTTTTGTGTGGGGAGCCCAACCAGGGGGTCACACACACCCGCTACCGAGTTAACCCCCTCACAGTTGGTGGAGAACCAGTGGCAGTTTTTTTTAAGCCAGCATGGAGGAGATACTGAAACAGCTGGCTCTAGCAAATGCCACTCAACAGCAGACAAATGCAGGTTTGCAAAGGAGCCTTGCAGCCCAGCAGCAAGCTCATCAACAAGCCCAGCAGCAATCTGAGGCCCGCTTCATAGACCTGTTACAGAAGCAAGAGCAGAGACTACAACAAATGGAAGCAGTAATGCAGCAACGTCCGCAGACCAGTGAGGAAAGCCGTCCCACTAATACCGCGTCCTTTGGGGTGAGTCGTTTATTGACAAAAATGACTGGAGAGGATGATCCAGAGGTATTTTTGACCACATTTGAAAGGACTGCTGAAAGAGAAAAGTGGCCTGAGGAGCAGTGGGCTGGACTGGTGGCTCCTCTGTTAACTGGTGAATCGCAGAAGGCTTACTATGACCTAGAGCCTGACCAAGCAAAAGACTATGTGATGCTAAAAGCTGAAATATTGGCAAGGCTGGGTGTCACCCTGGCTGTCCGGGCTCAGCGTGTGCATAACTGGACTTTCCAGCTTGGAAAACCCCCCAGGTCTCAAATGTATGATCTCATTCACCTGAGCAGGAAGTGGCTACAGCCAGAGACTTTGTCCGCACCAGAGATTGTGGAACGTGTTGTAATGGATCGGTTTTTGAGAGCTCTTCCTACTGCCATCCAAAAGTGGGTAAGCCATGGAGACCCAGAGACGGCCGGTGGTCTTGTGGATCGTGTAGAGAAATACTTGGCTACAGAGAACCTGACGGCCTCTTCCAGAGACACTCGGACTTTCCACCCTAAGACCAGACCATCCCCAGGGGCGGATAAGAGGATTCCAAGGGGTGAGGGTGGAGAGAGTGAGAGGGTGGGAGCTCTACCCCAAGTTTGGCGAGAACAGCCTGGGAAATCAGCGGCTCAAGAGGCCGCAAGAAGGATCGTTTGCTACCGCTGCCGGCAAGCGGGACATATTGCAGCCAATTGCCCGGTTGTGGAGGAACCCATGCAGTGTGACTTTGACGGGCAGACGTCAGTCGCTGTGTGCGACAGTCGCATGCACTGCCATTCGAGGAACTGAGAAACATTTATGCAAAATGTGTATTAATGGTAGAAATGTTGTGGTATTACTGGATTCAGGTAGCCTTGTGACCCTGATAAAGGCTGAATTAGTTAAAACAGAGGTCTCTGGGAATAGCAAGGTAGCTGTTATTTGTGTGCATGGGGACACCCGAGAGTATCCAGTGACTACAGTGTGTTTCGAGACCCCCAAAGGTACCCTCTCTCATCCAGTGGGCTTAGTATCTCAGTTACCGCATGACGCCATTGTGGGAAGGGATTTTCCGAAGTTCTGGGAACTGTGGGATGATCCTGAGCCCCCCACTGGTGCCCCTATGTACCAGGAATGTGATAGCCAGAACTCCTCTGAGAGTGGTGAGGACTCTCCAGAATTTCCCTTGTCAGTATTTGCAGGGGAGACTCAAGAAACTGGAGAGGAGCCCACCTCCTCAGACGAAAACCTACCGTCTGTGGAGTTTTCTGATCTGGAGGTTCACAGGGAAAATTTTGCCACAGAACAGTTAAAAGACCCCGCCCTAATAAAGGCACGGGAAAACGTAGTGGAAATAGATGGCGAGTTAGTGAACCCAGATAATACCTGCACTTACCCATACTTCAGCGTAGAGAAGGACCTACTGTATCGGGTGGCAAAAAGGGCAGAAGAAACCGTTGAGCAGCTGGTGGTGCCCAAACCTTACAGGAAGTTGGTGTTGGAGTTGGCCCATGGGCACATTCTTGGAGGTCATCTGGGGACAGAGAAAACCCGAGAGAGGGTATTACAGAGATTCTATTGTCCTGGGGTGATGAAGGACATAGAAAATTATTGTTCCTCCTGCCCTGTGTGTCAGAGGTCGGCCCCGATGCCACATTTCCGTAGCCCGCTGGTCCCTCTACCCATCATTGAGGTCCCGTTTGAGAGAATCGCAATGGATTTGGTAGGTCCTATAATCAAGTCCGCTAGGGGGCACCAGTACATATTGGTTATAATGGACTATGCCACCCGTTATCCAGAAGCGATCCCTCTCAGAAATACCTCGGCCAAAACCATAGCCAAAGAGCTATCTCTTGTTTTTAGCCGGGTGGGTATTTGTAAAGAACTGCTTACGGACCAAGGTACACCCTTTATGTCCCGGGTTATGAAAGAGCTGTGTAAATTGCTCAAAGTGACGCAATTGCGTACATCTGTGTATCACCCCCAAACCGATGGGCTGGTTGAAAGATTCAACAAAACCCTAAAACAAATGTTGAAGAAAGTGGTGGATAGAGATGGAAAGGATTGGGACTGTCTACTTCCTTATTTGATGTTTGCTATTAGGGAGGTGCCCCAATCCTCTACGGGATTCTCCCCCTTTGAGTTACTGTATGGGAGACACCCAAGAGGGCTGTTGGATATTGCCAAGGAAACTTGGGAAAGTGAGAGTTCTCCCCACAGGAGTGTGATTGAGCATGTCGCCCTGATGCAAGATCGAATTGCACAGGTAATGCCCATCGTGAAGGAACATTTGGCCCAAGCGCAGTTGGCACAGCAGAGAGTGTACAACCGTGGAGCAAAATCCCGTACCTTTTCCCCGGGGGATAGGATATTGGTACTTGTCCCTACGGTTGAAAGTAAATTCCTTGCCAAATGGCAAGGCCCCTACGAGATAATGGAAAAAGTGAGCAAAGTGAATTACAAGGTCAGACAACCAGGAAGGCGAAAGCCCGAACAGATATATCACGTTAATCTGTTGAAAGCCTGGAGGGATAGAGAGTCCCTAGTCGCAGAAACTTGGTCACCAGCTCAAACTGGTTGCGTGATTCCGGAGGTTGGAATAGCAGCCACCTTGTCACAACCCCAACAACAGGAGGTTAAGGAGTTTGTGCTTCGCAACAAGGAGGTGTTCTCTGAGCTGCCAGGACAAACATCTGGGGTAGAGCATGATATTATTACCCCGCCCGGTGAAAGGGTGAAGTTAAAACCCTATCGGATCCCAGAGGCCCGACGGGAGGCAATACGGGAGGAAGTACAGAAAATGCTGAACTTAGGGGTGATAGAGGAGTCCCAAAGTGATTGGTCTAGTCCCATTGTGTTGGTGCCTAAACCGGATGGGAGCTGGCGATTTTGTAACGATTTTCGTCAGTTGAACAAAGTTACAAAATTTGACACCTACCCCATGCCACGTATAGATGAGTTGATCGACCGGCTGGGAACAGCCCGATACATGACGACTCTTGACCTCACAAAAGGGTATTGGCAAATTCCCCTGGCCAAGTCGGCCAAAGAGAAAACCGCATTTGTAACCCCAGACGGGGCGTTCCAATATAAGAGAATGCCGTTCGGGTTACAGAATGCGCCGGCCACATTCCAGCGGAAAATGGACCAGATACTGAGGCCCCATCGGAAGTATGCTGCGGCTTACCTGGATGACGTAATTGTCCATAGCACAGATTGGGCCTCACATCTGCCAAAAGTGCAAGCAGTCCTAGACTCTATCCGGGAAGCGGGGTTTACGGCTAACCCCAAGAAGTGTACCATTGGGCAGGAGGAGGCCAAATATCTTGGGTACACCATTGGCAGGGGAGTAATAAAACCCCAACTCAACAAAGTCGAGGCCATCCAGAGTTGGCCACGTCCCAACAGCAAGAAGCAGGTACGAGCCTTTCTGGGAATCGCGGGTTATTATCGGCGCTTCATTCCCCACTTTGCTTCTAAGGCTGTGCCCCTAACCAACCTGACGAAAGGGAAAGGGTCGGTCATGATTAAATGGACCCCCGAGGCTGAGGCAGCATTCCAATTCTTGAAACAAGCCTTATGTAGCCAGCCAGTGTTGTACTCACCCGACTTCTCTAAAGACTTTGTCGTACAAAGTGATGCGTCAGATGTGGGGTTAGGAGCAGTATTGTCCCAGGTCTGGAACGGGGAAGAGCACCCAGTCATTTACCTCAGCAGGAAGTTGAAGTCCCATGAGGTAAATTACGCCACGGTTGAAAAGGAGTGTTTAGCGGTGAAGTGGGCTCTAGATTCCCTTCGGTACTATCTGCTAGGTAGGCACTTTGACATGGTTATGGATCACGCTCCGTTAAAGTGGATGGCTCAAAACAAGGAGACAAATAGAAGAGTGAATAGGTGGTTCCTGGCCCTACAGGAATTCAACTTCACAGTAAAGCATCGCCCTGGCGTTCAAATGGGGAATGTGGATGCTTTGTCTCGAGTACATGAATGCCTGATTGCTGGTGTTCCAACCCCAAGGTTAAAACAAGAGGGGGGGGGGGTATGTGACAGCAGGAAGGTAAAGTCACCTGGTTGCATCCAGGGGGGTAGATATATTTCTCCCAGATTCAGGCTTTATGCCGACTTATACAACTAGGGAGTTGATGAAGCCCAGCTGAGGCTAGTGGGCTCATGAATGACTCATACCTCTAGGGAGAGTGCTGGGCGTCGTGAGACAGGGAGTTGATGAGACCAGCTGAAGCTTGTCAGCTCATTTAGGCCTCTATAAGAACTCCCAGCTTCATTAGATGTTAGCTCATGCCTGGAACCAGACCTGTGTGGACTGTCTAGGGAGAGTGAACCCCTGTGCGGTGAGGCAAAGCCTGTGTGGCTATTTGTTTGGACTTTTACTAAACCAGGGACTTAGGGACTAGGACAGCACCAGGCTGATCCCAGTTGTTAGTTTAGGAAACCTGCATGTTTAGTCAGAGGTCAAACTGACCAGGATTTATTTTGTTTGTTTCTTTTTGGCTTTGCTGTGTTTTTGTCACTGTACATAGAGAAATAAACCGCACCTTTTGATTTTGAAAACCACAACCTCCGTCTGCTGGCCCTGTTTTTGTGTGGGGAGCCCAACCAGGGGGTCACACACACCCGCTACCGAGTTAACCCCCTCACAATATATATATATCTCTTATATAAAATAAAGTGTATTTAAAAAAAAAACACAAGCATATTACTAAGGGCAGTAGGGTCAAGCCGGACAAGCGGTCATTGTGCATCTGGGTAGATGCTGGTACATGGTGTTGCTAAGTAAAAGCATTATTACATAGGCAGACAGCTCTAGGCCCCATAGCAGTTGGATGGTTTGCTATGGTATTGGCTATGTTTAGTCTTTTGCTGACATAGTAAGGACTTGTATACACAGGGGTTGTTTACCTGCGTTTGAAACAAACGTCATAGGCAGTTCAGCAGATTCCAATTTACTTCGATAATACATTGCTGATAACAGGTCCGAGACTGTGTTTGACCTGCTTTACTTTTTTTCTGAACGCAGCATGTGATCCTTCGGAGAGGAGTTTGCATTGCAGGCAAAACAGGTCAAACACAGCCTTTTGCGTTTGTATACAAACGCTTGAGCCGCACTCGAATGTAAAAACCTGCGTTTGACAGCAATATCCATTGGACGCAATAAAAATCTGCAACCACAGGAGTGAGACTCTATGATTGGGTAGAGCTGCAATCTCCAGTGCTGGCATTCAGCTAAGTTACACTATATCACCAAAAGTATTGGGACGCCTGCCTTTACACGCACATGAACTTGAATGGCATCCCAGTCTAAAGCCCCATACACACTATAAGATTTTTGTCTTTAGATTTCCCAAAATGATGTAGTGCAAGGGCCTGCCTGATTGCATTCAAATTGAAACTCTTAAGGTTGGACCTCATATTATATGGTTTTGGTAAATCTGAAGACAAAAATCTGCAGAAAATCGAATAGTGTGTATGGTGTCTTAGTCTGTAGGGTTCAATATTGAGTTGGCCCACCCTTTGCAGCTATAAACAGCTTCAACTCTTCTGGGAAGGCTGTCTACAAGGTTTAGGAGTGTGTCTGTGGGAATGTTTGACCTTTCTTCCAGAAGCACATTTGTGAGGTCAGGCACTGATGTTCGACGAGAAGGCCCGGCTTACATTCTCCTCTCTAATTCATCCTAAAGGTGTTCTTTCGGGTTGAGGTAAGGACTCTGTGCAGGCCAGTCAAGTTCCTCCACCCCAACTCGCTCATCCATGTCTTTATGGACCTTGCATTTTGCACTGGTCCAAATCATTTGGTGGAGGGGGGATTATGGTGTGGGGTCGTTTTTCAGGGGTTGGACTTGGCCCCTTAGTTCCAGTGAAGGGAACGCTTAAGGCGTCAGCATACCAAGACAACTTGGGCAGTTTCATGCTCCCAACTTTGTGGGAACAGTTTGGGGATAACCCCTTACTTTTCTAATATAACTGTGCACCAGTGCACAAAGCAAGGTCCATAAAGACATGGACGAGCAAGTTTGGGCTGAAGGAACTTGACTGACCTACACAGAGTCCCGACCTTAACCCGATAGAACACCTTTGGAATGAATTAGAGCGGAGACTGCGAGCCAGACCTTCCTTGTCCAACATCAGTGTCTGACCTTTCCAGAAGAGGTGAAGCTGTTATAGGTGCAAAGGGTGGGCCAACTCAACACTGAACCTTAGGGACTAAGACTGGGATGCCATTAAAATGTGTGTATAAAGGCAGGTGTCCCAATACTTTTGACAATATAGTGTATATTAAAAGCTAGTGAGAGATTACGCTAAAAGGTGTCGACTAATCAAGTGCAGTGCAGCTCACAGCATCCTTATGCCGCGTACACACGATCGGAAATTCCGACAACAAATGTCCGATGTGAGTTTTTTGTCGGAAATTCCGACCGTGTGTAGGCTCCATCGGACATTTGCTGTCGGAATTTCCGACCAGAAAAATTTGAGAGCTGGTTCTCAAATTTTCCGACAAGAAAAGTTCTTGTCGGAAATTCCGATCGTCTGTATGCAATTCCGACGCACAAAAAAACATGCATGCTCAGAATCAAGCAGAAGAGCCGAACTGCCTATTGAACTTCACTGATCTCGTCTCGTCGTACATCTTGTACGTCACCGCGTTCTTGACGTTCGGAATTTCCGACAAGATCTGTGTGACCGTGTGTATGCAACACAAGTTTGAGCCAAGATTCCGTCGGAAAAAAATCCACGGTTTTGTTGTCGGAATTTCCGATCGTGTGTACGCGGCATTAGAAGAGAAGCCATGTATGCAGGCGATTTGGAAAGCTTTAGGTCAAACAGTACATAAGGCTACATTCACTTTTTGGTTTAGCGTTAAAAAATCGTAGCCTAATCTTTTGTGAAGCAAGATTTTTTTAGGATGAGGAGAAGGACTGTCATCTTTACACAATGAACCATAATAGCTGATCTTGCGTTGGTCTGCACAAGGTGCGTCATGGCGTCTATCACCCCCATCGGCAGCTCTCTGCGTGATCTGATTAGCAGCTGGTGACACTGCGGCAGCACCTGGAATGCCCTGATCTAAGCATTTTAATCATGAGGTTGTGTGTAATGATAACCGTGTGCACAGCCCAGCCCACCTCAGCCCACACAGGTGCAATTACAGCCGCCTGTTCACACTCATTAAGCACTGATGCACCTCATTAGGAGGAGGAAGGCGCTGTAACGTAGAGGCGACGGACGGGTGGCAAATCGCGTTTTTCTCTCAACCCATTCTCAGCACACATGTCTGTGTTAAAAGCCAGGCATCGGTCTCAGCTATGGCATAAAGGTGCCCATTCACTGACCCAAACATGATCCAAACTGCGCACTCTAACCAAATGTTGCTAAAATTTGGAAGGGATACTGTTATGCGCACTCGAGAGACGGAATGTGGTGTGGCACAAGATCAGGAACCATTTAAGAGATAGAGAGTTAGGCCCCTTTCACACGAGAGGAGGTCTGGCTGTCCGTTTTTCAGCTGGACCCAATGGGACCCTCCATTCTCCTCTATGGGCAGTCCGATGTAAACATCGGCTTCGCTCAGCAGGGGATCAAGGAACGGATCCCCTGCTGAGCAAAACCGGATCTGGTCTGTGTGAAAGGGGCCTAAATTTGCAGACTAGTCTAGCGACCTACCTACAAATGTATCTATACTACCGTATAAGCTGAGTTTTTCAGCACATTTTTTTGTGCTGAAAATGCCCCCCTCGGCTTATACTCGAGTCACCTTTTTGCACCTGATCTCCCGGGCTTTGGGGATCCGGTACCGACCGGCCGTAGGTTCCCTGGACCCCAATCTTGGCACACATATAGCCCAACTCTTCCTCTACAAGTGTGCAAAGGTTGTTGTCTGGGAAACCTACGGCTGGGGAGCACAGATTTTTCAAAGCTGGGCACCTCTTCCATAGACTCCCATGTTAAACGGTAATTTCTCCTGTAATTTTGGGGACCCAGTACCGGCCGGTCGTAGGTCCCCTGGACCCGGAACTTAGCACACATGTAGCCCCATTTCCCCTCTATAAGTGTGCAAAGTTTTTTGTCTGTGGGAGCTACGGCCGGGGAGCACTCATTTTTCAAATCCGGGCACCCCTTACTAAGACTCCCATGTTAAACATCAGTCTAGTCATGGGAGTTTTTGGGTGTGTTTCACACGCCATGGGCTTTTCAAAAAAAAAAAAAAAAAATCAGTCTAGTCATGGGCACAGTGAGGCATGGACACAGTGAGGCACAGTGAGGCATTCAGATGGACACCCTAGGCTTATACTCGAGTCAATAAGTTTTCCCAGTTTTTTGTGGTCAAATTAGGTGCCTCGGCTTATATTCAGGTCGGCTTATACTCGAGTATATACGGTATATGGCCAAAAGCACGTGGATATCCTCCAAGTGATTGAGTTCTGGCGTTTCCAGTGAAGGGTACTATAAATTGCTACAGCATACAAAGACGCTTTAGATAATTTGCACTTTCCAACCTTGTGTTAACAGTTTGGGGAAAACCCTTGTTCCAGAATGACTGTGCCCTTGGGCACAAAGCCAGCTTCATAAAGACCTGGCAAAGTGAGCTTGGTGTGTAGGAACTTGAATGGCCTACACCCTGAGCCAACCCTTAAGATAAACTGGAACACCGGTTGTGAGCCAGGTCTTCTCATCTAACGTCAGCACCAGACCTCACAAATGTGCTTGTTGGCTGAATAGGCATAAATTCCCACATACACATTCACTGCGAAATCTCTGAAAACTGAAAACCACTCCAGAAGAGAGGGGGTTTTTATAGCCCTAAAGGGGGAATAAGGAGGCAACTCCATAATAATGCCTATGATTGTGGAGTGGAAAGTCCTACAAGCTGATATAGGTGTGATGGTTAGGTGCCCACTTTTAGCCATATACAGTGGGGAGAACAAGTATTTGATACACTGCCGATTTTGCAGGTTTACCTACTTACAAAGCATGTAGAGGTCTGTCATTTTTATCATAGGTACTCTTCAACTGTGAGAGACGTAAAAATTCTGAAAATCACATTGTATGATTTTTAAGCAATTCATTTGCATTTTATTGCATGACATAAGTAAGTATTTGATACATCAGAAAAGCAGAACCTAATATTTGGTACAGAAACCTTTGTTTGCAATTACAGAGATCATACGTTTCCTGTAGTTCTTGACCAGGTTTGCACACACTGCAGCAGGGATTTTGGCCCACTCCTCCATACAGAGCTTCTCCAGATCCTTCAGGTTTTGGGGCTGTCGCTGGGCAATTAGGACTTTCAGCTCCCTCCAAAGATTTTCTATTGGGTTCAGGTCTGGAGACTGGCTAGGCCACTGCAGGACCTTGAGATCCTTCTTACGGAGCCACTCCTTAGTTGCCCTGGCTATGTGTTTCAGGTCGTTGTCATGCTGGAAGACCCAACCACGACCCATCTTCAATGCTCTTACTGAGGAAAGGAGGTTGTTGGCCAAGATCTCGAGATACATGGCCCCATCCATCCTCCCCTCAATACCGTGCAGTCGTCCTGTCCCCTTTGCAGAAAAGCATCCCAAAGAATGATGTTTCCACCTCCATGCTTCAGGGTTGGGATGGTGGTGTTGGGGTTGTACTCATTCTCCTTCCTTCTCCAAACACGGCGAGTGGAGTTTAGACCAAAAAGCTCAAATTTTGTCTCATCAGATCACATGACCTTCTCCCATTCCTGCTCTGGATCATCCAGATGTCCATTGGCAAACTTCAGACGGGCCTGGACATGCGCTGGCTTGAGCAGGGGGACCTTGCATGCGCTGCAGAATTTTAATCGTAGTGTGTTACTAATGGTTTTCTTTGAGACTGTGGTCCCAGTTCTCTTCAGGTCATTGACGAGGTCCTGCCGTGTAGTTCTGGGCTGATTCCTCACCTTCCTCATGATCTCTGATGCCCCACCAGGTGAGATCTTGCATGGAGCCCCAGACCGAGGGAGATTGACCGTCATCTTGAACTTCTTCCATTTTCTAATAATTGTGCCAACAGTTGTTGCCTTCTCAACAAGCTGCTTGCCTATTGTCCTGTAGCCCATCCCAGCCTTGTGCAGGTCTACAATTATATCCCTGATGTCCTTACACAGCTCTCTGGTCTTGGCCATTGTGGAGAGGTTGGAGTCTGTTTGAGTGTGTGGACAGGTGTCTTTTATACAGGTAACGAGTTCAAACAGGTGCAGTTAATACAGGTAATGAGTGGAGAATAGGGAGGGCTTCTTTAAAAAAATAGCAGGTCTGTGAGAGCCGGAATTCTTACTGGTGGGTAGGTGATCAAATACTTATGTCATGCAATAAAATGAAAATTAATTATTTATAGTATAAATTCTACTACAACAGGGGTCGCCAAACAAGGGGCCAGTTTGTGGTCCTTTCAGACTTTAGGGTGGGCCAGACTATGGCCAGTGGGGGTAGAAAATGTACTGGTGTCAGTGAGGGGAATAGTGCCCCGTCATTGGAGTCAGTGGCAGGACTAGTGCCCCGTCATTGGAGTCAGTGGCAGGACTAGTGCCCCGTCATTGGAGTCAGTGGCAGGACTAGTGCCCCGTCATTGGAGTCAGTGGCAGGACTAGTGCCCCGTCATTGGAGTCAGTGGCAGGACTAGTGCCCCGTCATTGGAGTCAGTGGCAGGACTAATGCCCCGTCATTGGAGTCAGTGGCAGGACTAATGCCCCGTCATTGGAGTCAGTGGCAGGACTAATGCCCCGTCATTGGAGTCAGTGGCAGGACTAATGCCCCGTCATTGGAGTCAGTGGCAGGACTAGTGCCCCGTCATTGGAGTCAGTGGCAGGACTAGTGCCCCGTCATTGGAGTCAGTGGCAGGACTAATGCCCCGTCATTGGAGTCAGTGGCAGGACTAATGCCCCTTCATTGGAGTCAGTGGCAGGACTAATGCCCCATCATTGGAGTCAGTGGCAGGACTAATGCCCCATCATTGGAGTCAGTGGCAGGACTAATGCCCCATCATTGGAGTCAGTGGCAAGACTAATGCCCCATCATTGGAGTCAGTGGCAAGACTAATGCCCCATCATTGGAGTCAGTGGCAAGACTAATGCCCCATCATTGGAGTCAGTGGCAAGACTAATGCCCCATCATTGGAGTCAGTGGCAGGACTAATGCCCCATCATTGGAGTCAGTGGCAGGACTAATGCCCCATCATTGGAGTCAGTGGCAGGACTAATGCCCCATCATTGGAGTCAGTGGCAGGACTAATGCCCCATCATTGGAGTCAGTGGCAGGACTAATGCCCCATCATTGGAGTCAGTGGCAGGTCTAGTGCCCCATCGTGGGTGTCAGTGGTAGGAATTGTGTCCCATTGTTGGTGTCAGTAGGAGGAATAGTGCCCGAAGGGTTGGATAAAGAAAAGCAAAGGGCCACAGTTTAGGGACCGCTGTTCTACAACAACAACAAAAATGTGGAAAGGCCATCTTGTAAAATGGAAAGGCCACAACATTCTGTCTCACTCACTCCCATCACAAAGACACAAAAAACAATCCGTTTCGAAGGGGTTAGTTGGCCCGCAAAACATGGAACTGGTTATCAAGTGAGAGACGAGCTTTTGCTTTGTCTACTGCAATTAGTTGGGAGGCAAAAATTTGGCAAATGTCTTCAAGGCGCTGAGAAATATGCCAGAGAGAAATTTTTCAGCTATGTTCACGTGAAGTGAATTTGCAGGCTCAGACTTGGCTTATTGGCTAATTATTTGAGTGAATGTTTCCAAACTCAGTCATTATTCTTCGGGCAAAGAAAGATCTGGTGACTTTACAGTTGAGGATATGAAATCTCAGCTTAAAAAAAAGGGGAGGACAAATGCAACTTACTTTGTTTATCCAACCTTCAAAATCAAGGACTAGTTACTCAATAGCACTGACTTCACAATCTGCTGCTAAGGGATTCACGGTGAACCTCAAAACTGTGGTCTCTTAGCCCTGGTTCACACTGGTGCGATTTGACATGCAATTTGACATGTCAAATTGCATGTCAAATCGGCGAAATTTGCCGCAAATTGCGGGCAATGGCACCGTCCTAATCGGTGCGACGCCGCATCTGCGGCGCTGCACCGATTACAAAAAGTAGTTTCTGTACTACTTTTTGCGATTTCAGCTGCGATTTACATTGACATCTGTTTAAGATGTCTTTGAAATCGCGGCTGAAATCGGAACTGCCAGCAGGAGTGAAATCGTGCGAGTTCAGCTGAACTCGCAGGCTTCACTCCCGGAGCCCCAGTGTGAACGTGGGCTTATAAAGTATGAAAATGTATACTTTTCGTACAATTGGCACTCAGAACCACACCCTAATGCATCCCGCAATCCAATGCGAGACCTTGGCAACCTATTTAGATGCGTTCCTGTACTGCACTGCTACAATTGTAGGTGGCATTCTTCAAAATGACCAAACAAGACCAAACAACAGTGGGCTTAGGGGCTTCCATTACGGCCTGCGCCAATGGATTGTTGAACTACTGGTGCACATGCGATGGGTAAAGGTAAAAGTGACAGGTTTGCATTAAAGTAAAATTGTGGACAGGCTATGGAATCAAGTGTTTACATAATGTTAACAATCGGCAAATCAGCTGCACACTGACATCTGTAGCTACAGACATTGTGGAGCAATTCATCCTCAAAGTTCGCACCAGATGCACTGAATTTGTCCAACCAAGTCCACTCCGTCAGCAGCTTAGCTTACCTTGCTTTCACTTTTCAATAGAGACTCAGCCTACCCTGCACGCAGTAGTGACTCAGCTGCCCCCAAGTAGTGACTTGGGGGCAGCAATTAAAGCTGGTCAGTAGTGACCCAGCTTTACCTGCTGCCCTCAAGTGTGACTCCGTAACCAAGCTCCCCCCTCCTAGCAGGTCAGCTTAGGCTGCTCCCTCCTTCCAATACTGAATTAGCAACTCTGCTCACCCATGCTACCTTCTTCCAGCAATGATACTTTAACTGCAGGTGGCGCTCATCTGCAGCAGTAATGCAGGTGGAGGAGGAAGTCAAGAGTAGCTTTATTCTTTTATGATCTCCTCAGTCAGAGAGAGGCAGCATCTAATTAGATGCTGGCATCCCACGTGATTTTGGTGGCCACCTTGGGTCAAGCAGAGTCTATTTAAGAGCCTGGCACCTAGGTTTGGCACGCATTTCATGTGTGGATAGAGTAGGGACAGATCACCCATCTGTCAGGGGCAGTGCTAGTATCTGGGAGAGGCTCCAGACGAGTAGTTAAAGTGCAGGGACACGCCATCCTTCATGGAAGCCTACCCACTTGGGTACGGACCAGCCAAGCCGCATTCAAACCCTCAAGACCGATGCTAGAGGCACACTTAAGACCTACTGCTACTACTCATCGTTGTATATTTTGTAAATTCGCCCAGTCGGTTGTCTTTCCGCCAGGCTTGTTGTGCATTACTGAACTTCAATTTCAATGCAGTTCTGTTCTCTGCAACTGCACTCCGAGTGTCACCGCCGCTGCACCACGTTGGACCTCCACACAAGCTGATCCATGATGTTCCCCTCACTGAAGTGACTCAGCATATCAGTTCACCCCTCCCAATAGTGACTTGGAAGCCTCCCAGCATTCTAAGCTCCAATATAAACACAAAGCAGGTACAATACTGAGGGAGAAGGAGGGAACAGGAAGAGCCGAGCTTCTGGTAGAACAACTGGAACAAATCAGTGCTTCTGCTGTGAACTTTGAGGATAAAGTCCTCCACAGTGCCCACAGCTACAGAGATCAGTGAAGGCTTGTTTTAAAGCTTGTTTACGGATTTAATATTATTTAAAATACCTAAAAAGTCCACAGCCTGGCCATGGGCTCATTTTAAGCATAAATATAAAAAGTGAAATTCCCTTTCAACCAGGAGGATGTCTCCGTTTTCGATAACCAGTAGATACGTGCTCAAAAGACACAATGTAGAGCCATTTCGAAGAAGCGGAAATCTGTCTTTTCCACAACAATAACACTAATGGCAGCAGAATGCTAATCTCGGCAGGCTCGCCACATTCTCGGCTGCATTGTGCAGAGAGTCACACTATCATCTGAATGTAAAGCGCCAACCCTCAGCTGTGCCGCGTGTTTATTGTAAGTTCCCCCCTCCCCAACGCTAGAGCGAGAGTGAGGAGAGGAGGGGGCATACTAGTCTAGAGAAAAGGTACATTTCCCATAGGACCACTTGCAAGCTCATTAGGAAGGAAGTGAAGTTGATGCATTTGCTACTGAGAGGTAAAAGGAAAAAAAAATAAAAAATACTTTTGAACAGATGAAAAGACAGGGAACCGATCCAGCGTCCGATACCCATCCGTTCAGATCCTGAAAATCCTCCTAAAAAGCAGAGATGAGGGAGAAGATAGCAGACGAGCTTCATAAATTAAATGCCATTGCAACGTTTCTCGTCTCTGGTCATCTTAGTTGAATACGCCCGTAAAAGGTAGGTACATGCAGCCGCTTAGGGTTTGTATAAGTAACTGAGGTACTACAAATATATTTGATGAAAGAAAGAGTTTTCAAATCTAACATTTCCAAGGATTTTTTTTTTTAGTTATCACACTCTAGTGCTGTATCCCTCATCCCACTCTGGGCCAGGCTGCCAGTTCTCTTCTGGGTTGAGTGCAGGGCTTTTTTTCTCAGACAATAGGTGCAGGAACTCCCCCTTTCCGAGTCACCCCTTTTCTCCGCCCCTACCCACCTCCGAGCACCGTCCCTTGGTTCAATCCCCCACTCACCTCCCAGTACTGCCCCTTTTAGACAATACAAAACCAAGTATCATTTTGTGGTGCTATGGAATTTGTATAGAATTTGGTAATGATATCAAGAAAAGCAATAAAATAGATCCCCTGCAGCCAGAAACAATAGATCCCCCTAACAGCAAAGGACCACCCACAACAAAATCCCCCCCCCCAGCAACAATAGACTCCCAGCAGCATCAACAGATCTCCGCACAGCCAGAATTAATAGACTCTCCGGCAGCCATCAACAATAGATCCCTCCCCCCAACAGTAGATTTCTTTCAGCAACAACTGACCTCCCAACAACATTAGACCCACCCCCAGCAACTGTAGGTACCCCATCAGCAACAATAGATCTCCTCAGCAACAATAGATCCCCTCCAGCTAGAACAGATTCCCCCAGCAGTGAGCATCAATACCCTGCAGCACACCCCAGCACCCCTTGCCATTACATACAGTCAGTTTAGGAGGTGCCGGAACTGCGTTCCCCCACGTTCCCACTGAAAAAAAGCCCTGGTTGAGTGACACAAAGTCATTCAACCCACTTCCTGTGAGCTCAGAGTGTCAATGTCTATGCCCTCTGAGGATGCATTATAAAGCCATCCTGGACTCACAGGAAACTAATTTTATGTGGTACCAATAGGACCACAAATTATGGGACCAGACTGAAAACAGCTCCAAAAAAGGTACATATACTAAAAATAATTAATAAAAATATGGCAAGAGGGTTGTTCGAAGGAGGAGGTGCGGTTGCTTGAAGGAGGAGGTGTCTCCAAGGATGAGGTGGGGTTGCTTGAAGGAGGAGGTGCGGTTGCTTGAAGGAGGAGGTGTCTCCAAGGGTGAGGTGGGGTTGCTTGAAGGAGGAGGTGTCTCCAAGGGTGAGGTGGGGTTGCTTGAAGGAGGAGGTGCGGTTGCTTGAAGGAGGAGGTTTCTCCAAGGATGAGGTGGGGTTGCTTGAAGGAGGAGGTGTCTCCAAGGGTGAGGTGGGGTTGCTTGAAGTAGGAGGTGTCTCCAAGGATGAGGTGGGGTTGCTCGAAGGAGGAGATGTCTCCAAGGGTGAGGTGGGGTTGCTTGAAGGAGGAGGTGTCTCCAAGGGTGAGGTGGGGTTGCTTGAAGTAGGAGGTGTCTCCAAGGGTGTGGTGGGGTTGCTTGAAGGAGGAGGTGTCTCCAAGGGTGAGGTGGGGTTGCTTGAAGTAGGAGGTGTCTCCAAGGATGAGGTGGGGTTGCTTGAAGGAGGAGGTGTCTCCAAGGGTGAGGTGGGGTTGCTTGAAGTAGGAGGTGTCTCCAAGGATGAGGTGGGGTTGCTCGAAGGAGGGGGTGACTTCAAGGGTGAGGTGGGGTTGCTTGAAGGAGGAGGTGTCTCCAAGGGTGAGGTGGGGTTGCTTGAAGGAGGAGGTGTCTCCAAGGGTGAGGTGGGGTTGCTTGAAGGAGGAGGTGTCTCCAAGGGTGAGGTGGGGTTGCTCGAAGGAGGAGGTGACTTCAAGGGTGAGGTGGGGTTGCTTGAAGTAGGAGGTGTCTCCAAGGATGAGGTGGGGTTGCTCGAAGGAGGGGGTGACTTTAAGGGTGAGGTGGGGTTGCTTGAAGGAGGAGGTGTCTCCAAGGGTGAGGTGGGGTTGCTTGAAGTAGGAGGTGTCTCCAAGGATGAGGTGGGGTTGCTCGAAGGAGGAGGTGTCTCCAAGGGTGAGGTGGGGTTGCTTGAAGGAGGAGGTGTCTCCAAGGGTGAGGTGGGGTTGCTTGAAGTAGGAGGTGTCTCCAAGGGTGTGGTGGGGTTGCTTGAAGGAGGAGGTGTCTCCAAGGGTGAGGTGGGGTTGCTTGAAGTAGGAGGTGTCTCCAAGGATGAGGTGGGGTTGCTTGAAGGAGGAGGTGTCTCCAAGGGTGAGGTGGGGTTGCTTGAAGTAGGAGGTGTCTCCAAGGATGAGGTGGGGTTGCTCGAAGGAGGGGGTGACTTCAAGGGTGAGGTGGGGTTGCTTGAAGGAGGAGGTGTCTCCAAGGGTGAGGTGGGGTTGCTTGAAGTAGGAGGTGTCTCCAAGGATGAGGTGGGGTTGCTCGAAGGAGGGGGTGACTTCAAGGGTGAGGTGGGGTTTATCCAAGGAGGTGGTGTCTCAAAGGGGAGGTGTGGGGTTGCTGCAAGGAGGGGGTGTCTCCAAGGTTAAGGTGGGAGTGCTCCAAGGTGTGTGTGTGGGGGGGGGGGGTGTCTGGCCTAAAATATTAGGCTCAATTTTTTTCAAAGGAAAATACTTTTTGAAAGCTTTGTGTGCATCACTGCAAGCGTTCGCCTGTGCACTACTCGACGATCTGCCCTGTCCCTGTCCCAAGATCCTTTGTGCATCAGTACAGCAGATGTAAGTGTTGTGTTGTATGTTGGTACATCCAATTGTATTCCACATTGGGAGTACAGAGCTTCAAGTGACAAGACTACTACTGCAAACAGGCCGTGCAAAGGCAGCGTTGTCACCCTATTACTGGAACTGCCTGAAGCTTTCATTTATTTTTTGACAGCATGCAAGCCTGAACATGAAAAGTAATGGACAAAGAGTAATCCACAAAGGGAAGTGAAATATTTTTGTTAGTTGGGTTTACACTTAAAAAAAAAAAAAGATTGCTCGCACAAAGATCTATCATAGACAAACACTGTCAGAACAATCAACCTGTACACTGGAAATTTGTTTTTTTGTAAGTTTTTCATTGGACTAACAATATTTTGATTTTTTCTATCTTAAAAAAGAATATACATTGCAAAAGTCATTTTTTTTATTAATTTTTTTACAATATACATTTAAAACTAATCAGCTTGATGTAAATAATCGAGTTACTACGTGTTGCTAATGTTGTCCTTGCATAATAATATTATATAAAATTCACCCAGTGGGTGGCCCTGCTGACTTTGCTTTCTTTGCCATAAGCTGATCCCTTGACTTTTGTTGAAGAAGCCTGCTGGAAGATTTTCGTCAGAACAGCAACAGCATCCAATCAGATGCAGCCGCTGTTTGGGTATTCTGCCAGCAGTGGCTCTGCTGGGGGATTAAACGGGTTGTAAAAGTTCATTTAAAAAAATAAAATAACAAACTTGTTATACTTACCTGCTCTGAGAGCAAGGGTTTTGCACAGAGCAGCCCGGATTCGCTTCTGGGGTGCCCCGCTGGCGCTCCTGGCTCCTCCCCTTCATCGGGTACCCCCCACGGAAAGCCACTTTCCCTGGGGGCACCCTTCGGGCTCGCTCCCGAGTCCCCGCTGCTGCATCCATTGGCACAGACAGCGGGACTCGGCCCTAACACCCACATCACTGGATTTGATTGACCGCAGTGGGAGTCAATGGCTCCTGCTGCTATCAATCGGTCCAATGAGGAGAGCGACAGCAGCTGGAGCCACTGGGCATGCGCACATGGATGGATTGGATCGGCTCAGGTAAGAAAAAGGGGGGGGGGATCTGGGGGAGCTGCAGCAAAGAAGGTTTTTCACCTTAAGACCCCTTTCAGGTTTTCAGGCGTTTTAGCACTAGAAATAGCGCCTGTAAAGCGCTTGAAAACTGCCTCCTATTCATTTCAGTGTGACTTTTCACACTGGGGGCGGTGCGCTTGCGTAACGTTAAGAAAAGTCCTGCAAGCAGCATCTTTGGGGCGGTTTGGGAGCGCTGTATTTAGCACTCCAAAAACACCCTGCCCATTGAAATTAATGGGCAGCGCTTCGGAAGCGTTGCAACACGGGCACTTTTAACCCCTTCTTCTGGGGTTAAGAGCGCCCCGCTAGCGGCTGAAAAGCGACGCTTAAACAGGGCTAAAGCGCCGCTAAAATGAGCTGCGCTTTGATGCCAACACGGCCGCAGCCCCAGTGTGAAAAGGGGTCTAAGACTTTACAGTCAATTCATCCAGTGTATAGCGTAAAAGGAGGAATCTGTACGGCTGGCCATACATTATACAAATTTCTTGTAAAAATTTCCTTTCGATTAATCAAAACCATATAATAGAAGGTCACACCTAAACAGTATCAATTTGTATGCAATCAGGCAGGCCCCTGCACTACATAGTTGAAGGTAAATCTAAAAATAAATTAAACAAATAAAATTGTATAATACTTTGATTTCTTTCCTTCAGCTTAGTGGCGGAACAAGTTTATGGCCAGTTAGTAGTCTACCACACCTACCTATAAGCTGGTAGCATACCCTCCCATTGATTAGGCTGAGGAGGTTTGTTTCATCCCTGCAGGCTTTTTTTTTTTTTTTCCAGTTTATACCCATTGATCCCACTAGTAAAGGTTGACAACACTCACAGAGTCTGTATCTCTGCAGCAGCGTTGTCACCCAAAGCTGGCTAAAAACAGATCAAAATTCGTCCAGTTCAGCAGAGACCGGTCAACTTTTGATCCATCTCTGGCCATTCCCGTTGGACAGAAATCAATCCAATGATGTTGGAAAAATGTTGTCAATCGGCTGCAGCCGCTGCTCATTGTATTCTAATAACGGATGAGTCCCGCTGTCAGAATACAATGGCACAGTGGGGAGGACTCTCTTTCATCCACCGTGTGGAGGCTGGAAAGCGTTCATTTTTTTTCTTCTTTTTCCTGCTGGCTGAATGAGCAAAAAAAGAAAAAAAGAAAACACAATTAACCTATGGGCAGCCTTAGGATGTGCGGTCTGCTGGTTGACACATATGAAAGCAGCGTCTTGCACAGCTTTCAGCTTTTCTTGCACCACTGCTATGCCGTGTGCAGTCATGCCTCCTGCTCTGCAGTGCCACCCAGTGGTTGCACTTTGAAGGTCCTGACTCAAAGAAAACAATACACTCCCAGGGTGGCTGATATCTTTCCTATCTTACCATAAAAGTTGTAATCATCAAGGAGGCAGATTTAATAAAAAAAAACAAAAAAAAACCTGGAGCTCCCTCTAGCATGCAGCAAGCAAAGTCATACAGATTGACCTGGATAATTGTTCCAGGGTAGTAAGGATCACCATGAGAAACCAGAATTTACAGAAAGGGGGGTCAACAAGGGCAGCCTTCAGAATTTTCAGGTTTCCTTTAAGCGCTTCAAGCGGAGGTCCCGCCGCGATTAGTTTTTTGTTTTTTTAATGTCCATTCAATTATTTACCCCATTACCAATCAATACTCACCGTTTAGGTTTTCTAAAACATCCGCAGTCCGTTATCGCTCTCAAGGATAAGTTATAAAAAGTGCAGAGGGACGTTTCCATTTTGCTTATGGGCAAGTGAAGCCCACAAGCACCTATTTCCTGGATGCGGTGAATGCTTATTTCCCAGCATTCACCACTCGATCCCGCGCTTGCCCAGTGTTGACGGCGCACAGCGCCGTCAACACTGAGGGTTGCCATCACAACGGGCGTCGTCGTCGAAAGTTCCTGCCCCATTGTGATGGCAACGAATACAATAGCTACGGCCTCGTCACGTGACCAGCGTCACGCATCATCTTCCTGTTTCCAAATCACGCGCGATGTAATTTACTGAATCCGATAAGATACAGTTGTAAATTTGGGTGAAACTCCGCTAGGACCCCCCC
The DNA here is from genome assembly GCA_029206835.1 of Rana muscosa. NCBI lineage: Eukaryota > Metazoa > Chordata > Amphibia > Anura > Ranidae > Rana > Rana muscosa. The sequence goes on along the minus strand of CM055127.1, from coordinate 154,118,117 downwards.
ACGTACATATACTGCGGTAGGGCGGCCCTTAAGTGCGAAATCACGCACCTGTACGTGAAATTTTTTTTTGGGCTCTGGGGCACGTGTGCGATTGGAAAAAGCAGGAGCCAATCAGCGGGTCCAGCGGACCCTATGTCCGCCGGAAACCTAGCGATCATTCTGAGAGAGGCAGAACAGCGGTCTGCCAATGTAAACAAGGCAGATCGCCGTTCTGCTAGTAAGGAAGACAGAGATCTTGTGCATCTGCTAAGCAGGAACACAGATCTCCGTCTTCCTATAGTTAAACCATCCCCCCACACAGTAAGGGCTCATTTACACTTGCTTTGGCTTCAACACACATTAACGGCTAGTTTACACTTGCTTCAAAAAACAAGGCTTCGGACACACTTTGGTAAAGCTCTGTGAACGCTAGTCAAAGCTCCTGTCGCTAAATAAAACAGTTAGCTTACAGTCCTGTTTACACCTTGCTTTTGCTTCAAAAAATTATACCCCATGTCGCTTTAGTGGTGCTTCAGAGCCTCCATAGAAGTCTATGGCAAAGCTCACTTGAAGACTCATCGAAGCCCCACCAAAGGCTCATCGAAGCCCCTCCAAAAGGCTCATCGAAGCCCCTCCAAAAGGCTCATCGAAGCCCCTCCAAAAGGCTCATCGAAGCCCCTCCAAAAGGCTCATCGAAGCCCCTCCAAAAGGCTCATCGAAGCCCCGCAAAAGGCTCATCGAAGCCCCACCAAAGGCTCATCGAAGCCCCACCAAAGGCTCATCGAAGCCCCTTCAAAGGCTCATCGAAGCCCCTTCAAAGGCTCATCGAAGCCCCTTCAAAGGCTCATCGAAGCACCTCCAAAAGACTCATCGAAGCCCCTCCAAAAGGCTCATCGAAGCCCCACCAAAGACTCATTGAAGCCCCACCAAAGGCTAATTGAATCACCACCAAAGGCTAATCGAAGCCCCTCCAAAGGCTCCTCGAAGCCCCACCAAAGGCTCATCGAAGCCCCACCAAAGGCTCATCGAAGCTCCACCAAAGGCTCATCGAAGCTCCACCAAAGGCTCATTGACTCTCCACCAAAGGCTCATTGAAGCCTCACCGAAGCACTAAGCAAAAGCAAGGTGTAAACAGGACTGTAAGCTAAACATTTTATTTAGTGACAGGAGCTTTGACTGGCTTTCAGAGAGCTTTAACAAAGCATGTCCGAAGCCTTGTTTTGAAGCAAGTGTTAACTAGCCCTAAAAAAGCATCCCCAGGGAACCCTTTGATTGCCCCTGATGTTAACCCTTTCCCTGCTAGTGTTAATTCGTAGAATGACAGTGCATTTTTTTTTTTTAGCACTGATCACTGTATTCGTGTCACTGGTCCCCAAAAAGTGTCAAAAGTGTCAGTTAGATGTCCCATTTGTCCACCGCAATGTCGCAGTCCCGCAAAAAAAAACGCTTGTCGCCGCAATTACTAGTGAAAAAATAAATAAAAAAAGTCCATAAATCTATCCCATAGATAGTAGACGCTATAACTTTTGCGCAAACCAATCAATAAACGCTTATTGGGTTTTTTGTTACCAAAAACACGTAGCAGAATACATATTGGCCTAAATTGATGAAGAAATTTGATTTTTTACAATTTTTATTGGATGTGCTTTATAGCAGAAAGTATAAAATTGTTTTTTTTTTAAAACGCAGACATGATTAAATACCACCATTAGAAAGCTCTATTTGTGGGAAAAAAAGGACATACATTTTATTTGGGTACAGTGTCGCATGACGGTGCAATTGTCAGTTAAAGCAACGCAGTGCTGTATCGCAAAAAAAAAACACAGAGCTCTATTTGTGGGGGAAAAAATGACAGAAATGTTATTTGGGTATAGCGATGCATGACCGCGCATTTGTCAGTTAAATTAATGCAGTGCAGTATCGCAAAAAATGGCCTCGTCAGGAAGGGGGGGGGTGAACCTTTCCGGAGCTGAAGTGGTTAAGAGAGTATCAAAGTGGAAGTAGAGGATGCCCATATGTACATAGAAGGGTTATTGTTGAAAATCGGCCTCCGCTTCAGATGGGAAGTCCTCGTCCCTTTAGCAAGGCAATGTAGAATTTGAGAGCCAACCGGCTGAACTGTATAAGTGATTGTGTTGCCCATGGTAACAAGATTCTTTCCATTTTCTGGTACAATAGTTTTTATTGAGTTACAGTAAATGACGTGAAATTACAGGCATGACCAGAAGAAAGGCAAAATGGTCCCGCACAGGCGAACAAAACATCAAATTACATGTAAAAACAAAACAAAACACTTTTTCAAAGTCTCAAAGCGAATAGTAGAAGCACCTGGCACTAGTGTCCGAGGTGGTAATGAGCAACTGGGCACGGATGCCCGAGACACGGTGAGACAATAGGGTTGGAATGGTCGTACCGTAGTGGAGAGGAGGGGGAAAGGAGAAAAAAAAAAAAGGGGACAGGGAGGTGGAGGGTGAAGTGGGAGGAGAAAAAAGCGAGAGACGAGAAGGTTAAAGAGGGAAGAACAGAGATTGAGAACTAGGCAGGGGGAGAGAAAAGGGAGATAGTCAAAACAAGAATGGAAAAAAGAAGATGTAGGCTAATGCCATGTACACACGATCGGTTTTACCGATGAAAACAGTCGGTCTTTTTTCCATCGGTGAGAAAAAATAGAATAGGTTTTAAATGTATCCGATGGGAAAAAAAACGATAGCAAATTCCGATCGTCTGTGTGGAACTCCATCGGAAAAAAAACCCCACGCATGCTCAGAATCAAGTTGACGCATGCTCAGAAGCATTGAACTTAATTTTTCTCGTCTCGTCGGAGTGTTTTACGTCACAGCGTTTGGGACGGTCGGATTTTTGACTGATGGTGTGTAGGCAAGACTGATGGAAGTCAGCTTCATCGGATTTCCGATGGAAAAATCCATCGGATTTGAATCCATAGGAAATCCGATCGTGTGTACAGGGCTTTAGGCAGGAAGAGAGAGCGGAGCCTGCGGGTTAGATTATAAACTAGAACAATCTGGAATACCCAAGCTGGCCGGGGGCAGAGTGGGGAAAGCATAGGATAAGCATAGGTTCCACACTTTGAGGAGGAACTTAGCATGAGAGTCATGAAGTATACTGGTCATCTTCTCATGCAGAATAAGGGTAGTCAGAATGCTCTTCGCCTATGCAAACAAAAACGAGGGCTTCCTCCAAGCTCTGGAAATGGCACGCTTTGAGGCAATGAAGAGGTAGGTGGCCAGATTTTGATGGTATGAGAAGAGGCCTGGGAGGGGGGCAGTGGAGAAGTGAATGCCAGGCATCCTTGTGGAAGAATACATGAAAAAGTGTTAAGAGAAAGCCATAGTTCCCAGAACAGAATCCCACCAAATGTGGGCAAGACCACCAAGTATGGATCTCTTCTCCACTTTGGCCACATCCCCTGAAGTATCCATTGCTGTATGACAGGTTTGAATGGGCTATGCGGGCCGGGACCCAATACCAGCAGAAGAGAACCTTATAGAACCATAAGGACCGTGTTGAAGGAACGTTTGGCTACAGATGACGAGGCCCTGCTCCAGTCCTCTAAATCTACAGAGACTGACATATTTCATTCCCATTTGGAGATGTACGGGTGGGAGCAAGATGAACCCTTTGGCGGTCAAGGAGGAGTAAATAAATAGAGGAGATGGTCCCCCCGGGTTCCAGGTGAGTGAAGACAGATATGTTCGAAGAGTTACAGCGGAGGGCTGAAATCCAGTGTCAGAGTTTTAGATAGTGAAACAATTGCGTGGTGGGTGCGTCGTGGGTCTCGCGAATGGAAGCCCAGGATGGAAATGTGCGGGACCCTAAGAAGTGAGGGACCAGAGAGTGGCCGTGTGCGGGCCACCAGGCCAAAAGCCAGGGGTTGGTCTAGCCCCGGAGGAGATTCTTTTCTTTTTTTCAAACTGCATTGGAAGAACTACAGCTAGAATCTGCCTGGTTGCTATAAATAACAAAGATAGTTTTATATTTAGGCCCCTGAAAAAGTAAATTTGCCATATCTCACACACAGCGGCCTTGTACCATGGGTTCTTTTCCTTAGGTTGTCCTTGACATTCCCAATGTGGCTTTTGTCGCTCGTCCAACACTTTGACTGCAATCTGCATTACATGCCATGTCCTCCTGGGGGTTAACTGTATGCTCCCCGCTCTCCCATAAAGGGACAGCAGGGACAGATCAAAGCATCCGGAAATATAAATGTGTTGCTCCTTTATTAAATATTTAGAGCATTTTTGCTCTCTTTCTCTGCTCTGACACGCTTGCATGCTGGAGAGGACTCAATTAATGTGATTTATTAGCAAGTCGTTTATGGGATTCACCAGAAGACTGACGCGTTACTGGCTCCCTGGTGCATTCTGGGAAGTGACGTGGTACGCAGTAGAAGAGATATATCGTCCTTTGTACCTTTCAGCAAACCATTAAAACCCACCATAGAGACACTCCATAAGTAGGAGGCAGCTGTACATGGCGGAAGGCAAAGTGCACCTGTCACTAGCACACAAAGTAAGCCGTCATATGCTACTCAGAACAAACAATTCTAGTTGGCTGTATATCACAATCGCAATCTTTCCTGCGTTCAAGTGCTACATGAAATTTGGAGAAAGGTCTATATCAGGGGTGTCTAAAGATTTTAAACAAAGGGCCAGTTTAATGTACTTCAGTCTTTAGGGGGCCGTCATTGGTGTCAGCGGGAGCAATAGTGCCCCGTCATTGGTGTCAGCGGGAGCAATAGTGCCCCGTCATTGGTGTCAGCGGGAGCAATAGTGCCCCGTCATTGGTGTCAGCGGGAGCAATAGTGACCCGTCATTGGTGTCAGCAGGAGCAATAGTGACCCGTCATTGGTGTCAGCAGGAGCAATAGTGACCCGTCATTGGTGTCAGCAGGAGCAATAGTGCCCCGTCATTGGTGTCAGCGGGAGCAATAGTGCCCCGTCATTGGTGTCAGTGGGAGCAATAGTGACCCAGTCATTGGTGTCAGCGGGAGCAATAGTGCCCAGTCATTGGTGTCAGCGGGAGCAATAGTGACCCAGTCATTGGTGTCAGCGGGAGCAATAGTGCCCCGTCATTGGTGTCAGCGGGAGCAATAGTGACCCGTCATTGGTGTCAGCGGGAGCAATAGTGACCCGTCATTGGTGTCAGCGGGAGCAATAGTGACCCGTCATTGGTGTCAGCAGGAGCACTAGTGACCCGTCATTGGTTTCAGCAGGAGCAATAGTGACCCGTCATTGGTGTCAGCGGGAGCAATAGTGCCCCGTCATTGGTGTCAGCGGGAGCAATAGTGCCCAGTCATTGGTGTCAGCGGGAGCAATAGTGACCCGTCATTGGTGTCAGCGGGAGCAATAGTGCCCCGTCATTGGTGTCAGCGGGAGCAATAGTGACCCGTCATTGGTGTCAGCAGGAGCAATAGTGACCCGTCATTGGTGTCAGCAGGAGCAATAGTGACCCGTCATTGGTGTCAGCAGGAGCAATAGTGACCCGTCATTAGTGTCAGCAGGAGCAATTGTGACCCGTCATTGGTGTCAGCAGGAGCAATAGTGACCCGTCATTGGTGTCAGCAGGAGCAATAGTGACCCGTCATTGGTGTCAGCAGGAGCAATAGTGACCCGTCATTGGTGTCAGCAGGAGCAATAGTGACCCGTCATTGGTGTCAGCAGGAGCAATAGTGCCCCGTCATTGGTGTCAGCAGGAGCAATAGTGCCCCGTCATTGGTGTCAGCAGGAGCAATAGTGCCCCGTCATTGGTGTCAGCAGGAGCAATAGTGCCCCGTCATTGGTGTCAGCAGGAGCAATAGTGCCCCGTCATTGGTGTCAGCAGGAGCAATAGTGCCCCGTCATTGGTGTCAGCAGGAAGAATAGTGCCCCGTCATTGGTGTCAGCAGGAGTAATAGTGCCCCGTCATTGGTGTCAGCAGGAAGAATAGTGCCCCACTGTTGGTGTCCGTGGATGGAATAGAGCCTCATTGTTGGTGTCACCTCGAGGAGCAGTGCCCCATCATAGGCATCATTATTATCAGTGAAAGAAATAACGTTTCAACATTTATATCAGTGGGAGTAATAGCACTTTAGATCTGTAGGAGGAATCCCCAAGGGCCAAATAAAAGAAAGTTAAAGGGCCGCATCCGGCCGTTTGGGGACCACTGGCCTATAGAAGTCAGCCTTTCTAAAACTTCTAACCGAAGAGGAACCCTTCACATCATTTTCCAGTCTCCATGGACCCGACCGGCTCCTTTTTATTCTACACATGCTTGCCATAGCCCCATTCATTTCTATAGTTAGCCAAACTTCTGGCTCCCTCCAGCAGTTGCTCGGAGCATAGCTTGCCCCACAAGAGTGAATGAGCCTTGGTGCACATGCACAGAAGAAAGTGCAGTGGGCCCATGTCAGTGGAAATAGCTTCGGAATGGAACTAAAGGCAGGGCCACTGATAAGGCAGTACAGCCAGTGCTCCTGTATGAGGCCTGGGCCCCATCAGTTCAAAAAGGGGGCAGGGGGGCCCAGGCGCCTGCTGAGAAAGAGGACCAGCTGTACTGCCTTATCGCCGACACTGATCCTCTTGTGGAGCCCCCCCCACGGCTTTTATCACCCCCCCCCATGCTGTCTGGGCCCCCTTTTTAGCCCCCTTTCACCTGCTGTCCGGGTCCCCCCTGTTCTCTTTTCCTCGCTGCTGGCTTCCCTCCTCTCCCTCCTTCCTGGTGAGTGTACAGGGGGGTTATAAAATGATGGAGGGGGGGGCAGTAAATATGCCTGTCAGGTAGGCTATATTTCAAACAGCAGCCCTGGCTAAAGGTTAGTATAATCCCAGGCTGTACCGGCCCATCGCGGGTGACTGGCGGACATCGCGGCCGCCAGGCACGCGCATCGGCATCTCAGTGAGATGCCGGGCATGCGCGCGAGCGCCGCTGGCGGCGCTCACGCACCCCCCAGTGGCCGCAGGGAACGAAGCAAGGGGCGGACGTCAATTGACGTCCTCCCGGCATTCTAGGTCCGCGCTGTAGCCGTCATTCGGCTATAGTGGTTAAAGGAATACAATAATACGATAATAATACAATAAACAATGAACACAGTTCCTGATGAGGGGAGCTTATCTGCAGGTGTACGCTCGTGCCACCACCTCACTCTCCCTCCTTCCTGGTGAGTGTACAGGGGGGTTATAAAATGATGGAGGGGGGGCAGTAAATATGCCTGTCAGGTAGGCTATATTTTAAACAGCAGCCCTGGCTAAAGGTTAGTATAATCCCAGGCTGCCGGAACTCGGGGGGGGGGGGGGGGGGCTTTATTTAAAGCGGTTGTATGGTCAAAATTATTACTTTACCATTATTTATTACCAGCAATAATTGCAATAGTTTAGTCGTTTTATTTTTTTCCTTACCTTTCTAGATTCGATGTTACAGCTGTTTTCTGTAGTGTCGGTCACTACCGCGCATGCGCCCGATTCACAGTCATGTCGGCGAGAAGAGCCACTGCCGGAATATCATTGTGTTGTTGTCGGGGCTGCGTCATTTCCCTATGTATACGTCAGCCCCGACATCCCGCGATCTTTCAGCACCTGCTTACAGATGCTTCTCGCTGTCTTTTTAGTTCCTGCTTCCTGGTGTCCGGTCGAAAACTGTCCCCACACTATCTGATTGGTGGGACAGTTTTCGCCAGAACACCAGTGTAAACTGTGAATGAAATATCTTTGTTTCCATAGAAACTTGAAACGAAAAAGAGGCTTGGATATAGTGATCCTAAAGCGCACGCGCGGGATTACTGAGGACAGAAGAAACTGTGGGCGGAAAAGAAATTCAATTCAAACCAGGAAGACCACAACGGAGATGGCGCTGAGTTAGTCATACAAGAAGACTGTACAAATGTCACGAAATATAAGGTAAGTATAATTTTTTTATTACAACAATTTAGATAGATCACTTCAAAAATACTTTGTCATTACAAATATGATATTTGTATACAAAGTATATTAGGGTTTACAACCGCTTTAAGGACAACATCATCAAAAGTGAAGTTGTCCAGTAAGCCATTTTTTTTGCACTCCCCTGATCTGCATGTTTCTTCTGGGCCAGTAAGTCAAAAAGAAGAGCAGCCAGTGGATCAGCATTACAGCCAAGCAATGGCCAGGCCAGTCGTGGTCTCCGCGATATTTCTCTTGTGACAGGTTTGCTTTGGATCTATTTTTTTCCTGTGGTGCTTGATGGCTCCCAATAGATAAAATTCATATACAGCCGTCCATTGACATTCCAAGCCCTGCCATGGACCACCACTGGCACACGTGTCATACTTCGGGACCACGTAGTGGCAAAATTGGTTGTTTGCAGAGCACACAGCCATTTTTGCCTTGTGCTAAATAAGCACACATTTCATCTTAATGTAATAATGTATCTTAGGCTAAAATTCACTCCATTCATTCGTCCCATTCATACAAATCAAGAAACATCACCAGACTGGTCTCATCATCAAGGCCTCCCAGCAAACACTGGTCGCCGACGCCCTAACAGCGTCCTTTTATTAACTCAAAAGCATGTGACCTTCATGGGAGTGGTCATCACAGCATGTGACCTCCTCCATAGGAAGCGAGGACACAGAATCTGACCTCCATGGGCGTCCCTCTAACAAGATGTCCCATACAATCCAATACATGAATACAACACAAGAAATATAGCTTAACCACTTGCTTACTGGGCACTTAAACCCCCTTCCTGCCCAGGCCAATTTTCAGCTTTCAGCACTTAGTCGCTTTAACTGACAATTGCGCGGTCGTGCGACGTGGCTCCCAAACAAGATTAACGTCCTTTTTTTCCCACAAATAGAGCTTTCTTTTGGTAGTATTTGATCACCTCTGTGTTTTGGTATTTGGTCACCTTTTGCGCTATAAACAAAAATAGAGCGACAATTTAAAAAAAAAAAAAACACAATATTTTTTACTTTTTGCTATAATAAATATCCCAATTTATTTTTATTTTTTTTTACATTTTTCTCAGTTTAGACCGATACGTATTCTTCTACATATTTTTGGTAAAAAAAATTGCAATAAGCGTTTATTGATTGGTTTGCGCAAAAGTTAAAGCGTCTACAAAATAGGGGATCGTTTTATAGCATTTTTATTAATAATTTTTTTTTTTTACTAGTAATGGCGGCGATCAGCGATTTTTATTGTGACTGCAACATTATGGCGGACACATCGGACACTTTTGACACCATTTTGGGACCATTGTCATTTTTACAGCGATCAGTGCTATAAAAATGCACTGGTTACTGTAAAAATGACACTGGCAGTGAAGGGGTTAACCTGTAGGGGGCGCTGAAGGGGTTAAGTGTGCCTAAGTGAGTGATTACTACTGTGGGGGGAGGGGACTGACTGGGGGAGGAGACCGATCTGTGTCCCTATGTACAAGGGACACACCATCGGTCTCCTCTCTCCCTGACAGGACGTGGATCTCTGTGTTTACACACAGAGATCCATGTCCTTGTCTGTGTACCGGCCGATCGCGGGTGCCTGGCGGACATCGCGGCCGCTAGGCACGCGCATCGGCATCTCAGTGAGACGCCGGGCATGCTCGTGCGCCCCCCAGTGGTCGCAGGGAACGAAGCAAAGGGCGGACGTCAATTGACGTCCTCCCGGCATTCTAGGTCCGCGCTGTAGCCGTCATTCGACTATAGCGCGGGCCTGTAGTGGTTAAAGGAATACAATAATAATACAATAAACAATGAACACAGTTCGTGATGAGGGGAGCTTATCTGCAGGTGTACGCTTGTGCCAACACCTCAATGCTGATCAGGCATACAGAGTAGGGTGACCACATTTCCAAACTACCATTCAGGGACACCCTCCCGTCCCAAAAATCAGCTTGTGCTGTAACGAATCACAGCACAGTGATTGGACACAAGAGGCGGGATTTATGATTTCTCCAATCACAAGTAGGGGGACGGGGATTGTGCTCCTCCAGGCATTCCTGGCCAGGACAAGTACTGTCAGTGAGTAAAGCGGTGATGTGGCGGCCTTTTTTGGGGGCATCAGATTGGCCCGGGGGGTGGCTGTGTCAGTTTCATTCTGGGACACTGTATTGTCCTGGAATGAAGGTGCCCGGGACAGACCTGCAAAATGCGGGACTGTCCCGGGCAATCCGGGACACTTTCTCACCCTAATACAGAGATGACAAGAGCACACATCTGCTAAACCAATAATGTGTTTGCAGAGAGGCCCCACTCCGCAAACACCCTTCTCCAAATCAGGAAGTTTATCTCAACCAGCCTCAGACTGCCCCAGTCAGCTCTTTAGAGCGGCTTGCGGAAGTACTAACACTGGGTGACACTATGACAATACATATTAAATACATCTTCTTCTTAAAATTTTCCACAACAACCACTAGAGACATCACTGTGGCAAGTAATTATACCGGTCATCCATTCACAGAGAAGGAAGACTTTTTATGAGCTTACTCATTGTCATACAAATGGTCCCTCATAGTAATGATTTGTCTCCACCGACTGTACGACTCGGCACCAAAACTAGTCCCATCCATTGTACGAGTCACACAGGTCTTCTTGAAGGATCAAACCCATGACAGATAGCAGTACATACACATTACCCTGATGTCAGGCGAAGTCCATTTTTCGACATAATGTATAAAATCTATCCATATGCCCTCAAGCTGATGACTGGTGGGTGTCACTTCAACAAATCCCCCACCCAATACACCGTTCAGGCGCTCTCCAAAAGTGCAGCCCCAAGGCTACCGCCAGCCTTCTTTGAAGTAACAGTGTTTGGTCTTTTCGAAGCCATTGAAGAGCAATGAGTTTATGAGATCAGAGAGAGCCATGAGCACTGGTAGTGGCTGCAACAGCATCAACACGAAGAGCCGCCGCCAATCAATGTGCCCCGGCTGTCCGCTATCTGCGTGAAAAGTGGAAAATCCTCTTTAGCAACCACCTGACAAAAGCATTTATTCAAACAAATGCACTCCAACTGGTGAAGCAACCCACAACAACCAGTTGTAAAAAAGGAACATAAAGCAAATATGGGCCTCAACACGGCAGCAAAACTGCAGCTTTCATTTCTAGGTTGCGATACAGAAAATGAAAGCGGTGTTGCTATTGGTTGCAATTTAGGCCTCATGTATTACAGGCATGTAGCACCTGTGCTCAAGATTCCAGCGTTTTCATGCAGGCAGAAGGCACAGGTGCACCGTCCAGCCCTGCTTCCGGCAGCCTGTAAAAGGCTACGAGAGGCTGAAAGATGCTGCTGCTGCTGGACGTTGCAAGAAATCTGTATTGTGGGTATACTGATCTAAGTGTTAGTACCACTCGGTGTACTGTCCAGCCCTGCCAAGCCGAAGCAGCTTTCATTCTCTTAGCAAGTCAGTAAGAACTCACCCCATTCCTGGCTGGAGGATATCCAGCAACATCTAGCTGGACTCAACTGCAGGGTTTTACTGCCCCTCAACCCCATGTCTGAACAAGCCCTTAAAGTGGTTGTAAAGGTTAGATATAAAAAAAAAAAAAAAAAACACAACAAACATATCATACTTACCTCCACTGTGCAGCTCATTTTGCACAGATTGGCCCCAATCGTCCTCTTCTGGCGTCCCCCGGCGGCTCACGCGGCTCCTCCCCCCCCCCATCAGGTAACCCCCTAGGAGAAGCGCTCTCCCGTAGGGTTACCTTGCGGGCGCGCTTCTGAGTCCAGCATTTGGTGTCCATAGCCGCCGAATGCAGGACTCGGCCACCCCCCCCCCCCCCCGGTGCCCGCGTCATTGAATTTGATTGACAGCAGCGGGAACCAATTGCTGCGCTGCTATCAATCTATCCAATCAAGAGCCGAGAACCCCGGGCAGAGAGACAGCGCGTCCTCGGCGTGGGACATTCCAGAGCTCAGGTGAGTAAAATGGGGGGCCTGTGACTGCCAGAAGTTTTTTCACCTTACTGGAAAAAACAGGAGGGTTACAACCCCTTTAAGAAAGCCATTGATGATGACATTTTCTTTCATGCAACCAAGTAATTGGCTTGATTCCCTTTTTCAGCACAGTCCGTGTTGATGATGGAACCCTTCCTGGAGCGCTACTGTGTTCTGCTGATGGGGAGCCTTCCCTGCCGGCAAAACACAATGAGCACTGCTAGTGACTGTAGCCTGCAGCAGTAATCGCATGCAAAAAATCCAACAGGCTGGTTGTACAGAAGTCAATCGATGGATCAACTTACAACCAACCTGCCTATAGATGGATCAAATCTCACTGATCCGGGCAAGATTTGATCCATCTATGGTCGGCTGATTGTACTGAAGTTGATCCATTGATGGCTGGCTTACTTTAAAGCAGGGGTCTCAAAACTTTCCAAACAAAAGGACAGTTTACTGTCCTTCATACATTAGAGGGGCCGGACTGTGGCCATTGGGAGTAGAAAAAATCCCGACATCAGAGGGAGAAAACAATGCCCCATCTTTAGTGTTTTGGGTCCTATTGTTGGTGTCAGTGGGAGGAATTAGGCCATATTGTTGGTGTCATTGGGAGGAAAAGTGTTTCTCATTGTAGTTTTTGGGCACCACTGTTAGTGTCATTTGGAGGAATTGTATCCCATCATTGGTGTCATTGGGAGGAATTGTGCCCCTTCATTGGTGTCATTGGGCCCCACGGTTAGTGTCATTGGAAGGAATTGTGCCCCTTCATTTGTGTCAGTGAGGGGAATTATGTCCCATTGTTGGTATCATGGGATTATGTAGTGCCTCAAGGGCTGGTTAACAGCAAGCAAAGGGCCACATCTTTCCCATGGGCTGCAGTCTCTTCCTCAGTGGGAGAAATCAATGTCCCAACTTTGGTGTCAGTGGGAGGAATTGTGTCTCATTTTTAGGGTCATTGTGAGAAATTGGGCCCTATTGTTGGTGTCATTGGGAGGAATTGTGCCCCATCATTGGTGTCATTGGGCCTCACCGTTAGTGTCATTGGGAGGAATTCTGCCCCTTTATTGGTGTCAGTGAGGGGAATTATGTCCCTTTGTTGGTATCAGTGGATACAGGGCCTCAAGGGCTGGTTAAAAGCAAAGGGCAACATCTTGCCCCTGTGCCGCAGTTTGGAGACCACTGATTTCTCAGTGGGAGAAAACAAACAATGTCCCAACTTTGGTGTCAGTGGGAGGAATTGTGTCCCATTGTTGATGTCATTGGAAGAAATTGAGCCCTATTGTTGGTGTCACTGGGAGGAATTGCGCCCCATCATTGGTGTCACTGGGAGGAATTGCACTCCGTCATTGGGCCCCACTGTTAGTGTCATTGGGAGGAATTGTGTCCAATCATTGGTGTCACTGGGAGGAATTGTGTCCAATCATTGGTGTCATTGGGAGGAATTGTGCCCCATCATTGGTGTCATTGGGAGGAATTGTGCCCCATCATTGGTGTCATTGGGAGGAATTGTGCCCCATCATTGGTGTCATTGGGAGGAATTGTGCCCCATCATTGGTGTCAATGGGAGTAATTGTGCCCCATCATTGGTGTCAATGGGAGTAATTGTGCCCCATCATTGGTGTCAATGGGAGGAATTGTGCCCCATCATTGGTGTCAATGGGAGGAATTGTGCCCCATCATTGGTGTCACTGGGAGGAATAGTACTCTGTCATTGGGCCCCACTGTTAGTGTCATTGAGAGGAATTGTGCTTCTTCCTTGGTGTCAGTGAGGGGAATAATTTCCTGTTGTTGGTATTAGTGGATGATATAGTGCCTCAAGGGCCAGTTAAAAGCAAGCAACGGCCACAAATGGCCCCTGAGCCGCAGTATGGAGACCGCTGCTTTAAAGTAAAAATCTAGCAAGAAAGTGTAAAGGCTGCCATTGCGGACCTCTCCTGAAAATGCTAGCTGCCTGGCTATTATGCTGAGCAAGAATAAAAAAAGAGAAGACGACTTTCCAAGCTCTTTATACTTGCTCAGATCGTTGAGACAACCAAGCAACTAGCATTTTTAAAACTGAGATCAGCAATAGAAAGCTTTGCATTTCAGGGTCGGCTCCATGTTACGAAGGAGACATCTCCCTCCCCCCCCCCCAAAGCTCTGTAGCCTCACTATATTATTTACAATATTTTATACACAGACTATTGTTGCTGTTGGTGCAATAGGAGGAGCTATACCAAAGAGATACGATGGGGAAGGTGGCGGTTGGGGGGGGGGGGTGCTATTCAATATCCATGTTTTCTTCCATTCGATTTGCACAAGCCTATAATGACGCACTTTATTTTCCGGTTTCTCCTCGCTTGTTTACGACGGGAGTAAAAAAACAAAAAATCTGCACGTTCCCTCACCAGAGAGAGCGAGAGAGACGCAGATCAATGCAGCATCGCGCTCCCCCCCCCCCCCCCCCATCCTCTAAGGGCCTGAAAATAAATAGTAAGGCTTCTTGGTGATTCAGTCTCACACACACGGCGCTCCCCGTGAACACTGAGCCGGGGATTAGATGTTCATTTGCAGAAGGTGCCTGTTTCCCTCTCTGTACGCCACAGAAACCCAAGATGGATGTGCTGCAGTGAGGCAGGAGCCTTCTTGTCGGAAAAGGCTTTTTTGTCATTCACTAGCCAGCCGTTCCGAGCACACCAATTAAAAAGAGATTAGCGGGCCCTGCTCCCCACACACACACATCCTCTGGAAAAGGAAAAAAAAAAAACGCACACGGCAGACTGAGCGTGCTCCTACCTGCCGCTGGGCAGGACAAAGTGGGTACACATTATTGCATTATTAGCACATTGTCTCTCGTGAAAGCCGCTGCGCTGCTGTATTTTCGCTCGCCAGGAAGCACACAGGACGTTCCCATATTTATTTTCTGGGGATGAAACAAAGAGGAAACTTTTTTTTTTTCCTGCCTAGTTAATATATCTGTCCTAATTAGTAACGCAGGCATCAAAGCGCTTTTTTAGCGGCCAGGTGGGCAGATAACAAGGTAGGCATTTTTTTGGGGCTCGCTAGGAACCGCCAACAATTCGTCACATGGAGCCAACTTTATTAGTGGTGGTCTTTGATGTATTTTCTAGAACAGTAAAATAAACCCCCTGAAGAAGACCGCGAATGTAGGGGGTCGAAATGCATTGGGGTATTTCTGTGCATCCCGATGATGTAATGCAATTTGTAATAACTGCTCCCATGATATACAATGGGGGTTATTTCCGAAGGGCAAATCCACTTTGCACTTGAGATTGCACTAAAAGTGCACTTGGAAGTGCAGTCGCTGTAAATCTGAGGGGTAGATCTGAAATGAGGGGAAGCTCTGCTGATTTTATCATCCAATCATGTGCAAGCTAAAATGCTGTTTTTTATTTTCCTTGCATGTCCCCCTCGGATCTACAGCGACTGAACTTCCAAGTGCACTTTAAATTTGTAGTGCAAAGTGGATTTGCCTTTAGTAAATAACCCCCCAATGTTACCATCAATTTTGTTTACCTTTTTTTTATGTCATCAACCAGAGCTCATAAATTGTAACACTTTAATTTTTCCATAAAATAAAAGCAACCAAATTTTTTGAAATATCATTTGTGTATTTTGCTGCTTAAAAACCGTGTGGGGAACTTTTCCATGTTTTTATTAGTGGTTGTAAATCCTTACATATACCTCAGTGAAGTGACAGGCCTCAGAGTGATACACAGAGATAAAACAAATCCTCCTACACAAGTTGTACCTGTTTATCTGCAGTCTTCTCTACCAAAGTCCAGAATTTATACAGCTTATCTGAGCTCTCAGAAAGCAGGGGTGGGGGGGGGGGGGCAGAGAGCTGAAAGGGGTTGTAAAGTCAGAAGTTTTTTTCTATCTCAATACATTCTATGCATTAAAGGGGTTGTAAAGTCTCATGGTTTTTCACCTTAAAGTGGAGCTCCACCGAAAAAAAATATATTAAAAGCCAGCAGCTACAGCAGCTGCTGACTTTTAATATATGGACACTTACCTGTCCTGGAGTCCAGCGACGTCCGCAGCAGAGGACGAGCAATCGCTCATCACTCTGCTGCCCGCACCGCCATCCTCGGTAAGGGGAACCAGGAAGTGAAGCCTTGCGCCTTCACTGCCCGGTTCCCTACGGCGCATGCGCGAGTCGCGCTGCGCCGTTCTGACTGGTCCTCCTGTGTTCTGGGAGCCGAGTGTCTCCCAGAACACAACGGGTATTCTGCGGGAAGTGAGGTGCTTCCCGCAGATTTCCCGCAGAGAGGACTCCCGGAAGTGGGTGCAAATACCTGTCTTAGACATGTATCTTCACCCCCCTCCCCCCTGAAAGGTGTCAATTGTGACACCGGAGGGGGGGAGGGTTCCGGTGAGCGGAAGTTCCACTTTAGGGTGGAGCTCCGCTTTAATGCATTAAAGTGGTTGTTATTACACCACTTTTCCCTACAGGCAAGTCATAATAAGGCATACCTGTATGTACTAGAAATATCTCCTAAATTGTGCAGGTTTAGAAGATATTTACCATATACGCTTACACGGATGTCATCAGCGCATGCGCACGGAAGAAAGGGCACGATCCTGAGGTTTCTAAAGGGGCCGTGCCGTGACTGTCGGCTCACGCACGCATGCGCAGGAGTGACGTCACGTGACTCTGGCCAGTCACAGAGCCGGAGTCCAGGGCCCCGGAAGGAAGTGGGGTGAAGATGGACACGGCCACCAGCAGGGACATCGCAGGCTTTGTTTGCAGGTAAGTGCAACATAATGGGCGATGCATACTAGCCCATTATGCTTTTACTTTGCAGGGGAAAAAAGAGGAAGTAAAACCCATCAGGGTTTACTTCCTCTTTAAGGTGAAAAACCTCTTGTGCTGCAGCTGTCCCCCAGAGCCCCCCTTTTTTCTTACCTGAACCCGATCGTTACATCGACGAGCACAAGCCCAGCAGCTCCAGTCGCTGTCTTGGGTCCTCATTGGATAGATTGATAGCAGCAGGAGCCATTGGCTCCCGCTGTTGTCAATGAAATCCAGTGACATGGGAGCTGGGGGCGGGGCCGAGCCCTGCTGTCTGTGTCAATGGATGCAGCAGCATGACTCGGGAGAGCGCCCACACAGGTGCCCCCATGGAAAGCTGCTTTCCGTGGGGGCACCTGATGAAGAGGAGGAGGAGGAGCCAGGGGCACCACCAGGGGGACCCCAGAAAAGGAGGATCGGGGCCGCTCTGTGTAAAACAGAGCAGGTAAGTATGACATGTTTGTTATTTAAAAAACAAAAAACAAACCTTTACAATCACTAAGATAAAAAGCCTTCTGTGTGCAGCAGCCCCCCTAACACTTACCTGAGCCCCATCTCTCTCCAGTGATGTCCACGAGTGTCTCGGCCATCCAGAACTCTCCCTCTTGATTGGCTGAGACACAGCAGCAGCGCCATTGGCTCCCACTGCTGTCAGTCAGTTAGCCAATCAGGAGAAAGAGAGGGCGGGTCCGAACAGCAGCTCCATGTCTGAATGGACACATGGAGTTTCAGCTCGGCGCTCCCATAGCAAGCTGTTTGCTGTGGAGGCACTCAACAGGAGGGAGGGGCCTGGAGCACAGAAGAGGCACCTGAGAAGAGGAGGACTTGGGCTGCTCTGCGCAAATCCACTGCAACAGAGCAAGTAGAACTGTTATTTCTATAGAAAATAAAACTGAACTTTACAATCACTTGAAGTTACAGTCCGCAGAGCTCAGTGAGAGATGATTGGAGGGAAGAAACCCCCCCCCCCCCATCATACAGAAACAGAGCTGAGGCTGTCAATCACAGGCTGTGTGCTGGAACTTCCTCCCTGGAGCTCCCTCTGTGTTAAGAAAACTTGTCATACGTGACTCATACAGATAGCAGAGGAATGAGGCAGCAGACAGA
Organism: Rana muscosa; assembly: GCA_029206835.1. Classification (NCBI taxonomy): domain Eukaryota; kingdom Metazoa; phylum Chordata; class Amphibia; order Anura; family Ranidae; genus Rana; species Rana muscosa. Next base: position 154,100,325 of record CM055127.1, on the reverse strand, counting down.
AATGACACTTAGGACCCTTTTTACACGGGGCAGAATCCATCCAAGCAAATCCGCCTGCTCACCGGGGGATCTCTCCACTGTTCCCCGCTGAGCAGGCGGACGTCAGGTCTGTGTCTGCTCTACTATGCAGAGTTCACACAAACACAGCCTGCTGCTCTTTATGGGGCGGTTGGATGGAAGCGGACTGCTTGGTCCATTTCCATCTGATTGTCATCGATTCGATCCGCTCTATGGTGAACATATCCCCATTCCACCTGTTTTTAGCAGATTTTAAATCGGATCGAATGCCAACGTGTGTGACACATGTCCGCTAACATCCGCCACCCCATAGAGAACAATGAGTGGTCCGATCGTGTCCGCCTGAAAAACGGATCCCGATTGGTCCACTAGTGTGAAAGGAGCCTTAGTGCTCGGGATTGAGACAAACACACACTATAGAGCAAGGGGTCTCCAAACTTTCTAGACAAAGGATCAGTTTACTGTCCTTCAGACTTTAGGGGGGACAGAATGTGTATAAATGTCCTGGTGTCAGTGGGAGTAAACAATGCCCCATCTTTGGTATTGGGGGGTAATAGCGCACCATCATTGGTGTCAGTGGGAGGAATAGTGCCCATTATTGGTTTCTGAGGGAGGAATAGTTCCCCATCATTGGTGACAGTGGGAGGAATAGTTCCCCATCATTGGTGACAGTGGGAGGAATAGTGCCCCATCATTGGTGACAGTGGGAGGAATAGTGCCCATCATTGGTGACAGTGGGAGGAATAGTGCCCCATCATTGGTGACAGTGGGAGGAATAGTGCCCCATCATTGGTGACAGTGGGAGGAATAGTGCCCCATCATTGGTGACAGTGGGAGGAATAGTGCCCCATCATTGGTGACAGTGGGAGGAATAGTGCCCCATCATTGGTGACAGTGGGAGGAATAGTGCCCCATCATTGGTGACAGTGGGAGGAATAGTGCCCCATCATTGGTGACAGTGGGAGGAATAGTGCCCCATCATTGGTGACAGTGGGAGGAATAGTGCCCCATCATTGGTGACAGTGGGAGGAATAGTGTCCCATCATTGGTGACAGTGGGAGGAATAGTGCCCCATCATTGGTGACAGTGGGAGGAATAGTGCCCCATCATTGGTGACAGTGGGAGGAATAGTGCCCCATCATTGGTGACAGTGGGAGGAATAGTGCCCCATCATTGGTGACAGTGGGAGGAATAGTACCCCATCATTGGTGACAGTGGGAGGAATAGTGCCCCATCATTGGTGACAGTGGGAGGAATAGTGCCCCATCATTGGTGACAGTGGGAGGAATAGTGCCCCATCATTGGTGACAGTGGGAGGAATAGTGTCCCATCATTGGTGACAGTGGGAGGAATAGTACCCCATCATTGGTGACAGTGGGAGGAATAGTGCCCCATCATTGGTGACAGTGGGAGGAATAGTGTCCCATCATTGGTGACAGTGGGAGGAATGGTGCCCCAAGGGACAGAAAAAGTCAAACAAAGGGCCACAGTTTGGAGACCACTGCTACAGAAAACAGCTTTGTCCAGGCCCACACAGATCTGCAGGTTTTACGCACATAAATGCATATAAATATGTACATGACTGCTGTAGTCACCCATTGGTGCACCTAAACAGGAGTACTTTAGGCGCGTATTTTACGCAGGATCTTCTGATAGCTCTGCCACAAAGAACCTGCAGCCCGCGCAGAAAAAACGCAAATGCCCATGTGAATGAGCCCTAAATCATTGTGATACACAGCAGGTACCGCAACAGGAAGCCTCCCTGGCTGCTAAATACTCTGTATAAAGCCCATTTACTCGCCAAAGGATTCGTATTTCTTTCCATCCACTCATGAAATGGACATAGTATATCAAATGATGGTGACTTGACTTTTCGTTATTGCAGTAAAGCAATAAAGCCTGGTCACTTTCCTGCCCCCAGTCTGTGATTGGACAGTGAAGAAACAGTAACCAACCGATTGGGTCTCCACTCCCTACTAATACTGCCAGCAGGTTATTGGTTAGCAAAATATGCATTGGGAAAACCAGACTGGTACTCTAGTGCTGCTCTTTCCTCTCCTAGTCTAAAGCCTCGTACACACGGCCGGTGTTCCTCGACAAGAAAACTGCTGGGAGAGCCATACACATGGTTTCTCATCAGGAAAACTGCCGGGAATCTCGATGAGAAAAATAGAGAACCTGCTCTTTATTTTTCTCGTCGAGATTCTTGGCAGAGTGTTTCCTGCCGAGAAAACCGGTCGTCTGTATGCTTACCTGTCCAAGGTAAACCCGCGCATGCTCGAAAAGACTTCGACACATGCGCGGTAGCCTACAAGGTTAGTGTGGGGTGTAGCAAGATGGCGGCGAAGGCATTGAATGTGACGAGCGCCGGCTCGTCGTAGGTCGATGACGTCACTGCGTTCTTGCCATTCAGAAGAACAGCGTTTTTTCGGAGTGGCCAACAGGGCTTGGCAAGACAAGGTTGCCAGGAATCCCTTCGAGAAAACCGGCTTTTTTTATTTCCGACGGGATTGCCGCCCGTGTGTACAGGGCTTAAAGCTAGCCATACATGGAAAAAAAAAATTGTGGTTCAGCCCAGCTCAGAAACCCAAAGATTCCCCCATCAACGCTAAAGCCGCCATAGATGGTTCCAGAGGCGTAACCAGAGCCTTCAGGGCCCGGATGCAAGAAACCATGAAGGGCCACCTCTAAACCCCGTCCCAGGGCCCTTTCCATTGGTCCTAGGACCCTTGCCACTGGTCCCAGAGCCCTTCCCACTGATCCCAGGGCCCTTTACTCCTGTTGCGGGCCCTTTTTCACGGTCCCGCAGTGGGACCCTTTGACGTGTTCTGCAGTGGGCTCCCCTTCCAGCCAACCTTTACAAACAAAATTCAGGGACTCCTTTTTTCTGCTATGTTTTCAGCCAGCCATTGTAGGCAAAGAACGTATCCTAATTAGGGCAGAGCATACCTCCCAGCACGCCTCCATACCCCTCAGCACGCCTCCATACCCCTCAGCACGCCTCCATACCCCTCAGCACGCCTCCATACCCCTCAGCACGCCTCCATACCCCCCAGCACGCCTCCATACCCCCCCAGCACGCCTCCATACCCCCCCAGCACGCCTCCATACCCCCCCAGCACGCCTCCATACCCCCCCAGCACGCCTCCATACCCCCCCAGCACGCCTCCATACCCCCCCAGCACGCCTCCATACCCCCCCAGCATGCCTCCATACCCCCCCAGCACGCCTCCATACCCCCCCAGCACGTCTCCATACCCCCCAGCACGCCTCCATACCCCCCAGCACGCCTCCATACCCCCCAGCACGCCTCCATACCCTCTCAGCACGCCTCCATACCCTCTCAGCACGCCTCCATACCCTCCAGCACGCCTACATACCCCCCAGCACGCCTCCATACCCCCCAGCACGCCTCCATACCCCCCAGCACGCCTCCATACCCCCCAGCACGCCTCCATACCCCCCAGCACGCCTCCATACCCCTCAGCACGCCTCCATACCCCTCAGCACGCCTCCATACCTCCCAGCACATTTCTGTACAACCTTGCACATCACTGCATCTCCTACACATCTCTCCACCTCCCATCCATCCTCCATACCCCCCAGCACAGCTCTGCACCCCCTAGAATCCTCTTTATCCCCCAGTATGCCTCCATACGCCCAGCAAGCCTTTGTAACCCCCATACAAACTGTATGGCTGAATTTGCATCGCACAAACATTGCATGTTGTGTGCACAGCAATGCGGTGCGAATCACATGCCCCGAGACGACGTGAATTTTCACGAAACGCGTAGGGCAGGATACGAGCTTTGTGCTGACGTCACCCTCCACTGCTCGACTTCCACGGACGTATGTGTGTGACTAGCGCCTTTGACCGGTCGGCGCTGTCACACTTCTAAGGCTGTTTTTAAACTGCATTTTTGTAAGTATGTTTTCTTCTTTTAAATAAACATCCACCAAGGATTTTACACTATGTAGTGTCCTCCCTTCCTTTCATGTTCCGCATCGAGTACTGCATGATGGTATATGAGCGTTTTGGCTACCAAATTAATTGAGGCTCAACATATACTGAAGCTTGGAGTCCTATTGATTACCATTTGAGGCTGTTTGGGGTCCTCCGTTATAGGGGACCATCGCTTTTTGGTAAGCAGGAATTTTTACTGGTGGTGGTGAAAGTCACGAATACAAGAAGATTTGGAATCGTTTTTGTTTTGTTTTCTTTCTTTTTTCCTTTTTTCTTTTTTATCTAGTATGGACACTTGATCACGGGTGTGTTTTTTTTGTATGGACTTTAGACTTGATCATTTAAGGGTCCTATACAAGCATGTAATAATATTATTAATTAAGTTTGTATTATTATTAATTTATATGCTTTGTTTACATTGTTTAGTTATTGTTCTTCACTGAGCACTCACATAATTTATCACTGTGGTGATTTGGAAACAATTTTTTCAATTACTCAGTGGTGGGCTTATGTTTATATTCATAAGTTAGCGCGACTATATATTTTTTCTTATTTGAATCACATGCGATGTCTGGGATCACATTAGTGTGAACCCAGCCTAAGCCCTGGTTCACACTGGTGCGTTTTGACATGCGATTTGGCATGTCAAATCGCAGATATTTGCCGCAAATTGCGGGCAATGGCACCGTCCTAATCGGTGCGACGCCGCATTTGCGGCGCTGCACCGATTTCAAAAAGTAGTTTCTGTACTACTTTTTGCGATTTCGGCCGCGATTTACATTGGCATCTGTGTTAGATGTCTTTGAAATTGCGGCTGAAATCGGGACTGCCAGCGAGAGTGAAATCGTGCGAGTTCAGCTGAACTCGCACAGCTTCACTCCCGCAGCCCCAGTGTGAACTTGGGCTTAATCGACTTTTGTAGAGCTGGGTGGTGCTTGGAATCAGAAATCTGACAGAATTTGAGCAGCCTCCTCGCTTACAACACCAAAATCTATCGCTCTATCCTCTCTCACCTCTTCAGTCTCCTAACTAAAGCGATTTTCTTTCCTGCAACTACAAAATCTCTCGATTGGGGGGCATCAACACAGTCAGTATTACTGGGGGATTCCCTCCCGCGTAGTCATTGTGCTCTCCTAGCGGAGTGAGACATTCCCCCGGGGAGAACACAGCAATAGCTTTAACAGCCGCTAGCAATCGCATGTAAAATCCAACAGGCTGGTTGAACCCAAGTTGATCGATCGATCAGCCTGGGTACATTAAGCCTGCCCATACATGGTTTGAATCCCTGCTGAAAAGGGCCAAGATTTGAACCATCTGTGGCCAGCTTTACTAACTGACATATCAGTACTGATGTCATACCATTTCCTAAAACTGAGCTCTTATTATCACCTGCTCCCATGTCCTCTTCCCTGACTTTTCTATCAAAATCAATAATACAACTATTGATCGTTCCATTCATTCCAGGGTCCTAGGTGTAATCCTGGACTGGCCTGTCCTTTCAGCCCCAAATCCAATCACTGTCCAAATCTTGTCACCTCAGTAAAGCCCTGTACAGACGATCGGATATCCTATGGATTCTAAACCAATGGATTTTTCCATCGGAAATCCGATGAAGCTGACTTCCATCAGTCTTGCCTACATACCATCAGTCAAAAATCCGACCGTCCCAAACGCCGTTACGTAAAACACTCAGACGAGCCGAGAAAAATTAAGTTCAATGCTTCTGAGCATGCGTCGACTTGATTCTGAGCATGCGTGGGTTTTTTGTCCGATGGAGTTCCACACAGACGATCGGAATTTGCTATCGTTTTTTTTCCCATCGGATAAATTTAAAACATGTTCTATTTTTTCTCACTGATGGAAAAAAGACCGATGGGGACCATACACGATCGGTTTGTCCGATGAGAAAAGTCCATCGGACTGTTTTCATCGGTAAAACCGATCGTGTGTACAGGGCATAACATTTCCAAAATAGACCAATTCTTAAAGTGATTGTATACCTGCTGACACTTTTTTTAGTACACCTGTAAGGCAAAAGGCATAATGAGCTAGTATGCTCATTGCCCAACGAATGCCCAATGAATACAATTCAACAGAACATCATCATACAAAGTTGTTTACAACTCTGGCCCAAGTTACATCATCAACCTTGTCTCAATATATCACTCAAACTGTCCCCTACACTCCTCCCAAGGCCTCCTGCTCTCTAGCTACCTTTTCTCCTCCTCCCCTGCTTGCATTCAGAACTTCTCCAGAGCCTCTCCCATCCTCTGGAACGCCCTACCCCAATTTATCGAGCCATTTCTTAGGCTCCTTTTAGACGGGCCGGATTCTTTTTCTCAGCAGTGGATCTGTCTGCTAATCCCCTGCTGAGCTGAGCGGATGGATGACAGGTTTGTGTCCACTCCTCTTAGGCAGACAAAGCTGGCTCTGCTTTATGGGCAGTCAAATGTAAAGGGACCAGCTGTCTGTTTACTGCCCTCTGATCTGATCCGGCCATGCGGATGAAAACAGATCCCCTTCGTTTGTTTTCGATCGAATTGAAGGTAGGCAGGTGTAAATGGTCACAAGTCTGTTTACTTCCGCCACTCCATAAAGGAGAATGGAGTGTCCGATCGGGTCCACCTGAAAAAAACGGACAGGTGGACCTGATTGGACCGTGAAAGGGGCCTTACTCTGTCCACCAATCCCTGAAAATATATCCCACCTCCACCTAAAACTGAAATTTTTCTCTCTTATGCCTCGTACACACACAAAACCAGTTTTTCCGTCGGGAAAACTGCCATGAGAGCTTTTGGCCGGGAAAACCGGCCGTGTGTATGCTCCATCGCAGAAAACTGCGGGGAAAAAAAAAAAATAGCTTTCTTTTTTTCCCCGTCGGGATTCCCGGCGGACTTTTTCCAGTCGGAAAAAACGGTCGTGTGTATGCTTTTCCAAGGGGAAAAAAAACACGCATGCTCAGAATCAAATATGAGATGGGAGCGCTCGTTCTGGTAAAATTAGCGTTTGTAGTGGAGATAGCACATTCGTCACGCTGTAACGGACTGAAAAGCACGAGGCTGAAAAGCGCGAATCGTCTCTCACCAAACTTCTACTAACACGAGGATCAGCAAAAGCAGCCCAAAGAGTGGCGCCGTTTGGATGGAACTTCCCCTTTATAGTGCCGTTGTACGTGTTGTACGTCACCGCGCTTTGGACGGGCGATATTTGGCCTGAACGTGTGTATGCAAGGCAGGCTTGAGAGGAATCCCGTCGGGAAAAACTTAGGTTTTTTTTCCTGCCGAGAAAAACGGTTGTGTGTACGAGGCATCACAGTTATCTTTTGTACCACTTGTCCCTCCCTATTAAATGGTAAGCCCTTTAAGAGCAGGGTCCTCCACAACCTCCTTGTATTAAATTGTATTGTAATTGTACTGGCCCTCTTCATATAACATTTACAGTTTAAACTGATATTAAAGGTTCGGCTTTTATACTTACCTGCTCTGTACAATGATTTTGCTTAGAGCAGCCTCGATCTTCCTCTTCTTGGGTCCCGGCCGGCATTTCTGGCTCCTCACCCTTGACCAGTGCCCCCGATAGCAAGCCGCTGGCTATGGGGACACCGGTGTGTACTCGCTCCCGAGCCCTGCTTTATGCATTCATAAGACACAGAGCCATGGCTCGGCCCTGACCTCCCACCCTCTCCTCATTGGCTCACTGGCTGTGACTGACAGCAGTGAGAGCTAGTGGCTCCCGCTGTTCTCCCAGCCAATGAGGGGAGAGAGTCCCGGGATACTTGTGCACATTTCTGGCTATTAGGGGGGGGGGGGGCTGTGAGAGGAGCAGCACACAGGTTTTTTACCCTCATGCATATAATGCATGAAGTTAAAAAACCTGTAGCCTTTGTAACCACTTAAGGGCCAATTCACACCCCATGCAGACATCTGTTTTTCTGCACGCATTCTGCAAGGGCACAAAAAAAACAACAAACATTTGTTCTCTATGTGCCCTTTTCATACTACAACACTATTATCGTGCGTTTTTTTTCTGCGCAGGAATCTGCAACGCGTATAAAAACGCACTGAAAAGTTCATAAAAACTAATGTTTTGCAGGTAAAATCTGTGTGTCAGTTTCCATCAGATGTTCTGCACGTGTTGTGAGAATGAGACCTTAAAGCACAACTAAACCCAATCGACCCATCAGCACAAGCTGCAAATGTAACTGTCACATTGCTTGTGCTCTCAACCAAACTGTCAAACCATCAAATGGCTGGAGTCATAACTGATCACATGTGCAGCATCAAGGAAGTTGAAGATCAAACAGGGGCCAAGATGGCAGCTTCCTTGGCTGAAAACGATAGGAGGGTTTAGTTCCGCTTTGAGTCTTCCTTCTGTTTTCGCTCCTTTTTTACCTACTGGGCTTTTCATTGGTCAAAAGGAAGAAAACAGAAAAGAAAGACCAAAAATGGGTGAAAAATGTAACAGAAATAAACCCCAAATGTTTAATCTGCTGCTTATCAACTGCAGAAGGACAGCTTCATCGAAACTAATGCCGTGTACACACGACCGTTTTTAATGACAAGAAAAATTTCATTTTTTTAAATGGTCATTAAAAATGATAGTGTGTGGGCTTCAGAGCATTTTTCACGACGTGAAAACTGGCCATGAAAAAATTAGAACATGCTCTAATTTTACACGTCGTTTTTTACATCGTCGTTTTTCTCGTCATGAAAAACGGCCGTGTGTAGGCTTTAACGACGTGAAAAAAAATGCGCATGCTCAGAATCAAGTGATGAGACGGGAGCGCTCGTTCTGGTAAAACTAGCGTTCGTAATGGAGATAGCACATTTGCCACGCTGTAACGGACTGAAAAGCACGAGGCTGAAAAGCGCGAATCGTCGCTCAAACTTTACCAACATGAAGGGTGGCGCCATCCAAATGGAACTTCCCCTTTATAGTGCCGTTGTACGTGTTGTACGTCACCGCGCTTTGCTCGAACATTTTTTTCCACGATAGTGTGTAGGCAAGGCAGGCTTGAGAGGAAACACGAAAAATCACGTCGAGAAAAATGCCGTTTTTTTTCAATGACATTAAAAACGATCGTGTGTACGCGCATCAAGCATGCCGAATTTTTATAGAAGGAAAAAAACCCGAAGGCAAGATAATATAATGTTATTAGTTCAGGTGGACATGCCGGTAATAAAAGAAGGCCTTCCTGTTCTTAGAAAGAAAAGAAGGATTAAAAATCTTTGTGGGTGTGTAATTCCAGATAAGGGGCATCTGTCACGTAGACTATGCAGTGTACCAACCCACTGGAAACCGGTCATTACGAGAAACTATGCACACAACCGGTGTGGTTGAGAATTGCTGCCAAACTCTTTATGATGTCCAGGGCCAAAGGAGCATATTGATCTAAGCGGATAAATACACACAAGCATTCAGCGAAGTGGCTCACTCCTCCCTGTCTTGAGCTAAATTGTACCAGAGCGACAGTGTCTGCTGGCACCTACCCTCCCATTGTCATTCTCCTTAAAGCGGAGGTCCAGCTATAAATACTGCAGCTGCTGACTTTTAAAAAATGGACACTTACCTGTCCAGGGCACCCGCGATGTCGGCAGATGAGGCTGAGCAATCCCTCGGTCCTCGGATGCTGTCGCCGCCATGCTCGGTGAGGGAATCAGGAAGTGAACTGCCCGGTTCCCTACTGCGCATGCGCGAGTAGCGCGGCGCGCCGTCACTGGTCCCCGCTCTCTCCTGGGAACAGTGCGTTTCTTAGGAGACAGCGGGGGGGTACGGGAAGTGGCGTAGGCTCCCACGGGAGTCTATACCCGGAAGTGGGTGCAAAGTCTTAGACAGGTATCTGCACCCTTCTCCCCCCTGAAAGGTGCCAAATGTGTCACCGGAGGGGGGGGGGGGTTTCCGAAAAGCGGAAGTTCCATTTTTGGGTGGAACTCCGCCTTAATGTCTTCCTTACTGGTGCTTTCCAGCAAACAAAATGATCACACTGCATTACACCCAGCAAACTTTCACCCCCTGGTTTCATTTGCTTCCAAAAAAAGCCACTAACCACCGCCGTATTTCTGAATGCCTTACAAAAAGCCCCACAAACAGCATGCTCTGACTGACCCATGTGTTGGCCATAACCATATTCTCTCTTCATTTTCACTACCGTAGAAGGAAAGTCAGGAAAATGACTGGTTTAGGCAACTGGAACAGTGTTTTTTGGTCAGCCACATTTGAGCAAGCACCCAGTTTGTCAGAGAGCCGTTAATTCAACGATGCGAGGATGCCACTGTTAAGGCCTTAATAAGGGACAATCAGATCTTCTGAAGGAAGGGGAGAGCTGCTCTAGCTACAGCAGTGACTTGCCCAGGTCTTGAAATATGTTAAATTCTGGCACATCAAGGTAAGTCTCAAGACTTGTACTACTTATTTTCTTGGTGCCCAACCTAAGGCCCGAGGACCATATGCAGTTCTTTGCTACTTATCGTGGGACCTTCATACCCCAGCAGCCCATAGTAAGTGTTTTAGGTGCCCATTCAGGGCACCTAAAACGTACACACGGCCGGAATTTGCCACGGGCAAAACTCAGTCGGAATTTCCAACGGAAAAATAGAGAACCTGCTCTCTATCCAATTCCGTCGGAAATTCAGACGGGAAAAGTCCGATGGGGCATACACACGGTCAGAATATCAATGAAAAGCTCCCATCGGACTTTTTCCATCGGAAATTCCGACCGTGTGTACGCGGCATTACATTTTCTGTGCTGTCAATTCCCTTTTCATTCTTATGTATTTTTCACCCATTTCTCCTGAGGAATATCAAATATGGTGCCACTCAGTTTTAGGGGGCTGTATGGCGTGCAAATAAAGCAGAATTAAATTGTAATAGATCTGCAATGGTAGTGACCTTTAACAGTCTCTTGGAGCATGTCTGCAGCCCCTGACCAATCTCATCCTGCCGCATGTCTGCAGCCCCATGTCTGCAGCCCCTGACCATCCACTGTGCGCCCATCCCAATTTATGGGACGCTATATTTGCAAATTTAAGGGTGGTCTGAGCTAATAGTTCGGCTCAGACCTGTTTATATATTAAATTGCTTCTGCTCTGGGTGCGGTGCTGCCTGGCAGTATAGTTCCCTGTTGCCTGGAGATGGCGCTGTCGTCTTTGGCTCAGGTTGAACCGCAGCGCCATTAGGTGTCCTCTTTTGGCAGCCATGCAGTGGGCGTGGTCTACCTGCTGTGCATGCTGGGAGAGGGTACAAAAGGGGCAGACGCCATTAGGCGTGAGGCGATTCCAGGGGGACCCCAAGGAGTTCGGGGGGACCTCTGGTCCAGTGAGCGTGTCTCGTGGCCCTCATGGCACGGGACGCGTGTGATTGGTCTCGGGCACCTTTAGCTCGAGGCTCTACTGCTGTATAGTAGGCCCAGCTCTCCTATCGAGGGCCTTACACTTTGGAGAGGGATCCCAGGCTGCTCGGTTGTAGGGGGCCCATCTTTAGGGAAGGAGTTCCAGGGGAAGATCAGTCCCGGCGGAGATAGCGATGGTACTGCTATCTCGGGGAGAGGCCTGGAGGCCTACCTAAAGGGGGATCCATCATCTCTGACATCCGTGCTCCACTCCGGCTGCTAGGACCGCTCTCATAGGGACTATCCGGGTGAGCAATGCCCACTCAGGCTTGAGTGGCGAAGAAAGTGTTCTCTAAGCGTTGCGTGCCTAAACCTTCCCCTACTTGTCGTTTCTACTCTCTCTCTCTCTCTCTCTTCCAAGTTTTACCTCAAGAAAAGAATAAAACCTTGTTGCTTAGGTTTTACACCTGTGTGGACATTGGCTTTATTACAAAAAGGGACTTTCGCCTAGATAACAGAGACCGGGGATCCACTCTGGAGAGGTAACTCGCCGCCAAGGCCCAAAAATCTAACACCGCTCGCCTCTCCATATCTGGAGTGGGACAACGGGCAAGTAGCAGGTGTGCCTTACTGCAAACAAATGGATGGAGCGGAAGGGTCTGTGTGCCACACACACATATTATTATATATATATATATATATATATATATATATATATATATATATATATATATATATATATATAATATATATACACACATACACACACAACAGAAATTCTGCCGTCTCTGAACATCTACTGTAATATGTCTGCAGTCTTTGAACATCTTCAGTAGCATGTCTGCAGTCTGTAATCATCTTCTGTAACATGTACCCAGTCTCTTGACAGTTTTCTTGCAGTATTACGTCCAGTGAATATTATGCACTGCACTTTGGCGACATCTTCTTATATTGATTTAGGTGACCATTAATAATTTATACGCAACGGTGGTCCTGACATCCAACACGAGAGACTCTGACTTCACCAGGAAGGTATTTTTTTCTAAACTTTTAACAGGAATTTCTCAGAACAGAAGCTAGCATGTTAACTTACTAACCTTGAAGATTGGGGGCACAGCCTTCAGACTTGGCACCAGCTGTGGGACTAGCCCATCAAATGTTCATGCTCCAGGATCTCACCTCTCACCTCAACTTCCAGTAGTTACGATAGTGAACAACTTCCCTGATAATCAGGTAGGACACAACCCTGATAAATGACCTCCTGCACTTTTTTGCCAGGGGGATCCTAGCACTAGGTTCCCGCTCTCAACTTACCAGCCAGAAGAACTAGTAGCACTGCCTTCAGACTTTGCACCTAGGGTGACCACGTGTCCCGGATTGCCCGGGACAGTCCCGCATTTTGCAGGTCTGTCCCGGGCACCTTCATTCCAGGACAATACAGTGTCCCGGAATGAAACTGACACAGCCACCCCCCCCAGGCCAATCTGATGCCCCCAAACAAGGCCGCCACATCACTGCTTTACTCACTGACAATGCTTTTCCTGGCCGGGAATGCCTGGAGGAGAACAATCCCTGCTTGTGATTGGATAAATCATAAATCCCGCCTCTTGTGTCCAATCACTGTGCTGTGATTCGTTACAGCACAAGCTGATTTTTGGCAAGGGAGGGTGTCCCTGAATGGTAGTTTGGAAATGTGGTCACCCTATTTGCACCAGATATGAAGCTAGCCTAAAAATTTATTTCTCGGGATCTCACCTGTGACCTCAACTTCCAGTAATGGCCAAACACCCCGATAATCAGATAGACACAACCATGGAAAATGACCTCTAGCACTTTTTTGCCAGGCACCTCCAGTCTGAAGACACTATCTTCAGACTTGGCACCAGGCATAGAGCTAGCCCATCAAATGTTTATGTGTCAGGATCTCACCTGTCACCTCAACTTCCAGCACCATAGTGACGAACGGCCCTGATAATCGGGTAGGACTCAACCTTGATAAGGGACCTCTTGCTCTTTTTTGCCGGGGGGATCCTAGCACTTAAATCTTCCTCTCAGCTCACCAGCTGGGAAAACTAGTGGCATAAGGTGACCAGATTTTTTAAATTAAAACCGGGGACATATTTTTATTTTTTTACTAGTAATGTCTGCAATCAGCGACTCTCTGCCCATCGCCGCCCGCCTCACAGCCTGTCAAGTCTAAAGCCCTGTACACACGATAGGTTTTACTGATGAAAACAGTCCGATGGACTTTTTTCATCGGACAAACCGATCGTGTATGGGCCCCACCGGTCTTTTTCCATCGGTGTTTAAAAATAGAACATGTTTTAAATTTATCCGATGGTTAAAAAACCGATAGCAAATTACTATCGTCTGTGGGGAACTCCATCGGATAAAAAACCCACGCATGCTCAGAATCAAGTCGACGCATGCTCAGAAGCATTGAACTTAAATTTTCTCAGCTCATCAGAGTGTTTTACATCACTGCGTTTGGAACGGTCGGTTTTTTGACTGATGGTGTGTAGGCAAGACTGATGGAAGTCAGCTTCATCGGTTTTCCGATGGAAAAATCCATCGGTTTAAAAACCATAGGAAATCCGATCGTGTGTACAGGGCTTTACTCTCCGGGCCCCGGCTTCTACCGGGTGGGGTGCGGAGGAAGATCACTTCGCCAGGGAAGGCAAGGAGATAAGCAGGCAGGCGGCTGGCAGGGACTTGAGCCAAGGCAGAAGAACATGCGAGCGGAGCTGAATGGGCATGCACCCGAAACTGAAGAAATATTCCCTCCGCTCCGACCAGCACATGATCATCAGAAAGGGGCACAGATAATTGAAATTCAGATTATAATTTTTTTAATTCTGCCCTGACTGTCTTTGAAATTGCCCCAGCCCCTGTTCAAATCCAATCCGGGGACAAATCCGGTGACAGACTTGGTCCGGGGACCGTGTCCTCAATCCGGGAATCCGTAAACCAGGGATGTCTGGTCACCCTATAGTGGCACTACCTTCAGATTTGGCACCAATCCTGGAGCTAGCCCATCAAATGTTTATTTGTCAGGATCTCACTTGTCACCTTGACCTTCTAGCAGTGGCCAAGCTTCCTGATATTCAGGTAGGACACAACCATGACAAGAGACCGCTAGCACTTTTTTGCACTTTTTAGGCACTTCCAAGTCTAAAGACACTGCCCTCAGACTTGGCACCAGCCATGGAGCTAGTCCATCAAATGTTTATGTCCATTGTGAGAGGAACCATAGATAGCTATTGTGACATGGGGGTCACTTTGGACACAGGGTGAGCCAGGAAACAATGGACATTGAGAATATGGCTTGGATTGCTTAAAATGGGTCTGTAATATTTATCCACCATATTCCCCAGGATTTCTGCAAAGAACTATCTACTGTTTTATGAACTCAACAGGTTAAATTAAGAGAGGCTGATATGTCTCCTGTCTCCTTGTGTAATGCTAATGAGCCTCACCTATGCTACAGGCCCTTTCATTGTGATGATGTGGATTGGAGCTTGGTAAATCGTCTAGCTCCATATTATGGGATGTGGAAGTGTCTTCTGTGAGGAGGGGGGGGGGGGAATCAACCCTCCTGCCTAAGACTGTTTATCAAAGGAGAAGTTTGAACACACCTGACCTGTATCACCATTGTCATTGGACAGTTGAACCCGCCCTGTTCCCCAAAGGATGGGAGGGGAGGGTTTTGAAGAGAAATGTGTTACCATGTGTTTTGAAAATAAAGTTTTCCCTGTTTTGGAACTTGAATACAGAGCGTTGTCTCGTATCTGGGGGGAGAATCATTCGTATGGGGTCTTATTCAGCTGGTTGGAGTGTCTGGTGGCTGTCGTGTGGTTGGAAAGGGAATATCCTAACGGTGTTAACCCCTTTCATACTTGGGGTGCCGTTACAATTGTTGGCAAGCAGTGGGATTGATCCCCACAGCCAGAAGGACAGCTACAAGAGGACACAGGACAATGGAAGCACAGTATGAACGGCTAAAGCTCTCCACCCTCAAAGACTTACTGGAGAACCGGGGAAGACCGGCCAACAACCGTAAGAAGAGCGACATTATCAGAGAACTAGTCGAAATGGATGGAACCGAAAGGCCCAGCGTAACAGACAGGACACCCGAAGAGGCAAGTTTTGATCGGGCTGTTAAACTAAGACTGGCACAGTATGGTCCTAACCCTCCAGCGGAGATCATAGACCTAGTTATAGCGGCTGTGGATGCAAATTGGCTACATCAAAAAGGTGCTGCAGCAGCAGAAGTCACAGCAGCACCAACTGCAAGGAGAGGAGAGGTACAGATACCAGCCGCCATGGAAGAGGAAGTCAGAAGGAGGTTACAAGAGATGCAGATACAGCATAGAGGACCAGTATCAGAGGAGGTCCTGCTGGCATGGTCTGATTCAATCCGCTGCAAACTCTGGAAGAAAGCGCTTGCTCTCGAGCAGCAACACCAGGGAAAGGTTCTCCCCTCCATCTATGTAAGGTACTGGTCGCAGTATGATGTACGAATGCCGTTATTGGGGGAACAACCAAAGCAGGAGTGGACAACTGAGTTAAGCAGGCTGATCCGGGCAGAGATGCAGTTGGACGAGAGCTACAAAGCCCTCCGGTGGTATGTAGCCCAAGAGTGCCCATGGTCAGCGGATGACAGCCCCATGGAAGGCTTTGACTATGATGGCCTGGGATTGTTGTATTGGAGGCTGTTCGGTGACCCTGACTTTGGAAGTGATCGGGAGTGGCGTTTGGAGGAAATAATGGAGCACAGAGAGCGAAAACTGAATGTCTCGGAAGGGCACTGGGCAGAGGAAGATTTGGAGTTTCTGGCCGTTCAGGAATGGGAGCTGGAGATCGCCTACAGACAGCTGCTAGAATCTGCTCAGCAGCAGGGTGGTGCTACCTGTGCCTGGGACTATCAGGGAATACCAGTTGACAACTATGAAATCCTGGCTGAAGAATCGGCAGTGGAAAATCTGGAGATTGCCATCCCCAAAGCAGAAGTGCTGACTGACCTTGAGGATCCTGTTCCTGCTTGGGATGATCTTGGATGGAGGAATGTACCTGTCCAGCAGCATGCCAGAGAATCGGCAGTGGAAAATCTGAGGATTGCCATCCCTAAAGCCGAAGTGTATGATGTGGAGTTCCAGGGAGCTAGGGCAGTTGGCTCATCTCCCCAGCCACATATTACAGAAGGTATGGACTTAATGGGCTATTCAGAGGATGTTATGGATTATGCATCGCCTGCTCAAGTACTGGCAGCAGGACAAAGTATTACAGACCCCTGCTCTACACCCGTGGCAGTTTTGGAGGCCCGAGGTGAGAAGGTGATGGTTCCTCTTTCCGAGTGGATTTCGGAGAAGCAGGGAGGAGAAGCAGCCATTTTCCCTCCCCAACAGTTAGCCAGAGCAGATGGTGTGGAGTCCCCAGCAGAAGTGCTGGCAACTGGGCAGAGTGATAGCAACCTCTGCCCAGCACCGGAAACAACTGTGGAGTTTCAGGGAGCCGGGGCACTTGGCCCCTCTCCCCAGCAACCAGCTAAGGTAGTAAAGCTGTTACTCCCAGCTGAATCACTGGCAGCAGGGCAGAATGCTACGGGCCTCTGCTCTCAACTAACGGAAGAGGGAGTTCCTGTGGTACTGGATGGGACTTCGGTCCTCACTGACACAACCCCAGAAAATGGTGTGACACTGGGACAGGAGAATGTCAGACTTGCTTTGCAAGCACTGGGGGATTTTCACCTAACACAAGTGGATGGGACTTCAGTCTCCACTTGTATACCCCAGGGAGGCTGGGCAGTCGGCCCAGATCCCCAACAGCATGACAGACTGAGCCCAGTCACCCTGTCTTCTCTCCAGCGGCTGAAAGGACTCCAGGGAGAAGGGCCAGTCCAGGCCTCTCCCCAGCGGCGGGTATGTTCTCTAAGAGAGGCAGAGGTTGGCTGGGTAAGTAATGCTCTGCTTGGAACAATTGATTTGGGGTACTGTGGGGATACCGGCATTGGAGGAATGGACCTATGGACTAACTTCAGAGTCAACCCGTCTGGGGTCCCCTCCTCTGTTAGTCTCCTGCCGAAAGGGGAGATGTGTGACATGGGGGTCACTTTGGACACAGGGTGAGCCAGGAAACAATGGACATTGAGAATATGGCTTGGATTGCTTAAAATGGGTCTGTAATATTTATCCACCATATTCCCCAGGATTTCTGCAAAGAACTATCTACTGTTTTATGAACTCAACAGGTTAAATTAGGAGAGGCTGATATGTCTCCTGTCTCCTTGTGTAATGCTAATGAGCCTCACCTATGCTACAGGCCCTTTCATTGTGATGATGTGGATTGGAGCTTGGTAAATCGTCTAGCTCCATATTATGGGATGTGGAAGTGTCTTCTGTGAGGAGGGGGGGGGGGGGGGGAATCAACCCTCCTGCCTAAGACTGTTTATCAAAGGAGAAGTTTGAACACACCTGACCTGTATCACCATTGTCATTGGACAGTTGAACCCGCCCTGTTCCCCAAAGGATGGGAGGGGAGGGTTTTGAAGAGAAATGTGTTACCATGTGTTTTGAAAATAAAGTTTTCCCTGTTTTGGAACTTGAATACAGAGCGTTGTCTCGTATCTGGGGGGAGAATCATTCGTATGGGGTCTTATTCAGCTGGTTGGAGTGTCTGGTGGCTGTCGTGTGGTTGGAAAGGGAATATCCTAACGGTGTTAACCCCTTTCATACTTGGGGTGCCGTTACAGCTATGCTCAAACAATTGTAAAAGTTAACTATCAACAATGCTGTACCTGATACATTTAACAATACACCAATCTTCAACCCAGAATACACACTGTCTATCAGCTATGTAGACTTTATATTTGCTACAACACATTCCTCTCATGCGTCGTTAATATTCACAACGAAGTTAATCGATTTCTGGCCTCTTCCAGCAGCGAGTTTAGAAGCAGCTACCAGACTAAGATGTCAGGGTGGCTGGACTCCATTTTGTTTTTTTAATCTTGTGACCCCAGGTTGCAGCACAGAATTACTCTGCACAAAGGCAAGTCAGCCAGGCCTGTGGAAAAGGCAGTGAATTTCCTCACCAGAGAAGGGAAGGGGAGGGGAGCGTTACAAAAAAAAAACTGAATCAAACCAGATGTCTGGGCTATGGATTTCCTGCATTCCTTTGATCCAGCCATTTCAGTTCACCTCACGTTTTTTATTCTCCGCCATCTATAAGTGCTATTTATTTAAAGGCTTGTGCCGTATAATAAATCCCAGGCTTTGTATAATGGATGGATATAAAAACCAAGGCCTAACGGTATTAAAAAAAAAAAAAAGAAGTATCCAAAAAAAAAAAAATGAGTTACTTATTGCAGGCAGGTCCTCCGTATAATTTCCCGGCCTCCGGTGGAAGTATCAAAAGGAGGTGCAAGTGTTTTAAGGGCCCTTTCACACATGCGGACCGTATGTCCGCTTTTTCATCCATCCGTTTATGGATGAAAAAGGGACATACATGTATCCCTATGGGATAGCGGGTGTCGGCGGATGAACATCTGCTGACACCCGATCTCATCAGTGTCCGCTATGCTTCGTTTCTGCAGATGGAGGAAAATCCTATTTTTCCATCCGTCTGCAGAGCGGATCGGATGAACACGGACAGACAGTCCGTGTTCATCCGATCCCCCATAGAGAGCGGAGATCTGACAGGGCGGTCCCTGCACAGTGTGCAGGGACCACCCTGTCATCTGCCGGCGCAGCGGGGATCAACGGAGCGATTCCCCGCTGAGCAAGCGGGTGTTCGCGGGCCGGATCATTACCTTAATGCATAGGATGCATTAAGTGAAAAAACAAGAGGGTTTACAACCCCTTTAAGTCATAATATGCTAGTATATGCACTGCATACTAGCACATTATGACAGACTTAACAGAAAACAAAGCCCCCCCAGCAGCACGCTGTCACCGATGTAGGTGCTTCCATCTTCACCCAGTCTTCCTTCCTTGTTCGCATGCTTTGGCCGTATGAATGGCTGTGCACTACAGAGCACACAAGCCACAGCTGTGGCACGGAGTTCTGAATGGATGGCATGGTCCATTTAGAGCCCAATGTGCTGGTGACGACACCAGCAGCTTATAAAGTAAATCTCTCTTAGAGCCTTAGGCTCTGTTCACACCTTGAGCATGGCAGAATCACGCGAATCCAGAATCGCAGCAAAACACGTGGCGCGTTTGCGATGCCATTATTTGTTAATGGCACCCCAAACGCAGTACAATTTTGCCGCGATTGCCTAGCGCCAAAATTACGGCAAAAAACAAAAACACCATCAAACATTCCCGGCTCTCTGTGCCAGAATTTGGTACATGAGCTTCTGTGGAGCATTTTCAGAGCGGAGGGAGGCCCATTCAAAAAAAACGTGCCACAAAAAACACACAAAAAAAGCTGAATAAAAAACGCGGTGCAGCAGCTGTTGGTGCACTATGCTCAGGTGTGAACGGAGCCTTATTATAGGCTTTCCTATAGGTAAAGATCAACAAAAGGGAGTTTACTCCAACTTTTTAATCCTTCCCCGCCCGGCCTATAGCAGAATGATGGCCGGGTGGGGGTTCCATTATCCTGACTGGATATCGCAGGACGTCCAGCAGGATAACCTGCTCGTGCGCGCCCCCGGGGGCACACAGCGCAGCGATAGATAGTGCGGTAGGCTCTTTACCATGTGATCAGCTGTGTCCAATCACAGCTGATCACATCGTAACCGAGAAGTGTCAGTTATTGGCTTTCCTCTATTCGCGCTGACAGGGCACGAGTAGAGGAGAGCTGTTAAGAGACTCTCCTGACAGGGGGGGGGGGGGGGGGATCTGCGATGATAATCAGTGCATTGGTTATCAGTGCAGGCCCATCAGCGATGCCCACCAGTGTCTACCTGTGATGCCCATTAGTGCCGCCTTATCAGTGCCCATCAGTGCTGCATATCAGTGCCCCGTCAGTACCACCTCATCAGCAAAGAGGGGGGAGGTTGGGACTTTAGATGAGGTGTGTGTGGTGGAACCAAACAAATTCCCATAGGTATAAACATTTGCATGTTTATTGGTAAACCAATGATTAACATGACATGATTAAAACTGTATTGCATGCATTTAGGCATGCATTTAGGCATAGATGGTATCAATATACATGGTAAAGATATATATAACAACATGGCACAAGCAAATGAATGTGCCACCTCATCAGTGCCCATCAATGAAGGAGAAAACATACTTGTTATACAATTTTATAACAGAAAAAAAAAAAAAATTGTAGCGCAAAAAAAAAAAAAAAAAAACCCCAGTGGCGATCAAATACAACCAAAAGAAAGCTCTATTTGTGGGGAAGAAAAGATAAAAATGTCATATGGGTACAGTGATGATTGACCGCGCAATTGTCATTCATAGTGTGACAGCGCTGAAAGTTGAAAATTGGCCTGGGCAGGAAGGGGGTGAAAGTGCCCAGTGTTTATTAAATCGCCCAGTGTTGAAGTGGTTATTATTAAGCACCATAAAATAAACATCCTCCAGTAAACTACTTGTTAAAATAATTACCCGTATATACTCGAGTATAAGCCGACCCGAATATAAGCCGAGGCACCTAATTTTACCACAAAAAAATGGGAAAACGTATTGACTCGAGTATAAGCCTAGGGTGTCCATCTGCATGCCTCACTGTGTCTCACTCACTGTGCCTCACTGTGCCCATGCCTCACTGTGTCCATGGCTAGACTGACGTTTAACATGGGAGTCTATGGAAGGGGTGCCGGGCTTTGAAAAAAATCGGTGCTCCCCGGTCGTAGGTTCCCCAGACAACAACCATTGCATACTTGTAGAGGAAGAGTGAGGCTACATGTGTACCAAGTTTGGGGTCCAGGGGACCTACAGCCGGCCGATACTGGGTCCCCAAAATCCGGGAGATAAGGCACAAAAAGGTGACTCGAGTATAAGCCGAGGGGGGCATTTTCAGCACAAAAAAAAATGTGCTGAAAAACTCGGCTTATACTCGAGTATATACGGTACTCCAGCACTTGCTGGCTCCTGGTCTCTCAGTGCTGCTTCCCTGAACTTTCAGTTTTCACAGGAAAGAGTTACCAGTGGACAGTGCAATCTCTAACCAGTCTGTTAGCTTGGAGAGGTAGGAGAACGGAGTAGGGGAGTGCCTTGCCATCCTAGGCTATGGGGCTGTGTGTGTCTATTAATGCACACACTGTAGGGCATCAGTTATCAACGTATGAGCTAAAGGGGGCCTCAAATGTGGCCCCCGAGATCACCAAAGATCATAATACTTAATATATTTTTTTTTTGTTCCTTTAAAATGCCGCTTCGGCTGTACCTCTCTGCAACAAAGTACACCATGTCCGCCCCGCTCATTGGCACCTGGGATATAAGTGTCATCAATCCCAGAAATCAATGGGCACCCGCATGCAGCATCGTCACGCCCTGCTTTGTAGGATTTGTGCATGCGTGGGATCGGGAGGTGCATGCTGGGTAGCCAGCAGCGCCGTATTCTTGAAGAAACAATGAGGGTGCTTCAGATGCCCACACTGAAGATGGGAGCACGCTTGCTGAGGAGAGCAGAGTGAGATTTTTTACAAAGAAAACAAATTAGAAAACCTACATTTATTGATTAATCCGTTATGTATAGGATTAGTTGAAACTATCACGGGGGTGTTTTTAGAAGAAAAAAAAAAAAAGCTGGAACTCCGCTTTAATAAAAGGAAATGAGGGTCAGGGAGTGTGGACCTGCTAAATTGTTGGCTGGGAATATGCTGCAGAAGACAATATGAAACAGGGAAGATGTTCCATGAAGCTGGTACAGATCAATGCCATCACCCTAATCAATGTTCCCACTACATATTGCTGAAGTCTGAGGGCCACACACATAGTTACCAACAGTCCCGTATTTGCCGAGACAATCACGATTTTTGGACCCTTGTCCCGGATTGGGCTTGTCCTTGATGTGAAACGAATGCCCTGCCCCCTAATTATACCAAGGCTCTGCCTCCATGCAAAAAAAGTGTCCCAGATTTTTGTTTTGCAATGTTGGCAACTATGCACACATCATATACCAAAGGTCCAGATGTGGCCCTCAGGCTGCAGGTTGGGCCCCAGGGATACACAATTCTAGTCCCTGCATGCAAGGTTGGCTCCATAGGACGCTGCAAGAGAAAGGTGCCACCCTGAAACAGGAAAGCCGGGGCAGCGGTCATGGCACCAGCTAAAGCTGGAACATAGGCAAAGATTAAAAGCTAAAAAAAAAAAACGCATACTGAGTAGGTGATTAAACCATTTACTGGAAGTACTTAAAAATCGGAGGGTTTAATATTATTTTAAGTATAGATGCACACAAACGTTCGCTTGGAGACTAAATGGCGTTGTTGCCCCCGGTGACGTTGTCACCCCTGGTGGCATTGTTGCCCCTGGTGGCATCATTGCGCCTGGCAACCAGTTAGGTTCCATTTAATTAACACAGCTTTGAAGTGGAAATCATTTGTTTCTGTTTCCAGGGACACCTTTATAATCTCCATACACGCCCATGAAAAGAACTGCGGATACACGAGTCCATTTTGACTCGACAGGCACAGAATGAGGCCTGTTTGTGCGTGAGCGGATCTAGAACAAGCAGCGCTGCAGTACAATCATTACAGATAAGATTATTTTGACACAGTTGAAAGCCAAGGGATGATGAAAGGCAGTTACAACATGTACAGCACACCGCAAGCAATGAGATTGGCAGGCTTTCCGCCAGCATATTAGTTGGCAGACCGGAGTGACACTGCCTGCATCCTCCTTTTTAATATTCCATAAAAAGAAGAAAAGAAAAAAAAAACAAAGAAAAACACCAGATGTCGAGATGTTGTGATGCATTTTCAAGGACGCTGACTTGCAGGCCTCGGCCCGAAAAAACCTCATAGAAATGGCAGCACATCTGTCTGGCGGGGCGGCTGACAGAGAGCCGTTTTGGCTGGAGATGGAGAGAGAAGCAATGTCGGCTGTGTTGTGCTATCACCGCTGGATCACAGATGAGAGGGCGGCGGGCGAAACAAAGGCGCTTTGTAAAAAGCGAGCGTTCAGCTCTGCAGCAGAGACAGTCCGGCTCATACTTCCAACTCCCCTGCTGAGGAGCCATGAACTCCATCAAATGATGGCCGTTCTCCTCAGCGGTAGCGTACCAGACTCGGCCCATCGGCAAAGGCCAGAAAGGAGGCCCAAGGAGCGCCGTAAGGGATCTTTTCTCATCAGAATGATTTTCACAACACCTCATACTGTACCTCCCAATTTTATGAGGTGACAAAGAGCTCATTTAGAAATCATAACCCATCTTGCTCTCGGCGGGCGTAGTACCCACCCAAGCTTGACCCATTCAAGTGAATGGGGCAGCTCTGTAAGTACCCTGTAATGCACGCGATTGCCGGTGCACTAAAGTGGGGTTCAATTGGCTAAAGCAATGCAAGAGGGACACTTTTTGACACGGGGGGGGGGGGGGATATTTACTAAAACTGGTGCACTCAGAATCTGGTGCAGCTGTACATGACAGCCAATCAGCTTCTAACGTCAGCTTGTTCAATTAAACTTTGGCAAAAAAAACTGGAAGCCGATTGGTTTCTATGCAGAGCTGCACCAGATTTTGTACTCTCCAGCTTTACAAAATAACCCCCAAAGTTTGCAGGGAAAGGATGCGTCTCTCCCATACCCCCACCTACATGGATAGTCAAGAACACGCAAAAAATTATTGGCGGACCCCAAAAGGGCTCCCCCCCCCATCACTGCTTTTCCTTTAGTCTTGGTTCACACCTATGCATTTGCGCATGCGTGTCGCCATTCATTTCAATAGGCTGCCCTACCCACGAGAAACATGGGGAAAAATGTCCCTGACCCCTTTTTTTTAACCACTTCAATACCAGGCACTTTCCACCCTTCCTGCCCAGGCCAATTTTCAGCGCGGTCACTTTTTAAATGACAATTGCGCGGTCATTATCATTTTGTTCCCACAAATAGAGCTTTCTTTTGGTGGTATTTGATCAGCTCTGCGGTTTATTTTTTTTTTGATAAACAAACAGATAAAAAAAAGACCGATTTATTTTGTTTCGATTATAACGATTTGTAAATAAGTAAATTTTCTCCTTCACTGGACGGGAGCTGTTGAAACTGCACTGACAGGCACTGATAAGGTGGCACTGACGGGCACTGAAAGGCAGCACTGACGGGCACTGAAAGGCTGCACTGACGGGCACTGAAAAGGCTGCACTGAAAGGCTGCACTGACGGGCACTGATTGATCCCTGGTGGCCGATACATGGCTTTTCCTGTTTACACTGATCAGCTGTGATTGGACACGGCTGATCACGTGGTAAAGAGCCTCCGTCAGAGGCTCTTTACCGAGTTCAGTGTTGCGGTGTGTCAGACTGACACGCCGCACCACCGATCGCCGCGCTGCGCGCCCCCCACGGGCGCGCGCTGGCTGTTATCCTGAAAGACATCCAGTCAGGATAACTGAACCACCACCCAGCCGTCATTCTGCTATAGGCCGGGCGGGAAGTGGTTATAAAAAAAAAATCGTGCTGCGGCACCATGCGATCTGGCGAGCGTGAAGACATGCATAGAATTAAGGATTATGTAAACCCAGCATTCATATTCCTGATATGTGCCTGCTGTACAATGTACTTGTATTAAAGAGCATCCTGTTCTGTATCTTTGTATTGCTTCCTTTATGTAAAATCTCTGGTGTTCCTGCCAGTACCTCTGACCCCACTAGGTATAAGAGCACAGCGTGGTCAGTTTTCTAGCTATGCAGAGAACCCAGCCTTCTTTCCTCCAATTTCCTCCATTGATCAGACTTGTTGTCCAGACACACACCCCTGCACAAACCATTCACTGGGAAGACCAGTGTGGTGCTGTTTCTCCTCCAATAGCTCACTGAGGGGGAACAAAAAAAAAAAAGGAAGGTGTATGTATAATGTTTTCATATCTATACACAAATGTTTTGCCTTTCTATTTTAAACGGAATGGATTGTTTTACAAGGTGAGGGTTTACACATACTTTAATGGCATCCCTGCACTTCTGCTACAGAGCTGTGCGTTTCTCTGAAAGCCAGGAGAAACCATTTCTTTTACATATTCCTTAATTCTAAGCATGTTTTCACGCTCGCCAGATCGCATGGTGCCACAGCACAATGTGGTTCTGTGCAGAACGATTATAAAAAAATGGGGGGGGACATTTTTCCCCCATGTTTCTCGTGGGTAGGGCAGCCCATTGAAATGAAAGGCGACGTGCATGCACAAACGCATAGGTGTGAACCAAGACTAAAGGAAAAGCTGAGATGGAAAAAAGTCCTTTTGGGGTAGTCAATCATTTTTTGTGTATTATTTCTTGGCGTTCCATGTACAGTAAGTGGGGGCACAGGAGAGGCACATCATTCTTACGATATTGTGCACATTCCCGCCAAGCAGTAATGTGAACCAAGCCTTACAATGCTTTTTTTTTTTTTTTTTTTAAATACTGTATTTATTGGCGTATAACACTCACTTTTTTACCCTGAAAATAGAGGATAAACTGTGCCTGCGTGTTATACACAGGGGGGCTGTGGAAAGTTTTTTTCCTGAAACTTTCCTCTTAAAGTTACGGTAAAATACGGTAAGTCAGATATGGGAGCTGAATTGAAGTTGGGCATAGACTGCTCAAAATTTAAGCTGTGGGTGACCCTGTTGACTTTTATAAAAAAATATATATAAATTATTGTCATATGGATAGGGATAGTACAATTCACTATTGTAAAAAACAGAGTTGAATACATACATTGCAGGAAAAGGAGAAATATTCCATATGTACATTTACAAAATTAGCTTATTAACATACAGCATGTTCCTTTTGTTGTTATCCCAACCCATAAAAGGAGAGGCAGAAATAGGTCTAACCTTATTGTGACAGGAGTGACTTTGGGTCGGGGGTTTATGGGACTAATGTGTGCTGTGCCATGCTGTTGGACTATTTGCTGTGATGGTTTGGGGTGGGACTGTATTCTATTGTCTATTGTGGCTGTCTTAAAGCGGAAGTAAACCCAACGATTTAATAGTTTCAAAAAACAGTTACATTCCCGGCATGCCAGAAATGATAACTGTCACATTGGTTGTGCTCTCAACCAAACTGTCACACCATCCAATGGCTGGTGTCATAACTGATCACATGTGCATCATCATGGCAGTTGAAGATTAAACAGAGGCCAAGATGGCAGCTTCCTTGCCTGAAAATGATAGGAGGGTTTACTTACACTTTAACTATTATGGGATGTGCACGTGTGTTTGCTGTGAGGAAAGAGGGAGGGGGGATTCCTCCAACCCCCCCTGCTGTGTATTGAGAAGTTTTAAACACACCTGACCTGTGTGGCCATTGTCATTGGACAGTTTGACCCGCCCTGTTTTCCAAGGGTGGGAGAGAGGTGTTTTTGAGGAGAGATATCTGTGTGTCCATGTGTGATAATAAAGTCAGTTTGGTTTTGTCACTCTACCCTGAGGTGTGTTGTCTGTGGACTGAGGGGCTAAAGAAGCTTGGAAGGTGCTGGATCTGAACAGAGGAAGCATTGAAGCCGGACCTAGATCGGTTTGAGGACAGAGGGTTCGTCACACTTATAAAACCACAAACAAAAAAGGGACAAAGAATGGCAGCAGACATCCCTCTCCTATTGAGGAATCAAGCTGACCCCTGATATTTCCTCTCTCTATAGGGCCAATTATCCAAATTTATTTGCCAAACTATTGGAGGACGTGCAGGCATGGTCAGACGTGGGTTTCTACTGGCTGGGTAGAATTACCTTCGTAAAAATTACAGTCTTGCCCAGGCTACTATATTTTTTAAAGCACTTTGCCTATCCAGGTCCCTGTTAACGCAACACGAACGTTTCAATCAAAAATTATTCATTTTATTTGGGGCATTAAAAGCTCCAGAACAGCATGGGCCACGATGTATGCTCCTAAGGATGTGGGCGGATTGGGAGTACCCGACTTCAGGAAATACTACATGACTGCACAGCTTGCCCAACTATGTCAACTTCATAAGTCGACACTACCGTCCAGATTGGGTTACCTTGGAGGCCCAGGTGAGTTTCTCACTATCAATGGATCTCGTCCTTTGGATCCCCCCCCCGCCCCCAAAACATTGCAGGGTTATACTGAGCCCTACACTTTCCCACTTATTACAGCTATAGGACACACGCTGCAGGAGATGGCCTCTTCGTTCCGCCCATATCCCAGTGGCCCCTATTTTTGGCAACCCCTGACTTGGCAGTTAGGACGGTGTTTGAAAATAGATGCATGCAGGACACTGCTCTACGAGGGGGGGGGGCGTTTCTATATTATATAAATTGTTTATCAACTCTACTGATAGGATAGTCTATCAGGTAGCATGGGAAAGGGATCTGTCCATAACCCGAGGCGGACGATTGGCAAAAATGGAGGAGCACGCAGATCCACAAAGGTATTCTTAAGGTTGCCCTGATTGAAGCAGGCTATAAAGTACACGCCAGATGGTATTTGGTACTGGAGCGTTTATCCAAAATGTATCCAGGCACCTCAGCCGCCTGCTACAGGGGTTGTGGCCAGATAGGCACACCATTGCACGTTTGGTGGACGTACCCTAAGGTCTGCCGCTTTTGGATGAGGGTTCACTCATTTATTTTTTCAGTCACGAAGGTTAACATCGTTAAAGACGCAAGCATAGCCTTACTAAATAAGCCTGTTGAAAATGTTCCACGACATACCAAGACCTTAAATTTACTTCATGTTTCTAGTGGCAAAAATTACTATAGCCACAGCGTGGAAAAGCCCTGTTGTAGACATTGCATTAGTGAAAAGGAAACTTACGTGGATCATGTTGAACGAAAAAATCGTGAGTGTCCTACGAGACAAACTATGGTCTCCTTTTTTAGCCTACCTGCAGGTCCCGAATGAACGTGGCTGATATTGTATGGAGGATCCCCGGACAGAAGCACTTCTTTCTTTTTCCTATCCTTACCTTTTCTATTGTTCCTTTGATTCTTGCCAGTCTTGGCTTCATGCTCTAGCAGCTCTTCTGTCCTTTTCTTAACAGAGCTGCTCATGTTTACAGTTGGGGGGTTTGAGTTCCTTTTGTGGGATTGTTTTATTGTACGATAACTACTCAGGAAGCTATAACTACTCACTGGCCTCCTAAGACTCCATTCACACAGGGGCAACACGACTTCCAGCACGACTTTGGGAGGCAACTTGGACACGACTTGAGAATGAATCACAGCGCGACTTGGGGCGACTTCAGCGCGACTTACAACGCAACTTCAAGTGGCCTCCAGGACAGGCGACTTTGCAAGTGGCTAATCAAACACTAATCAGCTCTGTGGGAGGGAGGGGTTTGCCTACTAGTTTCTCTTCCTGTAAAGTTGCTTCAGTTAAGACAGGGGATCCGACTTGGAGGTGACTTCCATTGAAATCAATGGGAACAAGTCGCCTAGAAGTCGGATTGAAGTAGTACAGGAACCTTTTCTGAAGTCGGAGCGACTGCAGTAGTGTACATTAAGATGGCTCCATTCACTTACATTGATTTTTTCATGCAGCGCTACTTGAGGAGACTAGGGGCGACCTGAAGTCGGATCCAAAGTTGCCCCTGTGTGAATGGGGTCTTAGAATGATTACACATTGGTGAGGTGTTGACCTCTAGATCCTCATGACTTGTTGCTTTGTATTCCATTTTTAAGAGCAGTTGTCTAGACCAGTGTTTCTCAACTCCAGTCCTCCATTGATTTGCACAGGTGATTTGAGCAGTTTCCCTGCCTTAGTAATTACCACAGCTGTTTCATCTGCAGGAAATCTCAAAAACATGACCCGTTGGGGCGCCTTGAGGACTGGAGTTGAGAAACACTGGTCTAGACTGCTATCTCCCAATGTTAACAAAGTTTGTGCTATATGGAGTTTGAGTATACACCTGTGGCCTTATGAAGGACTAAACCCAACTACCAAGATCTTCTCTTGTTTGCCCTTTTGGTATATTTGTTCCTCTCACCTCCACTTGTGTATCATTCTTGTTTTATGTACATAGCACGCAAGGATTGTTTGCTGCTCTGGAAAGGGATCACTTATTTTTTATTATTATTTTTTGAAAAGAACAAAAAAGTGATTGAAACAGAAAAAGGAAAAAGAAAAGAAAACAGAACAAGGAAGGCAACGTCCTTCCCTTCAAACCTATTAGCGTGCACAACCAACCCATTCCTCACATCATATGTTGTTATATAATAAGTTCAACCGTGCCATAATGTTACACCACTGTAGGATAAACATATAAAACAAACAAACTAGTACCTATAGAAAAGTAAGAAAACATAAATGTATTTTATTGGGATTTTATGTGATAGACCAACACAAAGTGGCACATAATTGTGAAGTTGAAGGAAAACGATAAATGGTTTTCAACATTTATTTTACAAATAAATATGTGAAAAGTGTGGCATGCATTTGTATTCTTTACCGAGTCAATACTTTGTAGAATCACCGTTCGCTGTAATTACAGCTGCAAGTCTTTTTGGGGATGTCTCTACCAGCTTTGCACATCTAGAGAGTGAAATTTTTGCCCATTCTTCTTTGCAAAATAGTTTAAGCTCTGTCAAATTGGATGAAGAGCGTCTGAACAGCAATTTTCAAGTCTTGCCACAGAGTCTCAATTGGATTTAGGTCTGGATTTGACTGGGCTATTCTAACACATGAATATGCTTTGATCTATTCTAAACCATTCCATTGTAGCTCTGACTGTATGTTTAGGGTCATTGTCCTGCTGGAAGGTGAACCTCCGCCCCAGTCTCAAGTTTTTGCAGACTCTAAAGCCCTGTACACACGATCGGATTTCCTATGGTTTTTAAACCGATGGATTTTTCCATCGGAAAACCGATGAAGCTGACTTCCATCAGTCTTGACTACACACCATCAGTCAAAAAACCGACCGTTCCAAACGCGGTGACGTAAAACACTCAAGATGAGCCAAGAAAAATTAAGTTCAATGCTTCTGAGCATGCGTCGACTTGATTCTGAGCATGCGTGGGTTTTTTATCCGATGGAGTTCCCCACAGACGATAGTAATTTTCTATCGGTTTTTTAACCATTGGATAAATTTAAAACCTGTTCCATTTTTAAACACCGATGGAAAAAAGACCGATGGGGCCCATACACGATCGGTTTGTCCGATGAAAAAAGTCCATCGGACTGTTTTCATCAATAAAACCTATCGTGTGTACACGGCTTAACAGGTTTTCTTCTAAGATTGCCCTGTAATTGGCTCCATCCATCTTCCCATCAACTCTGACCAGCTTCCCTGTCCCTGCTGAAGAAAAGCATCCCCACAACATGATGCTGCCACCACCATGTTTCACAGTGGGGATGGTGTGTTCAGGGTGATGTGCAGTGTTAGTTTTCTGCCACACATAGCGTTTTGCTTTTAGGCTAAAAAGTTAAATTTTGGTCTCATCTGACCAGAGCACCTTCTTCCACATGTTTGCTGTGTCCCCCACATGGCTTCTCGCAAACTGCAAACAGGACTTCTTATGGCTTTCTTCTTGCCATTCTTCCAGTCACGGCATGACCTCCTTTAAAAACGGCACGATCGCCGTTTCTAAAGTGCGCCTGCCCCGTAGACATCGGTGCATGTCTCTAATGTAAATATCTCCTAAACCGTGTAGGTTTAGGAGATATTTCCAGCACCTACAGGTAAGCCTTAATCTAAGCTTACCTGTAGATAAAACCACTTTAAGTGCCACTTAAAATCCCAATAAAATACAATGACGTTTTTGGTTGTAACATGACAAAATGCGGAAAGTTTCAAGGTATACAATTACTTTTTTATGGCACTGTATGCCTTGTGGTGCGTTAGCAGCCCATTAAAAATGAGTAAAGTACTCTGACCACTGACCATGCCGTGTTTTATTGGAAAGTCTATTGGATTGACCTGTTCCAGTATGACTTGAAATTCATCACTAAAGAATTAAAATAAAAAATTATGGCATGCATAGTCAACACTCCCAGACTGAACTGTGATTAGACAGGGTCAGGAAAGCTGATCATGTTTACTTGAACTCGATGCTCTGCAATCTAGTATTTACAAGCCAAGGATTAAAAAATGCCCATGTGTACCCGGGACATCTTAATTCGGCCCCTATATATTAAATCAGCACTGGGTTCTATTTCGAGTCTGCAAAAAAAAAAAAAAAAAATCAGGATGCGCAGGTCCTCATAAATCAAAGCTCCCTTCATAAAAACGTCCATTTCCTTCCAGCAATAAATCCGTTTCAAACTATCATTCCCCATCTGTCAGTTCCAGGCTTGAAGCTGACCGGCGGCTGGAAGGCTACACAGATAGTCCTTATGAAAGGCACTTTAATAACCGACGCCTACAGATATGCAGGTTAGGAGTGCGACGGCGGAGCTGTACGGTTTTTATAAATTTCCTGTCATCTGTAATACAGAACGGCTCGCGAGCGCTGGCAGGGTTAACGCACCCACCCCACCCTCCAAGCAGACGGGGGTTAATCCAGGTGAACCTCGCAGCATGCGGTTACATCCGTCAGAGAGATGCGTTTTATGGCAAGATCCGCGGAATTTCCGAGGACAAGATTGGAAACCGCAGCCTGCTGTGTCTGACTTTGATTACTGGGAGCAGGCGAGCGACTTAACCCTTCGAAGGATGGTCATAGGCCGAGGCCTATTTATTCAAGGAAGTAAAAAATAAATAAATAAAAAAAACTCTTTTGTGCTGTATATTTAGAATCATGATGAAATCACTTTGTCACGTCGATTTAAAAATGAGAAAAAAAGTGTTATTTTGCCACACCGGTGATGTCGAAGAGGCAGCAAGCCAGGCTGAACCTGTCAACAAAACGCCTAAAAGGGAGGCCTATTGTGTCACTGAGTGTTAAAATGGAGGCAGCCACTCTGAAGGAAGAGAGGATATTTGGGGACTAGAGAGATAATTAAAAGGTAGAGGTATCGTGGCAAGGATGCGGACATAATGAACAGTGATCCTCAGAAAGGCCTGATCAACACTTAGGCCTCATTCACACGGGCGTACTGCAGAGTGTACCCATGCGAGGGCTGTTTTTTAATAGGTGTTTAGACCTGGTTTACACCTATGCAGGTTGCTGTTTGCATACTCCAGGTGAAATTAGCATTTTTCAATACACGTTTTTGATTCATTGAAGTCCATGGAACCAAAACCAAAATATATATACCGTATATACTCGAGTATAAGCCAACCCGAATATAAGCCGAGGCACCTAATTTTACCACAAAAGAATGGGAAAACGTATTGACTCGAGTATAAGCCTAGGGTGTCCATGTAAATGCCTCACTGTGCCCATGCCTCGCTGTGTCCATGTCCATGCCTCACTGTGCCCATGACTAGACTGACGTTTAACATGGGAGTCTATGGAAGGGGTGCCCGGCTTTGAAAAATCAGTGCTCCCCGGCCGTAGGTCTCCTAGACAACAAACTTTGCACACTTGTAGAGGAAGAGTGGGGCTACATGTGTGCCAAGTTTGGGGTCCAGGGAACTTACGGCCAGCTGGTACCAGGTCCCCAAATTCCAGGAGATCAGGCACAAAAAAAGGTGACTCGAGTATAAGCTGAGGGGGGCATTTTCAGCACAAAAAAAATGTGCTGAAAAACTTGGCTTATACGCGAGTATATACGGTATATATAAATATATATATTTTAGAGGATTAAAATAATTAACCCAGAGTTACAGACCATAAAAAGTAAATTACATCAGGTTAGCTGAGATAAAAAGACCTCTCCCCAAAACTACTCAGAGATATCCAACCATGGTTGCCGTATTGGGCATGCCCTACCCTTATATATCAATCAATTTAAAAACTTAGGCAGATCCACATTTACTCGACGGTAGAACTGTTGAGCTGCGGGTGGAGTAGCTTCTTTCCAGCGTATCAAGATTACTTTACGTTCCAAAAAAAAAAAAAGCATTAGCAACAAGGTCCGAGCATGAGTTCTAGGAACAAATTCATTCAAAATAGTACCCAATAGTCCAACTTCCGGGATCTAAGGTATTGAAAGATTAAGGGTGTTTTTAAATTAAAAAAAAAAATAAATCATGCAAAAAAAAAAAAAAAAAAAAAAACTGTTATGCCTCGTACACACGACCGGTTTTCCCGACGAGAAAACTGCCATTTTTTAGATTGGTCGGGAAACCCGGTTGTGTGTATGCTCCATAGCAGTTTTCCCCTACGAGAAAACTGCCCGCAAAAAAATTAGAACCTGCTCTATTTTTTCCCGTCGTCTTTTTCTCGTTGAGAGAACCGCTCGTGTGTAGGCTTTTCCGAGGGAAAAAAAAAAAAAACCCGCATGCTCAGAATCAAGTATGAGACGGGAGCGCTCGTTCTGGTAAAACTAGCGTTCGTAATGGAGATAGCACATTCGTCACGCTGTAACGGACTGAAAAGCACGAGGCTGAAAAGCGCAAATCGTCTCTCACCAAAAACTTTTACTAAACACAAGATCAGCAAAAGCAGCACAAAGGGTGGCGCCATTTGAATGGAACTTCCCCTTTATAGTGCCGTTGTACGTGTTGTACATCACCGCGTTTTGGCCGAGCGTTTTTTTGCCTGAACGTGTGTATGCAAGGCAGGCTTAAGAGGAATCACGTCGGGAAAAACTTTGGTTTTTGGCATGTCAGGAAAACCAGTCGTGTGTACGAGGTATTAGTCCTGGGCAAGTCCAAAACATGTGAAACAGATCCGCACCAGCAAGTCCACATCGAGAACAAGTAGCGGCAGATCCAAATCCCATACGAGCCAATTTGGCCGGGGTATAGTAGAGATGATGAATACACTTACATTTGAATAAGTTGGTCTGCTGTGCTAATGATATTCTAAAAAGATAGATCAGCGGCCTCTTACCAACCCTCTTCAGAGAGCCCAGGCATTAGGGTAAGCCACTTGCAATGGGAATTGTGAAGGGGGTTAGCCCCTGCCAATTGAAAGCAGCTATAAAATGTAGTCCAAGTGAGTTCTGGGTATGATGACAAGTCTTCCAATGGGAATTCCGTGAGCTCTTGAGTCAAAGTCCCAAACTGCGTCCGGATGGCATGACGAAACAAAAGGTATTTGAAAAAGAACTTATTGTCCACGCCATGACTACCCTTCAGATTCTCAAAGGACACAAATATGTTGTTTTTAAAAATTTGAGAGATATGGGTGATGCCCAGGCAACCCCACCAGTTCAAGTCAGTATGACTGTAGAGCTCAGAGAGATTAGGGATATTCCATAGGGGGATCTGAGGCGAGACCTGTGGGTATCTGCAAGGGCCATGTTTGCCTGCATGTGGAAGTGCAGGTATTCTGTGCATCCCCATGCAGGCAGTCCCATTTATGTCAATTGGGACGCAGTCGCTACACGGACACAGCCGCTTCTGCAATCTGACATCATTGGTTCCCCATGAAATTGGTTCATACTTCACAAAAGGGTTGCCTTATTGTAATCGCACAATAAAACCTTGTTCACATGGGGGTACTAATAACGTACACCCGTGCGAGGGCCTAGTTTGCCTGCAGGGTGATGCACAGGTGTTTCGTGCATCCCTGTGCAGGTAGTCCCATTCATGTCAATTGGGACGCAGCAGTTGAGCAAACACAGCCACTGCTGCAATTTGATATCAATCTGGATGCGAGTGCATGGCCCCAAACAGTGTGTATTCGGGGACCGGCACCCGCACAACTCTCAAATTAAGAGAAGAACCAATTAGTGAGAGAGAAGACTTTATGCAAGGGACAGTGCCAGGGATAGGGTTGGTATTGCAATGATAGCCGCTTTTTTATTTTAAGGCCCCTTTCACACAGGGAGGACTTCGTAAAACGCATTCGCCTACCCAGCAGAGGATCTCTCCGCTGATCACCACTAAGCAGGCAGATGACAGATCTGCATAGCGGAGTGGACACAGACACAGCTCCCCTGTTCTCTATGGGGCGGTCAGATGGACCGCTTGTCCATTTCCATTCGACTGGATCATCCGATGAGGGATCCATCTGTTTTTGGCAGACAGGATTGAAGCGAATGCTGGCGGGTGTCAGGGGACACATGTCTCCCTAGAGAACAATGGCTGGTCCACTCAGGCTCACCTGAAAAACCTAAATTGGTCTGCCTGTGTGAAAACAGCCTTACTTTTTTGGAACTAAAGTCTGCAATAATTACCTCTGCTCCAATGGTCTGTTGCCCACAAAGTCCCTCACTGGTGCCAACATCTTCTCCCCAGCTTCTACTAGGTGCTGGTGTTCAGCCATAAAAATTGGCCGTGGGAGTTAAAGTGGAGATCCACACAAAAATGGAACTTCCGCTGCCTGGATTTCTCCCCCCCTCCGGTGTCACATTTGCCCCCTTAAGGCGGGAGGGGGGGGAGCAGATACCTGTCTAATACAGGTATTTGCGCCCACTTCCGGGAATAGATAGCCGCATTATCTGCGGGTATCTACGCCACGTCCGGCCCCCCCCCCCCCCGCTGTCTTCTGGGAAACACATAGGTCCCAGAAGACAGCAGGGACCATTCAGATCACGCAGCAGGACTCGTGAACGCGCAGTAGGGAACAAGGAAGTGAAACTGCAAGGCTTCACTTTCTGATTCCCTTACCGAAGATGGCGGGGGCAGTATCCGAGAGCTGAGCGGTAGATCGGCTTTGGGTGCAGACATCACGGGCGCGCTGGACAGCTAAGTGTCTTTATTTTAAAAGTCAGCAGCTGCAGTATTTTTAGCTGCTGACTTAAAAACAAAAAAAAAAATTAAAAAAATCGGCGGACCTCCGCTTTAAGTCAATCTGGCACACAGGCATTGCGCTGGGAATGTAAATTGATCTGCAAATGCAAATTTAGGGCTCATTTACATACTGTAGGTGTACCAACCTGTACACCCAATGCGAAGGCCCGTCTTCCCCACATGGGATGCACAGGTGTCCCATGCATGGGCATGCAGGAGGTCCCATTTAGATCAGTTGGTATACAGCCTATGGTCCCAATTTGATAGCTATGTGGGTCCCCAAATGTACACTCTCTGCGTTTGGGGTCACCCACCCACACAGCTGTCAAATTGGGACCAGAAAGGACCTAGACAGAAAGGCTTTGTTGGAACCACACTGGAGTATTATCACGCGGTCAGTTTACAAGCCCATAGTGCCAAGAGTGGTTCTTCTCTGCAGCATTTCCCAGCACTATCTTTCCAAAGACATCTGTCAGTTATTTCCATTCTCTAAATTGTGTCAGTGACCCCGCCATGCCCTCTCCGACAGACCCAGCTGCTTCCTACCCACCACTAACGCCTTGTGTTTCGCAAATCTAATCCCCAAACAATTACACTGTCTGAGAATTCTGAAGATTAGAGAGCGCCAGCAGTGGCATAGACACGAAGTGGTTAAACACCCGGGGACATGAAGGTAGCCTGAAGACTAAAGTGTGGTGTTTTATTTGCATGGCTGCATTCACACCTGAGCGTTTTCAGCTCGTAAAAACGCTCATCTCAAAAGTTCCAAAAACACCCAACAAGCAAAATCCCATTCATTTAAAAACGACCCCTGTTCACATCTTAAAAGGGGAGTTCCACCCTTTTTTGTTTATTAAAAGTCAGCAGCTACAAAAAGTGTAGCTGCTGGCTTTTAATAAACATACACTTACCTGTTCCACTGTCCAGCGCCGCGCCGCCTGGAGCTCCGCTCCTCTCCCCCCCTTCTCCGCCGGCGCTTCCATTCATTGTGTGGGCACCCGGCCGTGACAGCTTTCGGCTTCACGGCCGGGCACTCACTGCGCATGCGCGAATGGCGCAGCGCTCTCTGAATGGACAGGCGATCGCCTGGGACCTGTCACGTCCCAGGTGATCGCCTACAGGGAGGGGCCGCCACAAGGCGATATGACGTATCGCCTAGGCGACCCCAGGGCGGAAGGAGGAAGTGGGACAGGAAGTCCCACTCCTACTGAAGCCCCCACTCCCCCCCCAAAAAAAATTACATGCCTAATGTGGCATGTAAGGGGGCGAGGAGTGTATAAAGCGGAAGTTCAAAATTTGGGTGGAACTCCGCTTTAACGTTCTGACGCCTGAAGCTCAAAGTACATGAGCTTCTTTTTAGGCAGATTACAGGCGTTTTACTGCTTTTTACATTGGTGACCTTTGGACCTCAAAACGCCTGTACAAAAACTCTGCAAAAACCCCAGAAAACGATACGCTCCAGGTGTGAATGCAGCATAAAAGGTATTCACATTTTGCATCTTAAAAAAATCCTGAAAATTATAATTAGCTTTTATTACAGATACAAGGGGGGGGAAAAAAAAAAAAAAAAAAAAAAAAAAAAACACACACCTTCCACATATTCATAAATGCCCATACTGATGTTCCCATTTGTGGTCTGGTCCAGTGACCACATCAAGGGAAACCTCTTTTGGTGTAGTCACTGTGGTCATATTCCACTAGGTGACCAGGGTGTATTAGATGTATAATAGACACAGTAGAGATGAGCGATTTCAACAAAATTATTGATAATATAAAAATTAATCGATACTGAAGTAGAAACTCTCAATTTTACTCACTGAGCTGGAAAACTTGCTTAAAAACAAAACAAAAAACTCAAAACAAAAACTACTACTATTAAATATTTTTTTTTATTTTTTTATTTCTAAAATAATTTTTTAAATTTCTTAATTTTTTTCTCTGTCTTTTTCTTTTGGTTAAAGAAAAGACCCACATGGGCTGTTTGTTTGGCATAACAACAGATCCAGGATAGTTGAAAGGAGCCTCCATAATGGCCTGTACACATGATCCGAATATCGTATGACAGATCGTACGACTTTTTCCGCTTAAGTGCCGGTTCACACTGCTGCGCTGTGAATTTGTTACTTTTTTTCAGTCCATTCTAGAGGTGCGAATTTACAGCGAATTTACCGCGATTTTAATGCGAATTTCAGGAGTGGAACATAGCTGCGATTAATGTTTCTAGCCAATGGAATCATAATGTAAAAAAAAAAAAAAAAGAAAAGGGTTAACTTCCTGTGTACTTCCTGTTTTTTGTGGAGAATAGTGTGGTGGAATTCGCACATATGTGAACCATCAAATGCAATTCCAGAACGATTTACATTCATGTCTATGGAGACTAAATTCGCAAGGCAACGCTCTAAACTCGCACAAGACCCTTTTTTTCATCGCATCGCATTCAGAGAGGAATCGCAACGCATAGGTGTGAACGACCATCATTGAAAACAATTACTTTTTGGATGACATGCAAATCTAGTTTTTGTTTAACGCATCGCATTCGGTATCAACTCGCACAAGTGTGAACCAGCACTAATAGTCGCAAGTAGAAATTAAATAGGGTAATAAAGTCACGAAAATTCTCGTACGACAGAAAAAAAATATAAAAAAAAAATCGGAAGTGATGTCATGTGTTGTAATGTATTTGTATTGTATTTTCGGACTACAACTGTACTGACTAAACGAAAATCGTACGATCTGGTATCGTACGAGGAAAATTTTCGTGTTTGTACGATCGAATAATATCGGATGAATTGTCGTGATCGGCTCTCGAAAGTAGTGTACACACGATCCGAAAATCGTACGATTCTTCCTCGGACGACCGTGTTCGTACGATATTCGGATCGCGCATTACTCAGAAGCCATTGCATCCTTAAAAACAAAAATAAATACATTTCACTCATCTTCCCAACAGACTAATGTATTTCACCAGAATGGTAAAATATTGGAAACATCCCCTGACTGTCTTTTTTTATCCCTCAGCAGATCTTACAATAGCACACCCCTATAAAAAATAGTAAAACTCCAGATTAATTCCCCAGGGAACAAAACTGCTTATACTGTATTTAACGATTTGTAACACGCAAAAGTATCCTACATTAAGATGACGCCTCATGCAACTTATAGAATCATGGAAAAACTACCAAATATCGTGGTTAATAACCCTACTTCCAAATCTGCAATATTATTTCAGAGGCCATCCCACTAAAATTCCCTCCCACATACTTTGTACCCTCCAGAAGTGGCTTCTCTCCTTCATAAGGGGCAATACAAGACCACAGATTAGGCAACAAACATTATTCCAACACAGATATAGGGGAGGCCTCTTCGTACCACATTTCGGGAATTATTATACCAAAAAAAATGCTGAGGTTGATAGTCTGCCATCCGTGGGTGGGTCCCCCGGATTTATAACGCAGTAGTGTCAAACTCAATTTTATCGTGGGCCACATCAGCATTATGGTTTCCCTCAAAGGGTTGGTTGTATCTGTGGGACTAGATCTCCAGAGCACCCCACCCCCCTTGCATCAGAAGTCAAGAGCCCCCCACCATGCCTTTCATCACAGTGCACCCCCCCTTACATTGTGGTGCTGCTGGAGGGGCAGAGCAGAAAGTGCAGGGTCTGGAGGAGGACCAGAGGAGGGCTGGAGTCGGCTGTTGGATTCTGCTGAATGCTGAGACCAGGGGGTGCTGAGGCTGCCCACTGCTGAGATTTGGGGGGGGGCGAGCCTCCCTGCGGCTGCACGGAGAAGCCCAGGATTTGGCGGAGGAGTTCTGTCCTCCTCTCTGCTACCGACTGCTGAGACAAGGTGGGGGCGGAGACGAGGGGGAGGCTGGTGGGCCTTGTGTTTGACATGTGTTATAACATGACCCCATCTCGGTAGATGCAGCTTTATGGATCTCTCCTAGCGTTCATAATAATATTACCCACCCAATTACTCACCATTCATTACAAGTTTGAGACAGCGTGAAGTATTTGGGCAAACTGATGTCCCCTTATACACATTTAACATCCATAATTTGGAATCCCATGTTTCCACCCAACGATGCCTTTTACACATTAAAAATGTTATTACGACGACCTTAAAAACCAAAAAAAAGGTATTAAATCTACAATACATAACTCAATATTAGAAAGCCAAACCCCGGCCTAACCCATACCCTACCCCAAGTGGAGCAAAAAAACAAAAACAAAGCATTGATCTGGAGGATTGAAGACAGGTATGGTACACCACGTCCCACTGCTCCACAAGCGCCTCAGCATCTAATTTCAAGCTCCTTATGCATTGGTACATGATCCTGCAGAGACTGGTGAAATGCGTAGGGCCTATGCTTCAGGGACTGCCAAACTCCAGGCACATTCTACCACATATGGTGGGCTTATCCTCCCATGAGGAGGTTTCTGAGCTGGGTATATCACATGGTTTACACTCTTCTAGGCAAAGGCATTCCGAAATATCCTCATAAATTTGAAGCCTGAACGGCGTACAGTAAAGCTCAGTTTCACTTTCTTACGTTTCTCTTCATGGCAGCGAAACATGTCTTAGCCAAAGCATGGTGATCTTCAACCCCCTCATATCTCAGGTAAGGTTAAAAAAAAAAAAAAAAAAAGGCATGGTACCCGCGGTTGAAAAGATTTCTGAAAATCTTAATGACAAAATAAGATCGTCTGAGCAGGTCTGAAATCCTTGAATTGAACATTACCTACCCATGGACTTCAATCAGTCCCTTTTGACCATCTAGCGCAGAGGAAAGGAGGAGGGTGGAGAGGCGGGATCGTTCTCGGGAGGGTGAAGGTCCGCTTTAAGAAAAGTAGAGAGAGAGAGAGATGGATGGAGAGCAGGAAGAGTGTGGCGGGTAGGACACGGGAGAGAGGTGGGTGGAGAGGGATCCTCCTGGGGGTGGTCTGGTCTTTCTTGAAGCAGAGTAGACTGAGTCATTTAGTGGGTCCGCTAGATCAGTGTTTCTCAATGACAGTCCTCAAGGCGCACCAACAGGTCAGGTTTTCAGGCTTTCCATTATTTTGTACAGGGGATTTGATCAGGTTCACTGCCTTAGTAATTACCACAGCTGTTTCATTTGAGGGAAATCCTAAAAACATGACCTGTTGGTGCGCCTTGAGGACTGGAGTTGAGAAACGCTGATCTAGCGGACCCACTAAATGACTCAGTCTACTCTGCTTCAAGAAAGACCAGACCACCCCCAGGAGGATCCCTCTCCACCCACCTCTCTCCCGTGTCCTACCCGCCACACTCTTCCTGCTCTCCATCCATCTCTTTCTCTACTTTTCTTAAAGCGGACCTTCACCCTCCCGAGGACGATCCCGCCTCTCCACCCTC
Source organism: Rana muscosa (assembly GCA_029206835.1). Classification (NCBI taxonomy): domain Eukaryota; kingdom Metazoa; phylum Chordata; class Amphibia; order Anura; family Ranidae; genus Rana; species Rana muscosa. The sequence goes on along the minus strand of CM055127.1, from coordinate 154,058,865 downwards.
CTCCTTTCCTCTGCTGGAATAGGGCATTGTTTTCTTTTTTTTCTCTTTGCTTAGGACAGGTCTTTTTTTTTTTGTCCGCCCCGCCTCCCAAATTCACCATAGGCGAATGACGCGCACACTGCCCGCTGTGCCTCCTGGAATATGTACGTCACATATCCCAGGAGACATAGCCTTTCATTCAAGAACAGGAGGAGGGGGTGGGCCTATCAGCGCATCAGCAAGAGGCCAGCCCGTCGAAGCCGGAAAAGCCGGCAGGTCTCTCGATGACAGAGAAAGGATTGTGGCACAGGACGGATCTGTGGCCAGGCATGAAATGTCAGCGGGTCAAAACTGGATGGGTGAGTATCTGAAATGTCCAGATAACATCAGGTAAGTAGGGGAAAAAAAAAAAAATAAAAAAAAATTGGGAGGTCTTTAACCACTTCAGCCACAGAAGGATTTACCCCTTTAATGACCAGGCCATTTTTTGCAATACGCCACTGCGTCACTTTAACTGACAATTGCGCGGTCGTGCGACGCTGTACCCAAATAAAATTGATGTCCTTTTTTGCTCATAAATAGAGCTTTTTTTTGGTGGTATTAGATCACCTCTGTGGTTTTTATTTTTTGCGCTATAAATAAAAAAAAGGACTGACAACTTGAAAGAAAAAAAAAAAAGACCAATATTTTTTACTTTCTGCTATAATACATGTCCAAAAAAAGAAAAAAAAAGTTAAAAAAACGAATTTAGGCCAATATATATTCTTCTACATATATTTGGTATACAAAAAAAAATCCCAATAAGCGTATATTGATTGGTTTGCGCAAAGGTTATAGCGTCTACAAACTATGGGATAGATTTATGGACTTTGTTTTTATTGTTTTTACTGGTAATGGTGGGGATCAGCGATTTTTAGCGGGACTGCGACATTGCGGTGGACAAATCTGACCCTAAGTGACACTTTTTGGGAACCAGTGACACCAATACAGTGATAGAAAAAAAATGCACTGATCACTGTATGAATGACACTGGCAGGGAAGGTGTTAACATCAGGGGCGATCAAAGGGTTAAATGTGTTCCCTGTTTGTGCTTTCTTACTGTGTGTGTGTGGGGGGGGGGGGGGGGAGTACTGACAGGAAGAACACAGAGATCGCTGGTCCTTATTACTAGGAACAGAAGATCTCATTGTTCCCCCGTCAGGCAGATCCCCGTTCTGCCTCTGTGGCGATCGCGGGTTGCCATCGTGTCACCGGACTCACACATTGGCTCCCCCTCCGCACAGCAGAGGCGCGCGCATGCCCACAGTATCTACTGCATGAAACAACGTACAGGTACTTTTTTTGCGCAATAGAGCCGCCCTGCCGCAGTATACATGCGGTGGGCGGTCTTGAAGTGGTTAAATTATTGCTTTTATGTTGGTTCTTAACCACTTGCTTACTGGGCACTTAAACCCCCCTCCTGCCCAGGGCAATTTTTAGCTTTCAGCGCTGTCACGCTTTGAATGACAATTGCGCAGTCATGCTACACTGTACCCAATTTTTATCATTTTTTTCACACAAATAGAGCTTTCTTTTGGTGGTATTTAATCACTACTGGGGTTTTTATTTTTTGCTAAACAAAAAAAAAAGGATGGAAAATTAAAAAAAAAAAAAAAAAAAAAAACACAAACAAACAAAAACACATTTCATAGCTTGCAAATTTTGCAAACAGGTAATTTTTCTCCTTCATTGATATTTGCTTATGAGGCTGCACTGATTAGCACCGATAGACTGCACTGATGGCCACTGATAAGACGGCACTGATGAGGCGGCACACTGATGGGCCCTGATAGGTGGCACTGATGGGCAGCACTGGTGATGAGGCACTGATTGGTGACATTGATAGGTGACGCTGGTGGGCACTGATAGGCGGCGCTGGCAGATGGCACAGATGAGGTGGAGGCTGCTCTCCTTGATGTCCCTCTGATAACTGGCGGTGATCAACTTTTTTTTTTCTCCTCAAGCCATTAGCGTGAGGAGAAAAAATAGCAGATTAACGGCTCTGTTTTCATCACATGATCAGCTGTCATTGGCTGACAGCTGATCACGTGGTAAGGAGGTCGGGATCGACCCCTTACTCCGATCTCTGATCAGGTGAGTCTCAGACTCGCTGATCACAGAGCACGCCACGCGCGCCCTTCAGGGGGCACGCAGGCCGCTCGAGCACGGGAGGACGTCTATTGACGCCCTCCCGGCAAAGTAGGTCCAGGCTGTAGCCGTCATTCGGCTATAGCGCGGATCTGAAGGGGTTTTAAAGCACAATTAAATGGCGCTTTGCTGGGAGAGGTTTACAGAGTAAATTTTGATAGAAATAGAAGATTTTCCCCTCGGGCTGGGACTTTAAAGGCACAGATTGTGAAACAGTATTTAAAAATCACAGTATTTTAATAGAATCAAAAAGGTTTACAAAAAGTAATGCAATATAAAAACATGAAATATTAGACCAACGTGATTATGAGCAACATCACGTGTAATATGAAAGAATGATTCGCATACGTGATGAAAATTATAGATACTGTTTGTATTGGTAGTTGAATACAGACATGGTGTTTCCACATACAAATCACAACTGTAAAGTGCCCCAACCTGCACCAATATTTTATGTAACTGAAAGCGGTATTAAACCCAACAGAAAACATTTATTATATTGCAGATTACCAATTCTCAGATGTGATGGCTCTTTTTTAGGCTTTCGGATTTCTATTTTCATCTGGTGATCCTGCCAGTAAGTCTGCTGTTTTTTTTAAAAGAACACGCTCTCTCTAGCAGACTGTATCCAGTTACAGGCCTGAGACAAACCATTTAACACTGGCAAAGGTGCTTACAATCATCAGCATTTATGTAAAACCTTTATCCCAAAAGGGAAAAAACTGCTTGCTGTAACTAATTCTAAAGTATTAGTTGGAGTTTGGCTTCAATTTGTTAGTGTATCTAAATCTACTAGTACATCTAATGCCCCGTACACACGACCGGTTTTTATGACATGCCAAAACCCGACGTTTTTCCCCGACGTGATTCCTCTCAAGCCTGCCTTGTATACACACGTTCATTAAAAAAAAAAAAAAAAAACGCTCGAGCAAAGCGCGGTGACGTCCAACACGTACGACAGCACTATAAAAGGGGAAGTTCCATTCAAATGGCGTCACCCCTTGGGCTGCTTTTGCTGATCCTCGTGTTAGTAAAAGTTTGGTGAGAGACGATTCAGTTCGTTACAGCGTGACGAATGTGCTATCTCCATTACAAACGCTAGTTTTACCAGAACGAGCGCTCCCGTCTCATACTTGACTCTGAGCATGCGCATTTTTTCCCCCCTCGGAAAAGCCTACACACGAGCGGTTTTCGCGACGAGAAAAAGAACGACGGGAAAAAATAGAGCAGGTTCTAAATTTTTTGCGGGCAGTTTTCTCGTCGGGAAAACTGCTATGGAGCGTACACACGACCGGTTTTCCTGACCAATCTAAAAAAATGCCAGTTTTCTCGTCTGGAAAACCGGTCGTGTGTACGCGGCATACCACTCAGCTTAACCCAGACTGACAATGCTGCTGTTCAAAAAAGGTGCCTCTGTGCTCCTTTCATCCAAGAGGAGGGGGGGGGGGGGGGGTTACTGGCCAGATCACCAGATGGAAACAGTGGGAAAAAAGCCTAAAGGAAAACTAATGCAGCCACTACATCGATCGATAAGCTGCAATATATTACATTTTTGGATTCAAAACCACTTGCAATTGTTTTGTTGTCAGTTATGTTCATTAAAATTTGCACCCCTCTCTGTTAATGGTGCTCTGTGCCATCACCGTACCCACACTTTTCACAAGTTTACTTGTAAACAATTTTGAAAAACATTTATTATTTTCCTTCCACTTCACAATTATGTGCCACTTTGTGTTGGTCTATCACATAAAATCCCAAAAAAACACATTTATGTTTTTGGTTGTAGCATGACAAAGTGTGGAAAATTTCAAGGGGTATGAATACTTTTTCAAGGCACTGTGTGTATATTGTGAGGGGGTTAACTCAGCAGCGGGTGTGTGTGACCCCCTGGATGGGTTCACCACACAAAAACAGGCACAGCAGACAGAGTTGTAGGTGAAAAAACAAAAAGGTGCGGTTTATTTAAACTATATACAGTGAAAAATATATGGTAAAACAAAAGAAACATAAAAAGAAATCCTGGTCAGCTTGACCGCTTACTACAAACGCAGTTTCCCTGTCTAACAACTAGATGCAGCCTTATGCTGCCCCAGCCCCTATCTCCCTGTTTTAGAAGTTTAAGCCACACAGGCTGTCTCACCGCACAGGACAGAAAGCACAGTCTACACAACATAGAACTGGTTCCAGGTTGGAGCATCTCCCTTAGCATGCTGGGAATTCTTGTAGAGGCCCTAATGAGCCACTTACTTCAGCTGGGCTCATTAACCCTTCCCCTGAAAGACTCCCAGCACTCTCCCTAGTGGTATAAATTGGCATAAAGCCTGAATCTGGGACATATATATCTTCCATCCTGGATGCAACCTGGTGATTTTACCTGCCTGCTGTCACTAATTGTGTGTGTGTATATATATATATATATATATATATAGATAGATAGATAGAGATTAGAGAGAGAGAGAATGTGTATATATATATATATATATATATATATATATACACACATACACACACACACACACACACACACACACACACTCGAGTATAAGCCGACCCGAATATAATAATAGGCACCTAATTTTACCACAAAAAAAAAAAAAGGGAAACGTATTGACTCGAGTATAAGCCTAGGGTGTCCATCTGCATGCCTCACTGTGTCCATGTGCATGCCTCACTGTGCCCATGACTAGACTGACGTTTAACATGGGAGTCTATGGAAGGGGTGCCCGAATTTGAAAAAATCAGTGCTCCCCGGCCGTAGGTCCCCCGGGCAACAAACTTTGCACGCTTATAGAAAACGAGTGAGGCTACATGTGTGCCAAGTTTTGGGTCCAAGGGACCTACGGCCGATTAGTACCCGGTCCCCAAAATCTGGAAGATCAGGCGCAAAAAGGTGACTCGAATATAAGCCGAGGGGGCATTTTCAGCAGAAAAAAAAAAATGTGCTGAAAAACTCGGCTTATACATATATATATAATAAATAAATAAATAAATAAATAAAGCACACACTTGCGTGCACACACCTAAATTCAGCCAATTACTTCCATCTGTGCCAAGGCATACAACCCACTCAATTAAAACTGCCACGGATAAAGGTCCACGCTTAGTGCTACTGAGAGATTCCTGTATAGATTTTCTCTGGCTGTCTCGAGGGAATAATAAAACACGTCTGGTTCTTTTATCAAAGCCTTCTCACTCCTCTCTCTCTCTCCCCGGCTCTCCAGGGTAAAAGACTGCCTAGGAGTGTATCACAAAACAGACAACTGCTCATATTAAGCAGCTGAGAGCGGCTGTACCGAGGGATTCTGGGAGGAGACTGGACTGGCTCGCCATAGGAAGACTGGAATCGGAAACAAGCAGCTTTGCTCAATGAGGAGTCCTTATTCCTAAGCCCAACCAAGCAGATTCTAGCCTGTGCTGGTCTGGCGGGTAAAGGGTACCGCTCTTAAGAATGTGACCACTTTAGTAAATACGCCCATAAACGATTCAAGCAAAATTAAACTGAAGGAGAGAGGAATGGCTATGCCCATGACAACCAATCACATACTACCTACAGGCAACAATGTTTTTCTTTCAGACGCGTATGAAAAAAATTGTTATTGGCATTCTACGTTATGACGAGCCCGTTCACACTAGTGCGTGATATAGCGCACCTAAAGCGCGCGTGCGCTGACATGCATTGCTATTGAAATTGTAGCGCTAAGCCTCCTCCCCCCCACGACCTGCTGGTAATTGGAGTAATTTTGCTTCCTTCTTCCTCAATAAATCAAGGTTTTTGTTTTTTTTCCCATTGGAAAAAAGGAACTTGGATAGGGATGGGCAGCACTGTAGAAATATGCAATTTGAGGACTGCTAGGCTCTGTCTGCTCTGTACTGTAATACAGGGTGTATTGCACAACTCTGGCTGCACTGTGTTCTCCTGGGTGACTTGTACAACTCCTGGCAATCTTGAACAACTCCAGCTGTACCGAGCACAGTTTAAGCAGTATTGCACGCTCCTGCCTGTCTTGACTTGTGAGATCAAGGCCAACGCAGTCACATTTCCTCGCTATAGAAGGATCACATACTCACTCCGTGCCAGAACGGGTGGACTCCCTTCCACCAACTCTCTTCTGGCTTTTCTCAGTCGCTATACCAGGCTCTCTTTGGGTGGGCCCGGGGTGTGGGTGGGTCCGGGGTGTGGCTCAGACCAATTCCAGGGGAGGTGTGCCCAGACGCTCTCCATCCAATCTGACAGAGCTTGAGATATTTTGCAAAGAAGAATGGGCAGAAATGTCCCTCTCTAGATGTGGAAAGCTGGTAGAGACATCCCCAAAAAGACTTACAGCTGTAATTGCAGCGAAAGGCGGTTCTACAAAGTATTGATTTCGGGGGGCGCCATACAAATGCACATCACACTTTTCACATATTTATTTGTAAAACAAAATTGAAAACCATTTATCATTTTCCTTCCACTTCACAATTATGTGACACTTTGTGTTGGTCTATCACATGTGGCCCGCGGAGCCCTCTGATGTGGCCCGCGACCTCCTGCTCTGGGATAGAATAGTGTTATTAAAGGCAAGTTTATTACTAAAATCACAGTAATAAATGTAATATAATTACACACACACACACACACACACACACACACACAGTTGTACAGTGGCTACTGGGCCGCTTTCAAACTGATCTGCAGGTGCAGTATAGACTTCTGTTATAACCTGGGAGTTTGGTGCATTTTCTGAAAGTGCACCACACCTGCAGAATATAATAGAAGTCTATGGCAAAGTACAGCTAACCGTCAGGAAAGCCAAAAGGTGCACTGCGGTGCAGGTAAACCTCAGTGCATCAGTGTTAAAAGCAGCCTTAGGCCCCTTTCACATGGTCAGTCTGACCCAATCAGACCCTCCATTCACCTGTAAGGAGTGGCAGATGTCCGTTTACATCCACCTACCTCCAATCCGATCCGCAAAAAAAAAAAAAAAAAAAAGACTAGAGTGGGCTCTATAGAGTAGAGTGGGCTGTGTCCGTGTTCGCTCTGCATGTGCAGAGTGGACACGGACCTGCAATCTGCCAGCTCCGCATATTGTGGCCCACGACCGGTTACCAAGTCGCTTAAGTGGCCCTCACTCTTCAAAAGGTTGGGCACCCCTGGTCCATCACATAAAATCCCAATAAAATAAATTTTACGTTTTTGGTTGTAACATGACAAAATGTGGGAAATTTCAAGGGGTATGAATACTTTTTCAAGGCACTGTGTGTAAAAACGCGCTATACATGCATCCCTCCCAGAAAAAGCATGATCCTCCTAGCCCAACCCCCAGCAAGATATACTCCCTCATCCTTGCTCCATAACCACTGCAGAAGTCCACCCTGCTCCAGTGTTGGATGGACACACGACGACATTGTTTGGGCTTGGTAACTGGCCACCCATGCCTGGGCACTATCACATGGGGGGAAGTGATACTCTCCCCCATACCCAGAAGCCCTTTTACAGCAAGGGAGCGAGCACTCTAAAAGGGGAGGCAGCAAAGAAGCATGGATAGATATACCTTCCTCGGGGGCGGGCTATCAGCAGGCACGGTCACTTGTGCCATTAATGGGCAGGTGTCTCCTCATGCGAGTCCTAAACAGGCTAAGTACACTTCCCCTTTAAGACCGCTTTCACACTGAGGCGCTTTGCAGGCGCTTTCACCTTAAAAAAAAACAGTGCCTGAAAAGCTTACGAAAACGAATTTCCATTAAAATCAATGAATGCTTTCACACTGGGGCAGTGCGATGACAGAGCGGTGAAAAAGCACCCCTCTCCATTGAAATGAATTGAAAGCTCTTCAAAAGCGCTCAGTGTTTTACTGGCAGTTTTTCAAGCGCCTCAGTGTGAAAGAGGCCTAAGCCCAGGTTCACACTGGGGCTGCGGGAGTGAAGCTGTGCGAGTTCAGCTGAACTCGCACGATTTCACTCCCGCTGGCAGTCCCGATTTCAGCCGCGATTACAAAGACATCTGACACAGATGTCAATGTAAATCGCGTCCGAAATCGCAAAAAGTAGTACAGAAACTACTTTTTGAAATCGGTCCAGCGCCGCAGACGCGGCGTCGCGACGATTAGGACGGTGCCATTGCCGGCTATTTGCGGCAAATATCGCCGTTTTGACATGCGATTTGACATGCCAAATCGCATGTCAAAACGCCTCAGTGTGAACCAGGGCTAAAACAAACTTTGTAGCAGATTCCTAATTGTTCAGAAGTAATGGCTGTTTGTAGGGCCGAAACAACTAATCGATTAATTGACAACTAATCGATTATGAAATTAATCGATTACCATTTTCATAAATCGATTAATCGGCCAGTAACATATCGGTGTTAAAAAAAATTGCCTTTTATAGTACAAAAAGAGCAAATCGCTACTGTAAATATTACTTTCACTGTCCCACAGTAAAAAATTAACCCCTTACAGTAGCGATTATTTGCTCTTTTTGTACTAATTTTAGTTTTTTTTAACCCCAATATGTTACTAAACATCTCAGGCCTGGGTCACACCTCTGTGTTTTTTGGTACTTTTTGCAGAAACACACTACAGTTCATTTACATTGTTTCTTAGAAAGGGCAAAGACTTTTTTTAACGTAAAACGGTGCTATTTTGGTTCAATATACTTCAATTGCGAAGCTGCAGAAAAGCGTGTAATACGTTTTTGCGGCAATTTGTGTTTTTTAATCTGCCCAACAACAAATTGGCCAAAAAAAAATAATGTAAAAATGCAAATCGCAGCTAAATTACATTTTTTTTTTTTTAAAGGTTATTAATCGATTAATCAAAACAATAATCGGCCAACTACTCGATTATGAAAATAATCGTTAGTTGCAGCCCTAGCTGTTTGCATACTCAATCTGAATGGGAGGGTCTGGTTCATTATAAATCAGCTGATGCAAGTCTCAGTGTTCCATTAAGAAAAGCTGCAGGGTCTGCATCCCTTCAGAAGTATTTAACCCTTGTAGAGCATCTCATCAAAACTGAAATTCCTATTGCAGAGGAAGCCTAGAATCTGACTTGTATCTCAGTGCTGACTCCTGGGAAAACACGTGAGCCAATCACACAAGCAGGAAATGGACATTTTTGAAGGCGTTCTGTACACAAATCGCAACTGGCTATATTTGATTTTTTTTTTATTTGCTGCATTTTGTTTTTCACGGAAGTGGAGTCACCCTTTAAGCTCTGAAAAGCAATTAGGCCCTCGGGGGGTCGCTCACATAAGGTTGAAATTGATTCTGGCAGAATTCTCATAGGAAATTAAGATGCAGGCCGTTTTGCCTATTTATAAATCAGCTCTGGGCAATATCTCACATTTCAATAATTTTTTTGTTTTGTCACTATGTTTTGCCAGACTATTTCTATCTTATTGTTTAAAAAAAGAAAGACCTTCATTCTTCCAAATTTAGCAAAAGTACCGTTCTATAAAAAAATAAAAAATTGGATACAAAGTGAACCTGTCATGTAGCTGGTTTGGGTGCAGAACCGACATCCAATTAAATGAATGCTCTGGGGAATAAGCAACGTTCCTCCTGCTAAGGTGATGTCATGAATCGGTAGAGGTCTCCCAGGTCTCAGCATTCTCCGAAATATTGGTCAACATCACAAGAGCTTTGTATGCTGGACAGGTAGATAAGAAATACACAAACTCACCGGACACTTTATTAGGTACACCTGTTCAATTGCTGGGTAACACAAATTGCTAATCAGCCAATCACATGGCAGCAACTCAATGCATTTAGGCATCTAGACGTGGTGAAGACAACTTGCTGAAGGTCAAACCGAGCATCAGAATGGGGAAGAAAGTAGGGCTGGGCGATTTTGGCCAAAAAAAAAAAAAAATCTGTGATAAAAAAAAAAAAAAAAAAAACTCGATTCACGATTCGAAGCAAGTTTTTTTTCCTGATGGACACCGCGCCCGCAGGAGTTTTTAGGCGAGGCCGCGGCTTCGGACTAGTCCGCCACGATCCTGGGAAAAGGCCGCGGACTAGGCGGAAGCCGCGGCCTCGCCTAAAAAATCCTGCCTGCAACTCGCCACTATCCTGGGAAAAGGCCGTGGCTTCGGCCTAGTCTGCGGCGTCCGGCCACGCGGCCTTTTCCCAGGATCGCGGCGAGCTGCGGGGAAGATTTTTTTAGGTGAGGCTGCGGCTTCGGCCTAGTCCGCGGAGCACCGGTCCAAAAAAAAAACTCGATTCAGATTTTAAATCGATTTTTTTCCCAGCCCTAGAAGAAAGGGGATTTAAGTGACTTTGAACATGGTATGGTTGTTGGTGCCAGACGGGCTGGTCTGAGTGTTTCAAAAACTGCTGATCTGCTGTGATTTTCCCACACAACCATCTCTCGGGTTTACAGAGAATGGTCCGAAAAAGAGAAAATATCCAGTGAACGGCAGTTGTGTGGAGGAAAATGCCTTGTTGATGTCAGAGGAGAATGGGCAGACTGGTTGCAGAAGATAGTAAGGACACAGTGAAGCCTCATACACACGACCGGTTTTCTCGGCAAAAAAACTGCTGGGAGAGCTTTTTGGCGAGAAAATCGTTCGTGTGTATGGTTTCTCGTCGGAAAAAACTGCTGGGAATCTCGACGAGAAAAATAGAGAACCTGCTCTTTATTTTCTCGTCGGGATTCTCATTTCCCGACGGGAAAACTGTGAGTGTGTATGCTTACCTGTCCATGGTAAACCCGCGCATGCTCGAAAAGACTGCAAGATGGCGGCGACGGTATTGAATGTGACGAGCGCAGGCTCGTCGTAGTCGATGACGTCTCCGAGTTCTTGCCATTCAAAAGAACGGCAGTTCTTCTAAATGGCCGTGTGTACACTCGGCGAGCAAGGCAAGCTTGCCAGGAATCCCGTCGGGAAAACCAACGTTTTTTTTTCCCCCCAATGGGTTTCTTGCCCGTGTGTACAAGGCTTAACTCAAATAACCACTCGTTACAACCAAGGTATGCAGAATACTAGGGTTGTCCCGATACCGATACTAGTATCGGTATCGGGACCGATACCAAGCATTTGCGCGAGTACTTGTACTCGCGCAAATGCTCCCGATGCCCAGTCCGATACTTTTTTTTTTTTTCAGAGCGGACGCAGAGAGGGGGTGGAGAGCGGGGGGCGGAGAGCAGGACGGAGAGCGTGGCGGGGGGACGGAGACCAGGGCGGAGAGTGGGGCGGGGGGCGGAGACCAAGGCGGAGAGCGGGGCGGGGGGCGGAGACCAAGACGGAGAGTGCGGCAGGGGTCGGAGACCAGGGCGGAGAGCGAGTCCCTCACCTGCAGTTGAAACTGGTAAGCTGGCAGGGGTGCAGGGCGCAGCCGCATCAGGATCGGTGACCGGTGCTGTCGCATTCGGTCGCCGTCAGCGGCTGAACGTCCCCACGCCCATCTTGGTACACCTTGCACTCGGCTGCAGTAAGCAGCAGCAGACATCTTGTTACACCCAGCCTGAGCTATATGGGCTGGGTGTAACAAGATGTCTGCTGCTGCTTACTTCAGCCGAGTGCAGGGTGTACCAAGATGGGCGTTGCACTAGTTTTTTTTATTTTAAATCCTGTGTCATTTTTTTTCCCCGCAGCATTTCAGTGCCAGCCACCTATCAGTACCCACAAGTGCTACCTATCAGTGCAATCAGTGCCATCTACCAGTGCCACCTATCAGGTGGCACTGGTAGATGGCACTGATAGGTAGCACTTGTGGGCACTGATAGTGCAATCAAGTGCCATCTATCAGTGCCACCTTTCAGTGCCACATATCAGTGCCCACAAGTGCCACATATCAGTGTCCACAAGTGCCACCTTTCAGTGCTATCAGTGCCCACAAGTGCCACCTATCAGTGCCCATAAGTGCCACCTATCAGTGCCCATAAGTGCCACCTATCAGTGCCACCTATCAGTGCCATCTATCAGTGCCAGCCACCTATTAGTGCCCATCAGAGCCAGTCACCAGTCAGTGACCATAAGTGCCACCTGTCAGTGCCACCTATCAGTCCCCATCTTTCAAACTGTCACATGACATTGAAAAAAAAGTATCGGTAATCGGTATCGGCGAGTACTTGGAAAAAAGTATCGGTACTTGTACTCGGTCCTAAAAAAGTGGTATCGGGACAACCCTACAGAATACCATCTCTGAACACACAACACATCGATCCTTGAAGCAGATGGGCTACAGCAGCAGAAGACCACACCGGGTGCCACTCCTGTCAGGTAAGAACAGAAAACAGAGACTACAAATAACACAGGATCCCCAAAATTGGACAAAACATTGCCTGGTCTGATGAGTCTCGATTTCAGCTGCGACATTCAGATGGTGGGGTCAGAATTTGGTTTTTAATAACATGAAAGGATGGATCCATCCTGCCTTGTATCACCGGTTCAAGCTGGTGGTGGTGTAATGGTGTGGGGGATATTTTTTGGCACACTTTGGGCCCCCTAGTACTAATTGAGCATCATTTAACAACTTACCGACCGTCTAACGACGATGAACGTTGGCAGAATGGCACAGCTGCGCAAAGCAACGTACCCGTACGTTGCTTTGAAACTGCTTGCGCGCCCCCTGTGAGCTCCGTGACCGTGGGACCCGCAGAAAGGGGAGATGCCGATGTCAACAAGGCATTTCCCTGTTCTGCCTAATGACAGGACAGAGATCTACTGCTCCCTGTCATTGGGAGCAGTGATCTCTGTCATGTCACTTGTAGCCACGCCCCCCCCACAGTTAGAATCACTCCCTAGGACACACTTAACCCCTTCAGCGCCCCCTAGTGGTTAACCCCTTCCCTGCCAGTGTCATTTACACAGTAACCAGTGCATTTTTATAGCACTGATCGCTGTATAAATGACAATGGTCCCAAAATAGTGTCAAAAGTGTCCGATGTGTCCGCCATAATGTCGCAGTCACGATAAAAATCGCCGCCATTACTAATAAAAAAAATTTATAATAATAAAAATGCCATAAAACTATCCCCTATTTTGTAGACGCTATAACTTTTGCGCAAACCAATCAATAAACGCTTATTGCGTGTTTTTTACCAAAAATTCGTCGAAGAATACGTATCGGCCTAAACTTAGGAAAAAAATATGTTTTTTTTTATATATTTTTTTGGAGGATATTTATTATAGCAAAAAGTAAAAAATATTGCTCGTCGCTTTATTTCGTTTATAGCGCAAAAATAAAAACTGCAGAGGTGATCAAATACCACCAAAAGGAAGCTCTATTTGTGGGAAAAAAAGGACGCCAATTTTGTTTGGGAGCCACGTCGCACGACTGCGCAATTGTCAGTTAAAGTGACGCAAAAAGTGTTCTGGTCAGGAAGGGGGGGAGGGGGTAAATTCTTCATGGGCTGAAGTGGTTAAACACCACGGCCTACCTGAGTATTATTGGTGACCATGTCCATCCCTTTATGCAGGGCTCCACAAATCCCAGGCGCCAGGTCGCCATGGCGACTAGAAATTGTGTCCTGGCGCGTGGGCTGTGGGGGTCTTGGCTGGGAAGGTGGAGATGGCCCGGCACAGAGTACTGCCCAGCACTGTCATCATTAGGGAACGCGATTAGCGGCGGCAGCGAGGCTGGAGCAGTAAGAGAGAAGCGCGGCAGCCACTGACATGGCTGGAGGAGCAAGAGGCTCGTCATCCCGCTGCTGTCGCTCTCACCCAGGGTATTACTGGAGCAGGCCCGGCTGAGGGAGGCGACGACCGGGCTCAGGGACATGGGGGCTCTGGAGTCGCTGGTTTCGCAGGACAAGAGCGCCCTGCTCCTCTGGGTGGAAGAGAAGCTGAGCCGGGGAGAAGAGCTGCTGAGCCGGGAGCAGTTCATTGAAATGCTGGAGAGCCGGGCCAGTGGCTAGGAGGAGTGCGAGGAGGTAATCCCCTGCCTGCCGGCATGTCGGGCACGCACTGCACACAGCAAAAGTTTTTCTGTTTTTTTTATCAATTAGATGCAGAATTTATAAATCTTAGTTTTTATATATATATATATATATATATATATATATATATATATATATATTTTTTTTTTTTCTTCCCCCTTTTTTTATTAATTGCTTTATCATATTCTATATTTTCCCATAGTTGGCTTGCTGAGCCTAGTAGTCCTTAAAACTTTTTATTGCATATTCCATTTTCCTTGTGTAGCATTGAAGTGGATACTGTCAATGTAATATGAGCCCTGTGTATGAGAGCATGGCGCGCAGTCCTCTGCATAAATTGTCCAATACTTGAGAAAATAGGTGACACCCCCCCCCCCCCCCCCCGAAATGCAAGGACAACATATGACGCAGACGTTGAATCTGACAGTTCCCCTGAGAAGGCTCATTGCAGAGTAAGGCTGCTTTCACACTGGGGTGCTTTGCAGGCGCTATTGCGCTAAAAATAGAAGCCTGCAAAGCGCCCTGAAACAGCCGCTGCTGTCTCCCCAATGTGAAAGCCCAGAGGGCTTTCACACTGGAGCGGTGCGCTGGCAGGACAGTAAAAAAAAAGTCCTGCCAGCCGCATCATTGATGCGCTGTAGGAGCGGTGAATACACCGCTCCTAAAGCGCCCCTGCACATTCAAATCAATGGGGCAGCGCGGCCGTGGCGCTTTGCAGTCGGTTTTAACCCTTTTTTCGGCCACTAGCGGGGGGGGGTTAAAAGTGCCCCGCTAGTGCCCGAAAATCGCTTCAAAAACGACGGTAAAGCGCCGCTAAAAATAGCGTCACTTTACCGCCAGCGCCCGCGACGCCCCAGTGTGAACCTACCCTAATGCCAAAAAAAAAAAAAAAAAAAGACTGGCTCCTAACTTTTTTTAGCTGGCTCCTAGATTCAAACAATATTTGTCAAACCTGCCTTTATGACTACAGTGTCCCCATCTTCTGATGTCTCCTTCTAGCAGGATAATGCACCATGTCACAAAGCTCCAATCATCTCACCACTGGACAATGAGGTCACTGCACTCCAATGGCCTACACAGTCACCACATCTCATCCAATAGAGCACCTTTGGGATGTGGTGGAACTGGAGATTCGCATCATGGATGTGCAGCCGACAAATCTGCAGCAACTGCGTGATGCTATCATGTCACTATGGTCCAAAATCTCTGAGGAATGTTTCCAACACCTTGTTGAATCTATGCCATGGAGAATGAAGGCAAAAGGGGGTCCAACCCGGTACTAGCAAGCTGTACCTAATAAAGTGGCAGTGAGTGTGTATTTATATATATATATAATCTTTTTTTTTTTTCAACAACAGCAGCATGTGACACCCGGCTGCTTATTTCACACCTGCCTCAAGCGTTTTTGTTCCCTGGGGTCACCCCCAGATTCAGGTCACCCATTTGTCAGTGTCAGCCCGTTATACAGCCCGTTCTCCTCACCGCAGTGTTAAGGTCACACCGTCATAACTGCCACCCCATGCCTACTGTGGGATGTAAGTGGCGACCGGATGCCTGCAGAAGTCTGGGGGACTACAAGACCCAAACCTTAAGCCATCCCTACTGCCTTTAATTCAATATCTTAACCGCTTGCCGACCGCCGCACAACGATATAGGTCGACAGAATGGCACGGCTGGGCACACTGACGTACAGGTACGTCCCCATTAATGTGCGCGGCCATGGGTCGCGCTCGTGATCCTGTCAGGTACTCCGTGACCGCGCCCCCGCGGGACCCGATCGCCGCCGGTGTCCCGCGATCGGGTCACAGAGCGGAAGAACGGGGAGAGGTAAGTGTAAACAAACCTCTCCCCGTGCTTCCTAGTGAGAGTGTCACTGATCGTCTGTTCCCTGCCATAGGGAACGACGATCAGTGATGTCACACGCCAAGCCACGCCCCCACACAGTAAGAATCACTCATTAGGTCACACTTAACCCCTTCAGCGCCCCCTACAGGTTAACCCCTTCATTGCCAGTGTCATTTTCACAGTAATCAGTGCATTTTTATAGCACTGATCGCTGTAAAAATGACAATTGTCCCAAAATAGTGTCAAAGTGTCCGATGTGTCCGCCATAATGTCGCAGTCACGATACAAATCGCTGATCGCTGCCATTACTAGTAAAAAAAAAAAAATATTAATAAAAATGCCATAAAACGACCCCCTATTTTGTAAACGCTATAACTTTTGCGCAAACCAATCAAACGCTTTTTGCGTTTTTTTTTTTACCAAAAATGAAGAAGAATACGTATCGGCCTAAACTGAGGAAAAAAACGTTTTTTTATATACACACACACACACACACACCGGTATTTTTGGGGGGGATATTTATTATAGCAAAAAGTTAAAAATATTGATTTTTTTTTTTCAAAATTGTCGAGGTGATCAAATACCACCAAAAGAAAGCTCTATTTGTGGGAAAAAAAGGACGCCAATTTTGTTTGGGAACCACGTCGCACGACCGCGCAATTGTCAGTTAAAGCGACGCAGTGCCGAATCGCAAAAAGGGGCTTGGTCTTTAACCAGCCAAAATGGTCCGGGGCTGAAGTGGTTAATTCAATATCTTAAAGGGTAACTCCACTTTTGTGGGGGAAATAGAAAAAAAAAATGACGTATACAATTGCTGCACAAGTCATATTGTAATTGAATGTTATTAAAAAATTACCTTTCGTTTTCAATCTGTAGCCTCTGTAATTTTCTGTCAAATGCAATATGGCGACCTGAAGGTGTTCTTTACACAGAGGGTCATTTCCTGCTTGTGTGATTGGCTCACTGATTTTCCCAGAAGTCTGCACTAAGAGACAAGTCAGATTTTGGGAATCCCCTGCAACAAACATTTTCGGTGAGATACTCACAAAAGGGAAATCACATTTCAAAAAGGGATGCAGACACTGCCACTTTCCTCATTAGAGCCCTGCAGGTGCAGCAGCTGATTACTAATTTTAAAATCGCTCCCATACAGTTTAATTTTGCACATGGACACAGACAAACAAGCAGTGATTTTTTTTAGAATAACAAAAAAAAAAAATAGGAATCTGCAACACAACTTTGTTAAAAATCCCTGTAATGTCCAGGGATCACCCAGAGGGGTATGTTTACTTTTTAAGGGCTCATTCACACTTGCTTTGCTTTCCGAAGAGAGCTTCAGACTGGCGGTGAGGAGGAATAGTAAAATTTGAAAACCATTTATAATTTTCCTTCCACTTCACAATTATGTGACACTTTGTGTTGGTCCATCACATAAAATCCCAATAAAATACATTTATGTTTTTGGTTGTAAAATGACAAAATGTGGAAAATTTCAAGGGGTATGAATACTTTTTCAAGGCACTGTATGGCACCTATCAGGGGGGAGTGGGGAGTGGGTACCTGTTTTTGACAGTTTTGGAAGTTCGCCCCCCCCCCCTCCTTCCCCTGCCGCCAGGCCATTCAGAAAGCGCAGCGCGCTTCACGCATGCGCAGTAGGAAAACGGCTGTAAAGGGTTCCCTCAAGGAATGGGGGCGGCAGCACCTGAGAGCCAATTGAGAAATCAGTTGGGGTTCTGACATCACGGGATCCCTGGGCAGGTAAGTTGCCTAATATTAAAAGTCAGCAGCTGCAGTATTTGTAGCTCATGACTCTTAGGCCCCTTTCACACTGGGGCGGGCAGGTGCGGTGGCGGTATAGCGGCGCGATTTTCAGCGCTGCTATACCGTCGTTCTTACCGCGGTATGCGGCCGCTAGGGGGGTGAATTTAACCCCCGCTAGCGGCCGAAAAAGGGTTAATACCGCCCGCAAACCGCGGCTATTGCCGCGGTGTCCCATTGATTTCAATGGGCAGTCGCGGTAAAGGAGCGGCAAACAAAGCTCAATAGACATAAAAAGGAAAAATATATAGAAGTGAGGGCCGAATGGGCAATACTTGGGTGTTCCCCTAAACAGCCAAGGTTCAGTCCGAACTGGCTTGTCCCTAGGTGGGGGGGGGGGGGGGAGGCTTAGGGCCTTGTCAGGCAGGCAGGATGGGAATTTTTAATGGCAGCCCTGCCTCACTACACACAGCTTTTTGGACAATTTTTTTTTTAACATGTTGCCGTTTCTTTCCTGGAGATCCTGCCAGTAACGGCACTTCCTGTTCCAGGGTGACAATGAGCATTCCTGCAAGAGGCACTCACAGACCTGATAGGCAACCAAACTGAAGGAGTGCATATGGCAAGCTGCCTGAATAGGAAGTGCTGTGACTGGCAGGATCCCCTGGAAAGAAACCTTGCAACACATCCACAAGGGATGGTGACAAAGATCCTGAAAAATAGATTTTGGGCTTATATACATAAAGTGTCAGGCCTCCTACACACGGCCGAGAATCTCGTCAGGAAAAAAACATATCGTTTTTCCTGACGAGATTCTTGGACAAGAAACTTGTCCCGGCCGAGTGTACACATGCTCATTTCAAAGAACCCGCGGTTCTTTGAAAGGAGTGTACGCGGTGACGTCATCGACTCTGACGAGCGTGCGCTCGTCACATTCAATGCCGTCGCCGCCATCTTGCTACACCCTACCTATGCCTAGGAAGCTACCGCGCATGCGTCAAAGTCAATTCGAGTATGCGCGGGTTTCCACAGCGACAGGTAAGTGTACACACACACACACAAACATGCCGACGAGAATCTCAACGAGAAAATAGAGAGCTGGTTCTCTATTTTTCTCATCGAGATTCTGGTCAGTTTTCTCAACGAGAAACCATACACACGAACGAGAAACTCGTTTGTGTGTACGAGGCTTCAAACTCCAAAACTTTTCAGCACAGTGGGCAAGTGTCAGTACTTCAGGCAGGTTTATCTTGGAAAGAATCCCTCTTACAGTGGTAGTCAGTAGGAAGAACGCCCCTTACATTGGTGGTCAGTGGGAAGAATTCTCCTTACATTGGTGGTCAGTGAGAAGAATGTTCCTTACATTAGTGGTCAGTGGGAAGAATGCCCCTTACATTGGTGGTCAGTGGGAAGAATGCTCCTTACATTGGTGGTCAGTGGGAAGAATGTCCCTTACATTGGTGATCAGTGAGAAGAATGCTCCTTACATTGGTGGTCAGTGGGAAGAATGCTCCTTACATTGGTGGTCAGTGGGAAGAATGCTCCTTACATTGGTGGTCAGTGGGAAGAATGCTCCTTACATTGGTGATCAGTGGGAAGAATGTCCCTTACATTGGTGATCAGTGGGAAGAATGCCCCTTACATTGGTGGTCAGTGAGAAGAATGGTCCTTACATTGGTGATCAGTGGGAAGAATGTCCCTTACATTGGTGATCAGTGGGAAGAATGCCCCTTACATTGGTGATCAGTGAGAAGAATGCCCCTTACATTGGTGATCAGTGGGAAGAATGCTCCTTACATTGGTGATCAGTGGGAAGAATGTTCCTTACATTGGTGATCAGTGGGAAGAATGCTCCTTACATTGGTGGTCAGTGGGAAGAATGTCCCTTACATTGGTGATCAGTGGGAAGAATGTCCCTTACATTGGTGATCAGTGGGAAGAATGCTCCTTACATTGGTGATCAGTGGGAAGAATGTTCCTTACTTTGGTGGTCAGTGGGAAGAATGCCCCTTACATTGGTGGTCAGTGGGAAGAATGTCCCTTACATTGGTGATCAGTGAGAAGAATGTTCCTTACATTGGTGATCAGTGGGAAGAATGCTCCTTACATTGGTGGTCAGTGGGAAGAATGTCCCTTACATTGGTGATCAGTGAGAAGAATGTTCCTTACATTGGTGGTCAGTGGGAAGAATGCCCCTTACATTGGTGGTCAGTGAGAAGAATGTTCCTTACATTGGTGGTCAGTGAGAAGAATGGTCCTTACATTGGTGATCAGTGGGAAGAATGTCCCTTACATTGGTGGTCAGTGGGAAGAATGCCCCTTACATTGGTGGTCAGTGAGAAGAATGGTCCTTACATTGGTGATCAGTGGGAAGAATGTCCCTTACATTGGTGATCAGTGGGAAGAATGCCCCTTACATTGGTGATCAGTGAGAAGAATGTTCCTTACATTGGTAGTCAGTGGGAAGAATGCCCCTTACATTGGTGGTCAGTGGGAAGAATGCCCCCTTTAGGTCAGTGCTCAATGAGAAGAATGTCCCCATTACAGTATTGGTCAAAGTGTCGCCGTTACAGCCAGCTAAAACACTATCACTGGTATCATGCCGCTGGCTCCTCAGAATGACGTTAGCCTTGGAATTATGCAGACACCATCAAATGAAGAGATCAACCAGCCCACAGCTCAAGGAACCCCCAAAACTTCCTGGGGTTCTATAGAACCCTGGTTGATAGAGGCTGCTCTGTAGTATTCCCCTTCTCCCTAGCGACTTCAGAAGAGGATATGTAGAGAGGTGAGACAAGGGGTGGAGGAGCTGGGCCAGCACTGATAGTAACTAGACACTCCTAGAAGAGGACAGGGCTATGACATGTAAGGCCGGAGGGGCCTGCGCCAGGGAACTGCTTCTTCCTGAAGAAGTCAAATTGGCTGTCAAGTTCAAAGGCTCATTGCAAGTGAATATCATTTATGGAAAGGAAATCATGCAAGTAAAAAACACTTGATTCTTCCAGGCATTGCTTTTCCCTGCAAGTTATTGATTGGGTCTTTTTAAAAGGACTTCTCCCCCCCAAACCTGACATTTAAGTTCTGCTTGCCGAATCACCGATCACTTTATATTGTCACACCAGCAGCTCTGAAATACACTCATTGGCCACTTTATTAGGTACACCTGTTCAATTGCTCGGTAACACAAATTGCTAATCAGCCAATCACATGGCAGCAACTCAGTGCATGTAGGCATCTAGATGTGGTGAAGACAACTTGCTGAAGTTCAAACTGATCATCAGAATAGGGAAGAAAGGGGATTTAAGTGACTTTGAATGTGACATGGTTGTTGGTACCTGACGGGCTGGTCTGAGTATTTCAAAAACTGCTGATCTACTGGGATTTTCACGCACAACCATCTCTCGGGTTTACAGAGAATGGTCCGAAAAAGAGAAAATATCCAGTGAGCGGAGGTTGTGTAGACCAAAATGTCTTGTAGAGGTCAGAGGAGAATGGGCAGACTGGTTCGAGAAGATAGAAGGGCAATAATAACTCAAATAACCACTCGTTACACCCAAGGTATCCAGAATACCATCTCTGAACGACAACACATCGATCCTTGAAGTAGATGGGCTACAGCAGCAGAAGACCGCACCGGGTGCCACTCCTGTCAGCTAAGAACAGCAAACTGAGGCCACAATTCACACAGGCTCACCAAAATTGGACAATAGAAGATTGGAAAACATTGCCTGGTCTGATGAGTCTGGATTTCAGCTGCGACATTCAGATGGTGGGGGTCAGAATTTGGTGGAAACAATATGAAATCATGGATCCATCCTGCCTTGTATCACCGGTTCAGGCTGGTGGTGTAATGGTGTCGGGGATATTTTCTTGGTACACTTTGGGTCCCTTAGTACCAATTGAGCATCATTTAAACACCACGGCCTACCTGAGTATTGTTGGTGACCATGTCCATCCCTTTATGACTACAGTGTCCCCATCTTCTGATGGCTCCTTCCAGCAGGATAATGCACCATGTCACAAAGCTCCAATCATCTCACCACTGGACAATGAGGTCCCTGTACTCCAATGGCCTCCACACTCACCACATCTCATCCAATAGAGCACCTTTGGGATGTGGTGGAACGGGAGATTCACATCATGGATGTGCAGCCGGGAGATTCGCATCATGGATGTGCAGCCGAGAAATCTGCAGCAGCTGCATGATGTTATCATGTCACTATGGAGCAAAATCCTGAGGAATGTTTCCAACACCTTATTCAATCTATACCATGAACAATGAAGTGTTACTAAACCCAGGACCCTGCATTCACTATATCTGGTCTCCCACAGTACACAGAACATGGAAATTGTATTTTTTTTAGTAAATATAAACTGCTAAATACCTTTTCTCACCAGCAGTATATAGCAGTCTTGTGACTTCTATCAGTGTCCAGCCACGCACTGGTTAAAGCTTGTAGGAGTTTTCACACTGCACTATGAGGCTGCAGGACCCCTGACCCTGATTGGCCCTGTGCTGATCACATGCACTCTCCCAAGAAAAAACCTCTCTAGCAACACACACCAAACTGAGCATGTGCAGCCTGACTCCAAAGGCTCGGTGTTATCCAGACTTCTCCAGGAGGAGGATCTGTGCATACAGGATCAAACAGCCTTAATACGCTCCAGAGGATTAACCCCTTGGGTTCCACAGTGAGTATAACAAGCATGCTTTACTGCATATACAGACGGATGTTACTGTTGTGGGTTTAGTAACACTTTAAAGTGGTTGTAAACCCTCTTATACTACTTGCACCTACAGGTGAGCCTACATTAAGGCTTACCTGCAGGTGCTTGCAATATCTCCTTAACCTACACGGTTAAGGAGATATTTGCAGAAAAATCGGGCACCGATGTCTACGGCGCATGCGCGCCGTAGACAACGGCGCAGACGCACTGAGCTCGCCGGGTCTGCAATGGGAAATTGCCGGCAAACGCACGCATGCGCGGGAATGACGTCATTGCCGCTCCGGCCAGTCACAGCGCCGGAGCGGCGATACCCGGAAGTCACTCCAGGAGAGGAACGAGGGTCGCTGCGGGGGCTTCAATCTCAAGTAAGTAATTCAAAATGAGCTAGTATGCTAGTCATACTAGCTCATTATGCCTTTGTCCTGCAGGTTATTTTTTTTTATTTCTGGGTTTACAACCACTTTAAAGGCAGTTCTGAAGGCAAAAGGGGGTCCGACCCAGAACTAGCAAGGTGTACCTAATTAAGTGCCTGGTGAGTGTATACCCGCCATTGGAAAAAACTATCGCCTCAGTATTAAAGCAAGGCCTTACAAAAAAAAAAAAAAAAGCAGAACCCTAGAAATACTGGTATCCGACTGCAATGATGAATTGATCATATATCTATATCTCTCTCTCTCTCTCTATATCTATATCTATATATACACACACACACACACACACACACACACAGTGGGTACGGAAAGTATTCAGACCCCATTAAATTTTTCACTCTTTGTTATATTGCAGCCATTTGCAAAAAATTTTTTCCTCATTAATGTACACACAGCACCCCACATTGACAGAAAAACACAGAATTGTTGACATTTTTGCAGATTTATTGAAAAAGAAAAACTGAATAATCACATGGTCCTAAGTATTCAGACCCTTTGCTGTGACACTCATATATATATAACTCAGGTGCTGTCCATTTCTTCTGATCATCCATGAGATGGTTCTACGCCTTCATTGGAGTCCAGCTGTGTTTGATTATACTGATTGGACTTGATTAGGAAAGCCACACACCTGTCTATAGATGACCTTACGGCCTCTTTCAACCGGAGGTCCGTTCAGGTCCGCATGTCAGTTTTTTAGGCGGACCTGAAACGGATCCTCCATGCACCCCTATGGAAGCACGGATGTCAGCGGTGACATGTCCGCTGACATCCGCTCCGAAAAAGTGTGACGGAGGAAAATCCTATTTTTCCTTCCGTCTGCGGAGCGGATGACAACGGACTCTACGGTCCGTCGTCATCCGATTCCCCATAGGGGAGAGCGGCGCTCTGACAGGGCGGTCCCTGCACAGTGTGCGGAGACCGCCCAGTCATCCGTCGGCTCAGCGGGGATCAACGGAGCGATCCCCGCTGAGCAAGCGGAGCTTCACGGATCCGCCCCGTGTGAAAGAGGCCTACAGCTCACAGTGCATGTCAGAGCAAATGAGAATCATGAGGTCAAAGGAACTGCCTGAAGAGCTCAGAGACAGAATTGTGGCAAGGCACAGATCTGGCCAAGGTTACAAAAAAAACATTCTGTTGTACTTAAGGTTCCTAAGAGCACAGTGATCTCCATAATCCTTAAATGGAAGATGTTTGGGACGAGCAGAACCCTTCCTAGAGCTGGCCGTCTGGCCAAACTGAGCTATCGGGGGAGAAGAGCCTTGGTGAGAGAGGTAAAGAAGATCCCAAAGATCACTGTGGCTGAGCTCTAGAGATGCAGTCGGGAGAAAGTTGTAGAAAGTCAACCATCACTGCAGCCCTCCACCAGTAGGGGCTTTATGGCAGAGTGGCCCGACGGAAGCCTCTCCTCAGTGCAAGACACATGAAAGCCTGCATGGAGTTTGCTAAAAAAAACATCCGAAGGACTCCAAGATGGTGAGAAATAAGATTCTCTGGTCTGATGAGACCAGGATAGAACTTTTTGGCCTTAATTCTAAGCGGTATGTGTGGAGAAAACCAGGCACTGCTCATCACCTGTCCAATACAGTCCCAACAGTGAAGCATGGTGGTGGCAGCATCATGCTGTGGGGGTGTTTTTCAGCTGCAGGGACAGGATGACTGGTTGCAATCGAGGGAAAGATGAATGCGGCCAAGTAGAGGGATATCCTGGACGAAAACCTTCTCCAGAGTGCTCAGGACCTCAGACTGGGCCGCAGGTTTACCTCCCAACAAGACAATGACCCTAAGCACACAGCTAAAATAACGAAGGACTGGCTTCACAACAACTCCGTGACTGTTCTTCAATAGCCCAGCCAGAGCCCTGACTTAAACCCAATTGAGCATCTCTGGAGAGACCTAAAAATGGCCGTCCACCAACGTTTACCATCCAACCTGACAGAACTGGAGAGGATCTGCAAGGAGGAATGGCAGAGGATCCCCAAATCCAGGTGTGAAAAACTTGTTGCCTCTTTCCCAAAAAGACTCATCAAAAGGGTGCAAATACTAAGCAAAGGGTCTGAATACTTAGGACCATGTGATATTTCACTTTTTATTTTTTAATAAATCTGCAAAAATGTCAACAATTCTGTGTTTTTCTGTCAATATGGGGTGCTGCGTGTACATTAATGAGGAAAACAATGAACTTAAATGATTTTAGCAAATGGCTGCAATATAACAAAGAGTGATAAATTTAAGGGGGTCTGAATACTTTCCGTAACCACTGTGTGTGTATATATATATATATATATATATATATATATATATATTTTTTTTTATTATTCTTCTAAATACTCTGTTGCTGTCTGATAACAGTATATCTTGGGGGATTTCGCTTGTTTAAATGGAAGCACTGCAGACTCTGGATGGGCATCGGGTGGAAAGGCCCTTTTTTGAGACAGAATGTTTTTTGGGCATTTTTATAATAATTTTACTCGCATTTTCAGACCGATTGTATATTATGTCACTTCTGGTTAAAAAAAAAAAACACCTGGGGACTTTGGAAGCACTATGAATAAATTATTTTCACCGCTGTTACAGTAGATTTGCACTGCACTTCTTTGCAGAGGCCCACCTACCTGTCATGGCCATAGAGTGCAGCAAGAGGAGTGAGACTTCACGACAAGGTAGGTGCGGAGATATCATCCCTACAACCCCTGAGAGATACAAGAGATGAGCGGGTGATCGGGACCACCATGCGCTTTGGATAGAATGACCCTTTAAGTTGGTGTACACCAGTAGGTATGACATCACTGCCCAGACAATGCTCATCCATCATATGGAAGTGACATGTTGGTGTAAAACAAGCTGGCAGTGACAGCAGACACACTGTGCAATAAGATGCCAGCCCCAGGCAGACAGCTTGGCTCCTCGGTAATAGGAATTAGAGGGCACAGCTACAATGACAGGGTTAATCTGGAGATCCTGGGGGCCCCCCCAGGAGTATACAGAGACACTGCATGCATTACATTGTACACTCACCTCTACCAGCACTGCTCTCCTCTCTGCTGGGTGTCTGGAGGTGGGCTGGAAGCCTCAGGCCATGTATCCTTCACCAGGAACAAAGTGCACAGGAGGGGGGTCAGGCTCTGCAGCATGCAATGCCAGGCTGGCAGGTGAAGGGCAGTGCCCAGCTGTCCCTGCTGCCTCCCTTTCCTGCTATCTCTAGCAGTACAAAGACTTTCTGAGAACTGCCTGCAAGGGGGGAGCCAGGAGCCCAGCCAATGTCAACACTGCCACCTGGTGGCCAAACAGCAGGACGCCCTCCCTCCTCCCACCCTTTTCATTAACCCCTGCTGTTCACTGTAATATTATCTACAGAAGCTGAACTCCAAGCACTTAGGAAATGAATGCAGCTCATGAATACAGCATTTTTTTTTTTTTTTTTTTTTAATGCAAGTGCCTGATTTTTTTTATCGCAGCGGTTTATATAACGCCAAAAATGTACGCAACGTTTACAAACGCATTAGTTAGGGTTGCCACCAGTGGTGGCTGGTGCTCAAAATTTTTGGGGGGGCGCAAACAAACTGAAAAAAAAAACAAAACATCAAAACGCAGCCACTGTGCCCATCAAACGCAGCCACTGTGCCCATCAAACGCAGCCACTGTGCCATAAAACGCAGCCACTGTCCCCATCAATTGCTGAAACTGTCCCCATCAATTGCTGAAACTGTCCCCATCAATTGCTGCCAGTGTGCCCATCAAACTCCGCCACTGCGCCAAACGCAGCCACTGTGCCCATCAAACGCAGCCACTGTGCCCATCAAACGCAGCCACTGTGCCATAAAACGCAGTTACTGTCCCCATCAATTGCTGAAACTGTCCCCATCAATTGCCACCAGTGTGCCCATCAAACGCAGCTACTGTCCCCATCAATTGCTGACACTGTCCCCATCAATTGCTGCCAGTGTGCCCATCAATTACCGCTACTGTTCCCATCAATTGCTGACACTGTGCATCCCCCGCCCACCCGGCACTTACCTTGTCTCGGTGGGGCAGCGGGTCACGGCAATGTCCTCCACGCTCCTCGATGTCCTCGCCCGTCCTCTCTTCTCGTCCTCTGCTATGATTGGACGCCTGATAGGCGGCGTCCAAGCACAGCGCCTGTCGTTTCAGCCAATCAGGTGACAGGTAACAGACCCGAGCACCTGATTGGCTGAGGGGCGGTTCAGTGTTAGGAAAGCAAAGAATATTCACTTCCCTAACACAACGCTGAGTGAACAGCGAGTGCCCAGCATGGCACCTGCTGTTCACCTTTTTGGACGCCTAATCAGGTGCTTCCAAAAAACACCCCCGCCGCTGTAATTCAGGTGCCAGGCGCCCGAAAAGGGGTCGGGCACATGAATAGGGGGTGGCAGCGGCAACCATAGATAGATAGATTCATGCAATGCATGAATCTATCTATCTATGGTGAGAAAGAGGTGGCAGGAGAGAGGGGGCGGTGCCCGTGTGCCCTTTATGGACTCACTGCCACTGGTTGCCACCTTTTCTTTAAGCCAAACCCGAACCCAAAAGGTGTCCCAGCAGCCTGGGACATCTTTGGGTGCCCCAACGAGAGTAGTAATGAGGTGCACATAGCGTGCCACAGCAAAATGTGAGTGTGGCCAAATTTCTCATCATCGCCCCGTCCCCCAGTGATGACAAAACCTTCCCACAGACAACCGCCCGCAGCTCCCAGATGGAAACAGATTTGTGTGGGACTATCTTGGTTGCTTGGGGAGGCACAGCCCGGTCTGAATAATGTGTCCAGGTTTCAGTCTGCCTGAAACCCGGACACACGATTCAAAACCCGGACTGTTCGGGTGAATCCTGGACAGGTGACAACCCTAGCATCAGTCCTAGCAAGGAGCTTACAATCTAAAGTCCTGGTCTCGCATGCATACAGACACATGCAAATACTAGGGCCCATTTAGACCGAAACTGATTACTTACATGCTGGTAAGTCTTTGGAGTGTGGGAAAAAACCCGCACAAGGACAGGGAGAGCATACAAACTCCATGCAGATAGTATTCCAGCCCAGGATTCAAACCCACGATTTGTATCTCTGGCCATCCAATCCTGAGGCTTACACAGCTCTGCCACACAGCACATCCTTGTATAGCAGGGTACAAAAATGCTGCAAGTAAGCTGCTGTTCTGCCCATTTGAATGTGTATCCGCTCCATGCAGTGCTTGCACAGCTGAGCTCAAATTGGGAAAGGGAGGAGCAGCACAGGTTGCCAATCAGTTTATGTGCTGACAAGGAGCATGAGGCGGGGTCCACACTGGTACGACATGACTTTGCCCTGCGACTTGAAGTCCGACATGTGCTCAACTTCAATGAACAGGGATCAGGTATGGGTTCCTCTCCAAGAGCATACCAGGCCCTTCGGTCTGGTATGGATTTTAAGGGGAACCCCCCACGCCAAAAAAACGCAGTGGGGGTCCCCCCCCCCAAAATCCATACCAGACCAAAGGGCCTGGTATGCTCTTGGAGGGGGAACCCATGCCGGTTTAAAAAAAATAAATTGGCGTGGAGTTCTCCTTCAAGATCATCAGAGCACAAGTCGCATGCCAAAGTCGGATCTGTTAAGACTGCGGTCCGACTTTGATCCGACTTCAATGATATTCAATGGGCTGAAGTAGGATCAAAGTCGGACCAAAGTAGTGCAGGGAGCATCTTCAAAGTCGGACCGACTTGTGTTGGACCAGTTAAGACGGCTCCCATAGGGAAACATTGATTTTCACACAACATGCGACAATTGTCGCACCAGTATGAACCCAGCCTTATGCCGCGTACACACGACCGCTTTTATCGACGAGAAAAACTGCATTTTTTCATTTCGCCGAGAAAAACGATCGTCTGTGGGCTTTATGTCGTTTTTCTCGTCGAGAAAAACGGCATAAAAAACGACGAGAAAAATTAGAACATGTTCTAAATTTTCTCGTCGTTTTTTCCAGCATTTTTTTCCGCGCCAGTTTTCCCATAGGGAGACACTGCCGCGGAGCCCACAGACGGTCGTTTTTCTCGTCAAGAGAAAAAATGACGGGAAAAACGACCGTGTGTAGGGAACCAAGCGGTTCCCTCGTTTTTCCTGTCATTATTCACGGCGGTTTTTTAACCGCCGTGAATAATGATCGTGTGTACGCGGCATTAGGCCCCTTTCACACAGGCTTTCCGATCAGGTCTGGCTGTCAGTTTTTCAGGCGGACCTGATTGGAGCCTCCATTCACTCCTATGGAGCGCCGGATGTTAGCGGTTTTTATTAAGAAGTTTTTTAGGGTGCAGGATTTAATGCTGCTGGAATTCCACTGTAAAGGGCCCAATAGAACGCAGTGTGCTGCAACATATGTGTGCTTTTGTGCATTTAGGCACATTCCAGCGTGCTGCATTAGATGGACCCAGGGGTTTTTTTCCAGCAGGAACTCGGGGAACGCAGTACCGGTACCTCCAGCACTGAATGTATGCAATGGTAAAGGATGCCCGGGTGTGCTGGAGGGTCTTTTGATGCTGGCTGCAGGAGATCTGTTGGAGGTGAGGATATTATGCTGAGATCTATTGTTGCTGGGGGGGGTCAATTGCTGCTGGGAGGGGTCTACTGATGCTGGTTTCTGGAAGATCTATTGTTGCTTGAGTGGATCTGTTGTTTCTGGGGAGGGATCTACTGTTGAGGGAGGGGGTCTACTAATGCTGGCTTCTGAA
The DNA here is from genome assembly GCA_029206835.1 of Rana muscosa. Lineage (NCBI taxonomy): Eukaryota > Metazoa > Chordata > Amphibia > Anura > Ranidae > Rana > Rana muscosa. Next base: position 154,029,362 of record CM055127.1, on the reverse strand, counting down.
AGATATATTGTTGCTGGAATGGGTCTGTTCTTTCTGGGGAGGGATCTACTGTTGAGGGAGTGGTCTACTGATGCTGGTTTCTGGAAGATCTATTGTTGTTTAGGTGGATCTGTTGTTTCTGGAAAGGGATCTACTGTTGGGGCAGGGGTCTGCTAATGCTGATTTCTGGAGGATCTATTGTTGCTTGGGTGGATCTGTTATCTCTGGGGAGGGATCTACTGTTGAGGGAGGGGTCTACTAATGCTGGCTTCTGAAAGATCTATTGTTGCTGGAGTGGATCTGTTGTTTCTGGGGAGCAGTGTTGCCAGTGTTTCCCCTGCCCATAAATGTCCGTGATAGGGCAAAAGTGCCTGTAAAAAATTACCGTGATCTGGTCGGTTTTGAACTGCGCATGCGCAGTTCCGGCGAGCTGCCCGACTCCCAAGCCGATCCGATCCTGTATTCGGCCAGCGCCGGCGGATTTGACAGAGGCTGTGCAGCTCGCTACTGGTGGCGATGCGAGTGATGTCATGGCGCATCCCACCAGGCATGCCAGCCTTTAAAAATAGTCACCAGGAGCTGAGCAGGCGGAATGGCAGAGCCTTGCCTTCATGGTGCCGGCGGTGGTCTGTCCAAACAATCCAGTGATAGCCCAGCAGCTGCCCAGGCATCCACAGCACAAGCAGACCAGCTCTGGGCAAGCCTGCATTCTCAGACTTCCTTGCTTTAAAGTAATAAAGAAGCTGGTGGTGGCAGGAGGTGATGGTGGCAGGAGGTGCAGGTGGTGGGGGCAGGAGGTCATGGTGGTGGTGGCAGGAGGTGATGGTGGCAGGAGGTGATGATGGCAGGAGGTGGTGGTGACAGGAGGTGATTGTGCCAGGAGCTGGTGGTGGTGGCAGGAGGAGCTGGTGGTGGGTGCAGGAGGTGGTGGTGGGTGCAGGAGGTGATGAGGGCAGGAGGTGGTGGTGACAGGAGGTGATGGTGGCAATAGCTGGCAGGAGCTTTTGGTGGCAGGAGCTGGTGGGGGCAGGAGATGATGATGGCAGGAGCTGGTGGGGGCAGGAGGTGATGGTGGCAGGAGGTGATGGTGGTGGATACAAGAGGTGGTAGTGGGGGCAGGAGGTGATGGTGGAAAGAGCTGGCAGGAGGTGATGGTGGCAGGAGGTGATGGTGATAGGAGCTGGTGGTTGCAGAAGGTGATGGTGGCAGGAGGTGATTGTGGCAGGAGCTGGTGGTGGCAGGAGGTGATGGTGGCAAGAGCTGGCAGGAGCTGGTGGTGGCAGAAGGTGATGATGGCGGGAGCTGGTGGTTGCAGAAGGTGATGGTGGCAGGAGGTGATTGTGGCAGAAGCTGGTGGTTGCAGAAGGTGATGGTGGCAGGAGCTGGTGGATGCAGTACGTGATGATGGCAGGAGGTGATTGTGGCAGGAGCTGGTGATGGTGGTGGTGGTAGGAGCTGGTGGTTGCAGAAGGTGATGGTGGCAGCTGGCAGGAGGTGATTGTGGCAGGAGCTGGTGGTGGCAGGTGCTGGTGGTTGCAGAAGGTGATGGTGGAGGCAGGAGCTGGTGGTGGCAGGAGGTGATGGTGGTGGTGGCAGGAGCTGGTGGTTGCAGAAGGTGATGGTGCCAGGAGCTGGTGGTTGCAGAAGGTGATGGTGGCAGGAGGTGATTGTGGCAGAAGCTGGTGGTGGAAGGAGGTGATGGTGGTGGTGGTAGGAGCTGGTGATTGCAGAAGGTGATGGTGGCAGCTGGCAGAAGGTGATTGTGGCAGGAGCTGGTGGTTGCAGGAGGGGATGGTGGCAGGAGCTGATGGTGGCAGGAGCTGGTGGTGGCAGGAGGTGATGGTGGCAGGAGGTGCTGGTGGCAGGGGCTGGTGGGGGCAGGAGGTGATGGTGGTAGGAGGTGCTGGTGGTGGGGGCAGGAGGTGATGGTGGAAAGAGTTGGCAGGAGGTCATGGTGGCAGGAGCTGGTGGTTGCAGAAGGTGATGGTGGCAGGAGGTGATTGTGGCAGGAGCTGGTGGTGGAAGGAGGTGATGGTGGTGGTGGCAGGAGGTGGTGGTGGCAGAAGGTGATGGTGGCAGAAGGTGATGGTGGCAGGAGGTGATGGTGGCAGGAGCTGGTGGTTGCAGAAGGTGATGGTGGCAGGAGCTGGTGGTGGCAGGAGGTGAGGGTGGCAGGAGGTGGTGGTGGCAGGGGCTGGTGGTGGCAGGAGGTGATGGTGACAGGAGGTAGTGGTGGTGGGTGCAGGAGGTGGTGGTGGTTGAGGGGGCAGGAGGTGGTACGGGCAAGAGGTGATGGTGACAGGAGCTGGTGGTGGCAGGAGGTGATGGTGGCAGGGGCTGGTGGTGGCAGGAGGTGGTGGTGGCAGGAGGTAGTGGTGGTGGCAGGAGGTAGTGGTGGTGGTGGCAGGAGCTGGTGGTGGCAGGAGGTGATGGGGGTGGTGGCAGAGGCTGGTGGGGGCAGGGGCTGGTGGGGGCAGGAGGTGATGGTGGTGGTGGCAGGAGCTGGTGGTGGCAGAAGGTGATGGTGGCAGGAGGTGATTGTGGCAGAAGCTGGTAGTTGCAGAAGGTGATGGTGGCAGGAGGTGATGGTGGCAGAAGGTGATTGTGGCAGGAGCTGGTGGTGGAAGGAGGTGATGGTGGTGGTGGTAGGAGCTGGTGGTTGCAGAAGGTGATGGTGGCAGCTGGCAGGAGGTGATTGTGGCAGGAGCTGGTGGTTGCAGAAGGTGATGGTGGCAGGAGCTGGTGGTGGCAGGAGGTGAGGTTGGTGGTGGCAGGAGGTGGTAGTTGCAGAAGGTGATGGTGGCAGAAGGTGATTGTGGCAGGAGCTGGTGGTGGAAGGAGGTGATGGTGGTGGTGGTAGGAGCTGGTGGTTGCAGAAGGTGATGGTGGCAGCTGGCAGGAGGTGATTGTGGCAGGAGCTGGTGGTTGCAGAAGGTGATGGTGGCAGGAGCTGGTGGTGACAGGAGGTGAGGTTGGTGGTGGCAGGAAGTGGTAGTTGCAGAAGGTGATGGTGGCAGGAGGTGATTGTGGCAGGAGCTGGTGGTGACAGGAGGTGATGGTGACAGGAGGTGATGGTGACAGGAGGTGATGGTGACAGGAGGTGATGGTGGCAGGAGGTAGTGGTGGTGGGTGCAGGAGGTGGTGGTGGTGGAGGGGGCAGGAGGTGATCGTGGCAGGAGCTGGTGGTTGCAGAAGGTGATGGTGGCAGGAGGTGATGGTGGCAGGAGATGGTGGTGGCAGGAGGTGGTGGTGGCAAGGGCTGGTGGTGGCAGGAGGTGATGGTGGCAGGAGGTGGAGGTGGCAAGGGCTGGTGGTGGCAGGGGCTGGTGGTCCAGTGAGGATATTCCCACTGAGTGGAGCCCAGTGTCAGAACTCAGTTGTTCTGGCACTGGGCTCTGGGACTTTAGCACTGATCCACGGGACCCCGGGACTTACTTCAAATTGCGGGAAGGTCCAGTGTCAGAACATCAGTGTCCCGGGCCCCAGCGTCAGAACATCAGTGTCCCGGGCCCCAGCGTCAGAACATCATTGTCTCGGGCCCCAGCGTCAGAACATCATTGTCCCGGGCCCCAGCATCAGAACATCATTGTCCCCGGCCCCAGCATCAGAACATCATTGTCCCGGGCCCCAGCATCAGAACATCATTGTCCCGGGCCCCAGCGTCAGAACATCATTGTCCCGGGCCCCAGCATCAGAACATCATTGTCCCCGGCCCCAGCATCAGAACATCATTGTCCCGGGCCCCAGCATCAGAACATCATTGTCCCGGGCCCCAGCGTCAGAACATCTGTGTCCCGGGCCCCAGCGTCAGAACATGGGTGTCCCGGGCCCCAGCATCAGAACATGGGTGTCCCGGGCCCCAGCATCAGAACATGGGTGTCCCGGGCCCCAGCATCAGAACATGGGTGTCCCGGGCCCCAGCATCAGAACATGGGTGTCCCGGGCCCCAGCATCAGAACATGGGTGTCCCGGGCCCCAGCATCAGAACATGGGTGTCCCGGGCCCCAGCATCAGAACATGGGTGTCCCGGGCCCCAGCATCAGAACATGGGTGTCCCGGGCCCCAGCATCAGAACATGGGTGTCCCGGGCCCCAGCATCAGAACATGGGTGTCAAGGGCCCCAGCATCAGAACATGGGTGTCAAGGGCCCCAGCATCAGAACATCAGTGTCCCGGGCCCCAGCATCAGAACATGGGTGTCAAGGGCCCCAGCATCAGAACATCTGTGTCCCGGGCCTAGGGTTGCCACGTTATTCCTTTAAAACTAAACACATATTAATTACACAGGTTCTGTGGCTGATAAAGGTGGTAATTAAACTCACTTTGTGCCTTATCTGCATTAAATTTGCCTCAGAACCTGTGTAAGTCATATGTGTTCGGGTTTAAAGTAGGGTGACCAGACATCCCCGGTTTCCAGATTGAGGACACTGTCCCCGGACCAAGTCTGTCCCCGGTTTTGTCCCTGGATTGGATTTGAACAGGGGGTGGGGCAATTTCAAAGACAGTCAGTGCAGAATTAAAAAAAAAAATCAGAATTACACACCCCACTCCGCTGCTCCTACTAGCTTAGGGGGGTGTATTTTTGGGGCTGGTCGGAGCGGAGTGAATATTTCTTCAGTTTCGGGTGCCCATTCAGCCCCGCTCGCATGTTCTTCTGCCTTGGCTCAAGTCCCGGCCAGCCGCCTGCTTATCTCCTTGCCTTCCCCGGCGGAGTGATCTTCCTCCACTCCCCACCCAGTAGTAGCCGGGCCCGGAGAGTAAGACTTGAGAGGCTGTGAGGAGGGCGGCGATGGGCAGAGAGTCGCTGATTGCCGCCATTACTAGTAAAAAAAAAAATATGTCCCCGGATTTCATTTTAAAAATCTGGTCACCTTAGTTTAAAGGGATGAGATGGCAACCCTACCCAGGCCCCAGCATCAGAACATCAGTGTCCCGGGCCCCAGCGTCAAAACATCAGTGTCCCGGGCCCCAGGGTCAGAACATCAGGGTCCCGGGCCCCAGCGTCAAAACATCAGTGTCCCAGGCCCCAGCGTCAGAACATCAATGTCCCGGGCCCCAGCGTCAGAACATCAGTTTCCCGGGCTCCAGCATCAGAACATCAGTGTCCCGGGCCCCAGCGTCAGAACATCAGTGTCTCGGGGCCCCAGGGTTAAAACATCAGTGTCCCGGGCCCAAGCGTCAGAACATCAATGTCCCGGGCCCCAGCGTCAGAACATCAATGTCCCGGGCCCCAGCATCAGAACATCAGTGTCCCGGGCCCCAGCGTCAAAACATCAGTGTCCCGGGCCCCAGGGTCAGAACATCAGGGTCCCGGGCCCCAGCGTCAAAACATCAGTGTCCCAGGCCCCAGCGTCAGAACATCAATGTCCCGGGCCCCAGCGTCAGAACATCAGTTTCCCGGGCTCCAGCATCAGAACATCAGTGTCCCGGGCCCCAGCGTCAGAACATCAGTTTCCCGGGCTCCAGCATCAGAACATCAGTTTCCCGGGCTCCAGCATCAGAACATCAGTGTCCCGGGCCCCAGCGTCAGAACATCAGTGTCTCGGGGCCCCAGGGTTAAAACATCAGTGTCCCGGGCCCAAGCGTCAGAACATCAATGTCCCGGGCCCCAGCGTCAGAACATCAGTGTCTCGGGGCCCCAGGGTCAGAACATCAGTGTCCCGGGCTCCAGCATCAGAACATCAGTGTCCCGGGCCCCAGCATCAGAACATCAGTGTCCCGGGCCCCAGCATCAGAACATCAGTGTCCCGGGCCCCAGCGTCAGAACATCAGTGTCTCGGGGCCCCAGGGTTAAAACATCAGTGTCCCGGGCTCCAGCATCAGAACATCAGTGTCCCGGGCCCCAGGGTCAGAACATCAGTGTCCCGGGCTCCAGCATCAGAACATCAGTTTCCCGGGCCCCAGCATCAGAACATCAGTGTCCCGGGCCCCAGCGTCAGAACATCAGTGTCTCGGGGCCCCAGGGTTAAAACATCAGTGTCCCGGGCCCAAGCGTCAGAACATCAGTGTCCCGGGCCCCAGCGTCAGAACATCAGTGTCTCGGGGCCCCAGGGTCAGAACATCAGTGTCCCGGGCTCCAGCATCAGAACATCAGTGTCCCGGGCTCCAGCATCAGAACATCAGTGTCCCGGGCCCCAGCATCAGAACATCAGTGTCCCGGGCCCCAGCGTCAGAACATCAGTGTCTCGGGGCCCCAGGGTTAAAACATCAGTGTCCCGGGCTCCAGCATCAGAACATCAGTGTCCCGGGCCCCAGGGTCAGAACATCAGTGTCCCGGGCTCCAGCATCAGAACATCAGTGTCCCGGGCCCCAGCATCAGAACATCAGTGTCCCGGGCCCCAGCGTCAGAACATCAGTGTCTCGGGGCCCCAGGGTTAAAACATCAGTGTCCCGGGCCCCAGCATCAGAACATCAGTGTCCTGGGCCCCAGCGTCAGAACATCAGTGTCCCGGGCTCCAGCATCAGAACATCAGTGTCCCGGGCCCCAGCATCAGAACATCAGTGTCCCGGGCCCCAGCGTCAGAACATCAGTGTCTCGGGGCCCCAGGGTTAAAACATCAGTGTCCCGGGCCCAAGCGTCAGAACATCAATGTCCCGGGCCCCAGCGTCAGAACATCAATGTCCCGGGCTCCAGCATCAGAACATCAGTGTCCCGGGCCCCAGCGTCAGAACATCAGTGTCTCGGGGCCCCAGGGTTAAAACATCAGTGTTCCGGGCCCCAGCATCAGAACATCAGTGTCCCGGGCCCCAGCGTCAGAACATCAGTGTCCCGGGCTCCAGCATCAGAACATCAGTGTCCCGGGCCCCAGCGTCAGAACATCAGTGTCCCGGGCCCCAGCGTCAGAACATCAGTGTCTCGGGGCCCCAGGGTTAAAACATCAGTGTCCCGGGCCCAAGCGTCAGAACATCAATGTCCCGGGCCCCAGCGTCAGAACATCAGTGTCCCGGGCCCCAGCGTCAGAACATCAGTGTCTCGGGGCCCCAGGGTTAAAACATCAGTGTCCCGGGCCCCAGCATCAGAACATCAGTGTCCCGGGCCCCAGCGTCAGAACATCAGTGTCCCGGGCTCCAGCATCAGAACATCAGTGTCCCGGGCCCCAGCGTCAGAACATCAGTGTCCCGGGCCCCAGCGTCAGAACATCAGTGTCTCGGGGCCCCAGGGTTAAAACATCAGTGTCCCGGGCCCAAGCGTCAGAACATCAATGTCCCGGGCCCCAGCGTCAGAACATCAGTGTCCCGGGCCCCAGCGTCAGAACATCAGTGTCTCGGGGCCCCAGGGTTAAAACATCAGTGTCCCGGGCCCCAGCATCAGAACATCAGTGTCCCGGGCCCCAGCGTCAGAACATCAGTGTCCCGGGCTCCAGCATCAGAACATCAGTGTCCCGGGCCCCAGCGTCAGAACATCAGTGTCCCGGGCCCCAGCGTCAGAACATCAGTGTCTCGGGGCCCCAGGGTTAAAACATCAGTGTCCCGGGCCCAAGCGTCAGAACATCAATGTCCCGGGCCCAAGCGTCAGAACATCAATGTCCCGGGCTCCAGCATCAGAACATCAGTGTCCCGGGCCCCAGCGTCAGAACATCAGTGTCTCGGGGCCCCAGGGTTAAAACATCAGTGTCCCGGGCCCCAGCATCAGAACATCAGTGTCCCGGGCCCCAGCGTCAGAACATCAGTGTCCCGGGCTCCAGCATCAGAACATCAGTGTCCCGGGCCCCAGCATCAGAACATCAGTGTCCCGGGCCCCAGCGTCAGAACATCAGTGTCTCGGGGCCCCAGGGTTAAAACATCAGTGTCCCGGGCCCAAGCGTCAGAACATCAATGTCCCGGGCCCCAGCGTCAGAACATCAGTGTCCCGGGCCCCAGCATCAGAACATCAGTGTCCCGGGCCCCAGCGTCAGAACATCAGTGTCTCGGGGCCCCAGGGTTAAAACATCAGTGTCCCGGGCCCCAGCATCAGAACATCAGTGTCCCGGGCCCCAGCGTCAGAACATCAGTGTCCCGGGCTCCAGCATCAGAACATCAGTGTCCCGGGCCCCAGCGTCAGAACATCAGTGTCCCGGGCCCCAGCGTCAGAACATCAGTGTCTCGGGGCCCCAGGGTTAAAACATCAGTGTCCCGGGCCCAAGCGTCAGAACATCAATGTCCCGGGCCCCAGCGTCAGAACATCAATGTCCCGGGCCCCAGCGTCAGAACATCAGTGTCTCGGGCCCCAGGGTCAGAACATCAGTGTCCCGGGCCCCAGGGTCAAAACATCAGTGTCCCGGGCCCAAGCGTCAGAACATCAATGTCCCGGGCCCCAGCGTCAGAACATCAGTGTCCCGGGCCCCAGGGTCAAAACATCAGTGTCCCGGGCCCAAGCGTCAGAACATCAATGTCCTGGGCCCGAGGGTCAAAACATCAGTGTCCTGGGCCCCAGCATCAGAACATCAGTGTCCTGGGCCCCAGCATCAGAACATCAGTGTCCTGGGCCCCAGCATCAGAACATCAGTGTCCTGGGCCCCAGCATCAGAACATCAGTGTCCTGGGCCCCAGCATCAGAACATCAGTGTCCTGGGCCCCAGCATCAGAACATCAGTGTCCTGGGCCCCAGCATCAGAACATCAGTGTCCTGGGCCCCAGCATCAGAACATCAGTGTCCCGGGCCCCAGCATCAGAACATCAGTGTCCCGGGCCCCGGCATCAGAACATCAGTGTCCCAGGCCTAATCATCAGAACATCAGTGTCCTGGGCCCCAGGGTCAGAACATCAGTGTCCCGGGCCCCAGTCACAGTGTCAGAACATCAGTGTCCCGGGCCCTGGCATCAGAACATCAGTGTTCTGTACCACCTAGTATAAGCCTGCCATTGTTCCAGGACCCCAAATGTCAGTCTATTATTTTTAATTGGTGTGTCAATTTGGAAAAATGAATAGCTCTCAGTGGTATTTGAGCAGAGGTATTACCTACATGCAACTCAATAAGAAGGTGACACCCTGACAAGGAATATCCATTATAGAATTATGTTGAGCTGTGTCACCTGTGCTCATCTAGGCCTAAAAAAAGTTGACCTTTGCTGCCACCTAGTGGATACGATTCACATTACAATATATCCATGTAACCAAACTGTTGTGAAATGTAGGATGCAATTGCTGGCCTCTTGAAAATGCCAATTTCCTAGCTGTTATGCACATACTGTTTCTACATATCTTTAGGTGTACAGGCCTATTTACATTTAGGATGTAACACATGTAACGCATTCTGTGCTTTTTTTTTTGTGTTGCTTTATTGAATCTCATGCTAATGGATGGGCTGGCATTGCAACACTTTTTGCCAGTGCAGCATGCCACAATGCATGGCAGTCCATTACAGTGTGTTGTGCATAATTGTCAACAGCACAGGGAAATCTTTGCATATAAATAAGGCATTAAAGCTTAACTCTGGGTTTACTTTCACTTTAACCTTTCCCAAAAAAATGCCTGTGCAGGTAAGGGTAGGCTGACCAGACATCCCCGGTTTCCGGGGACAGTCCCCGGAATGAGGACACCCCGGACCAAGTCTGTCCCCGGTTTTGTCCCCGGATTGGATTTGAACAGGGGCTGGAGCAATTTCAAAGACAGTCAGTGCAGAATAAAAAAAAAAAAAATCTGAATTATACACCCCCCCCCCGCTCCGCCACTCCTACTAGCTTAGGGGGGTGTATTTTTTTCTATTATCTGTGCCCCTTTCTGATGATCATGTGCTGGTCGGAGTGGAGGGAATATTTCTTCAGTTTCGGGTGCCCATCCAGCTCCGCTCGCATGTTCTTCTGCCTTGGTTCAAATCCCAGCCAGACGCCTGCCTGCCTATCTCATTGTCTTCCCTGGCGGAGTGATCTTCCTCCATTCCCCACCCAGTAGTAGCCGCGGCCCGGAGAGTATAGCCCTGTACACACGGTTGGACTTCCATCTGACTTTTCCGTGTTTTTTTGTCTGAACGGAGTTGGTCGGGAACACCCATAGCATACACACGCTCTGACTTTTCTGCAAACTTTCCCAAAACTTTTTGCAACATCACGTGGTTTTTCTGTTTTTTTTCTGCTCTTTACCACCACCCTTTGGTCAACCTCTGCTATTGTTGGTTGATTTTAACATTAGTTGTTTTGTCCATCGGACAAAAGTCCTATGGTTTTCTGTACACACGGTCGGACTTGGCTCCATCTGACTTTTGTTGGGCAAAAGTTTGTCCACTTGCAGACCCAACTTTAGTCCGATGAAAACAAAACCAAACGAAAAAAAGTTTGTCCGATGGAGCGTACACACGGTCGGATTGTTGGTCCAACTTGTTTAAAACTAAGTTTGTTGGGCAAAAGTCTGACCGTGTGTACGAGGCTTAAGACTTGACAGGCTGTGAGGCGGGCGGTGGCGGCGATGGGCAGAGTCGCTGATTGCCGCCATTACTAGTAAAAAAAAAAAAAATATGTCCCCAGATTTCATTTTAAAAATCTGGTCACCTTAGGTAAGGGGCGTCTGTAGATAAAAAATAAATAAAAAAAATAGGCAGCACTTGAGTTGGATAATAACCTTGCTATAGATGTAGGAAACTTACATACCTCATAACGCCTGACTGGAATACTCCCAGGACATTGCTAAGTGAGGCCTAGTCATCACTGATCACCTCCACCATCACAGGAGTGAACTCTCAAAAGCTGATCTCAGAGCTACTGCATCAGGGGAGAGAAAGTACATGTGAGGGGGTTTGTATCAGAGAGAGAGCTCACTCCTGTGATGGTGGAGGTGAGCAGTAACGACTAGGCCTCACTTAGAAATGTTCTGGGAGTATTCCAGTCAGGCTTCATGAGGTACGTGAATGGCCTACACCTATAGCAAGGGCGTTATTCAACTTTAGTCAGAGTTGCACAGTTTGTTTTTATCTACAGACACCCCTTATCTGCATAGGTCGTTTTTTTGTAAAGGCAAACTAACCGTTTAAAAAGTTCGTTTAGGCCAGCTAAAGTAAAAGTAAACATGAAGTTAATCTGACCATAGACAGTTCATTTTTTTTTTTTTTTCATTCAGCCAGGTGGATGAATTAAATTATCAAAATTGTGCTGGTCCCTGCTAAACTGGCCAAATTTCAATCATTGTATGGCCAGCTTTAGGCCTTATTAACACGGATGTGTGGTGGTGGGTACATGTCCCTAAACTCAGGCAGTGTGCGTTCAGGGACATGCACCCCCACGCCTGTCAAATTGGGGGTAGTGGCTGTGTCCATGCAGCTGCTGTGTCCCTATTGACATGTATGTGTACTACAGGGGGTCCCCGACTTACGAACCCCCGACTTATGAACAACTCCTACTTACGAACGGCACCTTATCTGCATGCGCGGCCATTTTCGGCCATTTTTGGCGGCGGGCACATTTGGAAAACAATGTATCTCCCGTTCTGCGCATGCGCGGCCGATCGACGGAACATCGTAAACATCAGAAAACGTCAGAAAATGATGTAATTGCCATTCTGCGCATGCGGTACCGACTTACGAACATTTCCGACGTCAGAACAAACCTGAAGTCCCTAAGCGGTTCGTAAGTCAGGGACCCCCTGTACTAGGCAAAACCTTATTTTTTAGTTTTGGAAAGAGTGGGGAAGAGTTATGCCGTGTACACACGATCAATTTTTTTCGACGGTGAAAACACCGTTGAGAAAATCGACGTGAAAAACGAGGAACAGCTTGTTCCCCTACACACGGCCGTTTTTAAATGACATTTTTTTTCTTGGTCGAAAAAAACGACTGTGTGTAGGCTCCCCGGCAGTGTTTCCCTATGGGAAAACTGCCGCGGAAAAAAATGACGGGAATCACGACGAGAAAAATTAGAGCATGTTCTAATTTTTCTCGTCGTGATTAAGAAAAATGACAAAAAGCCCACAGACGGTCGTTTTTCTCGTCCAAAAGAAAAAATTTAATTTCTTTTTCGTACATCACGGGACACAGAGCGACTTAGTCATTACTAATGGGTTATATAGATTACCTTCAGGTGTTGGCACTGGCCAAACCGGAAGTACCCTCCCCTATATAAGCCCCTCCCACCCGGGAGCACCTCAGTTTTTTGCCAGTGTCTAAGGTGTTGGCCAAAGAGTAACATGTGTTTTCACTGGGCTTGCGTACAGGTTCTTTTGGGCCTTAGTAAGCTGTTCCGGATCCCACCAAAAAAGCTTCATAGCTAAACGGTCGGTACCCGGGCCTTGCAGCAGAAGAGCAAGGTTTTGCCTGTAATGCTTCTCTTAGGAGGGCTGGACCCTGGGATCCAGAGCTCTGGTCATACCCACGACCAAGATGTTGTCTGTGCAGGGTGCTATACAGGTCCAGGGGAGTGGAATCCTTGGGAACCCGGTCCCTGAAGGTTTAATTACAAGGCCTGCCGTGATAGGTGAAGTCTGGACTTCTGTGGACCAAACAAAGTCCTGCGGCGGGGATCAGGTAAGTGGGGGCCCCCAGGAACTTGGTTCTATTGGGGGACCCCCAAGCCTAATTTGTCTTTCTGTCTGTTACCTAACGGTATTCCCGCTAAATATCTGTGTTTGCCTGTAACTACTGAAAATGTAACATTTTAATAGTAGTCAAGAAAAAAAATAAAAAATAAAGGGACCGCGGTACCTGTGTTAAACCACTAGAGGCCGCTGTAGTCCATTTTTCTTGTCATGTGGATCTTTGGTTTTCTCAAGTCAAAAGATCCAGGCAGCTGGTAAGTTTCTCTGTGGGAATCCACTTCCTCTGCCCTGTTGCTGCGCTCATCCACCGCACAGGCCCTCCGGCAAAAAGGGCCCTGGCTCCTAGTCCCCTGTTTGATTTCGAAAAGGGCGCCAATGGCGCACGGGTGCACGCGCCTCCTATGAAAAAAAAGGGGTGGGGCGGGTGGATGACGCTCGATGCGCGCCGCGGCGCTTCTGCGCATGTGCGGGCGTCCCAGCATGGTTAAAAGACACAGTACAAGTGTCAGCTGCATGCAAACAGAGCTAGCAACAAACAGTGGCACACAGAGGCGGTTGATGCAGGCATCCCCATAGAAAGGCACTTTAGTGGACACCAGCTGGTATATAGCAGCACCTGTGTTAGACTATTACCAGCAAAATTGGTGTATGACGACGGGAATACCTCAGCTTTGTGCTTAAAGGATATGTCGTCCAGACGCTCCGGAAATAGGTCTTCCAGGAAGCCAAAGGGGTCTCCATCGGGCTCTGAGGATATTGGGCATGCTTGTACTGCACCAATCTCCCCTGAGAATTCAGAGGTCAGTAGCCGTAGAAACCCCGCAGGAATGCCTGGTGCTGCGGCTGTCCCCAGTCCACCTGCTCCTGTATATATAACAGAGGAGGTTTTATCCTCAACTCTGGGAGGATTGGAAGAGAGATTAACAGCATTGATCGCTGCTTCCCTGTCTCAGGAAAAGCGCGTCCGATCTCCGTCTCCTCCTTCAGAGTGCCTGTTAGTGGAGGAACAGCCCCACACAGAGATCGACCTACCTGAAGGGGATCAGGATGAGGTGGATTCAGTTATGGAGGAATCAACAGTGGAAGAACCTTTCTCAGCATCTCAGGCTGAAAGATTATGGGTTCAGTCTCTGACTAATATGGTCCGATCAGCATTTAAAATGCCTCTGGCGGAACCACCATCCACTACGGTTTCCTCGCTGGGGTCGCTAAAAGCTCCCCAGTCTGTCTGTTCCTTCCCAATCCACCCTTTATTAGAAGGGCTTATTTACCAGGATTGGGAGCATCCTGATAAAATATTTGCTCCCCCCAAGAGATTTCCGGTGATCTATCCCATGGAGGATAAGTTCATAAAAAAATGGAGGGTCCCTACAGTGGACGCAGCCATCTCTTCTGTGAACAAATCACTGACATGTCCAGTAGATAATGTTCCAATGTTCAAAGACCCAATAGATAAAAAATTGGAGTCTTTACTAAAATCTGCTTTCTCTACAGCAAGCATGGTGACACAACCTGCGGTAGCAGCGATTGGAGTCTGCCAAGCAGTGAAAGATCAGTTGAAACAAGTCTTAAGGGACTTACCAGATCAGCAGGCTCTTGCCCTAGCTGACCTGCCTAGAGCCTTGTGTTTTGCGGTGGACGCCATAAAGGATACAATCCAACAGGCCTCCCGCTTTACGCTGTCTATAGTACATATGCGTAGGCTTCTGTGGCTCAAAAACTGGTCTGCTGAAGCTCCCTGTAAAAAACTGCTGGTTAGCTTCCCATTTCATGGAGAACGCTTATTTGGAGAAGATCTGGACAAATATATCCAGAAAATTTCTGCCGGTAAAAGTTCACTCTTACCGGTTAAGAACAAGGGTAGAAGTCCTTCTTTTAAGAGGCCTACTTCTCCAGTCCCTGGCACATCGGCTGTGAAACAGTTCCGACGGCCTCCGCGGTCAAATCCAGGGGGCAGAAATCAGGGACAATCACAGGGTATCAAGAAACCCTGGGTCAAGAGAGGTACAAAACCTCCCCCTAAGTCATGAAGGGTTGCCCCCACTCAGTCGGGTGAGGGGAAGACTTCAGTTGTTCACAGAGACCTGGCGGGACACCATCAGAGATGGGTGATCTCCGCAGTAAGTCTGGGATACAGGCTGGAGTTAAAAGACATTCCTCCTGCCCATTTTATAAGGTCAAACGTGCCAAGCGATCCCCAGAAGAGTGGATCCCTCCTTCTGGCACTAGAGCAACTATTGCCCCAAGGGTAATCATGAAGGTTCCCTTGAAAGAAAACGGGTTCGGGTTTTACTCGAACCTTGTCACAGTCCCCAAACCAAATGGGGACATGAGGCCCATATTAAATATAAAAGGGCTAAACAAGTTCCTACATATCAGGACTTTTTCGGATGGAGTCGATCCGATCGGTGGCCACCGCCCTACAAGGGCAGGAATGGTTAGCCTCGATCGACATAAGGGATGCTTATTTGCATATTCCCATCTGTCCGGCCCACCAGAAATTTCTACGCCTTGCAGTAGAAGGGCGCCATTTTCAGTTCAGAGCCTTACCTTTCGGTCTGGCCACGGCACCACGAGTGTTCACAAAAATTCTGGCCCTACGATTGGCCAAACTAGGAACACAAGGTGTAACGATAATGGCATATCTAGACGACTTGTTGCTGATAGACCACTCAGTGAAAAAAACTAGAAGTGGTCGTTCACAAGATAATCAAGTATCTGGAATCTCACGGTTGCATTATCAACCGAGACAAGTCAGCCCTAAAACCAGTCAAAAGCCTGGAATACTTGGGGGCTAAGACTGGATTCAAATCAGAGAAAGATTTTCTTACCTCCAGAGAAGGTGTCGTCTTTGAAAGATTTGACCCACATAGTGGGTACAAAAAAGAAAAACCATCCATACGCCTGTGTATAAGGCTGCTGGGAAAAATGGTGGCTTCATTCGAAGCGGTACCCTACGGTCAATTCCATTCAAGGAACTTGCAGAGGGCCATACTGTCAGCCTGGAACAAAAAAGTTCAGGCTTTAGACTTACCAATGTCCCTGTCCCCTTCCGTTCGCAAGAGCCTCCATTGGTGGTTGGTGCCCCAGAATCTGGAAAAAGGGAAACCCTTCAGTCCGGTTTCTTGGAAGGTGGTCACTACAGTTGCCAGCCTCATAGGCTGGGGGGCAGTACTGGAGCAATGGTCTCTCCAGGGCAAGTGGCCAGAAGCAGAGAAGGCCCTGCCCACCAATCTCTTAGAGATACGAGCAGCCCGGTATGCCCTAGTAGCATGGACATCCAAACTCCAAGGGTCACCTGTCAGAATTCAATCAGACAATGCCACAGCAGTGGCATATATCAATCTCCAGGGTGGCACCAGGAGTCGTGCAGCCCAGAGGGAAGCGAATTGCATCCTGGAATGGGCAGAAAGGTATGTCACAGCCATATCCGCGGTTTTCATCCCAGGAGTGAAAAATTGGAGAGCGGACTTTTTAAGTCGCCAGCAATTATGCCCGGGGGAATGGTCTCTTCACCCCGAGGTTTTCCAGGCAATATGCCAGCGGTGGGGAACACCGGATGTAGATCTGCTAGCATCCAGATTCAACGCAAAGGTGGACAGATTTGTGTCTCGCACAAAGGATCCCCTAGCTTGCGGTTCGGATGCCCTAGTGTTCCCTTGGGATCAGTTCAAGCTGATATATGCATTCCCACCGCGATTAATCCGCAGAATCAGGGTAGAAAAGAAACCAGTGATTTTGGTGGCTCCAGCGTGGCCCCGAAGGGCATGGTACACGGAGATTGTAAAAATGTCAGTGGGAAGTCCTTGGACCCTCCCACATCGTCCGGACCTGCTTTCGCAAGGACCGATATACTACCCTTCCTTACCAGCCCTAGGTTTGACGGCCTGGCTATAGAAGCCCACATTCTAAAAAAGAGAGGGCTCTCTAATCCTGTGGTATCTACCATGATCAATGCCAGGAAGCCGGTATCCAGGCAGATCTATTATAGGATCCAGAAGGCGTACATCACGTGGGGTGAGGCCAGGAAATGGCATCCACGTAAGTACGTAATAGGTAGGATTCTGGACTTCCTACAATGGGCTGTACATAGGAAGCTTGCCTTGAGTACTATCAAGGGTCAGACGGCCTTGTCAATATTTTTTTCAAAGGCCCTTGGCTTTGCATTCATTAGTCAAAGCTTTCATACAAGGAGTGATGCGTATTAGCCCTCCGGTTAGTATTCCCATATGTCCATGGGACTTAAACCTGGTTCTGTCGGTTCTACAGAAACAACCATTTGAACCATTGCGGCACATTTTCTTGGTTCTTTTCACCAGGAAATTGATTTTCTTAGTAGCCATTAGTTCGGCTAAAAGAGTATCGGAACTAGCCGCCTTGTCCTGTAAGGAGCCATATCTGGTTGTCCATAAGGACAGAGTAGTATTACGTCCTCATCCAGCCTTTCTTCCTAAGGTGGTATCGAGGTTTCATTTGAACCAAGATGTGGTTCTTCCTTCTTTTTTCCCCAAACCTAGCTCGGTAGAGGAAAAGTTATTACATTCTTTGGATGTAGTAAGAGCAGTTAAAGCTTATCTGAAAGCCACTGCTCAGATTCGCAGAACGGATTCTTTGTTTGTTCTGCCGGAAGGCCCCAGAAAGGGTCAGGCAGCATCAAAATCTACTTTAGCCAAGTGGATTCGACAGGTCATAATACAAGCCTATGGCTTGAGAAAGAGACCGCCTCCGTTCAAAGTTAGGGCGCACTCCACAAGAGCAGTTGGAACTTCATGGGCAGTGCATCACCAGGCCTCCCTGGCTCAAGTATGTAAGGCCGCAACATGGTCTTCGGTACACACGTTTACTAGATTCTACCAGGTAGACGTTAGAAGTCAGGAGGATGTCGCCTTTGGGCGCAGTGTGTTGCAGGACGCAAAAGATCCTCATGCCTGATGGCGCCCAGCTTATGTATCCCTCCCCTCATTTGGCATTGCTTTGGGACGTCCCATTAGTAATGACTAAGTCGCTCTGTGTCCCGTGATGTACGAAAAAGAAAAAGGGATTTTTATAACAGCTTACCTGTAAAATCCTTTTCTTGGAGTACATCACGGGACACAGAGCTCCCACCCCTCTTTTTGGGACACTTATTGCTTGGCTACAAAACTGAGGTGCTCCCGGGTGGGAGGGGCTTATATAGGGGAGGGTACTTCCGGTTTGGAATTGGCCAGTGCCAACACCTGAAGGTAATCTATATAACCCATTAGTAATGACTAAGTCGCTCTGTGTCCCGTGATGTACTCCAAGAAAAGGATTTTACAGGTAAGCTGTTATAAAAATCCCTTTTTTTCCCGATGGGAAAAATGATCGCGTGTACGCGGCATTAAACTCTCTGTCAAGTTTTTATTGCGGTCAGTGTCCTCGTTCTGGAGATTCACTCGCTATATTTGTCCCGGTGACCACTGTAACAGGAACGGAAAGTGAAGGGAAATCCAAAATGTTGGGGTTGTTCCCAGATCAAGCGGTGAGGGGAACTCTTGAAATGGGGACACTTGTTCCGGGTACAACTGTCTAATGCCGTGTACACACGATCGGAAATTCCGAAAAGAAAACCGTGGATTTTTTTTTCCGACGGAATGTTGGCTCAAACTTGTGTTGCATACACACGGTCACACAAATCTTGTCGGAAATTCCGAAGGCCAAGAACGCAGTGACGTAGAAGACGTACAACGAGCCGAGATAAATGAAGTTCAATAGGCAGTTCGGCTCTTCTGCTTGATTCTGAGCATGCATGTTTTTTTGCGCGTCGGAATTGCATACAGACGATCAGAATTTCCGATAGGAACTTTTTCCGTTGGAAAAATAGAGAACCTGCTCTCAATCTTTTGTTGGCGGAAATTCCGACAGCAAATGTCCGATGGATCATACACACGGTCGGAATTTCCAACCAAAAGCTCACATCAGGCATTTCTTGTCTGAATTTCCAGCATAAGAGAGGAATTCTCATCACTTTGGGAGATTTCCTCTCACATCCTGTTGCATCTCTGGGACAGGAGAAGGAGAATTTCTCCAAATGAACGCAGGCAGCATATAAAATAAATTGGCAGGATTTATTTATTTTTTAATTTATGTTTATTTGCATTTTTCAACAACACAAAGGCCCCTTTCACACGAGACGGATCAGTAATGATCCGCCCCGTGAACCTCCGCTTGCTCAGCGGGGATCGCTCCGTTGATCCCCGCTGAGCCGGCGGATAACAGGGCGGAACCCGCACACTGTGAAGGGACCGCCCTGTCAGATCTCCGCTCTCCCCTATGGGGGGAATCGGATGAACACGGACCGTCTGTTCGTGTTCATCCGATCCGCTCCGCAAACGGATAGAAAAATAGGAATTTTTCTATCCAGAAAAACGGAGCATTGCGGACACGGAAGAGATCGGGTGTCAGCGGATGTTTCATCCGCTGACACCCGCGATCTCATAGGGATACATGTATGTCCCTTTTTCATCCCTAAACGGATGGATGAAAAAGCGGACATACGGTCCGCTAGTGTGAAAGGGCCCATACAGTACAAACATATACCAACATCCCCCCCCCCCCTTCCTGTCCCATGTGCAACATTCCAACAATCACAGAATCATATGTTATGCTCATAACTTATTTCAATAAGAAATTAATCTACCCACGGAGTCCGTAGTGCACCCAATCCTCACACAGTCAGATAATTATTTGATCCACATTACATAGTCAAATCATCCACTAAACCAAGAGCACCTTTAAGAAGGCGCCCTCCCACCACGGCATGCTAGATCAACGTGTCCTTATCGTCAAGCCAGCGTTACCAGACTTTGTGTTGGCAGGATTTTAAAGCCTTCCCTACTCTATTGAAAATGAAGGTACCTTTCACATGGAGCGGAGTTTGCTTCGATCAGCAGGGGATTACTGAGCAAGACCCCCTGCTGAATGGGAGCTGAACAGTACGGATGTCCGAATCTCAGTTTGTGCCCAGAGACGTGATAGCTCTATGGGCGGCTGGGTGTAAACAGACTCTGCTAGCTGTTTACATTAGGCTACCTCCAATTCATCACATTTAGGTCTGGAAAAACGGACCCAAGTCCATTTACATCCACATGTCTATAGGGGAATATAGGGAAGTGTTCTTTTGTACACTGTCTGTGGGGTTGTTTATGTAGCGGGTGTTTGAATTTAAGGGAGGCATCTGGGTGGTAGTGTAACCCAGATACACAAATTGCTAGGGGATCCGAGACTTTTTTTTTGTTCTTGGAGGACTCTGGTGGTGTGAGGTTCCTTGTGGTCCACAGGTGGCGCTGTTGCCCTGGGCCGAAGCTGAACTCACACCACAAGACTGTACCTTTTTGTTCTCCCCTGGAGCTGGTACAGCGGGGCGGGGAACCCGCTGTGACGCAAAGGGAGAGGGGATAAAGGGGGCGGACGCCCTTACCACGGGGTTCAGAGTTCAGAGTCCGAAATGGGAGTCGGAGGACTCGGCCGCACCCAGGCACCTTCAGCTTGGGTGCTGGCGTTCCAGTGTTCCAGGCCTAGGTGCCCTTGACCTAGCCGGAGCGGAGATGGAGTCCATCTCAGGCACCTTTAGCCTGGGGTGAGGTACTATGGCGGACGCCTGGGGCTCAGTACCTTCGACTGAGTTCCGTGAGGGTGGAGGAATCCGAAGGGGCCCTAACTCCTTGGGTGCCCTTGTCTGAGTTCGTGAGGACTGGTGTGCGGAACTTCTCTGGAGAGTCCGGCGCAGCATCGCTGGTGACAGAGAGGCCTCCGGTTTCTCCCTTGGACGGATTTCCCTCCCCTGACAGGGGCAGTGCTAGCGAAGGTAATTCACGTTCTATTTCACATAGTCAGTGGCAGTGACTATTTACCACTGGTGATACCACAGTGGTTAGCAACGGAAGGGAAAGGATTGTGCCTCGATCTATTCCCCATTATTACTCAGTAGAAGAAACTGTTTGTTGTTTGAAGAATAAAACTGAGTTGGACCTATTCATTGTGTGGAACTTTGGTTACTAGGAGCAAAGGAGTCAGGGACAAAGTACTGGACTTGACTCTAGGACACCTACACAAGACCCAATCTTCTGGCCTTCACCTCCCAGCTATGGAGGACATGGGCCGTGGTGTATCTCATCTCTCTCCCCCAGGTACCCCTAGACAACAGCCGTAAAACCGATAAAACTAGAGAGAGGGGTGAGGCCGCTACATTTACATTTCTGCCTGGTTATAACCATAGAGTTGTAGCGGGGTGTCGTTTTACCCGCAGGACTACATTTCCCGGGATGCTTTGCGGCACCCAGGGTGCCATTCCCCGCGCAAGGACTGCTGAGGTGGACTTTAAAAGAGAAGGGCGGGGCTCGTTTCGCTCTCTCGGAACGCTGTCCTCCTTGCAAGAGGATCCCCTGCACTCACCTGCTGCGCGCGCTAGGCCTGAAGCCTGGGTCTCGCGTTCCTGTTCCAGAGAGCTTCCGTTCCGCTGGGGAGTCTGCAGAGCATCCGATCCACCTGAGGTACCATCATCTTCTGAAGGACCAAAGACTCGGTGCATTGCGGATCACTGTGACGCCACTCACAGTAGCGGAGGAACCGGACAGGAGTCGGTCCGGTTAGGGTGAGAGAGCGCCTGCTCGGAACCTTAAATCAATAACTTTACCTAGGCCTTCTATTGAACATAGTTATACTTTGGAGAGACTGTTGTCCTGAACTGAGTTCACAAACCCCTCTTATTGGATTACAATTTGTTTCTCTATGTGCACCACCGACAGTTGCTAGCGAAGATTCCTCACCAAACTATACCCACAGTTATAGTCAGGCCTGACTGGGTAGTTAGGACATTGCTGGGCGCCATTTCTTTGCTCACGAGGGAGGATAGCTGCAGCGGGGTTAATATCGTTTTATTGCCTAACTGAATGTCATATGCATAGAATGTGTACACCTTTATGCAGGGATCTGCATAAGATATTGTACTCAAATTACTTGTTTATATTGTTGCTTACAGTAAACCGTTATAGTTAAGTAACTTGATTGTGAGTGTCCATTATTGTGCTGGTATACAAAGGGGGTTGTACTGTGTAATATATATGTATAGAGATAGTACAGTTTTACCACTACTTTCCCTCTGTTCTAACTGTGTCACGAGAGAAGTCAGAGCCGATTGCCAGGGGTTGGTAGCGGTGCATTACAGGGGCCCAAACAAACAAGCAGCCCTCTTAAGCTGAGGGTATCGCTACAGAGTTCTTGTCACAAACAGATTCATCCTGTTAAGAGGTTGTTTCCTGCCCCTGCGTAAGGGTAAAAAAAAAACCTTAAGGCTATATATGTGGATGTCTTACAGGAAGTGAAGGGAGAGAGTGGCCAGACACATGCTTTGCATTTGCAAGCCAGGAGGTGCTGGAGGCTGAATCCATGCTTCCAGGCTGAAAAGGGGCAATAGGCAAGTGTTACTGCACTCTGTACCCCACTGTTTGTTATATTACTGTCACTCCTGTGTGAGCACTCCTGTGTGGGAATTAGGGATAAGCCGAACACCCCCCTGTTCGGTTCGCACCAGAACCTGCGAACAGACAGAATGTTCGCGTGAACTTTAGAACCCTATTAAATACAATGGACTCGAACGTTCGAAATCAAAAGTGCTAATTATAAAGGCTAATATGCAAGTTATTGTCCTAAAAAGTGTTTGGGGACCCGGGTCCTGCCCCAGGGGACATGTATCAATGCAAAAAAAAGTTTTAAAAACTGCAGTTTTTTCGGGAGCAGTGATTTTAATAATGCTTAAAGTGAAACAATAAAAGTGAAATATTCCTTTTAAATTTCGTACCTGGGGTGTGTGTATAGTATGCACGTAAAGTAGCGCTTGTTTCCCGTGCTTAGAACTGTCCCTGCAAAAAGTGTCATTTCTAAAGGAAAAAAAGTCATTTAAAACTCACTCGCGGCTATAATGAATTGTCGGCTGCGTGGAGTATTAAAATCACTGCTCCCGAAAAAACGGCCGTTTTTAAAACTTTTTTTTTGCATTGATACATGTCCCCTGGGGCAGGACCCGGGTCCCCAAACATTTTTTATGACAATAACTTGCATATAAGCCTTTAAAATTAGCACTTTAGATTTCTCCCATAGACTTTTCGAATTTGCCGTGGACACCCTTTTTTCCCTCTTTGTCTCTTTTGGACTTTGGTGTTTATTGTTTGTGGATCCACACCACATTTTCTTCTGTTTTAGAGTGGACTCATATTCATTCTTACGTTAGAGTGTATTAATTTTCACCCATTTTTCCACTCATTTTCATATATTATGTTTGTGTTATAGTGGTTTAATACCCACTGTATCTTCATTTATTTTAATTGTGATTTACTATCATCTTTCACATTATTTTAGTTTTTATCACTGTGTTTTTTATAGCGCACATATTTTACCACTTACGGGGTCTCACCTTCCAGCGCTACACTAATTTTTGCACCTTACTTTAGACTTTGTTTGTTTGAGTGTTAGCAGCTATTGTTAATATTAATATACTCTCCAGCAGCCATCAACAATAGATCCCTCTCCCCAACAGTAGATCTCTTTCAGCAACAACTGACCTCCCAGCAACATAAAACCCACCCCAAGCAACAGTAGGCCCCCCACCAGCAACAATAGATCCCCTCCAGCTAGAACAGATCCCCAGCAGTGAGCATCAATACCCTGCAGCACACCCCAGCACTCCTTGCCATTACATAGAGTCAGTCCAGGAGGTGCCGGAACTGCGTTCCCCCGCGTTCCCGCTGAAAAAAAGCCCTGGTAATCAGTGACCTCATATTCGTGTGTCCAACAAAGTCAATTATGGGACGTATAGTTCTCCTTCAAACCATTGCTATGCACCCATGTACCCAAAGACTACACATCGCAGGGATCTTTGCGGTGACATGAAGTTTGCTGGGAGTGACCATAAAAGGAGCGAGAAGCCCGCGCAGAACTCTCTTCCTCCTGGGCCTGACATCAGATAGACCTCTCTGAGTAACAGGGAGAGAGAGGCCGCGGCCTACCATGCAGAGCCTTACTTCCACCCAGAGGCCTAACGGGCCTAGCACTGTTTATTCGCTGTTGGACATCCTGTCGCTAACATCACTTGGATCACCTGCCTGTCGGTGTGAGCGCGCAGGGCAAGTTTCACTTCGGAAGACCAAGACAGTGGATCCGCTGCCCGAGTGCCGCTACACATGTTCCTGTCCAGAAGACCTCGGATCGATCTGGTCGTTAGTGAGAGTGCAAATTGCCTGAAACGCTTTATCTATTCATTGCCACTATTACAGAACAATAGGCACAGACACCTTTGCCCCAAGAACACTTTATTGCATTGCTTGAACACTGTGCTTAGACGTCTTAGATCTTCATCTCTAGGAACCTGTTGCTTTACCTTCAACCAAACGGATTATAGTTAACGAGCTCCAACTAGCTAGCGAAGAACATCAGATCTGCAACGTGGAACTCTTTTGCCATTACTCATAAGAAAGCCTATATATTACCTTCTGTAGACCTGCTCTTTCATTAGGATAGCATAGACTGACTATGCACGCCGCTAGCACCGCTCATCCTCTGTGCGATCTAGACAACTTACTTTTGTTTTTATACCTTGCATAGTATTCAGTCCTTTTGGGACTTTTTATTTAATAAACCCACATTTTTAAAAAGCAATATCACACTATGTGGGCTTTTTCTTCACTTGTGATCTGCCTATGAGATACGCCGATAGCAGCGGATCGTCCATCCAGGATTGCAGCTGGGACCGGGATAGCAACAGGTGATCATCTGACCGGGAGGAGCAGCTCATCCACCTTACCACTCTTATGCACATCACCCCTGTAGGGGTACACAGTTCTGGTGAGTGGGGATCTAAAAGGCAGGGAGCAGAAGTCACCGTGATACTTACCTTATGGCCAGCGTTTGAAGACTTCACCAAAGTCAGCATATAATCACGCTGTGTGGAACTTTTTCATCTGCATTTTTCTTTATTATATAATTTCTTAATTTTATTAATACTTATTGCACTCATACTATTTGGATGCATCAGCATTAAGTAATCCAGGCCACAGCTACAGCACATGGATTTTTGAGTACACTAGCCTATACTGGCTACTTGAGCTTGCACTGTATTTTTCACCTTTATTGTTACCTTAGGGAGGCTGGGAAGCCATTTTTGGACTTTATTATTATTGCATATGTAGCACACAGACCCCTCTTCCCCACCTTTGGCTCACTTGTAGGAAAAGGGGCACACCGTACCACATGCGTGAAGAGGTTGAGCGGTGTAATGTACCTGGGTTCTTATGGTCAGGTTCTCCAGAGGATGGTTCCCGTCTTCACTGTAATAAAGACAAGTCTCTATTTCCCAATAACTCCAAGGTCCACATCAATTGCAACTCCAACGTAGAGTTTATTTTTCTCTCTTATGCATAGTCATTTAAATAGGAAAGGTTGGAGGAAGATCAGGACAGCAAAAGGTGTTGGAGTAGGTCCAGGCACAAACGAATACTTATTCACTACCTATATCTTCAGGTAGACTCAGCTCATCCATATAGTCTCCCATTAGAGTGGATCCTAGCAGCCGGAGTGATGCTCGAATTAGGTTACACACAGTCTCTGCACAAACTCTGCCACAGATCCGGTGAGTGTTAGATCTCTGCCACAGATCCTGTGAATGTTAGATCTCTGCCACAGACCAGGTAGACATTGGTTCTGGCATTAGGCCTCTAACAGGAGGATGACATCCCTCCAGAGATGTACCGGGCCCCTTCCTTCACTGTGATCTCTCACCAGTCCCTCGGAACGGTCCTCCCCCGGCCTCCTCTTCTAGATACGCGTCTCCTCGCAAGGCAGCACCCTGAGATTCCTCCTCCCTCCGTGGGTTCCAGCCGAAGGTGCTGAACCCAAGGCCTTCAGTTGCAGCCTCAGGGCTAAAGGTGCCTGGGACTGATCTGCCAGCATACCGGGCCAGGTACATTGTCCCAACATTTGAAATCAAATTTTCTCCTTTTCTTCTTCTGTGGCCCTAGCTGCATCTACCCCCAAAGTCTCTGTCTTTGTGGCGCTGTGAGCGGAGAGAAACGGCAACAGCTCTCCTAACCCTCCAGCGGAGTAGATTACCCCAATTCACAAGGGCAAAGTCCCTGGACTCCAGAAGAGTACACTCCGGAAAATAATAGAACACATTAGAGTCCAGTCTTTTAGAGGTAAAATTTTGGATCGGGCAAAACAAGGAGCTTCCAGTTCTTGTCAAAAGTCTTGATGCAATACACAGCATCCTCCCGCTCCTTCCGACACACAACCACCCGATCCGCGTGTATGTGCCGACCCAGTACCCAGTCCAACTTACACCCCTTGTACCTCTCAGCAACAGCTGCAGAACAGGAGAGATACCTGCGGGCATTAAACACCTTCAAATAGTCCCACAGAAAGTCAGCGTACCGTCTCTCCCTGTAGGCCTCCACCTCAAAAAGCAAGTCTCTTGGGACATACGGGTACTCCCATCCGTAGTCAGCGGCCACCCTCTGATTGAACAACCGCTGCATCCTGGAAAGCGGAGGGAGAGTAGCACGGTCTCCCGCACCTGGTAAGACAATGGCGTCCGGATACCTAGGCACTTTCACTGCCTTGAGATCCAACATAGCAGCCCGCAATGGCGCATACTCAGCCACAGCGGTTGGCACCGGCAATACAGGTCTGGGTGATGCAGGCCCGGGGTCAGGCACCTCTTCAAGCACAGGGGCCTCCACCCAGGGTGCGATGTCCCCAGGAACTTTGGGTGAATAACTTCTACGTCTGGCGGAGGATAGGGGTATTTTATCCCAGCCCTTCTTGACAAACAGTTCGTCTATCTCTGTGTCTTCTCCCACCTCGGAGGATGACTCCAGATCAGAGGTATCGTACTCCTCTGCCGGCAAATCATTTTTTTGCGGTGGAGGAGTCACTGTCCTTAACAAGTTCTTTAGGGTCGGGAACCCAAACATCCCCGATACTTCAGACACTAGCTTTTGTCCCTTTCCCTGGCTTACCTTGGCCTGTAGCTGTCGCGGATCGTCTGGAGGTCCCTCCGACTAAGCAATCCGATTCAGGCAAGCGCTGGGGTGTATCTCGACCAAGGCCGCAGGAGGCTTTCACATAAGCGAAAGGTGGGCTGAGTGGTGGGAGCGAGGACTCTGTAGCGACGGAGGCAGCATCCTCCGGTTTCTCTGTCTCCGATTCCTCTTCCACCACAACAACCGCAACGACTTCCTTCGAAGTCACGACAGTGCGCGTGGGGGTGGCTGCAGAAGCACTGGTTTCCTCCTCAAGAGTAGTGGCGCCCGTAAGGCAATTCAAACGGTAGGCCCAAGGTTTTTCTGTAGGTTGCTCTACCTCGAAGATAAACTCCTTGCACTTTTCACATCTTCCAAAGGGCCGAAGGTGCACCACCAGTCCCTGCCATCCGGGACAAACCACTCCAAGGGCCTCCGCATCTCTGCAGATGTAGAGAGCAAAGCGACCCCGAGGCTTCAGCCGAATCCCCGTATCCATCAAGGGAGCAGCCAAAGAGGCAACGTTCATGGCTGAAGGAACTGGAATCCATGGGGCATTAGTCGCCATCTTGCTCACTCGCTGATCCATCACGCACTGTCTATTTAGCGCCAAAGTCACCACACACATCTCACCGCATGGCGAGGCTCCTCCCATGTTCCTGCAATGTTCGCGGGCTTTCTTTTCCCTTGACACGCCCATGAACTACGCAGCTTGGGCTCTCCTCGTGGCGCAGCCAAAACTCTTCCAAAGATGACCGACCCCCATGGAGCTTCACAAGGGGAAAAAAGTCCAAACTCTGGGGGTTTTCGACCACAAAAATCCCAGACGAGCCCCCACGTGTAGCAATACCCCCAGTTAAGAAGGCTGCCGGCAGTATTTTCGGGCCTGTAACACTCTGCCGTCAACCCCCAGTAACTGGCTCTACCCTCCCTTGGCACAGCCAGTGAGACTAAAGGGATTGTGAAAACTCGTAGGCTATGGGTATCACAATCCTGCAAATAACATACACAGTAATCACACCACACAAAGTGTCTGCCTAATCACTAATGCGTTTACTGAGTAAAATAAAAGATCAAATTAAACAATAGTACATCTATTAATGCAGAGCCCTGCAATAAGTTCTAGTAAGCATATAAAACAGGTATACAATCCCCTCAATCCTATGCGCATCAATTAATAAACCCTGCTTGCAAGCTTCCCCCTCGTGGGCAAGATGGTGCCCAGCAATGTCTCTACTCTATTCAGTCAGGCCTGACTACTTAGTTCACAATGTTTCTGTAGAGAAGGATCTTCGCTAACAATGGTGGTGCACTTTGTAGGTTATTTGTAATCCACAGGGTGTAAAACAATTAGCTGCTGAATATGCAACAAAGGTTTCAATTAAGGCTGCACGGCACACTATCCCTCTGGTGATCAGCTCAACTTGATAACGATGGACCCTAAGCAAAAGACACTGGGCCTAAAGAGTAACTCAAGAAATCTTCGAGCAAGTGCTCTCTCACCCAACTGAGCCAGTCCGTGCGGCCGACTGCCACCACTGTGCGTCCCACACACAGTCTCACGATACCCGGGGTCTTGGAAGGTAGATACTCGAGACGTCTCAGGGATTCTTCCGTGAAGGGTAGAAGGCTCTTTGGATCCACAGGGCCCAGCTCTCGGGCCCAGTCCGGAACAGCAGACACAGCACAGAGTTCCACTTGCTAGGCGGGCGATGTCCAAAGAGGCCCCCGTCCTGCTCCGCCCCTCCTTATATAGTCTAACCCCAGCAGACCTTGCGCCGGGCCCAAAGGAACTGTGGGTATTCCATTGCATGCTGGATAAGGTAGTCTTTAGGGCTACTTAAAGAAACACCCCACTACACATATATTTTGTTGCTATGGTATTAGTCACCATTATTGGTTCACTTCACATACTTATGTGTGAGGTTTAAGGAATTTGTTCATCTAGCACAACACATTCTTTTGTCAGCATCTGTTGCTTAGGAGACTCAGCATTTGATCAACCATTAACCACTGCTGACACATCACAATTTCCCACTTTAAAGTTTTTAGGTTGATTGGGTCCATCTATTCTAACATTGGACACAGTACAACGCAGGAAGAGTGACCCACTCACTTATCACTTTTCAGCATATGGGTAATCCACCGGCTCTGGAGCCTACCACGCATGTTTTGGTTCTCCATTTAGCTCCACTGAGCAGATAAAGGGAGCCCACATCATATGTGGGTATATCCTGGCTACTGGCTACCCGACATTTGGTTAATTTATCTCCACTCATCACCACTTCTGGGGATTCACTCACTATTGCTGGCATTCATACTAAGGACACAGCCATTTTTTATCTTAGCACCCACCACCTTTGCTGGAATACATCATTAAGGATATAGCAAGTTTGGCTTTAGGCCTCCACCCACATCAGGCACAGGGCAGCGCCACCTACCCTCTTTCTTTTACATACAATATTTCCGTCGGGCCCTTTTGGGTACTTCAGGGGGGGCCGCAGCCCAGAACCGGCACATAAGCGCCGAATCATTAAGAGGTTTTTTTAGCATAGATTGACTAGATTACATCTGATCTCTCTCAAAGTGGCAACATAAGTAGTTAACTAAAACATCCGCTAGGAGGTGACTTTGGATCTAAATATAGTGTACATATATGTATATAATATTGTTTGTTGCTGAACCATTGTTTGTGTCATTGGGAGGAATTTGTTTGCTGAGTTGGCGCTGTTTATCCCGGCTCAGCAGATTAATTACCTCTTTCTGTAAAATAACTTTCCCCTATTTGGTTCAAGTAAAATCTTTCAGAATCTAATATTACTGAGTTGTTTGATTCTTGCTTAACAGCGTTATAAGGATGTCTGAACCCTGAGTGTCAGGTGGGTTGGAAGGTTCACTTGGTCATGACTGTGCAGATGAGCAGGTAATTCTCAGCAGTCCCCAAGGGGACCATGCTACATGCGTTAGACTGACATGAATAGGTTAATTTGCAAAATATGATTGGTTGAACCCACAAGTCATGTTCTCATCATGTTCTCTTTCTAAATTCCGACGGAAAAAAGTTAGATGGGGCAAACACACTGTCGGAATATCCGATGAAAAAATTCCGTCTGACTTTTTTCATCGGAAATTCCGATCGTGTGTACAAGGCAATGGCATAATGGGAGTGTTGATTGCCACTTTAAACAAGCTACTAGCAGGCTTCAGCAGGCTTTCAACAAGCTTCAAGAAGTGTTGAAGTCTGCTAGCAGCTTGTTTAAAGTGGCAATCAGCACTCTCATTAGGATCTGTGTTCAGCATTTACAGACTGGTGCTGAATGGTACTTTAAAACCTTAAACAAAACTTACTGAAAGCTCTGCAAATGCTTTGTCAAAGCTTGCTGTTCACACTGCTCTTATACAAGCTGAAGTCCGTGTGAAACAGACCTTAACTACTTGCCTACTGGGCACTTTTACCCCCTTCCTGCCCAGGCCAAATTTCAGGTTTTAGCTCCGACGCACTTTGAATGATAATTGCGTGGTCATGCAACACTGTACCCAAACAAAATTTTTATAATTTTTTTCACACAAACAGAGCTTTCTTTTGGTGGTATTTAATCGCCACTGGGTTTTTATTTTTTGCTAAACAAACGAAAAAAGACTGAAAATTTTGAAAAAAAAGCAAACAAACATTTTCATAGTTTGTTTAAAAATGAGCAAACAGGTAATTTTTCTCCTTCACTGATGTGCGCTGATGAGGCGACACTGATGGGCATTGATGGGCACTGATAGGCTGCACTGATAGGTGTCACTGATGGGCACTGCTAGGCAGCACTGATGAGCATTGCTAGGTGGCACTGATGGGCACTAATAGGCAGCACTGATGGGCGACACTGATGAGGCACTGGTGGGCACAGGTTGGCAAAACTGGTGGGCACTGTTGGGACTGCACTGATAATCAGGACACTGATAATCAGTGTTTATGTGCCTTTTAGAGAAGCCGGTTATTGGCTCTCTTCTCC
Organism: Rana muscosa; assembly: GCA_029206835.1. Taxonomy (NCBI): domain Eukaryota; kingdom Metazoa; phylum Chordata; class Amphibia; order Anura; family Ranidae; genus Rana; species Rana muscosa. The sequence continues at coordinate 153,998,915 of CM055127.1, read as the reverse complement.
CTTCCTCATGCTGTCAGCGTGAGGAAAAGAGTGCCGATAACAGGCTTTTATTTACATCCGTGATCAGCTGTGATTGGATACAGCTGATCATGTGGTAAAGAGCTGCTGATTGGCTGTTTACCTCAATCTGTGATCAGCAGTGTCTTCTGGACATTGTAATCACAGAGAGCGCTGTAGCCTTCATTCGGCTATAGGGTGGTCGGCAAGTGGTTAAAGAAGTGAACTGTGAGGGTTCTTCAAAAAGTTTCCGCACTTTGTTTTAACTCTATTATATATAACAAAGTGCGGAAACTTTTTGAAGACCCCTTGTAGTTTTTTATGAAAGGTTTGTACAATAGATAAAAAAAAAAGGCACAAATGATGGGGAAAGAGGAAAAAGGGGAATTGGTTCTGAATGCGGGACAATTCCTCCAAATAAGGGACAGCTATATCCCTACCTACATAGTGCATGCTAAGAGCTCTTTATCATTTCCGAACGTTGGAAGGTATGCCTAATTACTATAATGATAATACATGAACTGGAGACCCCCTTAAAAGGCCATTGTCTACCTGTTCTTTAGTTTGGTGCAGAGCTGTAAAAGCTCATTTGCACCAGGAGGATTGATTTGCATTAATCAACGGAAGCTCAATGCAAGGACACTGGAAAAACAATGGTTCTTTATGTACCCTGCTCACACCATACAAGTGTTTTGGTGTGTGTTGAGGAAAATGCATCTTTATAAAGAAACAAAGATCGAACCAGAAAAGGATGCAATCCAAAGCACCACTTCAGTGAGCCTCACGGATCTAGCAATGAATAATATCCAGGAATGAAGGTTTGTAAAATTGATTAAAGGACTACAGGATTTTTACAGATGAGCCTTCCTTTGCTTCCTTTCCTGTAAGTGTGATTGATATTTGTGTCATTAAAAGAATCTTTTAATACTGCACTTAGGTGGCGCTTCTTTTTTCTCTACCCTTTTTTAAAAAGAAAGACAACGTTGTCTGGTATTAAAAATTGTCTAGACGCCGATTTATTGCAATAATTGAACAGGAGAGAGGGGGTGAGGGTCCAAAACTCACAAACAGGCCGAGGAGGACAAATTCTCAGCAACAAACCTTCAGTAGCTTCTGGAGGTAGGTGAGGAAACGACCAGCTTCCCTAAAACTCTTCCCTGTATTCATAATCCAAAGGCTGCCCCTCCTACTATTTCTGGAAGTTTTGGGAGACCCAACCAGACTAAAAAACATAATTGCTTCTCAGCCGAGTACAGAAAAGTCAAAAACTACTTTTAACCTGTCTGGAGTACGGTGATAAAAGTGTAACTACACTTGCAAAGTGCACAGTCTTTTTTGCCTTTAGTAATTCAACCCCTATGTGTGTTATGACGGGTTTTCTTTACGTTAAGTATAGGGTGACCAGACATCCCCGGTTTTAGGGGACAGTCCCCGGATTGAGGACACTGTCCCCGGACCGAGTCTGTCCCCAGTTTTGTCCTCGGTTTGGATTTGAACAGGGGCTGGGGCAATTTCAAAGACAGTCAGTGCAGAATAAAAAATAATTCGGAATTATATACCCGCGCTCCGCCGCTCTTACCAGCTTAGGGGGTGTATTTTTTTCCATTATCTGTGCCCCTTTTTGATGATCATGTGCTGGTCGAAGTGGATATTTCTTCAGTTTCGGGTGCCCATTCAGCTCCGTTCGCATGTTATTCTGCCTTGGCTCAAGTCCCGGCCAGCCGCCTGCCTGCTTATATCCTTGCCTTCCCTGGTGGCGTGATCTTCCTCCGCTCCCCAACCAGTAGTAGCCGGGGCCCAGAGAGTTAAGCCTCGTACACATGGTCGGACTTCCATCGGACTTTTCCGTGGATTTTTGTCCGAACGGAGTTGGCCGGGCACACCCATAGCATACACACGCTCAGACTTTTCTGCGAACTTTCCCAAAACTTTTCCAACATCACGTGGTTTTTCTGCTCTTTTCTGCTCTTTACCGCCACCCTTTGGTCAACTTCTATTATTGTTGGTTGATTTTAACATTATTTTTTTTTGTCCATCGCTCAAAAGTCTGATGGATTTTTGTACACACGGTCGGACTTTGCTCCATCGGACTTTTGTTGGCAAAAAGTTTGTCCGTTTGCAGACCGAACATTTGTCCGACGAAAACCAAAAAAGTTTGTCCGATGGAGCATACACACGGTCGGATTTTTGGTCAAATTTGCTCAAAATTAAGTTTGTTAGCAAAAAGTCTGACCGTGTGTACGAGGCTTAAGACTTAACAGGCTGTGAGGCGGGCGGTGGAGGCGACGGGCAGAGAGTCGCTGATTGCCGCCATTACTAGTAAAAAAAAAAATATGTCCCCGGATTTCATTTTAAAAATCTGGTCACCTTAGTTAAGTAGGAATTCTTGTTTAACTCACTAGAGGGCGATACAGGTTATATATTTCATGTTGTGAGAAAAGGAGCCTGATGGTAACACTGCAATGTTCTTTCATGTTTCTTGTGGTAGCTATATGAGAAAAAGAGCCAAGGTCTGCTAGATCAGCTGATTGCACTGTCCTTCAAATCCTTCCAGAGTTATATCATACCTATGCAGCAAGAGCAAAATTTGTCATTTGTGCTGCAAAAGTGTACTGCTTATTGTCACTGGTTAGAGATCCCTTACTCTAACCCTATTTGTAAATCTGGCCCTAGCTATAACCCTAGTCCTGACCCTAACTGTGATCCTAGCCCTGTTTCTATCCTTGACTTTAGCCTTTACTCTAACCTTATTTCTAAACCTAATTCTTGCCCTAACCATAACTTTAGCCCAGACCCTAACTCTGACCCTAGCCCTTACTCAAACCTTGATCCTATCCTTTACTCTAACCATATGTCTAAACCTGACTATAGTCCTAACTACAGTATAACCATAGCCCCAACCCTAACTCTAACCCTCGCCATATTTGTACTTTAACTCTGTCCCTAGTCCTATTTCTAACTTTGACTCTAACCCTTGCTCTAATCCTATTTTTAAACATAACTCTTGCCCTAATTATAACCTTAGCCCTGAGCCCCTGACCCTAACTCTAACCTTAACCCAATTTCTACCTTAACTCTATCCCTTATGCCGCGTACACGACCGTTTTTTATGACGAGAAAAATGCTATTTTTAAAAATGGTTGTGGAAAACGGTCGTGTGTAGGCTCCAGAGCATTTTTCTCAAAGAGAAAAATGCGCGAAAAAAAATTAGAACCTGCTCTATTTTTTCTAGTCGTTTTTCACGTCGTTATTTTTAACGTTGTGAAAAACGGTCGCGTGTATGCTTTTACGAGGGGAAAAAAAATGCGCATGCTCAGAATCAAGTATGAGACGGGAGCGCTCGTTCTGGTAAAACTAGCGTTTGTAATGGAGATAGCACATTCGTCACGCTGTAACGGACTGAAAAGCACGAAGAATGAAAAACGCGAATCGTCTCTCACCAAACTCTATTAACACGAGGATCAGCAAAAGCGTCCCAAAGGGTGGCACCATTTGAATGGAACTTCCCCTTTATAGTGCCGTTGTACGTGTTGTACGTCACTGTGCTTTGCTCAAGCGTTTTTTTTCATGAACGTGTGTATGCAAGGCAGGCTTGTGAGGAAACACGAAAAATCACGTCGAGAAAAACGTCTTTTTTTTCCATGACATGAATAACGGTCGTGTGTACGTGGCATTACTCTAACCCTATGTCTATGTGTAACTTTTGCCCTGACTATAACCGTAGCTATGACCTAACTCTAACCATATGTCTAAACTTGGCTCTAACACCTGCACTAACCCTATTTCTAATTCTAATTCTTGCCCTTAACTATAACCTTTTTTCTAACATTAAAGTGGTGTTCCGGCCGAAATTACACTTTTTAAATAAAAATACCCCTAGAATACACAATTTTAATGTATTCTAGTAAAGTTAGTCTGTAAACTAAGGTCCGTTTTGTTAGGTTATTACAGCATTTAGATAGTGTATAAACTAGAAATAGGCCGTGGCCATTTTAAGTGTGGGCATCTGAAGCCAGACTGCATATGTCTTCCTGGATATCACAAGCAGTGTAATCGGTTTCACTTTCATGTTATATTTTCTCTCCAGTTTCATAGCAAGTTGCCGCCCCCTATTTATGTAAACATCTCCTCCCCTCCAGTATGTACAAGCAATAATATTCTAGAAATACAGAAATCTGTTGCTAAGGGTAAGAGCTTTAAAAAATTCCAAATTGTAAACAAAATCATTTGTTTCTGTGCAGATATATCTACATTATATATATATATAATCTTATTATGTAGATATATCTGCACAGAAACAAATGATTTAGTTTACAATTAGGACATTTTTGTGTGTATCAATCACAGCACATTGCATCACCCCCAGCATATCAAATCGCATGGGCCCACAGCACATTGCAACACCCCCAGCACATCGAATCACATGGACCCACAGCACATTGCAACACCCCCAGCACATCAAATCACATCATTTACAGCACATTGCAATACCCCCAGCACATCGAATCGCATGGACCCACAGCACATTGCAACACCCCCAGCACATCGAATCGCATCATTTACAGCACATTGCATCACCCCCAGCACATCGAATCGCATGGGCCCACAGCACATTGCAACACCCCCAGCACATCGAATCGCATGGGCCCACAGCACATTGCATCACCCCCAGCACATCGAATCGCATGGGCCCACAGCACATTGCAACACCCCCAGCACATCGAATCGCATGGGCCCACAGCACATTGCAACACCCCCAGCACATCGAATCGCATGGGCCCACAGCACATTGCATCACCCCCAGCACATCGAATCGCATGGGCCCACAGCACATTGCAACACCCCCAGCACATCGAATCGCATGGGCCCACAGCACATTGCAACACCTCCAGCACATCGAATCGCATGGGCCCACAGCACATTGCAACACCCCCAGCACATCGAATCGCACGGGCCCACAGCACATTGCAACATCCCCAGCACATCGAATCGCATGGGCCCACAGCACATTGCAACACCCCCAGCACATCGAATCGCACGGGCCCACAGCACATTGCAACACCCCCAGCACATCGAATCGCATGGGCCCACAGCACATTGCAACACCCCCAGCACATCGAATCACATGGGCCCACAGCACATTGCAACACCCCCAGCACATCGAATCGCATGGGCCCACAGCACATTGCAACACCCCCAGCACATCGAATCGCACGGGCCCACAGCACATTGCAACACCCCCAGCACATCGAATCGCATGGGCCCACAGCACATTGCAACACCCCCAGCACATCGAATCGCATGGGCCCACAGCACATTGCAACACCCCCAGCACATCGAATCGCATGGGCCCACAGCACATTGCATCACCCCCAGCACATCGAATCGCATGGGCCCACAGCACATTGCAACACCCCCAGCACATCGAATCGCATGGGCCCACAGCACATCGAATCGCATGGGCACACAGCACATTGCAACACCCCCAGCACATCGAATCGCATGGGCCCACAGCACATTGCAACACCCCCAGCACATCGAATCGCACGGGCCCACAGCACATTGCAACACCCCCAGCACATCGAATCGCACGGGCCCACAGCACATTGCACGGGCCCACAGCACATTGCAACACCCCCAGCACATCGAATCGCATGGGCCCACAGCACATTGCAACACCCCCAGCACATCGAATCGCATGGGCCCACAGCACATTGCAACACCCCCAGCACATCGAATCGCATGGGCCCACAGCACATTGCAACACCCCCAGCACATCGAATCGCATGGACCCACAGCACATTGCAACACCCCCAGCACATCGAATCGCATGGGTCCACAGCACATTGCAACACCCCCAGCACATCGAATCGCATGGGCCCACAGCACATTGCAACACCCCCAGCACATCGAATCGCATGGGCCCACAGCACATTGCAACACCCCCAGCACATCGAATCGCATGGGCCCACAGCACATTGTAACACCCACACCAGGCGGACTGAGGGAGGGCAGGATGGGCGTGCCTTCATGAAGATGGGAACGCGATGAGCCTCCTGGGTTTCATGACAAATCTCCCAGGAGGCATAGCGGTCAGTGTATGACGCGAGGGGGGGGGCTGCGGCCGCGGCGCGAGAAGAAATAAAAGTTCAACTAAACAGTGAGTTTTAAAAAAAAAAATATTATTTATGCCATTTATTCTTAAGGGGACATTAATAAAGAGGATGAAACAAAGTTGCAAAAGAGGGTGGAACTCCACTTTAACTCAACCCTTACACTAATCCTATATCTAAACCTGACTATAGCCTTAACTATAACCTTAGCCCTGACCCTAACTCTGATCCTAGCCCTATTTCTAACCTTGACTCTAGCCCTTACTGTAACCCTATTTCTAAATCTAACTCTTGCCCTAACTATAACCTTAGTCCTGACCTTAGTCCTATTTCTAACCTTGATTCTAAGCCTTGCTTTAACCCTATTCTTAAATCTAACTGTTGTCCTAATTATAACCTTAGCTCTGACAATAACTCTAACCTTAACCCTATTTCTACCTTAAAAAGATTGTAAAGGTAACTAAAAAAAAACAAAACAAACATCTCTATACTTACCTGCTCTGTGCAATGGAATTGCACAGAGCAGCCGCGAACCTCCACTTCTCGAGTCCCCCCACTGGCGCTCCTGGCCCCTCCTCTCTGTCCAGAGTCCCCATAGGAAGCCACTTCCAATGGGGGCACCCCCACTCTGTTGTCACTGGCCTTAATTGACAGCAGTGGGAGCCAATGGCTCCTGGTGCCCCAGCAAAGCCAGTGAGACACTGAAGTGAGGGGAGAGAAGAGCTGCAGACGTTTACAGCACTGGATCAAATTATATAATAATGGTGTGGGGTCCTCCCCAAAATCCATACCAGACCATTATCCAAGCATTATCCAAGCATGCAGCCCGGCAGGTCAGGAAACCTGAACAACACCAGGCCACATGCCCTCAACGTGGGGGCGTGCTTAGGGGCGGGGGGCTCTGCTGCCCCCCACCACAAAGCACCTTGTCCCCATGTTGATGGGAACAAGGGCCCCTTTCCTGGGCTGTGGTTGTGGGGGTCTGTGGGTGGAGGGCTTATTGGAATCTGGAACCCCTCTTTAACAAGGGGGCCCCAGATTCTGGCCCCCCATATGAGAATGGGGTACATAGTACCCCTACCCATTCACCAAAAAGTGAATAAAGACAATACACAAGTCTTTGAATATTCCTTTATTAAAAAACAATGTCCCCCAATGTAGATCGATCATCAATCACGCTGCCTGCCGCACCGCCGGACCCGGAAAAAAAACAAAAACAAAAACAAAAAACGCCTCGACGAAAGCTCCCCGTTGACTGCCTGCTCCTCTGTCTGATATTTCTTAGGCTGCTTTCACACTGAAGAGCTTTGCAGGCGCTATTGCACTAAAAATAGCGCCTGCAAAGCACCCTAAAAGAGCCGCTCCTTTATCTCCAATGTGAAAGCCTGAGGGCTTTCACACTGGAGCGTTGCGCTGGCAGGACGGTAAAAAAAGTCTGCCAGCCGCATCTTTGAGGCGCTGTAGGAGCGGTGAATATACTGCTCCTAAAGCGCCCCTGCTCCCTTTCCTGGCCTGCATGCTCGGATAAGGGCCTGGTATTATTATGGGGGACCCCATGTTGTTGTTTTTTTCAGAATTTTCTATTGCTGCCATTTTTGTGTTTTACATTTCAGCTGTCAGTGTGGAAGTCCGGTAACAGCTGATGGGTCATCGGTTGTTAAGGAAGCGGCGGCCCGGCTTCACGGCCCACTACTTAAAGCGGAGGTTCAGGCAAAATAACATCCATATACAAGCACACTCCTTAAAGAACGAACATGTACAGTAGCCACTTTTTTTTTTTTTATGTAGTACATACCGTACTAATGTCATTTCAATTTCGTCTTCCGGGTACTCACTCCCGCGGGAGTAGGCGTTTCTATTCACCCGCAATGTAATCTGGGAGTTCGCCCAGATGTGACATGTCCTGCAGAAAAAGTTCCCCGGCGGATAAGGTTCCCCCCCCCTGTACTGCGCATGCGCGGCACGAACCTCAACGGAGTTTCCGAAAGTAGCCGAACATGAAGAGCTGCGAGTCAGCTCTACACAGCGCCTGCGCAGTCAGCTCTACATGACTCCTAGTCATTGCGCAGGCGCCGTGTAGAGCTAACTTGCAGCTCTACATGTTCGGCTACTTTCGGAAACTCCGTTGAGGTTCGTGCCACGCATGCGCTGTACAGGGGGGGGAACCTTATCCGCCGGGGAACTTTTTCTGCATTACACCGTCCACCACCAGGAAGTCAGTGCTTGTGGGCTTCAAAATGCCCACAAGCAAAATGGAAAATTCAGACGGCTGATTTTAAAAGTGCATCTTTTGCCAGAAAAAAGACAGGGGAGGTTTAAAGTCACCAAACACGCGAGTACAAATTGGTGATCTAAAAATACTTTGCATGCAAGCGAAAAAAAAAAAAAAAATGCCGCGGAACCTCCGCTTTAACAACCAGCTATTCTTCACACAGAATTCAAATCGGTTAATAATTTTTCGATCGTTACGAATTTTTAATTATTCTGAAAATTTGGAATTCATTCGAAAATTAATAAACAAAACAAAATAAATGAAAACGAAACTAAATGATTTTTGAAACATATCAACAAAACAAAATTAGTATCATAACGAATCTATCCGAAACAATACAAATGTTCTGCACATGTCTAATAGCCATGACCTACCTCTAACCTTGACTCCAACACCTGCACTAACCCCATTTCTAATTCTAACTGTAGCACCCTGGTGTTTAGGCAGGGTTGCTAATAAATTTAGTTTTTTCAGGTATTAATCAGTGGCGGCTGGTGCTAAAAAAAATTGGGGGGGCGCAAACAAACTGAAAAAAAATTGAAAAACAAAAACCATCAATTGCAGCCACTGTGCCATCAAACGCAGCGACTGTGCCATCAAACGCTGCCACTGTGCCATCAAACGCAGCGACTGTGCTATCAAACGCTGCCACTTTGCCATCAAACGCTGCCACTTTGCCATCAAACGCTGCCACTTTGCCATCAAACGCTGCCACTTTGCCATCAAACGCTGCCACTGTGCCATCAAACGCTGCGACTGTGCCCATCAAACGTTGCCACTGTGCCATCAAACGTTGCCACTGTGCCGCCAAACGTTGCCACTGTGCCATCAAACGTTGCGACTGTGCCCATCAAACGCAGCGACTGTGCCCATCAAACGCAGCGACTGTGCCCATCAAATGCAGCGACTGTGCCATCAATTGCAGCCACTGTGCCATCAATTGCAGCCACTGTGCCATCAAATGCTGCCAGCGTGCCCAATGCTGCCAGTGTGCCCAATGCTGCCAGTGTTCCAAATGCTGCCAGTGGGCCACTCGCCGTCTGCCCGGCAATTTCCCTGTCTTGATGGGGCAGCGGGTGACGGCGACGAGCGGGGTCCTTCATGCGTCTCCTGCACTTCTTTTCCTGTCCTCTGCTCCCGTCAGGCGTCCAAAAGCGACGCTTGTTGTTTCAGCCAATCAGGTGACAAGTAACAAGACCCGAGCAACCTGATTGGCTGAGAGGCGGGTCATTCGATTTCCTATAACAACACTGAGTAATCAGCGAACGCACAGCAGTGCGCCCGCTGTTTACCCTTTTGAAAGCCTATTAGAGCCCACGGCTCTAATCAGGAAGCCTATTAGAGCCTATGGCTCTAATCAGGCGCTTCCAGAGAAACCCCGCCGCTGTAATTCATATGCCCGTTGCCCGACAAGGGGTCGGGCACATGAATAGGGGGCGGCAGTGGCGACCATAGATAGATTCATGCAATGCATGAATCTATCTATGTGAGAGAGAGAGTGACAGGAGAGGGGGGGGGGGCGGCGGCGCTCCTGCGCCCTTTATGGGTATTAATCATTCTGGCTGGTTGTTAGAAGATCCACTGATTCCTCTCTAACTCTGGATTTCTGTACCTTTTCTCTTCTGTCACTGGGTGGCGCTTGCTGGTGGCATTGGATTGACAAGGGTGTAGCAAGGTCAGACTATGGATGGATGGGGGTGTCTCAGCCAATTGGTAGGGGTTTCTTTGGTCCCTTGGCCTGCCGGGAAAGCCTATTTATTTGAGTGGAGTCAGGTGATTGGTGTTCTGTGCCACCTGGACGGCTGTCTGGGTGGACATGTGTTATGATGCCCCGGGCTGCTAGGCCGGAAAGCCTGAGGCCTATCCCAGGGACACCTAGCTGCTAGGCTGCCTGAGGCCTATCCGGGAGCAAGAGAAGCAGCGTAGGGTTGGGACTGCAGGATTGGAGTTGTGAAGGTTCAGCCAGACGGGGGAACCAGTTGTGGTCGGAGGTAGAGGGGAAGCTGTCTTAACTAAGGGACCATCCACCTTGTTAGCGGAGACTACAGTGAGTAAGCTGGAGCCATTACATAGTTGCCAACAGTCACGGATTGGCCGGGACATTCCCGGGATTCAAACCCTTTTCCCGGATATATTTTGTCCCGGCCAATGTCCCGGCCAATCCGATTTTTCCCGTTTTCCCCGAATTTGGACGCCGCAGGCCGCCGCCGCTAGAGGTCCTCGGCTGGCGGGGACAATGTCTCCGCCGGCCGCCATGTTTAAGAAGACCAAAACACGGATGTAGTACAATAGAAAATAAAGCCGCTGCGGCGCCGCCCACACCCCGCACCTCCCCGGGGGTGGGCGGCGCCGCAGCAGCTTTATCTTCTATTGTACTACATCTGTGTTTTGGCTGGCCGGCAGGCCACCCCCCCGCCCCGCCCCGCCCCGCCCCGCTGCAGGTCTGTCTGTAATGGAAAGGGGCGGGGGTCGGCAGCGCCACAGTTTAATTTTTTTTTTTTCAGCCACACTGTCGGCTCCGCCTCTATTTTGTTCCCCTTCGGGGAAGGGGAAACAATAATGGCGGCCGAGACAGGAGACGCCTGTGGTTAAGGGGGGACTCCGCTGGGGATGCCTGTGGTAAGGAGGGACTCCGCTGGGAACGCCTGTGGTAAGGGAGGACTCCGCTGGGGACGCCTGAGGTAAGGGGGGACTCCGCTGGGGACACTTGATGTAAGGGGGACTCCACTGGGGACGCCTGATGTAAGGGGGGACTCCGCTGGGGACGCCTGATGTAAGGGGGGACTCCGCTGGGGACACTTGATGTAAGGGGGACTCCACTGGGGACGCCTGATGTAAGGGGGGACTCCGCTGGGGACGCCTGATGTAAGGGGGGACTCCGATGGGGACGCCTGATGTAAGGGGGGACTCCGATGGGGACGCCTGATGTAAGGGGGGACTCTGCTGGGGACGCCTGATGTAAGGGGGACTCCTCTGGGTACACCTGATGTAAGGAAGGACTCCGCTGGGTACGCCTGAGGTAAGGAGGGACTCCTCTGGGGACGCCTGATGTAAGGAGGGACTCCGCTGGGGACGCCTGATGTAAGGAGGGACTTCTCTGGGGACACTTGATGTAAGGGGGGACTCCACTGGGGACGCCTGATGTAAGGGGGGACTCCACTGGGGACGCCTGCATAGTTACCAACAGTCCCGAATTTCCCGGGACAAGCACGATTTTTGGACCCTTGTCCACAAGTGTGGAGGGGGCTCTGCTGGGGAGGCACCTGATGCAAGGACGGACTGCTGGGGAGGCACCTGATGCAAGGACGGACTGCTGGGGAGGCACCTGATGCAAGGACGGACTGCTGGGGAGGCACCTGATGCAAGGACGGACTGCTGGGGAGGCCATCTGGTGGCAGGCGACGTGGCAGGTAACACGCTCAGGGCTTCCACTGATTCGGCATTATGGTGAGTTGAATGATTTCATTTTATATTACAATGTAAAAATAGAAATAATGCACTTCAATCATCCTGACACCGTAACAACCATGGTGCCGGGATGATTGAAGCGCCAACAGGTGTTTTGGAGTATCCTTATCTGCCAATTTTGTTACACATTACTATTGTGGTGTAGGATCTGGCTTCTTTCTTTCTATTTCTTTCTCTCTCTTTCTCTCACCTCGGACTCTAGCCACACCCCTTTGAACCACGCCCATTTAAACCACACCCACTATCGTGCGTAAACCACGCCCATTTTTCGCCGCGGCGCACACTTTTCACTCCAGCATGACACGCCTACAAACGAATGCCCCGCCCCCTGATTATAGCAAGGCTCCGCCTCAATACAAAGAAAGTGTCCCAGATGTTTTTTTTGCAATGTTGGCAACTATGCCATTACCAGAGCAGTCTTCTCACCAGCCAGACAGTGAAGAAGGGGGAAAGCTTCAGCAGGTGCCAAGCCAGGGACCCAGCTTGAGGAGCATCGAGTATCAAGCTAGGGACCCAGCAGGATAGTGGGGGTGACGCTTGAGGAGTATACAGCGTGCTAGCTGTGGAAGAGCTCAGGAGATTCAGTGGCGATTGGATCTGGAGGTCTAGTGAGAGACTGGGAGCTCAGTGAGTAAAAACCTACAATAAGAGACAGTAGTGAAAGAGAACTACTCTGCATTGTCAATAGTTAAGTACCGTTAGTGACTGTTACAAGAATTGTTGCCATAGGAGACAACAGTCCTACCTATACAGAAGTGGTATCCGGCTGGAGGCTTTCCACTGTATAGCTGTCTAACTATAGAAATCTCTGATTCTGCCAATTATCATTGCATCTACTCAAGGGTGTCCTGGCCCTAACCCTTTCTCCCACAGTTTTGTTAAGAGACAATAAATCTCTTTTGCATTCAAAAAGTGTCTGGCGCCCATCAGTCCATCTTGCATCACACCCACTATGCCTTGTAACCTACTCTACAAAGACGGATGTCAGCTGTCCCTGACTCTGGAGGTCACCATTAGGTCTTTGGAGGTTTGGGACCTTGCTACATAACTCTTGCCCTAACTATAACCCTAGTCCTATGTCTAACATTTAACTCAACCCTTACACTAATCCCATATCTAAACCTGACTAAACCTGACTAAAGCCCTAATGCCCTGTACACACGGCCGGAATGTCCATCGGAATAAAGTCAGACGGAATTCCTCAACCTGTCTTGCATACACACGGTCACACTAAAATCCGACCGTCAAAAACGCGGTGATGTACAACACTACGACAAGCCGAGAAAAATGAAGTTCAATGTTTCCGAGCATGCGTCGACTTGATTCTGAGCATGCGTGGTTTTTAGTCCGTCGGAATTGCATACAGACGAACGGACTTTCCGATAGAAATTTTTGTCCGTCGGAAAAAAAGAGTTCTCTATCTAAGTCCGTCGGAATTACAGAAGGAAAAAGTCCGATGGGGCACACGCACGGTCAGAATATCCGATGAAAAGAGCCCGTCTGACTTTTTCCATCAGGAAATCCGGTCGTGTGTACAAGGCATCACTATAACCTTAGCCCTGACCCTAAAGCCCTGTACACACGATCGGATTTCCGATGGAATCAAATCCGATGGATTTTTCCATCAGAATTCTGATGAAGCTGACTTCCATCAGTCTTGGCTACACACCATGAGACAAAATTCCGACCGTCTCAAACGCCGTGACTTACAACACATACGACGGCACTATAAATGGGAAGTTCAAATCCAATGGCGCCCTTTGGGCTGCTTTTGCTGATTTCGTGTTACCGCGTGTTAGTAAAAGTTTGGTGAGAGACGATTCGCGCTTTTCAGTCTCCGTGCTTTTCAGTCCGTTACAGCGTGACGAATGTGCTCTCTCCATTACGAATGCTAGTTTTACCAGAACGAGCGCTCCCGTCTCCTAATTCAGTCTGAGCATGCGTGGGTTTTTTCTCCGATGGAGTTCCACACAGACGACACAGGAATTTTGCTATCGTTTTTTTTTCAGTCAGATGGGGCCCACACACGATCGGTTCGTCCGATGAAAACAGTCCATCGGACTGTTTACATCGGTAAAACCGATCGTGTGTACGCGGCTTTACTCTGATCCTAGCCCTATTAGTAACCTTGACTTAACAGCATCATCCAAGATGGAGGTAACACCTTTCATTAACGTAATGTTCTGTATTTTTAACCCTCCAGATTTAAAAGCGATTCGCGGTCGACAGCAGAAGTTGTCAGATACCTCAGCAGTACGTCAGCAGTGTATGTGAGGCGCGAGAGGCCTGCGCATCACTTCAGCCTTTTTTTATTAGCAGCTGTAATTAAACGCGTAACCTGAATGAGTCTAATCGACATCAGAAGTCTGTGAGTCACTGGGGCTCTGAGATTAGATGTGTCAGAACATACAGAACCGGCATGAAATAGCCAATACTGGCTCTGGTTTACCTCAGATGAACCGCACAAGTTCTGAGGCCCAGAGCTGAACCACAGCCATGTTGGCTCTGACCACAAGTGCTTCAAAGAACAGGCCTGCCTTAACTCCTTCCATGCCGGGAAGAAATGACTAAATCTAGGATATTTTATTTCCAGAGATCTTTGGTTGCTGAGCTGGTATATCTTATTGTTACCACAACATTTTTGATCCTCCCTCTTTTCTATGCCAATACATAAACACACCAGTAAAAAAATAAATTCAGCTACCTTTAACCACTTGCCGACCGCCTTCCACAGATATATTGTGGCAAGGCGGCTTGGCTGCGCAAACTGACGTACCCGTACATCGGTCTCTGCATGAGATAGTGTGGGCGCGCACGTGCCGCCGGCTGCATGCCGGGGGAGCGCGCGTGCGTGGGTCCTGCGGACTCGATGGCCATCCGCGGTCACGGTACAGGGAAGCAGAATGGGGATCTGCCTATTTTAGGGTGACCAGATTTTTAAAATGAAATCCGGGGACATATTTTTTTTTTTCTACTAGTAATGGCGGCAATCAGCATATCGCTGCCCATCGCCGCCAGCCTCACAGCCTGTCGAGTCTTACTCTCCGGACCCCGGCTACTACTGGGTGGGGTGCGGAGGAAGATCACTCCACCAGGGAAGGCAAGAAGATAAGCAGGCAGGCGGCTGGCCGGGACTTGAGCCAAGGCAGAAGAATATGCGAGCGGAGCTGAATGGGCATGCACCCGAAACTGAAGAAATATTCCCTCCGCTCCGACCAGCACATGATCATCAGAACGGGGCACAGATAATGGAAAAAAATACACCCCCCTAAGCTAGTAGAAGCGTCGGAGCGGGGGATGCAATTCAGATTTTTTTTTTTTTTTTATTCTGCACTGACTGTCTTTAAAATTGCCCTAGCCCCTGTTCAAATCCAATCCGGGGACAAAACCGGGGACAGACTTGGTCCGGGGACAGTGTCCTCAATCCGGGGACTGTCCCCTGAAACCGGGGATGTCTGGTCACCCTAGCCTATGTAAACAAGGCAGATCCCCGTTCTGACAAGGGACAACATTGAGATCGGGCTGTTCCTAGTAATCAGGAGCAGCAAACTATGTGTTGTCCCAGTATGCCCATCCCCCACACAGTTAGAACACACCCAGGAAATACTGTTAACCCCTTTGATCGCCCCTTAATGTTAACCCCTTCCCTGCCAGTGTCATTTATACATTGATCAGTGCATTTTTTTTTAAACACTGATCACTGTATTGGTGTCATTGGTCCCCAAAAAGTGTCACTAAAGCCCCGTACACACGGTCGGACTTTTGGCCAACAAACTTCATTTTGAGCAAGTTGTACCAACAATCCGACCGTGTGTACGCTCCATCGGACAATTTTTTTTGTGTTTTCATCGGACAAAAGTTGGGTCTGCAAACGGACAAACTTTTGCCCAACAAAAGTCCAATGGAGCAAAGTCCGACCGTGTGTACAGAAAACGATCGGACTTTTGTCCGATGGACAAAACAACTAATGTTAAAATCAACCAACAATAGCAGAAGTTGACCAAAGGGTGGCGGTAAAGAGCAGAAAAGAGCTGAAAAAAGCACATGATGTTGCAAAAAGTTTTGGGAAAGTTTGCAGAAAAGTCCTGTGGTGTGTATGCTATGGGTGTGCCCGGCCAATTTCGTTCGGACAAAAATCCAGGGAAAAGTCCGATGGAAGTCCGACCGTGTGTATGGGGCTTTAGGGTCAAATTTGTCTGGCGCAATGTTGCAGTCCCTCTAAAAAAAGAAAAAAAAAATCGCAGATCGCCACCATTTCCAGTAAAAACAATAAAAAAAAAGTAAAAGCTCTAAATCTATCGCCTATTTTGTAGACGCTATAACTTTTGCGCAAACCAATCAATGTACGCTTATTGGGATTTTTTTTACCAAAAACATGTAGCAGAATACATATTGGCCTTAACTGATGAAGAAATTCGATTTTTTTCATTTTTTTGGGATGTGTATTATAGCAGAAAGTAAAAAAATTAGGTTTTTTTTTTCAAAATTGTTGCTCTTTTTTTGTTTATAGCACAAAAAATAAAAACCGCAGAGGTGATCAAATATCACCAAACGAAAACTCTGTTTGTGGGAAAAAAAGGACATCAATTTTGTTTGGGAGCCACGTCGCAAGACCGCGCAATTGTCAGTTAAGGCGATGCAGTGCCGCATCACCAATAATGGCCTGGTCATTAAGGGGGTACATCCTTCCGGAGCTGAAGTGGTTAAATAGACCAAAAGAAAACGGAAAACACTTTCTAAGGTCTCGTTCACCTGGGGCAATTTGATCCATGCCCTGCGCTAGGCTGTGTTTACTGGCAAAGTGATACACAGGATTTAAAGTGGTAAACCTCAGACATGAAATATGAACAAAGCATATCCCTCTATAGTGTGTACTCAATTATGAGCACGAAGTGTCATTTCTGTTTGCTGCTTCATTCCACTTCTATCAGCATGAATCACCGCTGAAAAGTTTTCCTGACACCAAGAGAAAAATGGTGACGGTAAGGGAGCTCCAGCACACAGTCTGTGATTGGCAGCCTAAGCTCTGTTCCTGTGTACTGTGTGAAGGTGGGTGTGTCTCTTCCCTCCAATCAGATCTTAGAGCTCTCCTCACTGAGCTCTGCCGTGTGTAATTTGTTTCATCTCTGTGTATCGCCTGAGGCCAGTTACTTCACTGGGTATATGTAAGAGTTTACAACCACATTAGCTCATGCGCATGTTCAGTTGCTCCCCATTTTTAGGAACTGCTGAATCTGTACAGGCTGATCTGCTGGCAGCTTTAAATCAAAATGAAACCTTGCTATCTTTTACAGCCAAGGAAGCTGCTTCTGTTTGATCTGCATCTGCCATGGTGCTGCACATGTGATCAGTTATGACAACAGCTATTTGATGGTTTTACAGTTTGGTTGAGGATACAAGCAAATGTGACAGTTAGCAATCCCGGCATTTCAGGAATATAACTGTTTCTTTAAACCATTAAATCGATGGGTTTAGTTCCATTTTATAATTTACTGCTGCTCAGGGGCTCTGGGCTTCAGCAAAATGGCAGCCTCCAGCAAGAAGAAACAGGAGCAATGCTGGAGGCAATATACAGCACACACAATTTTGGAAGCATAATTATTAATGTGGAATGTTTGTTCCTTGCTAAAGAACATTATTTTTTATCAAGAGGTTATGGGTAAAGTTCCACTTTAACTTTGGTATCACAGTCCACAGTCTTTGAAACCAAAAAACAGATTGCATTGCCTTTCCTCCGCCAGCTTTTTCCAGATCAGTGTAGGGTGACCACATTTCCAAACTGCCATTCAGGGACACCCCCCCTTCCCAAAAATCAGCTTGTGCTGTAACGAATCACAGCACAGTGATTGGACACAAGAGGAGGGATTTATGATTTCTCCAATCACAAGCAGGGGGCAGGGATTGTGCTCCTCCTGGCATTCCCGGCCAGGACAAGTACGGTCAGTGAGTAAAACGGTGATGTGGCGGCCTTTTTTGGGGGCATCAGATTGGCCGGGGGGGGTGGCTGTGTCAGTTTCATTCAGGGAC
The DNA here is from genome assembly GCA_029206835.1 of Rana muscosa. NCBI lineage: Eukaryota > Metazoa > Chordata > Amphibia > Anura > Ranidae > Rana > Rana muscosa. The sequence goes on along the minus strand of CM055127.1, from coordinate 153,981,038 downwards.
ACTGTATTATCCTGGAATGAATGTGCCCGGGACAGACCTGCAAAATGCGGGACTGTCCCAGGCAATCCGGGACACGTGGTCACCCTAGATCAGTGTCCAAAAGTTTTGAACCTAGAGGCAGCCAGACAAAAAGCCTTTTTCGTAAGGAGGCCAACAACAGCAGCATTTAACAATGAAGCGACCAGCCTGCACCAGTCACACCCAGCTTCATTCAGCCATTCTATCCTATAGTCTGCCGGGAATTAATTAATTCACATCACATTTCCAGCCTGTCGTGTCCCTTCTCGGCTGACAGCTAATCCGCGCTCCCCTCCCGCCAGCTGATATCAGGCCATTAAGCCATTCAGTGATTTGCTATATATAGGTGGGTTACATCATCACGGCTCTTCTTGCAGCTGGATCTCCATTATTGCCACTTAACCTTGATGGATAGAAAGGTCAGCACACAATGCTGGGTCTAAAACTGTTCGGCTTTTTTTGTGCACAACATGTGACCAGGATCAGTTCCCGTCACTAACTGTGGGGATGCGCGTCCACTGACGTCAAAATCGCTAAAGATTTAAAAGGAATGAAAACATTTCTTATAGTAGAGACCTTAATGTTGAACAGGAATCTTTAAAGTGCAAATAGCAGACAATTATTGCACAATATAGTAATCAATACACATGTAGCACTACCCCCGAAGGAGCTGCTGAGAATTTTTGGGCCTGCACTTCTGCCTTTCAACCCCAGAAATTTGGCTCGACCCCCTTGGCACAACTGTACAGCAGTGTTAGTCCCCTTTCACACTGGCACGTTTTTCAGGCGGTTTAGCGCTAATATTAGCGCTGTTATACCGCCTGAAAAATCGTGCCCTGTAGCCTTCAATGTGAAAGCCCGAAGCGGTGCGCTAGCAGGACCGCTCCAAAAGTCCTGCTAGCCGCTTCTTTACAGCGGTGAAGGAGCGGTGTGTTCACTGCTCCTTTACCGAGGCTGCCCATTGAAATCAATGGGACACCGCGGTATTAACCCCTTTTCGGCCGCTAGCAGGGGTTAAATTCACCCCCCTAGCGGCCGCATACCGCGGTAATGACGACGGTATAACAGCGCTGAAAATCACGCCGCTATACCGCCACCGCACCTGCCCGCCACAGTGTGAAAGGGGCCTTAGTATAAAACATCAATGAGAGAGAAAAAACACAGTAAGATCACACAGTACTGTATATTTACCGTCTGTTCTGTCTCAACTACAAAGCGATAAAGTTCATCTCCAGGTTGAAGTAGGCCTTACACAAGCTGGTTTGCTATTATCCCTTGCATCGATACAGGCAGTTTAACTCAATGAATAAACTCACAGTTAGGACGACAGACGATGAATCCTTTCGAATGTTCCGTTTAATGATGGATATTCATAGGTAGAAAAACGTTGCAGTTGTAAGCCACATGTAAGATGTTTAGCATGGAAGATATACAGGAGTAATGACCAGAATCAGGAAGTGGAGGAGATATATACAGAACTACGGTGAGAGAGAGAGTTCAGCTAGAAAGAAGGGGACAGATCTTAAAGACACAGAGCAAGAATAATCACATAGTGTAACACAACACTCCCCGTCTGAAATCTTTAGATTTCATAACCTCAAACTAAAATATATATTTTCAAAAAGTCCAATACTGACGAATGTCCTGGAACCTGTAATGAAAAACATGCAACAAGCAAATAATAAACGTAAGTTCAACAGGATGAAGAACATAAAGTCACAGTATGATGTCTTCAAATAATTCCAAAGTTCTGAGTAGAACCTGTAGATGGCAGCAATGTACTCCCCGCTGTGCCAACAGCATGGCTAGTCCTTGCACAAGTCACTCACCTGGCAAAAAGAGTACTAACTCTGTAATTGGTCGACTAAAGGTTTGTGTCGATCCTCCCTTGGTTACCTTGACTTCTACCTTCCGGACTTTGTTATCGTCGCTGGGCATAACTTTAGTAAAAAGACTCATAGGCCACTCATTCCGACAAACTTCCTTGTCTTTTAGAAGGATGAGGTCTCCAACCTTAAGATTCGGCTTAGATGCTTGCCATTTGTTACAACCTTGAAGGTGGTGAAGATACTTTTTCTTCCAGCGATGCCAGAACACATTGGCTAGATGCTGCACCTGCTTCCATTGATGCCTGTAACGGTGTGACCGCAGCTTCTGTTTTGTACTTACAGAAGTGTGGAGTGAGGTGTTCACAGTTCTTATTTCCTTATCATCTTCAGGGTTTACTAGCCCATAGGTGGTGTCAATAGGGAGTAAGTAAGAGTCCTCACACAGAAACCTTGGAGGTGACAGCCATAAGCTGTCCTGAAGAGCGGCAGGTGACACGGCTCTGGTCCCACAGTCAGCTGGGTTGAGTTCAGTGGGAATGTGATGCCATTGACTTGGTAGAGAGTATCTCTTGATACGTTCAACCCTGTTGCTGACGTACACATAAAATTGTTTTGTTTGGTTGTTTATGTAACCAAGTACTACCTTACTGTCTGTATAGAAGGTGAAAGAATCAATTCTAGTGTCCATTTCACTTCGTATGACCTCGGCAATTTCTACTGCTAGCACGGCTGCACAAAGTTCAAGTCTTGGTATGGTATGTGCAGGCTTGGGAGTGAGTTTTGCCTTGCCTAGGACAAAACTACAGTGTGATTCTCCATTCAGTTCAGAGGTCTTCAAATAGGCTACTGCAGCAATAGCTTCAACTGATGCATCAGAGAAAATATGAATCTCTCTCCGGTTAGCAGTTGAAGTGGAACCTGGAACATAGCAACGGGGAATCTGAAGTTTTTCTAGTGACTTCAAAGAATATCTCCACCTTTCCCACTTTTGTTGATTCTCACTAGGCAAGGGAGTATCCCAGTCTATGTTCTCAGTAGACAACTGTCTTAGTAAAATCTTACCTTGAATGGTAACTGGAGCAAGGAAACCCAGTGGGTCATAGATGCTATTCACCACGGACAGGACTCCTCTCTTAGTGAAGGGTTTGTCACAAATTGACACTTGGAAGGTGAATTTGTCTTGCTTGATGTTCCACAACAAACCCAGACTTCGCTGTACAGGAGGCACATCTGTACCTAAGTCAAGGTTTTTTAGACTAGTGGCATAGTCCTCAGAGTGAAAGGCATTCATAAGTTCCTGGCTGTTGGATATAATCTTGTGCAGTCTAAGGTTTGCTACAGACATCATCTCCTTTGTTCTGGTGAGAAGATCAATTGCTTCTTTAGCAGTTGGAAAGGACTTAAGTGCGTGGTCAACGTAGAAGTTTCTTTCAACAAATTGACAGGCATCAGATCCATATTCAACTTCTCCAGTCTGAGCTGTTCTCCTTAGCCCATAAGTTGCCACTGCTGGGGAAGGACTGTTACCGAAGACATGTACCTTCATGCGATAATCTATAACTTCCTTGTTGAGGTCATTGTCCTTGTGCCATAGAAACCTGAGGTAGTTTCTGTTGTCTTCTCTGACGATGAAGCAGTGAAACATCTGTTGAATGTCGGCCATTACTGCTACAGGCTCTTGTCTGAAACGAATCAAGACTCCTATTAGACTGTTGTTCAAGTTGGGTCCAGTAAGGAGCATGTTGTTAAGAGAAACACCTTCGTGCTGAGCACTGGAATCAAAGACAACTCTGATTTGGTCTGGTTTGCGTGGGTGATACACGCCAAAGGATGGAAGGTACCAGCATTCTTCTCCCTCATTTAGTGGGGGAGCAGGCTCTGCATGATCTCTGTCAAATACATTTTGCATAAAGTCCACAAAGTGCTTTTGCATCTCTGGTTTCCTGCTTAAGTTTCGCTTTAAGGAGGAGAATCTACTGATGGCCTGCTGTAAGTTGTTGGGCAATCTCTCTCTTGGGAGACGAAAGGGTAGGGGTGCTACCCAGTTATTGGAGTCATCTTGAAAGAACTCCTTGTCCATTACCTTGATGAATTCTTTGTCTTCCATTGAAGGAGCCAGTATGTCATCTTCACTGGTTGCATTAAACACTGTAGAGCCGAAGTCGCCATCATGGCAGGAGAAAGGGCTTGTGTCACCTGAGATACCATGTTGCCATTCGTGGCTGGCTATCTTCTCTTTCACCCAGTAGTGATGTGGGCATGGCTCAAAGTAAGTGTTTCGGCCATTTGGCAGAACATTTGTCTTGAATGACGAAATGTTGGTAGGTCTTTTCATTTTGCCTATGCAGACATTGCCTATGATGACCCACCCTAGATCCGTGCGCTGGGCAAATGGGGCATCTGGGGGTCCACTGACTTGTCTGTGTACCTTGTGAACTCTTAGAATGTCTCTTCCTAACAGAAGAAGGATCTGAGCATCTTTGTCAAGCGGCGGTATCTCATTTGCTATTACCTTGAGGTGAGGGTGATGGAAAGCAGCAGCTGGAGTAGGGATTTCTTCCCTGTTAGCAGGTATCTGATTGCACTCAACAAGTGTAGGTAAGGGTAATTGCAAGTTACCTTTGAGAGAAGATACCATGAGTCCATGAGCCCTTCTTCCAGAAACCTCTATAGTTCCACTACAGGTACCCAAGGTGTAAGGATGAGCTTCGCCTTTTATTTCAAATAGATTGAACAATTCCGATTTTGCAAGTGATCGATTGCTCTGATCGTCTAAGATAGCATATGCCTTTAGAGACTTTTCTGGTTGATCCTTGTGGTATATGTTCACCAAGCATATCTTAGCACAGGACTTACCACAGCAGTCTTCTCCACAAACTTCAGTGCAGGATGAAGAAATGATGGTAGAATTAGGCACTTGGTCTGTATTCTCCCCGCCATGCGTTAACCTGGGAGGAGTGTTGGCAGGTTGTGCAGAGCTGGGCTCAAGAGGATGGAGGGCTTGCACATGTTCTTCAGAGCCACACTCTATGCACTTGATGGACACATTACAGTCCCTTGCAAAATGTTCTGTAGAAGCACAGCACCTGAAACATACCCTAAATGTCTTTAAAAGCTCCTTGCGCTCTTCCAGAGGCTTTTTCCTAAAGCCGATACATTTATTGAGGGGGTGTGGCTTCTTGTGTATGGGACACTCTCTGTTAGGGTTTTCAATCTTCCTACTCTGTTTGTTCGTGGCCAGAACTGTGGTAGGAGTGGGAAGGATGTCAGTCTTTTTCACGGACACTGGGCCTCTATGGTTTCTGTAGTTGCCCTGAAGACTGGTACTCTTAGGAAAGGGTGAGAAGAGACTGTACTCACCGTAGAAAAAACTTGGATCGTTCTTGGTCTCTGCAATTTCCCTGATGAATTCACAGAAGAAAGAGAATGGAGGGAAGGAAACCTTGTTCTCTCTTTTGTATGATGACCCTAGTGCAGTCCATTTCTCTTGCAAACCATACGGGAGCTTGGAGACAATTGGGTTTACCCCTCTTGGAGTGTCAAGGTAACTGAGTCCAGGTAGTTTTGGGTCTGTCTTGGCTAGCTGAAGCTCAAGGAGAAGGTCACTCAGTCTCTGGAACTCCTTGTTGTCCTTACCGGATATCTTTGGGAAAGTTTCCAAACGCATGAACAAAGCATTTTCTATAGCTTCTGGACTGCCATAACTTTGCTCTAGTCGCTCCCATGCAGCTGTGAGGCCTGCAGTAGGATTGTCCATGAAAACCGATCTTAATGGCTTAACACGTGCAGCAGATAGAGGACCAAGCCATTTGATCAGCAGATTCAATTCTTGATCAGCTGTAATGCCAATATTGCTGATTGTAGTTCTGAAGGCACATTTCCAACTTCTGTAGTTCTCAGGTTGGTCATCAAAGCTTGTAAGACCAGTCTTTGTGAGCTCCCTGCGAAGCATGTACCTCACAAACTCTTCTGTCTCAGTTGTCTCCGCCTTTATGTGAGATGCTGTTGGCTGTATGGTGCTGATTGCGTTATCTTTGACATTGTTGTTAAAGGACACAGGGAAATATGGTGCAGCAGATGCATCCAGGTGAGTTGCTTGCTTGAAGTCAGTTGTTCCAATGGTACGTTGATTCAAGGCTGTACCGATGACTGGAGATTGATGACTTGCTTGAAGCTTGCGCTGATGCTCTGTGACGTATGAAGGCAGGCAAGGTAGGCAGGTAGGAAATGCAGTGGAGTGATTTTGAGTGCAGGAAGTTGCTGGAACCTCTTTAACTTGAAGCTGTGAAGGAGTCTCTATGTAGTCGGGAGCATTGGAGACAATGGAGTGTGCACTGCAGTGGCCTTAGGACATAGTCTTTAGTGCGTTTGAGGGGGTCTTCCATATCTGGTATGTTTAGGTTAATGCTGTCTTTCTCACTTGCACCTTCGTCTGCACTGATAGCTTGCTGTAGGACCCTTAGCTTTGCCATAGCTGCGTCATGTTTACACTGTTCATTTAAGGTTTCCATTGTTGCTCTTTGACGGGCTGACTGAGCTTCCGACTCTGCTCTTTGACGTGCTGACTGCGCTTCCGACTCTGCTCTTTGACGTGCTGACAGCGCTTCCAACTCTGCTCTTTTTTCTGCATATGCCACCTGCACCTTGCTGGCTTCCACTTCAGCGCGGGCATTAATAAGTCGCTCACTGAGTGTTGAGTATCTTGAACTATGGGATCTTGACGAGTTTTTAGAACGTCTGGTGGAAACAGATCTGTGAGATGCAGTGTCCTGTAACAGCTTTATTTTTGCTTCTGCCTTTAATCTGGTTTGCTGGATAAAACTGTCTCTTTCAATATTAAGAATGTTGACCTGCTTTAACTGCCTCATCGCATTTTCTGACTTCATGTTTTGTAAGACATTATTGAATTTGATGCTGGTAAGCTGATAAAGCTCATATGAGGCAGAAAGTTGTTTAATGGCGCCCTCTAGTGTCAGTAGTTCACGTTCAACAGACACTGTATTGGCTTCAGCAAGGATTTTCTCCCAGACTAATTCCAAGCTATTTGACAATTCAGTCCTTGAAGCTTCATAATTCTCCATTACTTTCCAAGTGGGTTTAACTGAGCGTTTGGGTAACTCAGTTTCTTCAGGAACTTGTGGGGAGGTAGATGTGAGTTCACATGCAGAAGCTTGATCACTCATGATAGCAGACTGACTGTGAAAGCAGGCAGGATCTGTGTGCTGAAATATGACACTGTGCAGATTGTCTCAGGCTATAAGGCTGCCATGTGCTGCTCTGTCCCTTCTGTCTTGCTATGAGGGCAGTAAATCTTGTCTGTTTCAGTACTGACATGCAGAAATCTTGTAATTAGGCTGTGAAACTCAGTTTTTCTACTGTTCTGTCTCAACTACGAAGCGATAAAGTTCATCTCCAGGTTTAAGTAGGCCTTACACAAGCTGGTTTGCTATTATCCCTTGCATCGATACAGGCAGTTTAACTCAATGAATAAACTCACAGTTAGGACGACAGACGATGAATCCTTTCGAATGTTCCGTTTAATGATGGATATTCATAGGTAGAAAAACGTTGCAGTTGTAAGCCACATGTAAGATGTTTAGCATGGAAGATATACAGGAGTAATGACCAGAATCAGGAAGTGGAGGAGATATATAAAGAACTACGGTGAGAGAGAGAGTTCAGCTAGAAAGAAGGGGACAGATCTTAAAGACACAGAGCAAGAATAATCACATAGTGTAACACAACACCGTCACCTTGGCACTCGTCACTCTACCCGCTGTAGCAAGAAATAGAGTCTCACACCAGTTTAAGTTGACCAGTTGTATAACGTTTACTTGTGTAGCACACGGATCCCTGGTCTTACCTCCTTAAGGCGGGACACACCATACCACAATGTCCAGGTTCCTTCTTGAATAAGAGGGTGAGCGGTGTTCAGAAATTGTTGGGTCCTGCAGCGAGTTAACTTCCCTCAGTTGGTTCTCACCCCTAGAGTGTAGGGAAGAGTCTGTTGTAGGTGCACCAATAAGGCCAATGTCCAGACAAGGTTAAACCTTAATGAAGGAAGGTTTATTTTCTTTATGCTGAAAACTGGATAGGAAAGTTGGAGTTGAAGAATAAAGAACAGGGAGGCAGGTTCAGGCACTTAATATCACCACTCAATACCAAGTGGACTCTGCTCACCCGGATAGTCCCCTCTCACGGTCCTAGCAGCCGGAGTGATGCACGAACTTTACTTCACTTAAGTTTTCCTTTGAGATACGATCGGGAGATTCTCTGCCACAGAACAAGTTGCTGCACATTACAAGGCCTTAGATGAATAGTGGAATCCCTCTAGAAGTTTACCGGGCCTCTCTTTCTCCGTGATCTCTCTCACCGGTCCATCAGAAAGGTCCTCCTCTCGGTCTCCTCTTCTTAGAGCGGGTCCCCTCTCAGGGGTACCCTGGGATTAGGGTGACCACATTTCCAAACTACCATTCAGGGACACCTTCCCTTCTCAAAAATCAGCTTGTGCTGTAACGAATCACAGCACAGGGATTGGACACAAGAGGCGGGATTTATGATTTCTCCAATCACAAGCAGGGGGCGGGATTGTGCTCCTCCAGGCATTCCCGGCAGGACAAGTACTGTCAATGAGTAAAGCAGTGATGTGGCGGCCTTTTTTGGGGGCATCAGATTGGCCCAGGGGAGTGGCTGTGTCAGTTTCATTCTGGGACATTGTATTGTCCTGGAATGAATGTGCCCGGGACAGACCTGCAAAATGCGGGACTGTCCCGGACAATCCGGGACACATGGTCACCCTACCTGGGATTCCTCCTTTTAGAGATGAGCTCCAGCTTAAGGTGCTGGGCCCAATGGTGAAGCTGCAGCCCCAGGCTAAAGGTGCCTGGGACCGATGCACACGCACACCCCTGGCCTGGAGGACCAGGTCACGCGACCCGAACTCCGGAACCCCGGAACTCTCGGAACTCCCCGCTCCAGGCGGCGTCTGCCCCTTATGTATCCTCTCCCGGCATGTACAGCAGGTCGACCACGCCCACTGTACTACTGCCGAGAGAGGACACACTAAGGCACAGCGCTGTCACCAGTGGTTCAACCCTGACCTGTCATGGCAGTGCCACCTACAGGCCACAGAGAACTGCACACCAGTACAATACCTGAAGAAACAAAATAACAGAACCTATCAATAAAAGCAGTCTGAGCCTGGCTACTAGCTCAGACCAACCCCTAAATTTAGGCACATAGCACCCCTCAAAGTAGAGGGGCGCTACCCTTGATAAGAATGAAAACAGTTATTGTACAAACACATATGGCTATGCACAGATCCCTGTAAAGGCCATATAAACACAATTAATTAGTGATTTTCTTAGCATTGAACCCCAATACTATAACCTGAGGAGGGGTGGATGTGAGTAAGTGTACAGTGGGGGAACTTCTGAATACTATATGGCTGTATTGGAACACCTCCCCACTAGGTCACACACGCACCAGAATAACAGAATAATAATAACAATGCAATAGTCACATTAAGTACGAAGAGTCTATGCTGCTAAATAGCTCCCTCTGGAGGACAGTTCCACCTTGTATTATCCCTATGTGACAAGCTTTGAGAATAGCAAAGCGATGACTGTTCCTTTAAATTCAATCCGTCATCAGCTAGCTCTGTTGGTGCACTTATTTGTAATCCAAGTGTAGAGGGGTGTTCCCCTTTAATGCAGAGAGACAAGAAGTTCCAGGTGAGAGGTGAGTCGGGAGTAAGTAGAGAAGAGACATTACTGGAAGTGAAAGCAGAGGAGAGAGACTACATCTCCCAGTACATCTTGCAGCACCCAGGGTACATTGCTCCAGAACAGAGACTGCTGGGGCAGACTTTATAAAGGGAAGGTGGAGTTTGTTCTGCCTCTTTTGGACACCCCCTCTCCTAGCAAAAGGATCTCTGTGCTGAACTGCTGTATGCACAAGGCCTGAAGCCTGGGCCTTGTGCTCCTTTCCAAAGAGCCCTCTGCCAGCCTAGCAGAGCCTTAGAGACATCTTCTCCTCCTTACTGCAGTACACCAGAAGGATTGAAGACTTGGATGTCGGTGGATTCCTGTTCCCAGACGAATCAGCGGAGGAAACGGACTTGGACTTGTCCGGGTGGTGAGAGCTGTTTAAAGACAGATACTTTATCTTTACTATTCGTTGGGATTACAAAGTTGTTCTTCAAGTGCACCACTGAAAGATTGCATGCGAATATTGTTTCACTGAACTTCCATTTAGATCAGTCAGGCCTGACTGCATAGCTAAACATTGCTGGGTGTTAGTCTACCCATGAGGGGAAGTAGCTGTAAAAGGGCAGCGCTAGAGTTGCATAGCAATACTTTATTATTCTGATTACTCTGTTTATCTTTATTACTGTTTATTGCAGGGATCTGCAATTTGTTATACTGTTGTTTATTACTTGCCCATTAGCCTCAGTAAAATATCTGGGTCAAGTACATTGGTGTCAGTTTCATTTACTTTAATAGAAGTTTTAAAGTATATCACTGTATGTGTTTGCCATAGGACTGCGTCACCAAGAGTTGCGGTCACGCGGTCCTATCCCACTATCACCAGCTGTGCCACGGGAGGGTAGAGCCGATTGCCAGGGGTTGACAGCGGTGCACTACAGGGCCCAAATCAATACCAGCGGCTCTCTTAACTGGGGGTAGCGCTACACAAGTAACATTGGACCAGGTGAGCATAAAGTTGCGGCTGCTAGTACCGCCTAAACCAATGGTCACCTAGAGGGGGGAGGGGATGTTGATTGGACTTTTGAGGTACTGATAACAAAAAGAAAAATTGATATAAAAATTATTTATTATACATAAAACTATTATAAAGTTAAAAACATATGAGCCAAACCCCACATACAAAACAGCATTGGCTATTGACGAATAAACCATCAGATGTCTGTTGCGGTGGAGTGAGGCCAGAAGCCTCAACCGGTTTCGCGGCTTAGCCGCTTCTTCAGGAGGGTTATCTGTATGACAAATAATACAGTATAATAAGCTAGCAAGGACATAAAAAACATTTCACACAGAAAATACAAAATATTAACATGTATAGTCTTTAACATTAGTGCAGATCTGCTCACCAAATTGGGGCCATGGATCAGGCGAAGGCTCATAGAAGACCCTCCGCGGCGAACGAGCGGGAAAAAAAGGTGTCGCTCTCTGATGGAATAATTTGATAATATTAGAAATACGTATAATGACGCCAGGGTAGACACCATGCGGGGATGTGATGGGCACCTTAGAAAGGAGGGGGAGTGAAGGAAAGGTGGGGGATGGGCAGGGTCGTTTGCTGGGCCAATGCTGTTTTGTATGTGGGGTTTGGCTCATATGTTTTTAATTTTGTAATAGTTTTATGTATAATAAATAATTTTTATATCAATTTTGCTTTTTGTTATCAGTACCACGAAAGTCCAATCAACATCCCCTCCCCCCTCTAGGTGACCATTGGTTTAGGCGGTACTAGCAGCCGCAACTTTATGCTCACCTGGTCCAATGTTTCTATACTATATCATGGATGATGGTACTTGCTTAATTTATTATTACATTTTCTACTTGAGGCCATACTCAAAATTTTGTAATCCAAGTAAGGTGAAATAGGGTAACAACTATAAAGATGTAGTGTGGTTGCAAAGAACCGCTACACAGTCAATCCGGATGTACTACACTCAGGTGTACTGGATTCCTTGCTGTGGCACTACAGGTGTCAGCCAGCGCAGTACTGGGTAACAGGAAACACTTCTATAAACTCAGTCACAACTTAATAGGCAAGTGCCTTCTCACCGCTACGAGTCTTCAGCCCGCTGGTATGCTCCATCTGGAACTCCCTGGCAGATGTCTCTGGGGTGGGGGATGGAGCCGGTTCACAGTGCGGCCCCTCACAGAGTGCTGGTGAATGGGTGGCTTCAAAGCTATGAAGCGCGGGCCGATCAGCCTGCTCCATCAGCCTGGCTGTCCACAAGGATCCCTCTGTCAGGCGATCTGCTCTTCAAATCTAGGCCCAGGCTCTCTCAACCCTGGGCCTACTCACTCAGGCCTCTTGCACGTTGAAAGATGGCATCCAGAGAGAGAGAGCACCGGCCCCGCCTCCTCTTTTATCCCCTCCGCCAGCAGGCTGTGTGATTTCTCATTGCATTCTGGTAACACAGTGGCATTGTGGGTACTTGTAGTCTTTCCTCCGCTCATGCCAATAGAGTCACTTCCTCCTTCACTACATTAGCCACCATGCAATACTTTGTGGTTTAACAAACCTAAACAAAAGTTTTAATGCACTAAATCAAATCGACACCAGAGGGAGCCGAACCCTTAAATAATAATACAACGCATTCCTTACAGATACTTTAGTAGTAGAACCTTGCTACACACAATATAAAAACTATTGTGCCTTTCAAAATATTGGAAAGTGTTATACTTATTCTTGCTGTGCTTACCAGCTACATAGAACAAAAGGAGAACAACAATGTAAAAATGGCTACACGTGTTACAGCTGAGTTGAGTCTCTGGCTCGGTGCTACAATGGGTTTGCGATGCGTACCCTGCATTTGCGAAGGTTAGTTGGAAACTTTTCAGGTCCACTTCCAGAGATAGGGAACAAACTAAAATACAATGCCTTTGCCTCTGGTCAGCTGAGTCACAAGAGCCAATAATCTGAAGGAATAGATAACCCAGTCCCTTTTCTATAAAAGTGTAAGCTCACAGCAGCCATATTGTCATTGTGTATTGGAACTTTTATGTAAAGCCGAAATGTTTGTATCACTCGCTGCCACACACAGACAGGAATGCATCAGAATTTACACTGCAGTAGTTTCTTCAAAGAAAGTGAAAAGTTCTTAAATTTGTAGTTGGAGTGTCACGCTTGCCCCTAATGGAGGTGGTCAGGCGCTATAGCTGGCTTCTGTTTTCTTCACCTATAGCAGCACCCTTTCCCATAAGACAAGCAGGCCTACCTGTACTCTGTTGCCCCCAGGCCTTATACACAATGCTATAGTGACTGGCTACCACGCCGAGGCAGATGTGAACTGAGCACAGCCAACAGTTGTTTTCGGGTGGCAGACAGGCAAAGTGGTTCAATGACAGTCCAGGAACAAGGCAGGCAGATTTCAGAGAGTAGTCGATATCCAATCTGAGGTCATCAACGAGGGAATCCAAACAGCAGGGCAGGACAGACCAACAAAGAGCTTGATGCACGTGTTACAAACGCAATGTCACAAGCATGAGACTGCAGGCTTGGCTTAAACCAGGTTTGGTCTCCACTCAGAGACTGGCCACATCCATCACCTTGCAGGTGGACAACCAGTCCAGTCAGGGAAAATGTATCACAGATAAAACCAGGATGCTGGAATGAGACCAGCAGCTATGAAGGATCAGGAGCGCTACACACCCCTGCCCCTAGGAGCAGGCTGGGCATCCAGCAATGAACCATCAGGCTAAACATCTGGCACAGGACCATCAGGCTGGTGCTTCCAGTACAGGACCAGACTGTGCAATGGTCAGGGGATCAGCGAGGTCAGGTTGGTTAACAGGCGTAGAGTCTATGGAGCCAAACTGGACAGTAGACAGAGAACCAGTAACGCCAGGCTGGATAGCAGGTGACATGTCACTGGAGTCAAGGTGGATAGCTGAAATACAGGCTGGATGCAGAGTGACTTGAAGAAAAGGTCGAAAGCCCCACCTGGCCGAATGAGGCAATCTATCCAAAGGATTGATGGAACTTCTTAGACAGGTTTGAGCAGATGTAGCTGCAGTAGAGCGAGGCCAGGTTACTGAAAGCCCAGAATATGAAAAAGCAGGATGCCCAATTGGCATGGACTGGACTGGAATAACTGGTGCAGAAGCAGACTGGACCACAGAGGCAGCCGAACTTGAGGACAAGTTAGTCTGGATGGGTGTCAAAGGGCACTTAGGGACAGGCAAAAGTAGGGGTAATCCAGAGGGCTTGAATTTTGAGGACTTAGAGCGAACACAGGTTTTGCAAGCTTTTACATAAGAACAGGAGTCCTTATTGGGAGAGGGCCACCAAAGCCCACGAGAAACCAAGGAAAATGTCTTAGCGTCTTGTGCTTCTGAAATTACTATAAGCCTAAAGTGGAGGGGAACAAACAGCTTTCCACGAGGTAGATTGGGCAGAGCACTAGACTGAGCCTTTAAAATAGAGTCCAAAAGGTCAGGGAAAAGGGCCCCCATTACTTGTGCTGGAGGTAAGATATTGTGAAATGAAGACAACGTTTTCAAACAGGGCTCAAGGCTGCAAGACAGCAGGTAAGTTTGGCGTCTAGCAGAAAAAAATTCAGACTGTGGCAATTGACTGGAGAGGTTGCTTGTAGAGGAATTAATAAACTTGTCAGTGTCTTCAGCCACAACAGTCATATAAAGGCAAATGGTTAAGTAAAGGAGAGTCACACTTGGAAAAGTTGTCATGATGAAGATCCGAATAGGACTCTAATGAGGGCAAGTGACTGGTAATGGCTATAAAGGGGTTACAAATGGGTAACTGGTCAACAGTTTTAATTCAGTTCTGGATGCAGGTCTGGGACCTAATCTCCCCTGTGGCCTAATTTATGTGTGGGTTATGAAGTTTAGTCCAAGGATAACCTAAGATAAGGGGATAAGCAGGAGATGTTATCAAGTAGAAGCTGATTGTCTCTTTATGAAATTCCCCAATGGTCAGGGTAATAGGTACAGTGCAAAAGGTGGCAGGCCCATTGACAAAGGAGAGTTATCAATAGCTAAGACTGAAAAGGGTCTGTGCACCTTAGTCAAGGCAATCTGTAGATGGTGTGTTAAGCCACTATGAATGAAATTGCTAGTGGCACCAGAATCCACGAAGGCTGAGAAGTGAGGAGAAGACGTGGCAGAACTAAGTTGCGCAGGAACAAAAAGTTTATCTTGGTGGGGAGGGGAGGTGGGCGCCTGGCACAGTATAGTCTAAAGAAGCAGACTCCTAGACTCTTGGCGTTTCCCAACTTATCAGGGCAGCTGGTGACAAAGTGGCCGTGGTTACCACAATATAAGTAGAGTCCCTGGGCTCTTCCTCTAGTCTTTTCCCCAGTTTGCATGATCTCCTGCTCCTGGAGAGGTTGAGAGGACTCAGGAAGGTCTGATAAAGAAGTGGGATGCGTACTGGGGGCAAAGAAACAAACCTCTCTGTTTGCCTTTCCCGTAAACACCTGTCTATACAAATGGCAACTTGCATGGCTTCATTCAACGACTTTGGTTCAGGGTAGTGCACTTGATGGAGTCTGATAAGCCTAAACTGAACTGGATTCTTATGAAGGTAAATTGGGTATCTGGCGCCCCAGGAGGCAATGCCCTTGGTTTGTAATAATGTACATTTGATTAGTCAGTCTTTAGGTAAAAACAAAGTTGAACCACGGTAAGGGGGTGATTTAAAAAGAGACAGCCATCCTCAGAGTGTGTCCAGCAACTCTGAAAAACATATAAAAGAAACAGGGGGGGGCACCTCCCTAAGTGTAGTATTAAAACAGTAACATTTATTGCACAAGATTAAAAACACTTACAAGATATAAGTGGCAGTCATGCTCATCATAAGTATGTAGTCCTGGCAGTTCTACAGCGTCCCACAGGCTCCTCACATGATCCGGGTAGCTGGGAAAAGTTCTGGTGTGATGTTGTGCTGAATATTAAAAACGAATGTAGCAGGGTGTCATATTTAGGGGGAGCATCTGAGTGGTAACTAGGCTCAGATGCACTAATTGTTAGGTTTCATGGACCATTTCTATCCCTGGGAGATAGTACTGGTGTGCAGTTCCCTGGGGCCTATGGGTGGCGCTGTTGCCATGGGCCCGGGTTGAACTGCTGTACAAGGTTGTGCCTCATTTTGTCCCCTTTCGGCAGCAGTACGGCGGGGCGGGGAACCTGCTGTGCCTGTCAAGAGGATATAAAAGGGGGCGGGCATCTTCCAGTGGGGGTCCACGCCCAGGCACCTTAGGCCTGGGTGTGTGGTGTGTCGCCTCCGGGTGCCCTAGGCCCGGAGGCCTGGTCGGTTCCATGCTCAGGCACTTTAGGCCTGGGTGCGTGTGGGTTGTCTTCGGGTTCCCTAGGCCCAGAGACGGAGCTGCTGTTCCATCCCAGACACCTTCAGTCTTGGGTGAGGTACTTTGGTGTGGGCCCGGAACCCAGCAACCTTCGGCTGGGGTCCGCTAAGGATCAAGGTTCCCAGGGATCTGCCTTGCGAGGGGACCCATATCCAGGAAGAGGAGGCCAGGGAGGTGACCCTTTCTGAAGACCCAGCGCAGAGTCGTGGTGACAGAGGGGGCCTCTGGTAACTCTCCGGAGGGATGTTCTCATCCTAAAAAAGGGCTAAGTTACTCAAGGAAGGAAGTGCAGGTTCTTTATGTCACAGTGGCAGTGACTCTACGCACACCAGGTCAGTGGCAGTGACTTGCAACTATTCACCCGGTCAGTGGCAGTGACCAACCCCATGGTCCATGGCAGGGACTGTGCGCCAAGCCTGTTCGTGGAAATCAGAATAGGAGAAACCCTGAATTAAGTTTGTGCCTGGACCTCCTCCCACCTTGTCTGACCCGTGTTTGTCTCAACCTGTCTGCTCTCAAAGAGACTATTTATTGCCCTTAAAGTGGTTGTAAACCCACTTTTTCAACTTGCACCTACAGGTAAGCCTAGATTAAGGCTTACCTGTAGGTGCAAGAAATATCTCCTAAACCTACACAGTTTAGGAGATATTTACTAAAATGACAGGCGCCGCTGTCTACGGCACATGCGCGCCGTAGATAACGGCGCTTTCATGGGGTTAATCCCATTCACAAACTCTGCTACTTCCCAGCAATAGCTGGGCGTAGCCGAATGGGACGCCTCCCGCGCGCATGCGCAGAGTGACGTCTCCGCCGCTCCGGCCAATCACAGCGCCGGAGCGGCGCTGGGATTGGCTGGTGCGGCGATACCCGGAAGTAACATTCCGGCTATCGCCGCAGTGATGTCTGTGGCTGGACAGAGGGACGCGGACTGCCTCGGGGGCCCCGATCTAAGGTAAGTGGTACATAATGAGCTATTATGCTAGTCATAATAGCTCATTATGCCTTTCTCTTACAGGTTATGTAAAAAAAAAAAAAAAATGTTTAAAAGGGTTTACAACCACTTTAAGAATAAATAAGAAGTTGGACTTTTCAGTTGGTGTGGACAGTTGCTTACTGGGGAGAACTAAGGACTTGTTTCTGGCTACCCCAGAAACGAGGTCAGCTCTGGAGGTTTTAAACACTGGCTGCAAGCAGGCCCGAGAAACTAACACCGCTCAACCTCCCCATCCAGGAGAGTACGGGCTTGTGGTGCGGTGTGCCTCAGTCTTTCCTGCGAAGGAGCCAACTTATAGAAAAGCAGGTAAAGGCTGGGGTGGGTGCGCTACACGAAGAAACGAAGAAAGGTAAAATGGGGGAAAGGAAAAAAATATATATTTTAGTGTTGTGGAGAGATAAAAACCCTGATGGTCTCTTCTATCTTTCTGATGCTCTATAGGTGAGATCTCTGTTCTTAGTTCCCCAGGTCTGCACCTCTGCTATTGCCGTTTTGAGGTATTCTCGCCATCCCTGGTGAAATTTTTATTTCTTGTATATTATGGAGAATGTAACCTGAGGAGCTGGGGTGACACCCAAAATCTCTAGGTGGACAGAAAAAGAGTGAGAAATTATAGTAGGGAGTTCATGCTGCTGAAGTATGTTGGTTATATGATAAGATGAGGAACTGAGATCTTGAGGAATATAGAATTCAGCTTTACTTTACCATAGGAGAACAGCATGCATGTGTAAGAACAGCATTACAGGAGAGAGCAGAGAAGAGAAGAAAACTTCCTTCCTATGCAGAATATACAAGTATATATAAACGCACAGATGCTAATATATAACTACAGCGTAATCTATAGTTTGGAGTGCATACTGTTGCAACTCCAACACACTTTCTCAAAAACATGTGCTTTGCTATATGATGTAGAGGTTCTTCTGAAGAAGGCTATGGTGTTACTTTAATAATGTCTTGGTGAGTGCATCCATAGTAATCTTATATAATGTAGTTTGAGTAGCAGATATAGTTTACTGTTTAGGTTTGAATGCTCTAACAGTTTTTGTAGTGCGGTCCACATATTTTTAGTGATATTTTCTTTTCTTATGGTGATGAGCTGATCATCTTCCACTAGCAGATCTATGATTGCTTTTACTTGCTTGATCTTTCTGTCCCACTTTTCCATAGGTCCATTGGTGGTTCTGTCTGTATCCAGTACTTGTCACAAGTTATTTTTGCTTAGCGGCATCTCTAGCTTGAACTTCCACAGCTGGTAGGTTGGTATTATTGAGCTTTGTGATTGCAAACCTCACACCTGAGCAACTTGCCATTCTTCAGCAGCTGGGATGCAGCACTTGCCAGCTTGTAATATTCCATTTAGTGCCTAGGCCCATAATCTGTTGGTTATGTGATAAAGAGATGGGCACTGATAGACGGCACTGATGAGAACTAATAGGCGGCACTGATGGGTGGCACTGATAGGCAGCCCTGATTGGCACTAATAGGCAGTACTGATTGGCAGCACTGATGGGCACTGTTAGGGCTGCACTGATAATCATCAGTGCAGATGTCCTCTTTTAGACTGGCCGGTTAATGGCTCTCTCCTCTCCTCACAGCATGAGGAAAGGAATGCTGATAACCGGCAAGTGGATTTACATTGTGATCAGCTGTAAATGGCTCTTTTCCCCCGATCTGTGATCAGCACAGCAATCACAGATCGTGCCGGGTGCACTGCGCAGCAGGGGGAATGGTTCTGTGAGGACGTCAATAGATGCGCTCCCAGAACTTGACAACTGTGCTTTAGCTGTCATTCAGCTATAGTGCAGTTGCCTGGGGGAGGTGTCGCCCCTTGAAAAATGTCGCCCAAGGCAAATGCCTTGTTTGCCTTGTGGCCGATATGCCCCTGAGCATACGTGTGTGAGAACAGCATTACAGAAGAGAGCAGAAAAAAATCTTTCTTTTTGTACAAAATTTACAAGCATTTATAAACACACAGATACTAGTATATCACTACAGTGCCATCTATAGTTGATGAGTAGATGCTGTTGTACTTCCAGAATAGATAACAACAACAAAACCTGGTATTGACTCAGTCCACCAGGCACTACCTAGAACTGAAACCTCAATTTTGGGTGGACTGGTCATTTAAAAATAACTTCTGTGGCATCCCTGTGCTTGCGCTTAATACCCATCCTTCATGGAAGCCAAATGAAGTGCAGAGCAATTACCACATTAGTTCTCATTAACAGTGACTGCAGCAGCCTGATGGATGAGGGTGATTATAATACTCATTATAGAGGCGTATCTCTGGAAGAAGCATTAGCCTGGCTCTTTATCATCATTGCCATCCTTGGATCAATAGATGGCCAGCTCTGTTCGTGTTTAGACGCAGTATTGTCGATTGCTGTCTTTGCCCTGTAGGTTTGTTCAGCTTCCCAGCCTCAGAGACCATTTGTGTTCCAAGCTGCCCTCCTTGCTGAAGATACGAGAGCATGACACTTCAGAAACCAAATGTACATGATTTTTGGAATCAGACATTGAATAGAAAAATTCTGGGGAAAAAAGTTGTAATTGTCACGTTTTTAACCACTTAAGCCCCGGACCATTTCGGGCCATTAGGACCAGGCCTGTTTTTGGGATTCGGCACTGCGCTGCTTTAACTGTAAATTGTGCGGACATGCAATGTTGTACCCAAATGAAATTTGCGTCCTTTTCTTCCCACAAATAGAGCTTTCTTTTAATGGTATTTGATTGCCTCTGCGATTTTTATTTTTTGCGATATAAACGGAAAAAGACCGAAAATTTTGAAAAAAAATGATATTTTCTACTTTTTGTTATAAGAAAAATCGAATAAACTCAATTTTAGTCAGACATTTAGGCCAAAATGTATTCAGCCACATGTCTTTAGTAAAAAAAATGTCAATAAACGTATATTTATTGGTTTGCGCAAAAGTTATAGCGTTTACAAACTAGGGTACATTTTCTGAAATTTACACAGCTTTAAATTTATGACTGCCTATCTCATTTCTTGAGGTGCTAAAATGGCAGGGCAGTACAAAACCCCCCCAAATGACCCCATTTTGGAAAGTAGACACCCCAAGGAAATTGCTGAGAGGCATGTTGAGCCCATTGAATATTTTTTTTTTTTGTCCCAAGTGATTGAATAATGACAAAAAAAAAAAAAAAAAAAAAAAATTACAAAAAGTTGTCACTAAATGATATATTGCTCACACATGCCATGGTTATATGTGGAATTGCACCCCAAAATACATTTTGCTGCTTCTCCTGAGTACGGGGATACCACATGTGTGGGACTTTTTAGGAGCCTGGCCACGTACGGGACCCCGGAAACCAAGCACCGCCTTCAGGATTTCTAAGGGCTTAAATTTTTGATTTCATTCCTCACTACCTATCACAGTTTCGAAGGCCATAAAATGCCAAAATAGCACAAACCCCCCCCCAAATGACCCCATTTTAGAAAGTAGACACCCCAAGGAAATTGCTGAGAGGCCTGTTGAGCCCGTTGAATATTTTTTTTTTTTGTCCCAAGTGATTGAATAATGACAAAAAATAAAAATAAAAAAAAAATTACAAAAAGTTGTCACTAAATGATATATTGCTCACACATGCCATGGTTATATGTGGAATTGCACCCCAAAATACATTTTGCTGCTTCTCCTGAGTACGGGGATACCACATGTGTGGGACTTTTTAGGAGCCTAGCCGCGTACGGGACCCCGAAAACCAAGCACCGCCTTCAGGATTTCTAGGCACAAATTTTTGATTTCACTCCTCACTACCTATCACAGTTTCTAAGGCCATAAAATGCCAAAATAGCACAAAACCCCCCCAAATGACCCCATTTTGGAAAGTAGACACCCCAAGCTATTTGCTGAGGAGGCATGGTGAGTATTTTACAGCTCTCATTTGTTTTTGAAAATGAAGAAAGAAAATTTTTTTTTTTTTTTTTTTCAATTTTCAAAACTTTGTGACAAAAAGCGAGATCTGCAAAATACTCACAATACCTCTCAGCAAATAGCTTGGGGTGTCTACTTTCCAAAATGGGGTCATTTGGGGGGGTTTTGTGCCATCTGGGCATTCCATGGCCTCCGAAACTGTGATAGGCAGTGAGAAGTAAAATCAAAAATTTACACCCTTAGAAAGCCTGAAGGCGGTGCTTTGTTTTTGGGGTCCCGTACGCGGCTAGGCTCCCAAAAAGTCTCACACATGTGGTATCCCTGTACTCAGGAGAAGCAACAGAATTTATTTTGGGGTGTAATTCCACATATGCCCATGGCATGTTTGAGCAATATATCATTTAGTGACAACTTTGTGCAAAAAAAAAAAAAAAAAAAAAAAAAATTGTCTTTTTTCCGCAACTTGTGTCAACATATAAAATATTCCATGGACTCGACATGCCTCTCAGTATATAGCTTGGGGTGTCTACTTTCCAAAATGGGGTCATTTGGGGGGGTTTTGAACTGTTCTGGCATTTTATACACAACATTAGGAAGCTTACATCCACTCTTCTAACCACTTGAAGACAAAGCCCTTTTTGACACTTTTTGTTTACATGAAAACATATTTTTTTTTTGCAAGAAAATTATGTTGAACCCCCAAACATTATATATATTTTTAAAGCAAAGGCCCTACAGATTAAAATGGTGGGTGTTGCATTTTTTTTTTCTACACAGTATTTGCGCAGCGATTTTTCAAACGCATTTTTTGGGGAAAAAATACACTTTTTTTAATTTTAATGCACTAAAACACACTATATTGCCCAAATGTTTGATGAAATAATAAAGATGATCTTAGGCCGAGTACATAGATACCAAACACGACATGCTTTAAAATTTCGCACAAACGCGCATTGGCGACAAACTACATACATTTTTAAAAGCCTTTAAAAGCCTTTACAGATTACCCCGTTAGATTTACAGAGGAGGTCTACTGCTAAAATGACTGCCCTCGATCTGACCTTCGCGGTGATACCTCACATGCATGGTGCAATTGCTGTTTACATATGACGCCAGACCGACGCTTGCGTTCGCCATTGGGCAAGAGCAGGGCAGGACAGGGGTGCTTTTTTTTTTTTTTTTTTTTTTTTTATTATTAATTTTGCTTTTTTATTTTATTTTTAAATTGTTCCTTACATATATTTTTTTTTTTATAATTTTTATTGTTATCTCAGGGAATGTAAATATCCCCTATGATAGCAATAGGTAGTGACAGGTACTCTTTTTTTGAAAAAACTGGGGTCTTCTAGACCCTAGATCTTTCCTCTGCCCTCAAAGCATCTGACCACACCAAGATCGGTGTGATAAAATGCTTTCCCAATTTCCCAATGGCGCTTTTTATATCCGGGGGGGGGGACATTCCCTCCCACTGCTTGTAAAAGCAGTCCAGAGGCTAATTAGCCGCTGTGATTGCTTTTACATGAAAGCCGGCCGCTGGCTGAAAAGAATGATACCAAGATGATGCCTAAACCCGCAGGCATCAATCTGGTATAACCATTCAAAGTCCAGCAACATACCAGTACGTTGCTGGTCCTTGTTGGACATGTATTGTAATCTTTTTTTTTCATGCAGCCTGTTGGCTGAACGAAAAAAGAGATTGATCGGTGGGTATGCCCACCATTAGAATACCGCCCTTCATCCACCCACTTCTAATGATGGGCATACATGCACCATTTATATATGCCGAAGCATGGGGGCATCCTCCCGCAAAAAAGTTATGCCGCACACACATGGTCAAACGTTTCCACGGGCAAGCCTCCGTCGGAATTTCGACCGTATGTATGCGGCATTAGGAGCAAAATTGCTCCTCCGCCCTGCTGCCCCCATGCTTCGGCATATATGCTTTTTTTTTTTTAACTGTGGTGGTGAAATCACCTCCTACAGCACTGGAGTCGCAGGGATCAGGCCTGTCTCTGCGAACGCTGCAGTTATGTGTGTTGTGTTTTGGAAGTGACAGTGATCGATCGATACTGCACTTGGGTGGCCTGGGCTGGACGGAGGGGCAAAACGCAGGTGCCAGCAGGTATCTGGGCTGATCCCACTAACACTGCGTTTTTGGGAACCCTAAACCGCTGGTATAGATCTGATCAGATCAGATATTGATCTGTTCAGATACTATACCACTAAGGGGGGTGTATGCTTTACGCGTGGGTGTTAGCGTTACTGGCACTAACCTGACGCTGCCTGGGGTGTGACGCAGACCCTCTCTGACGCTAAAACCTAATTGATATCACCCACCGGGCGATCAGGGGGTTAAACCTTTATTGGGTTATATACGGCGGGTGCCCTGACACTATAAAAAGCAAACTAACTAACCAGCGTCACCCGTAACACTTATATGGTGATTACTGGTGAAAGGGTTAACTAGGGGCAATTAGGGGGTTAAAACCTTTATTAGATCATATTTGGGGGTACCTGACGCTATAAAAACCTGCGGCGAACCTAAAAAAAATGACTGGCTACCGATTGGCATCACCGACACGAAGACAGCGATCAGAAAAACGATCGCTTAGTGACAGTGGTGATAGGGGGTGAAAGGGTTACCTGGGGGGCGATCAAGGGGGTTAAACCTTTATTAGATAATATATTGGGGTACCCGACGCTATAAAAACCTGCGGCGAACCTAAAAAAAATTACTGGCTACCGATCGCCATCACTGATGCTAAGACAGCCATCAGAAAAATGATCGCATAGCGACAGCGGTGATAGGGGGTGAAAGGGTTACCTGGGGGGCGATCAAGGGGGTTTAACCTTTATTAGATAATATATTGGGGTACCTGACGCTATAAAAACCTGCGGCGAACCTAAAAAAAATTACTGGCTACCGATCGCCATCACTGATGCTAAGACAGCATCAGAAAAACGATCGATTAGCGACAGCGGTGATAGGGGGTGAAAGGGTTACCTGGGGGGCGATCAAGGGGGTTGAACCTTTATTAGATAATATATTGGGGTACCCGACGCTATAAAAACCTGCGGCGAACCTAAAAAAAATTACTGGCTACCGATCGCCATCACTGATGCTAAGACAGCCATCAGAAAAATGATCGCATAGCGACAGCGGTGATAGGGGGTGAAAGGGTTATCTGGGGGGTGATCAGGGGGTTAAACCTTTATTAGGGGGGGTTAGGGGGCTACACTGGACCTAAAACTAAACTTTAGTGACACTTTCACAGTCACAAATGTCACTGATTGCAGTGATCACTAAATAAATGGTCACTGCAATCAGTGACACTGTGACTGGGGGCTGGGGGGTGATCTGGGGGGGTCTGGGGGTCCTGGGGGGGGCGATTAGTGTTCCTATGTGTCCTGGTGTCAGTGTAGTGTTGTGCTCACTGACCTGATGTCTTCTCTTGTACGGCGCTCGGTATATGTGAGCACCGCACCAGAGATGACATCACTTCCTCCTGCTTCCTCTGTCTGAAACAGACAGAGGAGGCATTTCCATTCGCCGGGAGCGATCGCGAGGGGGGGGCCGGAATCGAAAGGCCGCCCCCTCATCTGGGATCGCTCCCGGTGAAGTAACGACCGCTCACGGCACAGAAGGGGGGTCCGGATGGACCCCCCAACTGTACAAAGGCAGTCACGTAGATCTACGTGATTCTGCCTGTCCGTGCCATTCTGCCGACGTAAATCGGCGGTGGGCGGTCGTTAAGTGGTTAACCTAACGCAGGTGGTCAGACACTATAGCTAGCTTGTGTGTTCTTCACCTATAGCAGCCCCCTTACTCATAAGGCAAGCAGGCCTACCGGTACCCGGTTGCCCCCAGGACTTATACACAATGCTATAGTGTTTGGCTACCATGCCGGGGCAGGTGCGAACTGAGCAAAGCAAACAGGTACTTGAGGTTGGGAGCTAGGCAGAGTGGTTCAATGACAGTCCAGGTACAAGGCAGGCAAGGTTCAGAATAGTTAATCCGTAGTTAGACAGATTGAGTTTAGAGAATAGTTGAATATCTGATCCGAGGTTGTCAACAAGAGAATCTAATCTAGCAGAGCAGGGCAGACAAACCAGGGAGCTTGGAGCGTGTAACAAATGCAATATCACAAGCATGAGACTGCAGGCTTGGCTGGCTTAAATCAGGTTTAGTCTCCACCCAGAGACTGGCCACATCAATCACCTTGCAGGTGGACAGACAGACAAGGAGAATGCCACAGCCATGAACCTTTGGACTGTTCCAGTCTACCTAAACCATACTTACCAACTGTCCCAAATTTCCCGGGACATTCCCGGGATTTGGAACTTTCCCCCCGATTTTAGCGTTTCCCGGGAAATGTCCGCGGCCGGCGGAGATAATGTCTCCACTGTCCGCCATTTTACAGAAGACCAGAAGTAACATCAATAAAAAACAAGAGGTGGAGCCAGCCGAGTGGCTGACAATAGAAATTGAGCTGCGGCACCGCCCACCCCCGCCCCGCTGACGGTCTGTTTGTGTCCTGTTGTGGTAAGGGGTGGGCGGCGCCGCAGCTCAATTTCTATTGTCAGCCACCCAGCTGGCTCTGCTTCTATCTTGATTACCTCGGCCAGTCTGTTACTTCTGTTATTCTGTAATGGTGGCGGAAACTCCGCCAGGGGATACCTGATGTAAGGGGGGGCTCCGCTGGGAGATACCTGATGTAAGGGGGGTCTCCGCTGGGAGATACCTGATGTAAGGGGGGGCTCTGCTGGGAGATACCTGGTGTAAGGGGGCTCCGCTGGGGATACCTGATGTAAGGGGGGGCTCCACTGGGAGACACCTGATGTAAGGGGGGCTCCGCTGGGGGATACCTGATGTAAGGGGGGGCTCCGCTGGGAGATATCTGATGTAAGGGGGGCTCTGCTGGGGGATACCTGATGTAAGGGGGCGCTCCACTGTGGGATACCTGATGTGAGAGGGAGCTCCGCTGGGAGATACCTGATGTAAAGGGGGGCTCCGCTGGGAGATACCTGATGTAAAGGGGGGCTCCGCTGGGAGATACCTGATGTAATGGGGGGCTCCGCTGGGAGATACCTGATGTAAGGGGGGGGCTCTGCTGGGAGATACCTGATGCAAACAGGGACTCTGCTGGGAATGCCTGGTGTAAAGAGGGACTCTACTGGGAATGACTGATGTAAGGAAGGGCTCTGTTGGGAATGCCTGATGTAAGGAGGGGCTATGCTGGTAATGCCTGATGTAAGGAGGGGCTCTGCTGGGAATGCCTAATGTAAGGCGGGGCTCTGCTGGGGACACCTGATGGCATCTGGTGGCAAGTGACACGGTCAGGGCTCCCTCTGATTCTACATTATGGTGAGTTGAACTATTTAATTTTATATTACAATGTAATATTGCGCTTCAAAAAGTATCCCACCTCACCTTGCATCCCCTTATGTTACCAATTCTACAAGCAAATACATTTAAAAAAGACATCTACTAGACTGGGGGTCAACTACCTGTCAATCACGTTCTACCCGTGATGGGTAGACCCCTTGGTTGCCGACCTCAGGAGAGGAGGGGCAGCAGGGGGTGGTATTTTGTGGAACCGATGGCTGCATCTTCCTCCCTGCAACAGCTAAATGCCGGCAATGCCTGTCTCTCCTCCTCTCCCTCCCGGTGGCATTCAGCTGCTGCAGGGTGGAGAATGCAGCCATCTGTTCCACTGAATGGTGCCTCTCCAGGTTCCTCTGCCTTGTGTTGCTGTGGGCCCTGTGTGCTCCCTCCCCCCCCCCCCCACAGCACTGCCGGGTTTCCCTCCTCACCTCTGCTGCCGGCTGCTATGAGGGATGTGTCAGGGTGGAGCGTGGGAAAGGGGCTGGTAAATGTTTCATTTACCAGCCCCTTCCTTTTCTGAATGAACACTGTCATTGATCAGTATCAATCGCTGACTGTTCATTCACAACTGAAGCATAGTCAACTGCATTTACTATGCTTTCGTTTGTGAATGAACAGGAAGCCGCTCAGCACAGAGCACTTCCCATTCATTTACAGGGGAATCTCTGTTCTTGGTCCCTTTCTCTGCCTCAAAAGTGAGAGATCAGGGATATATCACCATAGCCCCCCAACGGGGCTCCTAAAACAACTTGTAAAATAAAAAAATATATAAAGTGACAAGATCGAACACCTAGAACGTATGGTCGAGTGGCATGTTGAGAAGAGTAAATTCCACACCATTATGTGGACTGTATGGTTCCACTTCCGGTTCTCCTCCAATTTTGATGATTTTGTAGCACATACAGTTACTGGTGCTTCTCCTGGGCCCTCTCATGTGTATATGCCCCCCCCCCCCAATCTTCCTGTTTTCTTACCCTTATCCTTGCTCCCCTATCCCTTTCCCTTTACTGCTCCTCACCCCCCCTTTTTGTTTGTGTTTTTTTCTTCCTTACCCTTCTTTCACTTATATGTACATAAGGTCATGGTCATCTTCATGGTAGTGCCACCATATTTTTATGCCATGTATGTTGAGCTTGGTTTTCTACAACTTTGTTATTGGTGGACTACGGATTAATTAATAATACAATCATTATGCTCATTTACCATGCCTTAAATACGGTACCTATATTTTATCGTACTTTTGCGATAGAACTTATTGTTCTATTGTTTTTATTGTGATATCAGTGTATACTTGTATATCCCTTGGAGTCGGATTGATACTCCCATGCAAAACTGATTCCACATAAAAAAAATAAAAAAAATCTATAATTTGTATCACAACTTGTACTCAATAAAATATATTTGACAAGAAAAAAAATAAAAAAAAAAAATAAATAAGAGAGTTTAAAAAAATAAAATAAAAAAATGATATTGTAAAAAACAACTGCCCAACATGCCCTACTGACACTGTCCTATTCAACTCAGTGGGTGAGTTTGGCAAGCAGTACCGCTTGTCAAACTCTGCACCGGGAATTAAAACTGCTGTGGCAAATGAACAGCATTGTCTGGCAATTACTTTACAGTTTGGGTGGGCTAGCTGGGGCGGTAAAACTTCGGCTCACTCACCTGTTTTTACTGCACCCCAAATGTCTGTCTGAAAGACATCTAATGCAGTGTTTCTCAACTCCAGTCCTCGAGGAGCCCCAACAGGTCATGTTTTCAGGCTTTCCATTATTTTGCACAGGTGATTTAATCAGTTTCACTGCCTAATGCCGCGTACACACGACCGTTTTTAATGTCATTGAAAAAACAAAGTTTTTCTCGACGTGATTCTTCTCAAGCCTGCCTTGCCTACACATGATCGTGAAAAAAAATGCTCGAGCAAAGCGCGGTGACGTACGAAAGGTACGACGGCACTATAAAGGGGAAGTTCCATTTGGATGGCGCCACCCTTTGGGCTGCTTTTGCTGATCCTTGTGTTAGTAAAGTTTGGTGAGAGACGATTTGCGATTTTCAGCCTCGTGTTCTTCAGTCCGTTACAGCGTGACGAATGTGCTATCTCCATTATGAACGCTAGTTTTACCAGAACGAGCGCTCCGGTCTCATCACTTGCTTCTGAGCATGCGCGTTTTTTTCACGTCGTTAAAGCCTACACACGGCCATTTTTCACGATGTGAAAAACGACGAGAACATTTTTTTAATGCCCATTTTTCACGTCGCGAAAAATGCTCTGGAGCCCACACACGATCGTTTTTAATGACCAAATAAAAAAATGGCATTTTTCTCGTCGTGAAAAACGGTCGTGCGTACGCGGCATTAGAATTACTACAGCCGTTTCATCTGAGGGAAATCCTGAAAACATGACCTGTTGGGGGGCCTTGAGGACTGGAGTTGAGAAACACTGGTCTAATGCATGCACATTAATTGAAATGGTGCAATGTGGTGCCATTCATTCCGAAAGGCACCCCAAAGAAGTTGCTGATGGACATTTGTTGCCAGACTTGAGCCACTATTTGGCAGTGCGGTGCAATGCATGGCAAGTGTGTTGGGGTGCCATTCAGAATAAACGATATGGCATCGCACCAAAGCAATTAATGTGCATTTCTGCGCGTTACCGCAACAACGTGTGATCAAGACTTTATCAGGGTCACTAATTCTATACGGCTGATGATGAATGTGACCACAACTTCACCGCTGATAAATGGATGGAGAATGTATGTTAAGGTGACCAGATTTTTAAAATGAAATCCGAGGACATATTTTTTTTTACTAGTAATGGCAGCAATCAGCGACTCTTTGCCCGTCGCCGCCGCCCGCCTCACAGCCTGTCAAGTCTTACTCTCCGGGCCCCGGCTACTACTGGGTGGGGAGAGGAGGAAGATCACTCCATCAGGGAAGGGAAGGAGATAAGCAGGCAGGCGGCTGGCCAGGACTTGAGCCAAGGCAGAAGAACATGCGAGCGGAGCTGAATGGGCACCCGAAACTGAAGAAATATTCCCTCCGCTCCGTCCAGCACATGATCATCAGAAAGGGGCACAGATAATGGAACCCCCCCCCCCCTAAGCTAGTAGGAGCGGCGGAGCGGGGGGTGTAATTCCATTTTTTTTTTTTTTTGCACTGACTGTCTTTGAAATTGCCCCAGCCCCTGTTCAATTCCAATCCGGGGACAAAACCGGGGACAGACTTGGTCCGGGGACAGTGTCCTCAATCCTGGGACTGTCCCCTGAAACCGGGGATGTCTGGTCATCCTAATTTAGTATGTTGCCTTTATACCATTTCCATCCTCCCCTGGTGCTTGAAACATGTGATTGTCAAACCCTAAACAAAGAAACTTTGTTTAAAGGAGTTGGGTGAAGTCTGAAGGTGATTCACTCCTGCGACTGCCCTCCACCTACTCTTTTAATTCGATAGTCATTTCCGTTCAGAGCCATGGAATATATTAGCTTTACGAAAATGAATTATGCAATGCAATAATAGCAGCTTGGGAGATCCTGGCGTAAATATCCAGTTACATAAAGATTGTCAATATTCTGCCCTGCTATGACACAGATGAACCTGTGTTTATGTACTCTCAGCTTAGCTCTATCATTTCCTGTTCTGTACTATGAAACTGCAATTAATCATTGGCTCTGTTTTCTTTATCTGCTACTTGCGTTATCACTTTTTTACCACTAGATGGCAGTGCCTACTCATTATTTCTTTAGAGGCCACTGTGCTATGTAATACGCAGTCCATAGTTTTGCAACCAGCATCAGATCAAATTTCTTATGCCGCGTACACACGACCGTTTTTAATGACGAGAAAAATGCAATTTTTTAAAATGGTCATTAAAAATGATCATGTGTGGGCTTCAGAGCATTTTTCACGACGTGAAAAACGGCCATGAAAAAATTGGAACATGCTCTAATTTTTCACGTTGTTTTTTACATCGTTGTTTTTCTCGTCATGAAAAACAGCCGTGTGTGGGCTTTAACGATGTGAAAAAGAATGCGCATGCTCAGAATCAAGTATGAGACGGGAGCGCTCGTTCTGGTAAAACTAGCGTTCGTAATGGAGAGAGCACATTCGTCACGCTGTAACGGACTGAAGAGCACGAGGCTGAAAAGCGCTAATCGCGAATCGTCTCTCAACAAACTTTACTAACATGAAGGGTGGCGCCATCCGAATGGAACTTCCCCTTTATAGTGCCGTCGTACGTGTTGTATGTCACCGCGCTTTACTCAAACATTTTTTCCACGATCGTGTGTAGGCAAGGCAGGCTAGAGAAGAATCACGTCGAGAAAAATGCAGTTTTATTTAATGACATTAAAAACGGTCGTGTGTACGCGGCATAAGAGTTTAGAGCAGCCATTCTACACAAGAGTTCCATGCAGGGCTGCTGATGGGGGACCACCAGTCCTCTTGTAGGGGGCCCGGGCTAACAGGGTGGCCCAAACAGCAGAGGAAATCAGTGCGGTCGGGTGGAGGTGCAATTACAGGATGCCCTATGTGACTCTCTGCAGCGGCTGGAAACCGGTTTCTCTCCCTCCCGCCGACTTTCAGCTGCTGCAGGGAGAGACACACACACAGCTGACGGCTTCCCTGTCCCATGAAAAAAAAATAAAAAATTGTAACCCTGTATTGTTTTAATCCCTTGTAAAATTTAATAAAATTCTTGTAAAAAAAATTGTAAAAAAAATTATTTGTAAAAACTGTAACATTTTTGTTTTCAAAACATTATTTTTTATTTTTCTTAATTATGAAATGTTTTTGTTCAAAAATGTAAAAAAAAAAACGAATTAAAAAAGGGCGTATTCACACAGCTTCTCTGTTATCTTTGTGTCCGCTAAGAATAATTTTAGTATATTTTTAGTGAAAAAGACATGGATGAGCGAGTTTGGGGTGGAGAAACTTGACTGGCCTGCACAGAGTCCTGACCGCAACCTGATAGAACACCTTTGGGATGAATTAGAGCGGAGACTGTGAGCCAGGCCTTCTCATCCAACATCAGTGCCTGACCTCACAGATGCGCTTCAAAGCGTGGGCCAACTCAATATTGAACCCTATAGACTAAGACTGAGATGCCATTAAAGTTCATGTGCGTGTAAAGGCAGGCGTCCCAATACTTTTGGTAATATAGTGTACCATACCTGGTCAAAACCTGACAAAGCTGGAAATTACAGTAGCAGACACTGCTACTCAATTGATCTCCATTAGCTTCCAGGTCCTGTGTCTAGCAGCAGCCTAGCTGCTTAGTAAACACAGAAAATTGCTTGTTTGGCATGAATCTAAAGTGTCATCTGGTTAGACGAGGTGGGGACCATGACACTACTGCCCCACCTCTCCACCTCGTCCAATCAGAGAATGCTTTGAATTAATTGATTTGTTTAAAGTGTTCTCTGAATGGCGCCCGTGCTGAATGAGCGACTTTCAATGCAGCAGGGTAGCCTCTTGGCATGGGACCCCGGAAGCCAGCAGCGACCACTGTAGTAGCGTTGTGTAGCAGGTGCCCTGCATATCCCGTGGCCTGGCCAAGCTGGTCGAGGTTCTTCTGTGAGGGAGAAAAGAGCCTGTCAGCGTCTGGGGGGGGGGGGATTCTTCCCCCCTCTCTTTTTTCTCTTTACTGACACACACAGACACACTCTGCTCACTCTATAACCTCCCCTGTGTCCCTATTGGCAGGATGAGGAGAGCCAATTACAGGAGCATTTACTGGAGAAAATCAGAAGGACTTTAACAAGCAGCAGCTACAAAGGATTCTGGGACATGTAGTCCCCATCTAAAACAGCCCCATAGCTTTCTATTGAGATAGAGCTACAAGAGCCAGCCTGCTCTGGGGGCACAGGAACTAGAGACTCAATTTTGCTGATCTGAGGAGATTCTCAGACAACACGAGTCAAGGGAGGAGATTGGACTTAGGGGAGAGGGGCTGCCTCCCAGGTCAGTCCACTGCATTTATTCAGGCATCCACAGCCGGTCGGGGACATCCAGCCTGTGAGAGGGGGATCCCAGGTGCATATCCAGATGCACCTGCATCGATGGTGTGAGGCATTCTGTTGCGTGAGTGGACCAGTTGGGTCACTAGTAGAACCTGCCTGCTCCAGGACATTCATTTGGGCCTCGACTGCAGGATTGGGTGAGAGGGCATTTGCCCATTTGCATGAAACAAGGACACTGCACACAGAGTTGTATGGACACTGTATACAGACATCATTGCTGTTAGTCACCTTGCTGACACTTGTAGTGCCACAGGACACCAGGCCATTCAGATTCAGAGACACTATATACAGACCATTGTCCTTTCACCTTGCTGAGGAAATCCTGCATTCTTTACTTGATAATCTAGGCCAGTTGTGTTGTTTGGCCCTGCTATTGAGGAATTTAAGTGCACCAACGAGAGTGGCTAGCTGAAGATACAAAGCCTCATCCTTCTTAAGGGGGCTGAAGTTACTAGTGCCATATGGGCCCACACACACATACTCGGGGCTCTGTATATGTAGTGGGTGTAAGGGACAGCTTAACTTGGGGCTTGATCCATTGAATGTTGATTTGAATACAGTGTTTGTAATTGGGCCTGTGGTGTCAGGAGACAGAACAGAGAGGTCTGACATAAAGAGGGCCAGTCTTCTGCTCTCCTCCTGCCTGGACTAATAAAGAGCCAAATTTGAGTAGAGGTAACCAATCCAATATAAAGTGTCATATTGTGATTTATTTGCCATTTAAGTGTGCCTCTGCTCTTCAGGACATTCTCAGGTTTGGAATCCCCTGAAAGCAGCCTGAATATAGTATTGAGCTATATTGATCTTGAAATCAGTTATTGCTCTCCAGTTGATTGCTTGAATATATATATACTGTTACTGTCTGTTACTTTTCCACAGAAATATTGCAATAAAGACAATTTCTGTGTTTAATCATAATGTGAGTGTTTCTCATTGGTCACTGCACTTACACTATTGCCAGGTGTGGCAAGAGGGGCAGAGGCTGTTTTTGGGGTTGAGAGGCAGAGTACGCAACAAACATACTTAAGCGGCTCCTGCGGGGGTAGCGCTACAGTTGCCTACTACAGTGATTTCCTCTTTTCACTGGGATCTTCTACATATGCAGTGGCGGAAGTATAGGGGTCGCTGAGGTCGCCATGGCGACCGGGCCCCTTGCTGCAGGGGGCCCTTGAGGGCCCAGTGTATACTTCGATAAGAGGGGCAGCTGAGACGAGCTCCACGATCCTAAGCCGATCTGTAATCGGCACTGTGCGGGGAGCTCGTCACATTGAGTACCTGGCAGGAAGAGCTAAGGTAAAGGTCTGCCGTTTTTTATAAGACTATCTATCTACTGTGTGTGTGTATGTATGTATGTGTATGTATGTGTGTGTGTGTGTGTGTGCATGTATGTATGTGTATGTATGTGTGTGTGTGCGTGTGCATGTATGTATGTGTGTGTGCATATGTATGTGCATGTATGTATGCATGTGTGTGCATGTGCATATGTATGTATGTATGTATGTGTGTGTGCATGTGTGTATGTGTGTGTGTGTGTGTGTGTGAATGTATGTGTATGGGCATGTACTGTATGTGTATGTGCATGTGTTTATATCAGTGGCGGTGCGTCCATAAGGGCGCACGCGCGCCGACCCCTCTCTTCAGCCACCCCCTCTATGACCAATGGATAGATTCATGTATTGCATGAATCTATCCATGCCCGCCGCTGCCACCCCCTATTCAGGCACCCGTGTGTGTGTTTTCATCCTACCTTAGAAATAGGAAATTATCTCCCTTGACAGACTTACATTGGAAAATAACTCTGATCTTATCCAAAGTCAGAAACCACCCACTCATGGGAACTACCTTAAAGGGGAGTTCCAGCCTTTTTTATGTTCATTAAAAGTCAGCAGCTACAAAAAGTGTAGCTGCTGGCTTTTAATAAACAGACACTTACCTGCTCCACTGTCCAGCGACGCGGCCGAACTGAGCTTCGCTCCTCTCCCCCCTTCTCCGCCAGCTTTCACGGCCGGGCACTCGCTGCGCATGCGCGAGCGGCGCTGCGCAATCTGAGTGGACAGGAGATCGCCTGGGACCTGTCACGTGTCCCAGGTGATGGCGTACAGGGAGGGGCCCGCCTTAGGCGATATGACGTGTCGCCTAAGTGGTCCCTGGGCGGAAGGAGCAAGTGGGACAGGAAGTCCCACTCCTTCTGAAGCCCCCTCTCCCCCCAAAAAAAATTACATGCCAAACGAGGAGTGGTTTAAGCGGAAGTTCCAATTTGGGTGGAACTCCGCTTTAAAAGTAGCCAGGTCTATTCTGCAGCCACAAACTCTTATCTATCCCCTAACCACAGTACTGGAGACTAGGGATGAGCCGAACACCCCCCCTGTTCGGTTCGCACCAGAACCTGCGAACAGCCAGAATGTTCACGTGAACTTTAGAACCCTATTAAATACAATGGACTCGAACGTTCGAAATCAAAAGTGCTAATTATAAAGGCTAATGTGCAAGTTATTATCCTAAAAAGTGTTTGGGGACCCGGGTCCTGCCCCAGGGGACATGTATCAATGCAAAAAAAAGTTTTAAAAACAGGCGTTTTTTCGGGAGCAGTGATTTTAATAATGCTTAAAGTGAAACAATAAAAGTGAAATATTCCTTTAAATTTCGTACCTAGGGTGTGTGTATAGTATGCCTGTAAAGTCGCGCTTGTTTCCCGTGCTTAGAACTGTCCCTGCACAAAGTGTCATTTCTGAAGGAAAAAAAGTAATTTAAAACTCACTCGCGGCTATAATGAATTGTCGGCTCCCGGCAATAAATAGAAAAGTCATTGATAAAAAAAAAAAAAAAAAAAAGCGTGGAGGTCCCCCCAAATTCAATTACCAGGCCCTTCAGG
This sequence comes from Rana muscosa, assembly GCA_029206835.1. Classification (NCBI taxonomy): domain Eukaryota; kingdom Metazoa; phylum Chordata; class Amphibia; order Anura; family Ranidae; genus Rana; species Rana muscosa. The sequence continues at coordinate 153,945,943 of CM055127.1, read as the reverse complement.
TCTGGTATGGATATTAAGTGGAACCCTGCCGCAAATTTAAAAAAAAAACGCGTAGAGTTCCCCCAAATATCCATATCAGGCCCTTCAGGTCTGGTATGGATTTTAAGGGGAACTCCACCTCAAATTTAAAAAAAAAATGGCGTGGAGTTCCCCCAAAAATCCATACCAGACCCTTTATCCGAGCATGCAACCTGGCAGGCCGCAGGAAAAGAGGGGGGGGCGAGAGAGCGCCCCCCCTCCTCCTGAACCGTACCAGGCCACATGCCCTCAACATGGGGAGGATGTCCCCATGTTGATGGGGACAAGGGCCTCTTCCCCACAACCCTTGCCCGGTGGTTGTGGGGGTCTGCGGGCGGGGGGCTTATCGGAATCGGTACCTGGTCTTCTGGGGTCCCTCGGCGACTGTCTCGGCTTCCCCCCCCCACAAGAACTCCTCACCTTCATGCGAGCGAGTGAGCATGGTGAGGAGTTCTTGCGGGCACGCTCCCGTGATACAGCCGGCGGCCATAGCCGCTCCCTGTATCACTGGGCCCCGACGCGCCGCATCATTGGATGTGATTGACAGCAGCGTGAGCCAATGGCTGCGCTGCTTTCAATCAACCAATGAATGCACAGAGAAGCCTGGCCAAGAAGCAAGCGCGTTCACGGTGGGATACTTTCGAGGGGTTAGGTAAGTAAACTGGGGCTCGGGGGGGCCGCTAAGCCGCAGATGTTTTTTCACCTTAATGAGTAGAATGCATTAAGGTGAAAAAACTTTTACTTTACAACCCCTTTAATACCACAAATATTAACATATTCGATTTTTCACTCCAGGAGTATATAAGGAGTAAATAAACCCATTTGATTTTAGTCGACTAAAATTATTTTAGTCAACTAAAATATACTAGAGATTTTAGTCGACTAAACACTTGCAAAAGACTAAAATGGGACTAAAACTAAAATGCCATTTTAGTCCTAAGACTAAAACTAAATCAAAATTTGCTGCCAAAATGAACACTGGTGACAACGCTGTATCCTAGTTGAGCTGCTGCGTTGTCATCCTGTCAAATGACCTTTCGGTGGAGACCTTGAGTAGCCAATTCAACACACATTATACGAATATGGTTTAGGAAATCCACCCTGAGAAATGCCATGATGCTTTTGCTGGAGTACATGCATACACAAAGTGGCTGTACAAACACCGCAGGAGATCAATGGGACTGAGATGCAACAAAGAATAAAAAATATGTTTGTTTTTTTTAACAAACAAAATGTCAGTTTTTGATATATAGGGCTTTACAAATACTTTAATTGCACTGAATACCCTTATGCCGCGTACGCATGATCGGAATTTCCGCCAGCAAAAGTCCGACGTGAGCTTTTCGTCGGAAATTCCGAGCGTGCGTATGCTCCATCGGACTTTTGCTGGTGGAATTTCCGCCAGCAAAAGATTGAGAAAAAATTCCTATTGGAAAATCCGATCGTCTGTAGCAATTCCGACGCACAAAATTCCTAGCATTGCTCGGAAACAATTCAACGCATGCTCGGAAGCATTGAACCTTATTTTCTCGGCTCGTCGTAGTGTTGTACGTCACAGCGTTCTTGACGGTCGAAAGTTCAGAGAACTTTTGTGTGACCGTTTGTATGCAAGCCAACCTTGAGCGGAATTCTGTCGGAAAAAACATCCATAGTGCTGATCTATAAGGATATAGATGCCTCCTGCATGTATCCTTATCTGTCAAATGTCTCCCCTCTGTCTGTTATAAGAACTGAAAAACTGCAGATTCTGTGGGTGGGTCTGTTGTCTGGAGCTCGGTGGGTGGAGTCGTGATGCCAGTAGACTCCCCGCCCACCTCTACACTCCCCTTGTCAACATGCATTTTCTCCTGTGTATTCCTTCTGCTATGATCACTAACATCCAGTCAAAATCCAGAAAAGTAACCACATGACTTCAGAAAAGGAGTTGGGGTGGGAATTAAAAACTAATGCCTGTCTAAAGCTAGTGCACGAGATATGTAAATAACCTGTCACTCAAAGCAAGGGGGCGGAACGGACAAAGGTTTTTCTCTGTTTGTCCGTTTTATCTCACTGAACAATAAAAGAGGATTGCTCAGAGCTGGAATAACTCTTTGTGGCAAGACCTGGCACAAATGATGGGAAATATTATGCTCTACATTGTGACAGCAAAAAAATAATTAAACAATTTCGGGTTTACATCCACTTTAATATAAACCTCTCTATACACAAAATGGGATACAGAGAACAGCTCTCGTGAATTCTCAGAAGCCAGGTAATGTCACCGCTGGTAATAGCTTATTTAATTTCCAGCTGCTCCCACAGGCCAAGGATGCATTATGGAGGACTAAATTAGGGCAGGAGAGCAGGACGTTCTGCAAATCACTCAGACAATCAGCTGTAATCCAAACCATGAGCGCAAACATGGTTTGTCTGTGCCTGGGTCTGGAGGGCACGGGGACCGTAACTTGTGTCATAGACCAAAAAAAAACATGGCTCCCGAATACAAGAGTTTTGTCAGTGGCTGTATCACTAGATGGAATTCTGTAGGTAAACAGGAAAAACCAAAAAACCACGAGATAACAGAGTCACGAGGTAGTTTACAAAATCTTTTTATAGCAATCTTTCATAACTAGGATTCTGTGAACCCCTTGGGTTTCTTCAAATTATTCCCAGAGCGATAAGCAATCTCTTCCTGTCAGGTAAGTAGCTCCTGACACCATTGATCCCTTTAGTTATTACTTAGATTGGGGGGATTATACTGTTTATAATCCTTAAAATTGTTCCAGTTCCTGTTCCTGTTATGATGTACTGATGGATGTCTGAGCTTGTTAAAGCGGAGCTCCACCCTATTTGAATACATAAGTTCAATTGTATTGCAGCCTCTAATGCAGTTAAAAACGGAACGTTTTTTTTTTTTTGGTACAGTACCTTTTGTTTTCTTCATCTTTCACTCTGCTTCCTGTCTGTCTAATGCGCGGGTAGTCTGCGGGTAGTGCGTCATTTCCTTTACCCGCACTGTCTCCTGGGAGCTTTTGTCATTTCTCCCAGGAGTCATTGCGGAGGATTGCTGCTAGTTATCGCGGGATTTCGTACGGCTTAAGTGACGCGATTACACGCCCGTTGTGATGGCAACCCTCAGTGTTTGCGGCGCCGCTCGCCGTAAACACTGGGCATGCGCGGGAACGAGCGGTGAATGCTGGGAGCACAGCATTCACCGCATAGCGAAATCAATGCTTGTGGGCTTTACATGCCCACAAGCAAAATGGGAACGGCCGGGATAGCATTATATAAAATCTTCTTTGCCACGAAAACGAACAGAAGCTGAATAAAAAGACACAAAAAGTGAGTACTATTTTATGAGTGGGTACGTTTCTGTATGTTTTAAAAAAATAAAAAAAAAGTGTCGCCAAACCTTCGCTTTAATAGACATCTATATCTAGAGTACAGCACATAACAAGACTGGCAACAAGGATACAGTATGTCTTCTATCTCTTCAGCACCCTGGTGAGCCTTACAGCTTGGATACATATGAAGCGACCCACCCGCCTCCCTCCTTCTCCACTCTTTGGCTCGTTCACTGGAGAGGAAGGAGCGTGTGGTCTCTTCCATGCCCGTACCCCCTGGGTTGCAGAAGTCAGGCACACTTAGTTTCCTTACGTGTCTTTGCAGCGATCCCCTCAGTGTTGGTTTCTGTCCCTAGTGTGTAAGGACAAAAGTCTCTATGCCCCCAAGCAACTCCAAGGTCCACACCAGTATATCACTCCAAGGTGATAGGTGTTAGAAAGGTGTTAGGAAGATAGATGGAATTCAGACAATTCTTGGCTTCGTCGCCACTTGATCCCAAGTGGGTACAGCTCACCCGGATAGTCACCCAATGGCACTAGCAGCCGGTGTGTAGCTTGAACAGTCAATATAGTTCCCTAATGGATGCGTCTAGGAGATCCTCTGCCACAGGATCTATGGTATCCCAAACCTCCTGATGGTCCAGATGTTGGGCCCCTGGTTTCCGGATGGATGACATCCCTCTGGAGAGTTACTGGGCCCCTTCCTTCACTGTGATTTTCTCACCAGTCCTTCGGAACGGTCCTCCCCCAGCCTCCTCTTCCAGAAACGGGTCCCCTCGCACGGCGGCACCCTGGGATTCTTCCTCCCGAAGTGGGCTCCAGCTAAAGGTGCTGTTCCCAGGGCTGAAGTTGCAGTCCCAGTACTAAAGGTGCCTGGGACTGAGGCGCATGTGGCCCCATGACCTGAAGGGCCATGCACTCGAACCTGGACCGTAGATTCTCCCTCCGGGCATGGGCCCCGGGAATTGCTCTCTCTCCAATGGCGTCTGCCCCTTTTTGTATCCTCTACACCAAATCGCTGCCCCATCACCTGTAGTTCAACCCCGAGTATAGATGACAGCGCCACCCATACTTCTTAGGGGAATTGCACACCAGGTGAAATAGCAACAAGACAGAGTCCAGCAATTGAAAAGATTTGAGTCAACTACCACTCAAATCACCCCTAAATTTGGTATAGCAGTCCCTAAATTTGGAACCCCCTCTACGCATATGTTTGAAAATTACATACTTGCTGCTATTCGGAAGGACTTACCTACTGCTAGAAAGCATGGCTTACTTATCCACTGCTTGGGAGCAGGACAGCATATTTTCTATAATTTTCCAGCAGCAGATGGCACTTACATTACAGCTATCACTGCATCAAAGAACTTTGGAGTGTGACTATGGGAATTTGTTTCCATTCAGCCAAAGAGCAGCTACTAATGTCGGGCAAGAAGACCGAGACGGAAGTTGACCAAAAGGTGTTCAGTTGGGTTGATGGCAGGGCTCTGTGCAGATCACTCAAGTTCCTCCACACCAAACTCCTCAAGCCTATGTCTTTATGGAATGGTCTCTGTCATTTCCTACTGTGTTTATGGGACAGCAAGTGAAAGGAAATCTCCCCAATGGTTAAAATTTTTTTAACTATTTTTCAAGTTTTAACTGAAGATCTATGAACTCTGGGGATAATTCAAAACTACCCTTGCAGTAGGGCTTTGCATGCACAGCAAGCGTTAAATGTTTGTTTTTTGTCTAGGGTACCCTTAAAAATCAGCTTTATCTTCCTTATCCTTGGCTGCTGCAGGCTTCCTTCTCTCTGATGCAACCGCTCCCCCTAAATCAGTTATTTTCGGTGCTCCTGTCGGACTCTGATATCACTATGTACAATGCAGGACCAGCAGTAATGGTTCCCTAGGCAAAAAACTGATTGTAACCTTGCAGTGCAGAAATTAGATTATAGGGTTGATTTACTAAAACTGGAGAGTGCAAAATCTGGTGCAGCTCTGCAGAGAAACTAATCAGCTTCCAGGTTTTATTGTCAAAGCTTATTTGAACAAGCTGAAGTTAGAAGCTGATTGGCTCCCATGCACAGCTGCACCAGATTTTGCACTCTCCAGTTTTAGTAAATCAACCCCAATGTGTGTGGTCTGCTTAAAGCCCCGTACACACGGTCGGACTTTTGGCCAACAAACTTCATTTTGAGCAAGTTGGACCAACAATCCGACCGTGTGTACGCTCCATCGGACAAACTTTTTTTTGTTGTTTTTTGTTTTCATTGGACAAAAGTTGGGTCTGCAAACGGACAAACTTTTGGCCAACAAAAGTCCGATGGAGCAAAGTCCGACCGTGTGTACAGAAAACCATAGGACTTTTGTCCGATGAACAGAACAACTAATGTTAAAATCAACCAACAATAGCAGAAGTTGGCCAAAGGGTAAAGAGCAGAAAAGAGCAGAAAAACCACGTGATGTTGGAAAAAGTTTTGGGAAAGTTTGCAGAAAAGTCCTGTGGTGTGTATGCTATGGGTGTGCCCGGCCAACTCCGTTCGGACAAAAATCCAGGGAAAAGTCCGATGGAAATCCGACCGTGTGTACGAGGCTTTAGACTGCTCAGTCCAAACTGTGTCAAAAGCTCTCAATGTTTAATGTCGCGTACACTCGACCGTTTTTCATGACGAGAAAAATGCCATTTTTTAAATTGGCCATTAAAAACGATCGTGTGTGAGCTCCAGAGCATTTTTCGCGACGTGAAAAATGGCCATTAAAAATTTTGAACATGCTCTATTTTTTCTCGTCGTTTTTCACGTCGTCGTTTTTCTCATCATGAAAAACCGTCGTGTGTGGGCTTTAACGACGTGAAAAAAACGCACATGCTCAGAAGCAAGTTATGAGATGGGAGCGCTCATTCTGGTAAAACTAGCGTTCATAATGGAGATAGCAGATTCGTCACGCTGTAACGGACTGAAGAGCACGAGGCTGAAAAGCGTGAATCGGCTCTCACCAAACTTTTACTAACACGAGGATCAGCAGAAGCAGCCCAAAGGGTGGCGCCATCCGAATGGAACTTCCCCTTTTTAGTGCCGTCGTACGTGTTGTACGTCACCGCGCTTTGCTCGAGCATTTTTTTTCACGATAGTGTGTAGGCAAGGCAGGCTTGAGAAGAATCACGTCGAGAAAAACAACGTTTTTTTCAATGACATTAAAAACGGCCATCAGATATAATGCTCCTTTTACTGACAGGTACTAGGGAATTAAGTTGACATGAAGTACGCCTTCAGGCAGATTCCTGGTTCCAGGCTGCAAAGTCAATTGGAACATTAAAATGTACAGAGCATTTCTAGAGAAAATGAATACATTCCTAATCTGAGTAGTAAACAAAAGGTGCTCTGTGTGACATGTAAACCAGAGAGGGCCGGACATGGCAGGTCTATATCCAGTGCATGAATACATCTCTGTCAAGGGCCAACCTGGATACAAATGACTATATACATACAAAACACCTGTTCCCTTCTGTTGAGGAGGAACTTTAGGTCTCAGCATGCTGGCAGAAGATACTGAGACGTAAACTTCTCTAGCAGCCGGTCAACATTGATTACATTTACAGTAAAAAATAACAGAAAATAGAATAAAAATGTTTTTTCGTTTTTTTTTTATAGATGTGTTGTTTTTGGGTGATGTATTTAGGGTACTTTATTTTATTGAGTGTTCTTTGTGTAGCACTGATCCCCGAAGGAGCTGCTGATTAATTTTGGGTCATGCAAACTACCTCCATGGCTTCCATTGTCAGGGTAAAGAGTTTCAGAAAAGTCAATGTCCACACAGATGTAAAATCTCAACAATTAAGCCTCGTACACACGACCGAGTTTCTCGGCAAGAACCAGCAAGAAACTTGCTGGCAGAGCTTTCTTGCAGAGTAAATCAGTCGTGTGTACGCGGCTATCATGTTTCTCGTCAAGAAAACCGACAAGAATCTCAACGAGAAAAATAGAGAACCTGCTCTCTTTTTTCTCATCGAGATTCTTGTCAGCAGGTTTCTCAACGAGAAAAGTGTGTGTGTGTACACTTACCTGTCCTCCGGGAAGCCCGCGCATGCTCGAAATGACTTTGACGCATGCGCGGTAGCTTCCTAGGCATAGGTAGGGTGTAGCAAGATGGCGGCGATGGCATCGAATGTGTCGATTACGTCACCGCGTTCGCTCCATTCAAAGAACCGCGGGTTCTTTGAAAGGAGCGTGTGTACACTCGGCCGGGATAAGTTTCTTGTCCAAGAATCTCGTCAAGAAAAACTACGTGTTTTTTCTTGACGAGATTCTCGACCGTGTGTACAAGGCTTTAGGCTTTATTTTCTTTTGCTTGAGAGAAAGTGTGAAACGAGAGAAGTAGGGGAAGGTTCAGGCACGCGGTACAATAGATGCAAACAGTCAGTATATTCACCACTCAAGCCTGAGTGGGTATTGCTCACCCGGATAGTCCCCTCTCACGGTCCTAGCAACCGGAATGATGCAGTGATCAGGTTTTAGACAGTTTCTGCCACAAACTGATATCGGTGAACAAAGGTCTCTGCCACAGACCTGATGAACTTGGGTCTCTGCCACAGACCTTAAGAACTTTAGGATGCGTCCGGGAATCCTCAGGATTTTAAACGTTCCGAACCTCCAGCCAAGCAATAATATAGCTTTTGAGTGTATCCCTCCTTGAATGAGTTGCCAGGCCTCTCCCGAGACATTGGCGCCTCGCCAGTCTCCTCCGGGGCAGGTCCCCCCCTGGCTCCCCTCCTCAAGAGCTTCCTTCCCACGGATGGACAGCTTGGGATACTTTTCAAAAATGTAGGCCCGAACCAGCAGAGCTGGGCCTAGCAAGCAGAGATGTAGCCTCGGGCTAAGGGTGGCCGGGGCTAGAACACACACACGCACCCCGTGCCATGAGGGCCACGAGGCGCACCAGGAACTGCCTACACAATGGCGTCTGCCCCTTATGTACCCCTCGACAACATGCACAGCGGGTCAACCACCCCCACTGCATGGCTGCCGAGAAGGGACACCCAATACTGCTGTGATACACCTGTATTCCAACATGGGCCAGCGGTGGTAGTGCCACCTACGGGCGAACAGGGAAAATAACTGCCAGGCAGTATCACAACCAGAGCAGAAGCAAAATTTAAAGAAATCAGCAAGTCTGAGCCCAACTATTGGCTCCGACTATCCCCTAAATTTAAACATAGCGTGGACCATTTTGGGCCGGCGCTACATTTGTATGTGTGTATTTTCCACATGTGTATTTCATCCTTATCTGTGTACTGTTGTCTTGAATTTTTTATTTAACATTTTCCTTTCTGTGAAAAAAATGCTATTGATGGGCAAGTTTTTAGCACAAGAACAGATTTAGGCAACCTTCCACCAACAGTATACTGTATGTACACTATATTGTCAAAAGTATTGGGACACCTGCCTTTACACACACATGAACTTTAATGGCATCCAAGTCTTCGTCCGTAGGGTTCAATATTGAGTTGGCCCACCCATTGCAGCTATAACAGCTTCAACTCTTCTGGGAAGGCTGTCCACAAGGTTTAGGAGTGTGTCTATGGGAATGTTTGACCATTCCTCCAGAAGCGCATTTGTGAGGTCAGGCACTGATGTGGAGGTGAAGGCCTAGGCTCACAGTCTCCACTCTAATTCACCCCAAAGGTGTTCTATCAGGTTGAGGAGCAGGCCAGTCAAGTTCCTCCACCCCAAACTCATCCATGTCTTTATGGACCTTGTTTGTGCACTGGTCCAAATCATTTGGTGGAGGGGGATTATGGTGTGGGGTTGTCCTTTAGGGCTTGGGCTTGGCTCCATAGTTCCAGTGAATGGAACTCTTAAGGCGTCAGCATTCCAAGACATTTTGGACAATTTCATGCTCCCAACTTTGTGGCAACATGACTGCACACCAGGGCACAAAGCAAGCTCCATAAAGACATGGATGAGGGAGTTTGGGGTGGAGGAACTTGACCGACCTGCACAGAGTCCTGACCTCATCCCAATAGAACACCTTTGGGATGAATTAGAGTGAAGTCTGTGAGCCAGGCCTTCTCATCCAACATCAGTACCTGACCTCACAAATGCGCTTCCAGAAGAATGGTCAAATATTCCCATAGACACACTTCTAAACCTTGTGGACAGCCTTCCCAGAAGAGTTCAAGCTGTTATAGCTGCAAAGGGTGGGCCAACTCAATATTGAACCCTACGGACTAAGACTGGGATGCCATTAAAGTTCATAGGCGTGTAAAGGAAGGTGTCCCAATATTTTTGGCAATATAGTGTATTTGTACTTCTATGAATATGGTAGAGATTGATATATGTATGCAGAATTAGGAAGAGGCTGTACAAAGCAAATGGAGAGCCAAAACCTCTACTTTTTAATGGAGGGGGGGATGGATTCTTTCAGGTTTTAATTGCCATCTGTGTCACAACTGTTTTTACAATTACCACCAGAACAAGTGGTGAGGGCAAATCATACAATGGGAACAACTGTCTGGTGACCATTGCCCAAAAGGGGATTTCCCTCACGTTTCTCAATCTTTTTTCAGTCAAGGCACCCTTTAAAATTATGGACAATCTCAAGGCACCCACCAAACTAATGGACAGTCTTGGGACGCCCCATTCTAAAATGTAAAAACGATTCTAATGCCGCGTACACACGATCGTGATTCACGGCGGTGAAAACACCGCCGTGAATCACGACAGGAAAAACGAGGGAACGGCTTGTTCCCCCACACATGGCCGTTTTTCCCGTCATTTTTTCTCTTGGCGAGAAAAACGACCGTGTGTAGACTCTGCGGCAGTGTTTCCCTATGGGAAAACTGCCGCGGAAAAAAATGACAGGAATCACGACGAGAAAAATTAGAGCATGTTCTAATTTTTCTCGTCGTGATTAATGCCGTTTTTCCCGTCGGGAAAAACGGCAAAAAGCCCACAGACGATCGTTTTTCTCGTCCAAAGGAAAAAATTACATTTTTCCCGACGGGAAAAATGATCGTGTGTACGCGACATAATAGTTTTAGTGCAGCAACATCAATACACATGTAGGACACCCAATGTTAGAGGTGATTTATTCTTCCAAAGCAAATACACTTTTGCAAACTGGTACTGACTAGTATCCCAATGTTTCTCTTCTCCCTCGGTTTTTCTCCATCACTCAGCTAATGTGACCCCAAAGCTAATGGAGAGAGGCAAGGGAGGGTCAAACAAAGATGATATGCAGGCAACTGACCCTCTCCTCATCATCTGATGATGTCATTGGTTGTTAGGAGGTTGGCAGCTAGAAGGTTGTAATGGTGTACAATGAAAACCTGTGGCTCTGTGTAACTAAAAGGCAGGTTTCATCCACCCACCAGCTTGTATACAATTTTGAAGCAATTTTTACGCATTTCGCCCAGGCACACCTGAAGAAACCCCAGGGCACCTCAGGTTGAAAAAGACTGCATTAGAGAAAGGAAATATCTCCAATGCAAAACAGCAAAAAAAATATGTTGCCTTTAGATACTGTGAATGTACACCTAGCTTTCCGCTAAAACTTAAAGCAGAAGTAAACCCATTGATTTAACAGTTTCAAAAAGCAGTTACATTCCCGGCATGCCGGGAATGCCAACTGTCACATTGGTTGTGCTCTCAACCAAACTGGCAAACCATCCAATGGCCGGTGTCATAACTGATCACATGTGCAGCATCATGGCAGTTGAAGATTAAACAGAGGCCAAGATGGCAGCTTCCTTGCCTGAAAATGATAGGAGGGTTTACTTCCACTTTAAGCCGTGTACACATTATCGGTTTTACCGATGAAAACTTTTTTCATCGGACAAACCGATCGTGTATGGGCCCCATCGGTCTTTTTTCCATCGGTGTTAAAAAATAGAACATGTTTTAAATTTATCCGATGGAAAAAAAAAATGATAGCAAATTCAAGTCTGTGGGGAACTCCATCGGATAAAAAACCCACACATGCTCAGAATCAATGCAAAAAAATCTGAGGAAAACGCTTGGACAGCCGCACTCCAAAAAAGGTTCTTTTATTTAAAACAAAAGCACAAACAACATGCCACAGCAAAAAAAACAGCAAGTATGAGCTGACGTTTCGCACTGCGATTCAGTGCTTAATCATAGCTGGAAGCTGATGCTCAGAATCAAGTCGACGCATGCTCATAAGCATAGAACTTTATTTTTCTTGGCTCGTCTGAGTGTTTTACGTCACGGCGTTTGGGACGATCGGTTTTTTGACTGATGGTGTGTAGGCAAGACTGATGGAAGTCAGCTTCATCAGATTTCCGAAGGAAAAATCCATCGGTTTAAAATCCATAGGAAATCCGATCATGTGTACAGGGCTTAAAAGGCCAAGCAATCCAATGTTACTTTGTAAACTAAACAAAAACTTGTAAATATTGGTTGCTCCTTATTATCTGGTTGTTTCCTATTACCTGGTTATTCCGGTCATTTGGTTTTTCTCCAATGTGTGTAAATCAATCCCAACCATCTCAAAAGGTGGAACTCCAAGTGCCAAGGTGTAGGGATGGTGGAGATGGATGAAATATTAGGGGTGATATCTTACAAAAGCAAGCTGGCCGTAAAACAGTTACTAAGCCAATGACCTGACAGTAAAGCAGTTCCTAAGCCAAAGTCAAACCCAAATCAGTGACAAATTGCGTGTAATTTTCCATGGTACTGTATGTGTTGTGAGGGGGTTAGCTCGGCAGCGGGTGTGTGTGACCCCCGGGATGGGCTCCCCACACAAAAACAGGCCCAGCAGACGGAGGTTGTGGTTTTCAAAATCAAAAAGGTGCGGTTTATTTTCTATTTACAGTGACAAAAACACAGCAAAGCAAAAGAAACATAAACAAAATAAATCCTGGTCAATTTGACCTCTGACTAAACATACAAGTTTCCTAACTAACAACTGGGATCAGCCTAGTGCTGTCCTAGTCCCTAAGTCCCTGGTTTTAAATGTCCAAGCAAATAGCCACACAGGCTTTGTCTCACCGCACAGGGGTTCACTCTCCCTAGACAGTCCACACAGGTCTGGTTCCAGGCATGAGCTAACCCCTAATGAAGCTGGGAGTTCTTATAGAGGCCTAAATGAGCTGACAAGCTTCAGCTGGTCTCATCAACTCCCTGTCTGCACGACGCCCCACACTCTCCCTAGAGGTATGAGTCATCCATGAGCCCACTATCCTCAGCTGGGCTTATACAACTCTCCACCTAGTTGTATAAGTCGGCGTAAAGCCTGAATCTGGGTGAAATATATCTACCCCCCTGGATGCAACCAGGTGACTTTACCTTCCTGCTGTCACATACCCCCCCCCTCTTGTTTTAACCTCGGGGTTGGAACACCAGCAATCAGGCATTCATGTACTCGAGACAAAGCATCCACATTCCCCATTTGAACGCCAGGGCGATGCTTTACTGTGAAGTTGAATTCCTGGAGGGCCAGGAACCACCTATTCACTCTTCTATTTGTTTCCTTGTTTTGAGCCATCCACTTTAACGGAGCGTGATCCGTAACCATGTCAAAGTGCCTACCTAGCAGGTAGTACCGAAGGGAATCTAGAGCCCACTTCACCGCTAAACACTCCTTTTCAACGGTGGCGTAATTTACCTCATGGGACTTCAACTTCCTGCTGAGGTAAATGACTGGGTGCTCTTCCCCGTTCCAGACCTGGGACAATACTGCTCCTAACCCCACATCTGACGCATCACTTTGTACGACAAAGTCTTTAGAGAAGTCGGGTGAGTACAACACTGGCTGGCTACATAAGGCTTGTTTCAAGAATTGGAATGCTGCCTCAGCCTCGGGGGTCCATTTAATCATGACCGACCCTTTCCCCTTCGTCAGGTTGGTTAGGGGCACAGCCTTAGAAGCAAAGTGGGGAATGAATCGCCGATAATACCCAGCGATTCCCAGAAAGGCTCGTACCTGCTTCTTGCTGTTGGGACGTGGCCAACTCTGGATGGCCTCGACTTTGTTGAGTTGGGGTTTTATTACTCCCCTCCCAATGGTGTACCCAAGATATTTGGCCTCCTCCTGCCCAATGGTACACTTCTTGGGGTTAGCCGTAAACCCCGCTTCCCGAACAGAGTCCAGGACTGCTTGCACTTTTGGCAGATGTGAGGCCCAATCTGTGCTATGGACAATTACGTCATCCAGGTAAGCCGCAGCATACTTCCGGTGGGGCCTCAGCATCTGGTCCATTTTCCGCTGGAATGTGGCCGGCGCATTCTGTAACCCGAACGGCATTCTTTTATATTGGAACGCCCCGTCTGGGGTTACAAATGCGGTTTTCTCTTTGGCCGACTTGGCCAGGGGGATTTGCCAATACCCTTTTGTGAGGTCAAGAGTCGTCATGTATCGGGCTGTTCCCAGCCGGTCGATCAACTCATCTATACGTGGCATGGGGTAGGTGTCAAATTTTGTAACTTTGTTCAACTGACGAAAATCGTTACAAAATCGCCAGCTCCCATCCGGTTTAGGCACCAACACAATGGGACTAGACCAATCACTTTGGGACTCCTCTATCACCCCTAAGTTCAGCATTTTCTGTACTTCCTCCCGTATTGCCTCCCGTCGGGCCTCTGGGATCCGATAGGGTTTTAACTTCACCCTTTCACCGGGCGGGGTAATAATGTCATGCTCTACCCCAGATGTTTGTCCCGGCAGCTCAGAGAATACCTCCTTGTTGCGAAGCACAAACTCCTTAACCTCCTGTTGTTGGGGTTGTGACAAGGTGGCTGCGATTCCAACCTCAGGAATCACGCAACCAGTTTGAGCTGGTGACCAAGTGTCTGCGACTAGGGACTCTCTATCCCTCCAGGCTTTCAACAGATTAACGTGATAGATCTGTTCGGGCTTTCGCCTTCCTGGTTGTCTGACCTTGTAATTCACTTCGCTCACTTTTTCCATTATCTCGTAGGGGCCTTGCCATTTGGCAAGGAATTTACTTTCAACCGTAGGGACCAGTACCAGTATCCTATCCCCCGGGGAAAAGGTACGGGTCTTGGCTCCACGGTTGTACACTCTCTGCTGTGCTAACTGCGCTTGGGCCAAATGTTCCTTCACGATGGGCATTACCTGTGCAATTCGGTCTTGCATCAGGGCGACATGCTCAATCACACTCCTGTGGGGAGAACTCTCACTTTCCCAAGTTTCCTTGGCAATATCCAACAGCCCTCTTGGGTGTCTCGAAACACACTGTAGTCACTGGATACTCTCGGGTGTCCCCATGCACACAAATAACAGCTACCTTGCTATTCCCAGAGACCTCTGTTTTAACTAACTCAGCCTTTATCAGGGTCACAAGGCTACCTGAATCCAGCAATACCACAACATTTCTACCATTAACACACATTTTGCATAAATGTTTCTCAGTTCCTCGAATGGCAGTGCATGCGACTGTCGCACACAGCGACTGACGTCTGCCCGTCAGAAAGTCACACTGCATGGGTTCCTCCACAACCGGGCAATTTGCTGCAATATGTCCCGCTTGCCGGCAGCGGTAGCAAACGATCCTTCTTGCCGCCTCTTGAGCCGCTGATTTCCCAGGCTGTTCTCGCCAAACTTGGGGTAGAGCTCCCACCCTCTCACTCTCTCCACCCTCACCCCTTGGAATCCTCTTATCCGCCCCTGGGGATGGTCTGGTCTTAGGGTGGAAAGTCCGAGTGTCTCTGGAAGAGGCCGTCAGGTTCTCTGTAGCCAAGTATTTCTCCACACGATCCACAAGACCACCGGCCGTCTCTGGGTCTCCATGGCTTACCCACTTTTGGATGGCAGTAGGAAGAGCTCTCAAAAACCGATCCATTACAACACGTTCCACAATCTTTGGTGCGGACAAAGTCTCTGGCTGTAGCCACTTTCTGCTCAGGTGAATGAGATCATACATTTGAGACCTGGGGGGTTTTCCAAGCTGGAAAGTCCAGTTATGCACACGCTGAGCCCGGACAGCCAGGGTGACACCCAGCCTTGCCAATATTTCAGCTTTTAGCATCACATAGTCTTTTGCTTGGTTAGGCTCTAGGTCATAGTAAGCTTTCTGCGATTCACCAGTTAACAGAGGAGCCACTAGTCCAGCCCACTGCTCCTCAGGCCACTTTTCTCTTTCAGCGGTCCTTTCAAATGTGGTCAAAAATACCTCTGGATCATCCTCTCCAGTCATTTTTGTCAATAAACGACTCACCCCAAAGGACGCGGTATTAGTGGGACGGCTTTCCTCACTGGTCTGCGGACGTTGCTGCATTACTGCTTCCATCTGTTGTTGTAGTCTCTGCTCTTGCTTCTGCAACAGGTCTATGAAGCGGGCCTCAGATTGCTGCTGGGCTTGTTGCTGAGCCTCCAGACTCTGTTGCAAAGTTGCGTTTGTCTGCTGCTGGGCTGCAAGGCTCTGTTGATGAGCTTGCTGCTGGGCTGCGAAGTTCTGTTGTTGAGCTGCAAGGCTCTGTTGATGAGCTGCAAGGCTCTTTTGCAAACCTGCATTCGTCTGCTGTTGATTGGCATTTGCTAGAGCCAGCTGTTTCAGTATCTCCTCCATGCTGGCTTAAAAAAAACTGCCCGCATTCTCCACCAACTGTGAGGGGGTTAGCTCGGCAGCGGGTGTGTGTGACCCCCGGGATGGGCTCCCCACACAAAAACAGGCCCAGCAGACGGAGGTTGTGGTTTTCAAAATCAAAAAGGTGCGGTTTATTTTCTATTTACAGTGACAAAAACACAGCAAAGCAAAAGAAACATAAACAAAATAAATCCTGGTCAATTTGACCTCTGACTAAACATACAGGTTTCCTAACTAACAACTGGGATCAGCCTAGTGCTGTCCTAGTCCCTAAGTCCCTGGTTTTAAATGTCCAAGCAAATAGCCACACAGGCTTTGTCTCACCGCACAGGGGTTCACTCTCCCTAGACAGTCCACACAGGTCTGGTTCCAGGCATGAGCTAACCCCTAATGAAGCTGGGAGTTCTTATAGAGGCCTAAATGAGCTGACAAGCTTCAGCTGGTCTCATCAACTCCCTGTCTGCACGACGCCCCACACTCTCCCTAGAGGTATGAGTCATCCATGAGCCCACTATCCTCAGCTGGGCTTATACAACTCTCCACCTAGTTGTATAAGTCGGCGTAAAGCCTGAATCTGGGCGAAATATATCTACCCCCCTGGATGCAACCAGGTGACTTTACCTTCCTGCTGTCACAGTGTGTATTTGGAGTACTAACAGGAGACTTTGAAAAGACTGCTTGATTTTATTTGGATGAAAAGCCAACGTATTTCCAAGAAATGCCTACTTCTTCAGGGTGGATTGAAAGCATTGTGGCCACAGTAGATTATGGCCTTGGAGTTCTTATACTGAATACATGCTGGGGGTTTGACACATGCAGGCAACAGAGAATCCATTTTGTGACGTAATATTTGCACTATACCCCAACATAAGTAACAGGCTATAGTTGCCGAAGAAAGTATCAGGCCTCGTACACACGACCGATTTTCTCGTCGTAAAAAACACGTCGTTTTTTTCGACGAGATTCTTGTTAAGCTTGTCGATTTTCTCGTCAAGCTTTCTATGCGTACACACTGTCATTTTCCAATTTCCTCGTGGTTCTCTGCGCTCACGTCCAGCACGTACGACGGCACTATAAAGGGGAAGATCTTTTTTCTTGGCGCCACCCCTTGGGCTGCTTTTGCTGATCTCGTGTTACCGCGTGTGAAGTAAAAGTTTGGGAAGAGACGATTCGCGCTTTTCAGTCTTCGTACTTTTCAGATCGTTTTCTGCGGTTCAGTTTGTGCTTGTGGGTTCGTATCTTGACTTTCAGGGCGTCTAGGCAGGTCATATCTGTTTTACAGTGCGTTATTGCCTGTTCGTTTCTGAATTTCAGTTCGTTATTCATAGGCCTTGCTGTTCTAAAGTGCGTTCTGTTCTGTACGTTCTGATTAGACGACCGTTTCCTAGCCATGTCGCCTGGACGTTCTCGTCGTCGAGTTCGTGCTGTGCGTGCGCTTGGTGTTGGTCTGCTTGTTTTGGACCAAGACCAGTCCATGAATGGTGTGAGGAGGAGTTCATGGACCAAGAATTGGTTGCTCCAGCGGGACCAATTCTGCCACATGCCTCTGCTGCGGGAGATCGTCGAGAATAATCCTGAGGACTACAGGAATTTTCTGAGGATGTCTGACCCCGTTTTTCAGGAACTGTTGGCTTTGGTGTCCCCCTATATTACCAGGAAGGACACCGTTATGCGGGAAGCCATCAGTGCTGAGCAGAGGCTCATCGCCACGTTGCGTTACCTGGCGACAGGGAGAAGTCTTCAGGACTTGAAGTTCACCACAGGCATCTCCCCCCAGGCTCTGGGCCTCATAATACCAGACACCTGTTCTGCTATTATACAAGTCCTGCAGGAGGACTATATTAGGGTAAGTTTTCTCCCTTAACATCACATTTTATGTATTACATGTATGCTAATGTATTGTATTTCTTTCATCCTTCCCTAATTACCATGATTGTAATATGCTGAGAATGTCCCCTTTGTCCCCATGCATGTTGGAAGCTTTAGATTGCCCCTTTTTTATCCTCCCTAAATATTTCCCCTCACTAACTTTTCCAGCAGGGGCGCCTGTTGCTCCAAATGTTGGGGAGTTCCAACCCCAATTTCGGAAATAAACTTCCTCCTTTTTTGCTCTGTTGCCTAATAAACGCCCCCAGTTGTCCCCTCCAATGCAACCATTTAGTCCCCTCTAATGCAGCCAGTTTCCCCCCAGCCCTGCACTTACCTTCTTGTGGTCAGCGCCATCCTTCTTCTGTCCTTGATGTCTTCTCCTTCCCTTCATGTTGCATCAGCCAATCATGTTACCATTAAACAGACTTGGTGAACATGATTGCCAGAGCAGCCTGTCAGTGTTTACACAAGGAATGCCCCCTCCTTGCGTCCCCGATTTTTCTTTGAGGAAGCCAATTACATCCCTCAGGTTGTAATTTGCAAGACTTTTTTAATACCTGTTTCTGCTCTGCAATTTTAACCCCCTAAATGACGCAATTATTCATATGTCGGTCGCTTTACAAGAGGCCATCCACCTGAATAGTGTGCGGCATAGACAATACATAGGTTCATGCAACGCATGAACCTATGTATTGTTCTGAGTGATGGGCACAGGAGAGAGGGGACAGTGCTCCAGCGCCCACTCTGGACGCACCGCCACTGCAATGCTATCCTGTGGCCAAACACATCTCCCCCCCCCCCAAAATAATTTAGTAATGGCCCATCAGAGGTGGCGATGAATATGATAAATGAGCCTTCCATTATACTTTTTTTACACACCTTAATAAACGTATAATTAGATTGATGTTGGTCTCTAATTTTTTGGTTTAGAATTTGCTTGTAATGTATGCCTTTGTTTTTCTAATATTATTTCATCTTGTTTCACTCCACAGCTTCCTTCCACGCCACAGGAATGGCAGACTGTGGCATCGGAGTTTGCCACGCGGTGGGACTTCCCCAACTGCGGTGGTGCCATAGACGGGAAGCACGTCCGCATCGTGCCGCCACCCCGTTCTGGGTCCTACTACTACAACTACAAGGGGTTTCATAGCATTGTGCTGATGGCGGTGGTGTCAGCACGGTATGAATTCCTCTATGTTGATGTAGGGAAGAATGGCCGGATGTCCGATGGGGGATCCTTCATCCAGACGGAGTTTGCCCTCCGTCTCCAGAGTGACGACCTTGCATTGCCACCGGATGCAGGGAATATTGAAGGACTCCCCTTTGTTTTCTTGGCTGATGAAGCCTTCGGACTCGGACGGCATCTTATGAGGCCATTTCCACAGAGGACCCTGACCCCAGAGAAGAGTGTGTTCAATTACCGGCTGGCCAGGGCCCGAAGAGTCGTTGAAAATGCCTTCGGCATAATGGCCAGCCGGTTCCGCCTTTTTATGACTTCCATCCACTTGGCGGACTACAAAATAAACTATGTAGTGTTATGCTGCTGTGTGCTACACAACTTTCTGAGCCAAAAATCTAATTCGTATATGGCCTCAGTTTTGCCAGAGGCTGGACTTTCCCCTGCAAATCCCCTTCCGGGCCTGGAATCTGCCCGTCTTGGCTTGCCCCCCCAAAATGCCCGTGTGGTTCGGGACAAATACATGGAGTATTTCACGGGTAGGGGGGCAATTCCTATGCCAGCCTATGTCTAAGTATCCCAATAAAAATCTTGTTTAAACCTTTAATTATTTGTTCTTTCCTGTCTCCTAGTTTGTCTTTGTGCATTTGTAGTGGCAAGTGTATTTTACTTTAGTAAATAACAACCAATTTCACTATGTTACCTTACAAAAGAACCAAATAAGCTTAGAGAGTATTATAAAAAGAAGCTACACGTTGTTTGTGGTCAAATATTTTACTCTCTGCACTTTTTTTTTTTTTTTTACTTTGGGGTTGGCCTGGCCACAACCCGGCAGAAATTTGGCTTATGAAAATACAAAAATACCACTTGCATTTCTAAAATGACAACATTGGATACCTCTGAGCAATCTGAGACATTCAGTTACACAAACTATGTCTCTATGTGCCCGTCCTAATATGGGGTCCTGCCACCCCTTGCCCAGCCAAAAATTCAATATGCACACATTTTTAATTTTTTGCAAATAGGAAGTTTACAATCCTGATCCCTATTGTCAACATGTGCTATCTGCCATCAGGGGTGATCAATGGACGTGTTTTGGGGGTGCATCCCCTTCCTCAGTTCACCGACTTTTGATACGAGGAAGGGGTTGCACCCACAAAAGACGTACATGGATATCCCCTGATGGCAGATAGCACATGTTCACACACTGTGTGCATATTCAATTTTTGGCTGCTTTGTTACTCAAAAAATTAGTAAAAATATAAAAACAAACATGTAAAAACAAATGTGTTTGGATGGCTTATTGAATTCTCCCCAAAACATCGAGAATGTCTTTAAATGTTTGTTCCATCACATGGATTCTTTGTTTAATTAGGTCCAGTTCCGTGCTACATTCCATCACTTGCTGGATGAGGCGGAGGGCACTGTCAGCAGAGAACGGTGTGCTATCCTTCACAACATTTCCATCCCCTAAAAACCATTAAAAAAAATTAATAAAACTCTGCAGGCCTACCTCGCTTACCTTAAGCTGTGGTGTCAGATACTGACCTGTTGTGGTGACCAGATCCACAACGTCATCCACCTCTCCTTCCTGCACTTCTCCTTCCTCCACCTCAACTTCCTGCACATCTTTCGGTTGTGGATCTTTGGGAGTTTGGGGTTGCTTGGAAGTTGTGGGGTGCATGTGCTCCCTGGAGTGTCCTCCTCCCAGTCTTCTCTCCCCTATGAGAATAAAACCAAAGGTCTATTTATCACACTGTAAAAATCTCATTTTTAAACTTAAAACAGGCTAAATTGTTTGGAAGTGGGGTACAAGTGTGTGTTTGTGCGGAATTTAAAGAAAAATGCATTATTTATGACCCCAAATATGTTTAGTATTCACATTTGGATGTAATTTTTTGGACATGGAGGCACCACAAATAAACTCTGATGCACCTGTGTGGGACACCCAAAAAAGGCGGGTCTGGTGGCCCACACTATAGTGCTCCAAAGTACAGATGTGGAAGCAGCTGCTGAGTGTCCTCTCCTTTACACTGATTAAAGTTTGCATTTCATTCTCCTTACAAACACATCATCTAGACGGAAAAATTCGCCACAATATTGGAGCAAAAATGGCAGATGTCTAATTACTTTTGGGGGTCTTAAATAAGCCAAAACCGCGGATAGTGGCCGAACGAAGTGTCGGTAACGTAACGAACGATTACTGTGCCCAACCTAGTTCAAAATATTACATTTTGGAAGGGAGTCCAATATGAAAAAAAAAAAAAAAAAGTCAGTTTCTAAAAAGATTAATAGCAGAAAGGTCGTCATTTTACTTACTTTTAGCGAGCATCCTCTTTATGCTCCTCAACTGGTCTGGCTCCCTCAGTTTGAGGTCTGACCACCTCTTTCTGAGCTGCTCATTTGAGCGTTTCACCCCGAACTTCGCCCTCAGACTCTTCACAACTTTAGTGAGGATTTTGGCCTTCCTTCTATTTGGTTTGCTATACGGCCCATGCTTGGCATCATAATCAGCCTTGACCAAGATGTCCACCATCTCCGCCATCTCCGCCAAAGACATATTCGATGCCTTGAATCTCCTCCTTGATCGTGACGTGTCCTCGGTCTCCGGGCTTGTCTCCTCGCTAGTTGCGGAATTATCAGACACCTGCTGTAACTCCGCCATATCTGTCTGCGCGCCGAAAGAGAAGGGGCGGGGAAAAGATGTTAGTTAGAACGTCATGGGCGGGCGACGTGTGCGGAGCGACGTGTTCGAATTTGGACGCATGCGTGGTGTGTATATAGCAAACACACATGTGACTATAGTACGTTCGGTGTGCGGAGAGAGGAGTTCAAGTGACGGACGTGCGAACGAAGGTATGTGATTTTGTGAGACTTGTAAAAATTGTGGGCCTATACTGTCTTGAGATTGGTGGAGGATATATATGGTGACTAGGATGTGAAGGAGGTTAGACTGTTTGCCTCACATTATTTAAATATAAATTATTTTACTTGCAGATACAATATGAATGTCTTTATTAGCGACAAAGAGTTCCTGGCGGAATTTATTGACCGGGTAAGGGAGCTGCCGGCTCTGTGGGAGACCAAAAACCCCATCCATAAAAAAAAAGGGGTGAGAAAAGCAGCGCTGGAGAAGCTGCTCCCATTTGTGCATACCAAGGTGCCCACAGCCACAGCAAAACAAGTGGACACTAAAATTGGGAGCTTGAGAGGTACCTACAGGACTGAACGCTCTAAGGTGCTGGCTTCTCAGAGGTCAGGAGCAGCAGCAGATGATGTTTATGTCCCGGTTTTGTGGTACTACAGCAGGATGTCCTTCCTGGATGACCACATTGAGCCAAGGCCATCACTCTCCACTCTTCCCCCCAGACTTCCCTGCAGCCAACCTGAGCCTTCTCTGGAGCAAGAGGAGGCAGCCATCCTGGATGATCCTGATTTGTCCATCTGGAGCCAGGTATAGTATTAACTGAAAATGTAGTGGGATAAAATTAATGTTTCCCAAATATGTCAGGATGAGAAACATACATTATTTTGTATTCCACAAGTGAAATCATGATCTGTAGACATTATTCTGCACTTAATTGTGTGGTAAATAGTCAAGCTGATGTAGTGGTAAATTTAAAGCAAGGATTTATGCATTTACATTCTAATTGCTTCCATCAGGATTACAAAGTTTGAGGCAAAGATTAAACCAACATATTAAACTATGTTTCTTTTTCATACACAGGATGAAATCAGCCAGGAGGAGGGTCTGGAAACTGTCAGGCAGGAGGAGGAAGGGCCCAGTGGCAGCCAGGAGGTGGCAGGGCCCAGTACCAGCCAGGAGGTGGCAGGGCCCAGTGGCAGCCAGGAGGTGGCAGGGCCCAGTACCAGCCAGGAGGTGGCAGGGCCCAGTGGCAGCCAGGAGGTGGCAGGGCCCAGTGGCAGACAGGAGGTGGCAGGGCAAAGGAGAAGCACCAGATCCCAGGTGCCTCCCATCAGGCTTCACAAAAGAGGCAGGAGGGACAGGACCACCAGTGACGCAGCAATGGCCCTTATTAAAGAGGCCCATGCCACCCTCAAGGAGCCCACATCCCCTGAAGAGGCCATTGCCGGCCTAGTGGAGGCTAAGTTCAAGGTGATGAGCATGGAGCAACGCCTCCTATGCGAACCCCTGCTCATCACCTTGCTCAACAAGGGGGTGATGAAGCAAATTACCCCCAATACCGCCATATGTGAGGTGGCCCAACTGACCCAACCTCAACCTCCACCTCCACCTTCCTCTTCTGCCCCACCCCCTTCTGCTACCCCTCCACCTTCTGCCCCACCCCCTTCTGCTACACCTCCACCTTCTGCCCCACCCCCTTCTGCTACACCTCCACCTTCTGCCCCACCCCCTTCTGCTACACCTCCACCTTCTGCCCCACCCCCTTCTGCTACACCTCCACCTTCTGCCCCACCCCCTTCTGCTACACCTCCACCTTCTTCTGCCCCACCCCCTTCTGCTACACCTCCACCTCCTCCTCCTGACAGGAGTACCCCTCCAGTGGGCCAGCCTCCAGCTAAACGAAGAAGGAAGGCTGCAGGAAAGGCTGCAGGAAAGGCTTCAGGAAAGGCTTCAGGAAAGGCTGCAGGGAAGGTTGCCAGGAAGAAGAGGAAGTGATGGCCTTGCTTCATTGTGGTCGCACTGGTCGGACAGAAGGCAGCCTGTTGTAGTACCACACACTTGGGACATATATCTCACCTGCTGCTGTTCCTGACCTCTGGGAGGCCAGCATCAGATTGTGTTCTGAAATGTGGGCCTTCTCAAGCTCCCAATTTTAGTGTCCACACAGGGTTGGTGTGTGCTCTGGGGTCCCTGGGATGCACAAATGGCAGCAGCTTCTCCAGCGCTGCCTTCTCTTTATTTAATTTATAAACATGAATAAATGTGTTTTTTGTTTAAGTTCATACTTGACTATGTGTATTTTTAAATAAAAAAAAAAAAGCTTTGGAGTAAGCAGATACATTTGACTGACAATAAAAGGCACAGATATCACCCCCCCAAAAGAATAACTAAATCTGATTAGCTCAAAAACATGGTGTGAAATTTTAAAAATATAGATTAGAAAATTAAATGTGAGATCGCTATCAAAACATTGAGAAATTATAATTAACATCATTTTGAAAAATCTAACCATTTAAATTATTCCTAAAAACTTGCACGATATAATACACATAAATCTTATAAAGAGCAGCATGAAAAAGGTTAAAAATAAGGCAGAACTCTGTGTGAATATCAGCAGCAAAAGAAGGTCTCTCGTTTTGATTAATGTAACATTCTAACGAAGAATTCAATGCAGAACATTTAAACGATGAAATATTTATGAGCGTGACGAATGTGCTCTCTCCATTATGAAGGCTTGTTTTACCAGAAGATGCGCTCCCGTCTCATAGTTGCTTGTGAGCATGCGCGCTTTTGGAAGAGTCGTAAAAGCATACACACGAACCATTTTCTCGTCACAAAACAGGCCGACGAGAAACACGACGAGGAAATCTGGAATCCTGACGAGAAAATAGAGAGCAGGTTCTCTATTTTCTCGTCGAGATTCTCGTCAAGTTTCTCGTCGTAAAACCATACACACGAACGTTTTTCTAGACAAAAAAACTCTCGCGGCACTTTTCTTGACTGTTTACGACGAGAAAATCGGTCGTGTGTACGAGGCCTAAAAGCAATTATGTGACCAGTATTGCTATTGCAACACGCAAATTTTCCATGGTTCATAATGTCACTTGCCAAAATTCCCAGCTGAGACAATGCAGCTTTGTGTGTGTTATATCTAAAATGTCCTAGGGACAAGTTGTCGTTTCTTAAGCCTCGTACACACGGCCGGTTTTCTCATCAAGAAACGACAAGAAAACTGCCGGGAGAGCTTTCTTGCCGAGAAAACCGCCCGTGTGTACGAGGCTTTCAGGTTTTTCGTCAGGAAAACTGGCCAGAATCTCGATGAGAAAAATAGAGAACCTGCTTTCTATTTTCTCATCGGGATTCTGGTCGGCCTGTTTCCCAATGAGAAACCCGAGAGTGTGTACACTTACCTGTCGCCGTGGAAACCCGCGCATGCTCGAAATGACTTTGACACATGCGTGGTAGCTTCCTAGGTATAGGTAGGGTGTAGCAAGATGGCGGCGACGGCATGTGACGGAATGTGACGAGCGCACGCTCGTCGTAGTCGATGACGTCACCGCGTTCGTGCCATTCAAAAGAACGGTGGTTCTACACTTGGCCGGGACAAGATTCTTGTTCAAGAATTTCGTCAGGAAAAACGACGTGTTTTTTCCTGACGAGATTCTCGGCCGTGTGTACGAGGCTTTAATGAACAAAATGGCTGACTTTGGAAGTGGCTAGAACAGACTTTGTTAACCTTTTTTTAACCTAAAGGAACCCTTGAAAATATTATAAGGTCTCATAGGACCCCTGCTTAACCACTTCAGCCCCGGACCATTTTGCAGCTAAAGGACCAGGCCCCTTTTTGCGATTCAGCACTGCGTCGCTTTAACTGACAATTGCGCGGACGTGCGACGTTGCTCTCAAAGAAAATTGGCGTCCTTTTTTTCCCACAAATAGAGCTTTTTTTTGGTGGTATTTGATCACCTTTGCGTTTTTTTTTTTTTTGCGCTATAAACAAAAATAGAGCGACAATTTTGAAATATCTAAAAAAAAAATTTTCATCAGTTTAGGCCGATACGTATTCTTCTACATATAATCGCAATCGGCGTTTATTGATTGGTTTGCGCAAAAGTTATAGCGTTTACAAAATATGGGATAGTTTTATGGCATTTTTATGTTTTTTGTTTTTTTTTACTAGTAATGGTGGCGATCAGTGATTTTTTTCCTGACTGCGACATTATGGCAGACATATCGGACACTTTTGACACATTTTTGGGACCATTGTCATTTTTACAGCGATCAGTGCAATAAAAATGCACTGGTTACTGTAAAAATTACACTGGCAGTGAAGGGGTTAACCACTAGGGGTGCTGAAGGGATTAAGTTAGCCTAAGGGCGTGATTCTAACTGAGGGGGGCGTGGCTACGAGTGACACGTCACCGATCTCTGCTCTGATTACACAGAGCGGAGATCAGTGACAGTGTCACTAGGCAGAGCGAGGAGATCTTGTGTTTTCACTAACATCTCCCCGCTCCATCCCTCCGTGAGCCGATCGCGGGGATCCCCGCGGCGATCGAATCCGCGGGACCTGCGGTCTGACTCACGGGGATGACTGCAGGGTCGCGAGCGTGCCGGCAGCGTGCGCGACCACACGGCAGGCAGTTAAAGGGCCACGTACAGGTACGTGATTGTGCCTGTACAAGCCATTCTGCCAACGTATATATGCCGTGAGCGGTCGTTAAGCGGTTAAAAATCATTAAAGTACATCTATAGGCACCTGTGTGGAAGTCTAAAAGGGTCTTAAAGCGGGGTTCCACCCGCAATTTTTTATTTTTTTTTAATAGTCAGCAGCTACAAACACTGTAGCTGCTAACTTTTAATAAGGACACTTACCTGTCCTAGGCGCCTGCGAAGTCGCCCCCCCCGAGGCCGATCGCTTGATCGCGGCAGGTCCCCGCGCTGCCATCCTCACTAAGGGAAACAGGCAGTGAAGCCTTGCGGCTTCACTCCCAGTTTCCTACTACGCATGTGCAAGTCGTGCGACGCTTTGTGAATGGGCCGGCTGCTCTCTGGGATACACACAGTTCCCAGAAGGCAGCGCGCCCCATTCCCCAGAAGACACCGCGAGTAGGACGAGGAAGAAGACCAGCCGCGGAAGATGAAGAGGCAGATTAGGGACTTCCACATAGCAACCGCTATTTCTGGTAAGTAAGAAAAAAAAATTTTATTTTTTTTTTTAGATTTATGGTAAAAAAAAAAATTCAGGGTGGAACTCCACTTTAAGTCCAGTTATTATGTGATGCAAGAGCCTCATAAGTGGAAAAAAAAAACAGAATTGGCTACCTGGTAACCTAATTTCGAGCAGTCTTCCAGGTCAACACGTGAGAGAGTGTAGCTCTTCCCACCTAATACAGGAGACACCAGGCTCAGGGACAATAAAAAAAAAACAAGTTCAGACTCACTGCCTCGCCTCAGCACAGAGCCATGCTATAGCGTACATTATACTGCACATTCCCAGCAGAGTATACACAAACGCTGACAGATCAATATCTTCAGCATGCCATCGCAGAATGTTTGGGTGCCCTTCAATAAATAGGTAGGGAGATACAAGCTGTTGGTGAAACCAGAGAACCGGTTTTCGCTTTCTGCAGATATAAGAAACCTGCACACAGTTCCGCGAATTTGACAGAAGGGATAAGAAATTGACTTTCTGGAGAAAAGCCAGACGGGTGTCAACTCTGTCCCCGTCCCCAGCAGGCATCTGTTTGTGAAGCCAGCTAGAAGCCATCATCATAGAGTACACATTCCTTTCTGTCAGTCCTTGGCATGCCATCGTAGAATGTTTGGATGTCCATCACCAGACGGGTAGATATGTTGTTAATAAACAAAAGAGAGATACAAGTTGATGCTGGAAACAGACCGAATTTTGTGATCTTCTAGGTCTACAGATATCGGACATTTAGACACAGATCAGAGAATCTGAGAGAAGTGCTACAGAATGGACTTTCTTGTGCAGAGCCAAACAGGTGTCAACTCTGCCATCCCATCTCTAGCATGCATCTGTTAGTGACAGAGGCGGCTCTCTAATTAGGCAAATTAGGCGGTCGCCTAAGGCCTCGCACTCACAGGGGCCTCGCGGCCGCCTAATTTGCCTGTGATCAATACTAATGTCGGCGTCATCGGATCTCTCTATTACCCCTCTCTTTCTCACCTCCACCCCTCTTTCATTGGCTTAATATGTCTGATGGGTGAGGAGGGTGCCCTGAAAGTGGTGCTGAACACCTGTGTGCTAGATCCGTGCATTTTCTGCAGCCATTTTTCTTGCTTGAATTATTTTTCCCATTATGGGCGTGAGTGGGGCCTCGTGTCTAAGTTTTGCCTAAGGCCTCACAAAGCCTAGAGCTGCCTCTGGTTAGTGAGTCCACTGGGGAGGTTTGAGTCTCAGCAACACCCCTATGATGCAAGGAGAAGAAAAAAAGACCAACGGTCACTGGGAGGGAGAATGGGACAGGAACGCATGGACAGCAATAAATACTTTACTGCCATTATCAGTGGAATAAGTGCCCCCATTGTAAGATTTCTCCTCTATTCCTGTTTTAGTGACAACTCGAAACTTTGTACTTTTGTTAAATTTTTGCCTCTGTGAGAATAGTCACTAAGATAAATAGAGAGGATAAATCTTCCAAGACAACAATAAAAATCCCAGACAACAATAAAAACCCTGTTCTGATTGAATTATCCCTATCTCACATTTAGCTTGGCCAGGCTATAGCCATCTTGAGCTGAATTGATAGTTCTGATTGCTGTTGATTTCCCCCTAGATTCTGGTCATTGCTTGCTGTTGGGCAGTGTCCCTGGTAAAAATGTAAGAAGATCCAGTTGCCTGAGTTATGAATTTTTATGTCTTACTAACCAACCTCCAAGAGGTGTATTTAGGGTGACCACATTTCAAAACTGCCACTCCTTCACAAAAAAAAAAAAGATGCTTTTTGATACCTGCCAATTTTAATGGCTTATATGCAAGTAATTGGCCATAATAGGGGTATAGGGGTCCGGGTACTGCCTTGGGGGACATGTATCAATGCAAAAAATTATTGTTTTTTCAGGAGCAGTAATTATAATTATGCTTAAAGTGCAAAAAAAATAAAAAATGAACAATTCCTCTAAATATAGTGCCTGGGGGTCCCCTTAGTCTGCCTGTAAAGTGGCGCATGGTACCATGCTGCAGAAAAAATGAAATTTCTAAAAAAAAATAGTCAAATCATATTTAAATTGACTCACGGTTGCAATTGCCGGTACCTAACTATTGAAAAAAAAAACGTAGTGACCCCCCCCCCAGTCCATACCAGACCCCTCTGGCTCTACCCCCCCACCCCAAAGCACCTTGTCCCCATCTTACCCTGGCCGGTGGTTGTGGTGGCATGCAGGCAGGGAGGTTATCAGAACCTGGAAACCCCCAAAGGGTCTGGAATAGACTAGAGGAGGGGGACCCCACGCCGGTTTTTTTTTTTAGTTTTTTTTTTTATTGCCAGCTTTTTTTTTAATTATTATTATTCAGCTGTCAGCGAGAAGCCCATTGACAGCTGATGACTCATTAGTTGTTAAGGACGCCGGCTTCCCAGCCCCGCTCCTTAACAACCAGCTTTTACTGCGCCCTGGTTGGATGCAGTGCATTGCAGGGCATTTGGCGGGGCGAACACCCTGGTCTGGGCAACAAGACAGTTGGCTCATCGAGTGGCTGTGTCAGTTTAATTCCGGGACACTGTATTGTCCTGGAATGAAGGTGCCCGGGACCCGGGACAGAACTGCAAAATGCGGGACTGTCCCGGGCAATCCAGGACACGTGGTCACCCTAGTGTATTGACCGTGGTGCATGCTGGGGAGGGAATACATATTTGTCTCCCTTGTTTTCCCTGACCTCCCAGACCTGTTTTAGAAATACATGATCTTGAGAAAGGCAAGCCTAAGGCTGGGGCCTAAAGCTTGCACTACCTGGCTGAAGGTGTTGTTCAGGATAGGAGCACCAGTTGTAGTGTCTGTAGAAGATGGATACAACCTTGAACTGCACAGAAAGTTTGATGGCTCCTCCAGGGAGTTTGTATTATTGCTTTAAAGTGGTTGTAAAGGCTGAAGGTTTTTTACCTTCATGCATTCTATGCATGAAGGTAAAAAACATTCAGTGTGCAGCTTCCCCCTGGGCCCCCTCCTAATACTTACCAAAGCCCAATCTCGAACCAGCGATGTGCACAAGACCCTAGTCTCTCCCGGGTCTCTCCCTCCTGATTGGCTGAGATGCAGGAACAATTGGCTCCCGCTGCTGTCAATCACAGCCAGTGAGGGGGGAGCGTGGGGCTGAGCCATGCTCTCTGTGTCTCATGGATGGAGAGAGACGTCTCGGAAACGAGCATGTATGAGCACCCCCACAGCAAGTGGCTTGCTATGAGGGCACTCGGCAAGGGGGGGGGGGGGATTGGAGATGCTCTGTGAAAAATAACTGTACAGAGGAGGTAAGTATAACACGTTTGTTATTTTTTTTTATTAAAAAATTTGCTTTACAATCAATTTAAAGTCCAATAAATACAGAGTGCTGATCTGGACTTAAAAGCCCTTTGTTTGTTTTGACTGCAAGTAGGTTTTGGAGTCTATGTATTTTTCTCCTTAGTAGTCTGTTCCCTAATTCTCTCTCCCTAGAGTTGATCTGAATAAACTCTACAGAACCTCCAAAGATACACCATTGAGGTGAAATGACAACTCACCTGACCTCCTAGGAGTTTCTTACAGCCTTTACGGCAGCCCTTCTCAACTAGGGTTTCTCCACAGGTTGCTTCGGGTTCTTTGATCAATGAGCAATTTCTCCCTCTCATCTATGTTATCAGTGACAGAAGTGATCTTTTCATCTATCTGTAAGGGAAGCATTCTCACTTCCTACTGACCCCACCAGTGTAAGGAGCATTCCTGTTACTGACCACCAATATAATGGAGCCCTTCTCTACTGACCACCAGTGTAAGGAGCATTCCTGTTACTGACCACCAATATAATGGAGCCCTTCTCTACTGACCACCAGTGTAAGGAGCATTCCTGTTACTGACCGCCAATATAATGGAGCCCTTCTCTACTGACCACCAGTGTAAGGAGCATTCCTGTTACTGACCGCCAATATAATGGAGCCCTTCTCTACTGACCTCCAGGGTAAGGAGCATTCCTGTTACTGACCACCAATATAATGGAGCCCTTCTCTACTGACCACCAGTGTAAGGAGCATTCCTGTTACTGACCACCAATATAATGGAGCCCTTCTCTACTGACCACCAGTGTAAGGAGCATTCCTGTTACTGACCGCCAATATAATGGAGCCCTTCTCTACTGACCACCAGTGTAAGGAGCATTCCTGTTACTGACCGCCAATATAATGGAGCCCTTCTCTACTGACCACCAGTGTAAGGAGCATTCCTGTTACTGACCGCCAATATAATGGAGCCTTTCTCTACTGACCTCCAGTGTAAGGAGCATTCCTGTTACTGACCGCCAATATAATGGAGCCCTTCTCTACTGACCACCAGTGTAAGGAGCATTCCTGTTACTGACCACCAATATAATGGAGCCCTTCTCTACTGACCACCAGTGTAAGGAGCATTCCTGTTACTGACCGCCAATATAATGGAGCCCTTCTCTACTGACCTCCAGTGTAAGGAGCATTCCTGTTACTGACCGCCAATATAATGGAGCCCTTCTCTACTGACCACCAGTGTAAGGAGCATTCCTGTTACTGACCGCCAATATAATGGAGCCCTTCTCTACTGACCACCAGTGTAAGGAGCATTCCTGTTACTGACCACCAATATAATGGAGCCCTTCTCTACTGACTACCAGTTTAGGAGGGGCAGTCTCCACTGTATCCCAATGTAAAGGAGCACTTCACTTAACACTAATGTAGGGGACCATACACTGACCACCAATATAAGAGGACATTTACCCCCTGATTACCAGTGTGAAGGAGTACTACAATTTTCATTTTCTTCTGCTCATTGTTACTTGTTTCATTCCCTCATTATTATTTTATTACTAATACAGAAAAAAAGCCCAGGAAAGACCAACATCCAGTTTGTTCAAATGGGGTTGATCAATTTCATTATACTGGACATGAAAAATATTTTCCGAAGAATTTAACCTATACAAATACCTTAGATTATTGCAAATGTCTACAGGTATACTTCTCAGGAGTATTTTGAGAACTCTGAATAGTCATACTGAGCTAGCTGTCACACCTCTGCTGTAGGCAGCCAAAGCCATGGCTGACTCAACCTACACATAAGTTCAACAACCTTATCCAGCTGATTGTTTATTTAATCAGCTGTGTGAGGTATGATGAACAGATCTATAACCAGACACTTGCGATCATTCAGTAGCTATGATGCAGAATCCCAGCAAAAACATCTGGTTTTGCTAAAGTTAACCCCTTCACACCACTTCCGTGTGACCCTTTAGGTGGGCTTTGATGCAGGGAGGTGGAGAGCTGTAACGTGATCAAGAGTCCATCACACTGGCTTCCGATCAGAAGCCGTGACTGAGAGCTTGGTCAGTCCTAAGAGCATGTAGTAAGCGCTAAACGATCGCTTAGTGATAGTGGTGCTAGGGGGTGAAAGGGTTACCTGGGGGGCGATCAAGGTTTTAAACCTTTATTAGGGGGGGGGGTTAGGAGGCTACCCTGGACCTACACTAACTGCCCTGACACTTTTACAGTTACAAATGTCACTGTTTGCAGTGATCAGTAAATAAATGATCACTGCAATCAGCATACCTCCCAACTTTCGATCGCGGGGGGGGGGGGGTGCCTCCGAGCACTGTTTTGACCACCAATCTGGGGGGGGGGCTTACCTGCTGGTTGCTGTTTCCTCCTCTTCATGCTTCCTGCTGTGCGGGAAAAATGACACTCTCGCGGGACTGCGGGTAGGAGGAGTCTATGCGGGTAAAACCCGCAGAATCCGTGCCAGTTGGGAGGTATGCAATCAGTGACACTGTGACTGGGGGCTGGGGGGTGATCTGGGGGTGACTGGGGGGGGGGTGATCATGTTCCTATGTGTGCTGGTGTCAGTGTAGTGTTTGTGCACTAACCTGTGTGTCTTCTCTCTACGGCGCTCTGGTATGTGTGAGCGCCGCAGGGAGAGATGACATCACTTCCTCTGCCTGTGTTTAC
The DNA here is from genome assembly GCA_029206835.1 of Rana muscosa. Lineage (NCBI taxonomy): Eukaryota > Metazoa > Chordata > Amphibia > Anura > Ranidae > Rana > Rana muscosa. The sequence goes on along the minus strand of CM055127.1, from coordinate 153,913,183 downwards.
ATTACACAGGCAGAGAAAGCATCTCATTCGCCGGGAGCGATCGTAAGGGGGTGGCCAGAAACCAATGGCCGCTCCCTCATCACCGATCGCTCCCGGAGCGATACCGACCGCTCACTGTACCGAAGGGGCTTCCGATCGGACCCCCCACCCATACGAAGGCAGTTACGTACAGGTACGTGATTGTGCCTGTCCGTGCCATTTTGCCGACGTATAATTACAGTGAGCGGTCGTTAAGTGGTTAAGCACACAACCTCAGACTGCCGTGGACGCATATGTACAGTGGCTGGGCATTAAGGCCCACTTCGTTACACAATTAAGAAGACATTAACATTTCCCGAAATAAATATCAGGGTGCCATTGCTGACCTCATTCATAAGTGAAAATTTACTTTGCAAAGTGAGCATTCTCTATGTCTTTAGTAAATCAGGGTCTCAAAAGACAGACGGCAAAATAAACATTACAGATGCTATAAAGGAGGAACACTTGAAATAATCCTAAAATTGCAGGAAACCCTTACTAAAAATTATTGCATCTACATTTCACAGTAAAATAGCATGATCAGTAAGCTGTTCAAAGTTATAAATAAAACAATAAAGAAAATAGTGTACCTAGAATATTTGAAACCCACAGCCAGAGCTCAGACCCAGAGAGACTTTGTAATAAAAAAAAAACAGTGCTTAGACTAGGACCGTCATGGAGGTAAAGAACCCTTTGTATAACCAGGTGAATGTAGACCCTAAAAGAGGCAGAGGCACGGAGTCCAGGGAACCACCAGTGTTTACCAGAACACCCTGCCAGGGATGATGGGCTTTGCTGAAGATGGCTCCGAGTTTGTGACCCACGGTTACATTTGGACTGGCAACAACCGACAGTGGGCAGACGGATAGGAGGTTTCGAGGAGAAGTAGGCAATGGTCATAAACTGGTATCAGAACTGGAACAGAGATCATGGGTACAGGACACCCAGGCACAGATTTAAATAGCTATCCTGGTTTATTGACAATGGAAGGGACTCGCTAAACAAGGAGCATGGAGATCTTGAAGGGGAGCCCAGGTACATTTTTTGGACCGTGACCCTTCCAATAAACAGGGTAGTGGAGTTTCTCTCCGAACACCCTAGAGTTCAAAATTTCTTCTCCTTCATACTCCTCTGCTACATCAACATAGTCAGACCCTGGAGGTGTGGAATGCAGAAGAACTGTTGGAGCTCCAGTCTCCCCCCAAAAATTGAAACGTCAGCATCAACAAATACTGACATAATATATACCGACAATATAAGTACACTTACCTGTCCAGGGTTCCAGTACTGTTCTCACCTGAGCCGATTCTTCAATGAGCTTCAGTTCCAGGTGCCGGCATCTTTCCACTGCACATGTGCGAGCCGCGTTGCACTTTTTGAATGGTCCCACAGTCTTCTGGGACCTGTGATGTGTTAAGGGAGGGGGGTGGGGAGGAGAACATCTGCTCAAATATGGGTGAATGTGGGAGCAGGTATTTGTCAAAACCAGGTACCCGCCTCCCCCCCCCAAAAAAAATGACAACTGTTATAAGAGGAGGTGGGGAGGAGGCAAGCAAGCGGAGCTTCTCTTTTTGGGTGAGGTTTCACTTTAAGCATTTCAAGTTTGAATCAAGAAACAGATTCAATTAATTGTGAATACGGAGAGAAAGAGGTCATGTAAGTTTACAGGTGACTGGGTTAATTTTGGCTAACAAAGGGCTCTTTCACACGGAGGTCCGTTCAGGTCCGCCTGTCAGTTTTTTAGGCGGACCTGAAACGGATCCTCCATGCACCCCTATGGAAGCACGGATGTCAGCGGTGACATGTCCGCTAACATCCGCTCCGCTCCGAAAAAGTGTGACGGAGGAAAATCCCATTTTTCCTTCCGTCTGCGGAGCGGATCGGATGACAACGGACTCTACGGTCCGTCGTCATCCGATTCCCCATAGGGGAGAGCGGCGCTCTGACAGGGCGGTCCCTGCACAGTGTGCGGGGACCGCCCAGTCATCCGTCGGCTCAGCGGGGATCAACGGAGCGATCCCCGCTGAGCAAGCGGAGCTTCACGGGGCGGATCTTCACGGATCCGCCCCGTGTAAAAGAGGCCTAAGTGTAGAGACCGATAAATCTGGGTGTGAACTTAGGTGAAGGCATCTTCACATGGATGTGATTGGTGGAGATCCAAATTTTATTTCTAGATAAACATCTACTAAAGTTTTAGAGCCAATCTATGTTTTTTATCAGCCCAGTTCTCCCTTGAGCTGAAAGCTGAAGGGTTAAGGGAACCTTTTCGAAAAGTTGTTGCAGGTTGGCGTCAATTAACCAGACTATCAGCTATTTCAGAAGAGGAGGTTTACAATGACAGCTTACATACAGTATTTCCCTACTGGAAGAAATCAAAGCACTATTTTGCATGGGCGTCCACTGAACTTTTTTCGGGGGGGGGGGGGGGCATAATTTTAAGGTCATCCATGCTCGGTCCCTTTTTGACAATGTCATGAAGGGGAGGGGCTTTGTCATTATCACATAAAGCGCAGGCATGCAAAGGTTTGAGAAGCCTGATGCAACTATCAAGCAACTAGCAGCGCCCCTGCTCCATTTACCAGAGAACTCGGCAGCGGCGCCGTGAAAGGGAGAGAAGAGCTGCGGGCTGTCTGTATATCTCCCCCGATCGCTCCCACCCCCCTTTCTGTCAGCCAAAAAGAGAGAGAGAGAGAGAGAGCAGCTCTAATTAAATTTGCCGCGCCGCCGCCTTGCTTCCTGCTCGCTGCCTGTTTTCCTCCCTGAGAATCACGGCACTGGATTCCAGGGGGGGGGGGGCAAACGCCCTCCCTTGCCCTATGGAGCGGACGCCCATGCTATTTTGCCATAGGTCAAGGAATGCAATGTTCCTTTAAAATACCTGAGATACTTTATATTAAGATGCTTCAAAAGGCTTTTATCCAAACCAGCACATTCCCGTTCCTTACACTGCAGAGTTCACTGAAAGGGTTTTATCCTTGCTTTGAAAATCTTCATGTTGCACATAGATGAGTAATAAAAAAAAAAGAAGATGAAACATAGACTCAGAGTTGTGTTTTCAAAAAGGAGTGATTATTCTCTGCATGCCTTATAGACGTCTTTCCTACGCACAATGCCACTGCTGAACCAGCTTTTTAGTTGACATGAACACTTCCTTTATGTTCCTCTGGTCATCACGGCAGTGTGAGGAGCTTGTGGTTGGGAGTAAGCTGCATGTTCTAAGCTTTGATGAGCTGGTCACATTGAGTCAACTGATCAAGTATTTCTCAATAATATAACGCATAAAAGATTAAAGTGTATGTGATGTCAAAACGTTTTTTTTTGTTTTTTGTCTTCTCTCTTTGTCTCCATGGTCATGGTCACAGGGAGAAAACGTGGTGGGAAATACAAACTTTTGAGTTGTCAACCAGAATCGGAGGTGAGAGGAAAAATCTTCCACTGGGGACACATGTTCTATTGACAACTGTTTAATTAGGAGGGGATTTCTGGCTGTATGCTGACAACACAAGTAAAGGAAAAAGTCCTCAATGGGGAAAAGATGGCAGAAAATGTTTGCGTTTTAATGATTCTGTAATCCCTGACCTTTCCATTCTCTATCGAGAATAAAAAAAATTGGACTTAGATGTGATTTAAAGGGGAAGCCTATTTATGTTGTAAATAACTGGTAATTGTGTATAATGATGGTTTACATCCATTTACGTTCTATAACTGTGAGCTGCAGAGGTATGTGCGCTAAAACCTTAGCAATCACCTTCCATGCAGAGCGCAAGTTTCTATAGAAGGCATTTAATGGATAGGAGGAGGAGCTACTGTTGGATGAACTGCATTGTGTGTAATATAAATCACAGAAAATGAAAGAAATTGGGGCAAAGTATATACCTCCAATAGTAAATACAAACAAATTAAAATATCATACATTTTTAATGTGTACAAAAATATAAAATCATATTTATTACAAATATATTCTAAAAAGCAAGGTCAGTGAATGATACCAACACCTTATTTCAAAAACATCCCATTTAGAATGTTGACAGAGTTAGCTGAAGTAGGGTCAGGGTCGACGCCTTTCGTGGGACACCCTCCTTCCTCAGGACTTCTCAGACCTCTTTCGTATCCGCATTTGACAAATGTACAATTGAAAACTAAGAACAAACAAAACATTAAATTATTATTGAATCATCATAAATAATGACAACAATAATATTGTGCAATCACAAAGGGTATCAGCCCATCATGGTGCGGAAGGGATCAGCCAATATCTGATGTCTTAATGAATTGAATATATATATATATTGTGAGGGGGTTAGCTCGGCAGCGGGTATGTGTGACCCCCGGGATGGGCTCCCCACCCAAAAACAGGCCCAGCAGACGGAGGTTGTGGTTTTCAAAATCAAAAAGGTGCGGTTTATTTTCTATTTACAGTGACAAAAACACAGCAAGGCAAAAAAAACATAAACAAAATAAATCCTGGTCAACTTGACCTCTGACTAAACATACAGGTTTCCTAACTAACAACTGGGATCAGCCTAGTGCTGTCCTAGTCCCTAAGTCCCTGGTTTTAAATGTCCAAGCAAAATATAGCCACACAGGCTTTCTCTCACCGCACAGGGGTTCACTCTCCCTAGACAGTCCACACAGGTCTGGTTCCAGGCATGAGCTAACATCTAATGAAGCTGGGCTTTCTTATAGAGGCCTAAATGAGCTGACAAGGTTCAGCTGGTCTCATCAACTCCCTGTCTGCACGACGCCCAGCCCTCTCCCTAGAGGTATGAGTCATCCATGAGCACACTAGCCTTATACAACTCTCCACCTAGTTGTACAAATCGGCGTAAAGCCTGAATCTGGGCGAAATATATCTACCCCCCTGGATGCAACCAGGTGACTTTACCTTCCTGCTGTCACATACCCCCCCCTCTTGTTTTAACCTCGGGGTTGGAACACCAGCAATCAGGCATTCATGTACTCGAGACAAAGCATCCACATTCCCCATTTGAACGCCAGGGCGATGCTTTACTGTGAAGTTGAATTCCTGGAGGGCCAGGAACCACCTATTCACTCTTCTATTTGTTTCCTTGTTTTGAGCCATCCACTTTAACGGAGCGTGATCCGTAACCATGTCAAAGTGCCTACCTAGCAGGTAGTACCGAAGGGAATCTAGAGCCCACTTCACCGCTAAACACTCCTTTTCAACGGTGGCGTAATTTACCTCATGGGACTTCAACTTCCTGCTGAGGTAAATGACTGGGTGCTCTTCCCCGTTCCAGACCTGGGACAATACTGCTCCTAACCCCACATCTGACGCATCACTTTGTACGACAAAGTCTCTAGAGAAGTCGGGTGAGTACAACACTGGCTGGCTACATAAGGCTTGTTTCAAGAATTGGAATGCTGCCTCAGCCTCGGGGGTCCATTTAATCATGACCGACCCTTTCCCCTTCGTCAGGTTGGTTAGGGGCACAGCCTTAGAAGCAAAGTGGGGAATGAATCGCCGATAATACCCAGTGATTCCCAGAAAGGCTCGTACCTGCTTCTTGCTGTTGGGACGTGGCCAACTCTGGATGGCCTCGACTTTGTTGAGTTGGGGTTTTATTACTCCCCTCCCAATGGTGTACCCAAGATATTTGGCCTCCTCCTGCCCAATGGTACACTTCTTGGGGTTAGCCGTAAACCCTGCTTCCCGAACAGAGTCCAGGACTGCTTGCACTTTTGGCAGATGTGAGGCCCAATCTGTGCTATGGACAATTATGTCATCCAGGTAAGCCGCAGCATACTTCCGATGGGGCCTCAGCATCTGGTCCATTTTCCGCTGGAATGTGGCCGGCGCATTCTGTAACCCGAACGGCATTCTTTTATATTGGAACGCCCCGTCTGGGGTTACAAATGCGGTTTTCTCTTTGGCCGACTTGGCCAGGGGGATTTGCCAATACCCTTTTGTGAGGTCAAGAGTCGTCATGTATGGGGCTGTTCCCAGCCGGTCGATCAACTCATCTATACGTGGCATGGGGTAGGTGTCAAATTTTGTAACTTTGTTCAACTGACGAAAATCGTTACAAAATCGCCAGCTCCCATCCGGTTTAGGCACCAACACGATGGGACTAGACCAATCACTTTGGGACTCCTCTATCACCCCTAAGTTCAGCATTTTCTGTACTTCCTCCCGTATTGCCTCCCGTCGGGCCTCTGGGATCCGATAGGGTTTTAACTTCACCCTTTCACCGGGCGGGGTAATAATGTCATGCTCTACCCCAGATGTTTGTCCCGGCAGCTCAGAGAATACCTCCTTGTTGCGAAGCACAAACTCCTTAACCTCCTGTTGTTGGGGTTGTGACAAGGTGGCTGCGATTCCAACCTCAGGAATCACGCAACCAGTTTGAGCTGGTGACCAAGTGTCTGCGACTAGGGACTCTCTATCCCTCCAGGCTTTCAACAGATTAACGTGATAGATCTGTTCGGGCTTTCGCCTTCCTGGTTGTCTGACCTTGTAATTCACTTCGCTCACTTTTTCCATTATCTCGTAGGGGCCTTGCCATTTGGCAAGGAATTTACTTTCAACCGTAGGGACAAGTACCAATATCCTATCCCCCGGGGAAAAGGTACGGGTCTTGGCTCCACGGTTGTACACTCTCTGCTGTGCCAACTGCGCTTGGGCCAAATGTTCCTTCACGATGGGCATTACCTGTGCAATTCGATCTTGCATCAGGGCAACATGCTCAATCACACTCCTGTGGGGAGAACTCTCACTTTCCCAAGTTTCCTTGGCAATATCCAACAGCCCTCTTGGGTGTCTCCCATACAGTAACTCAAAGGGGGAGAATCCCGTAGAGGATTGGGGCACCTCCCTAATAGCAAACATCAAATAAGGAAGTAGACAGTCCCAATCCCTTCCATCTCTATCCACCACTTTCTTCAACATTTGTTTTAGGGTTTTGTTGAATCTTTCAACCAGCCCATCGGTTTGGGGGTGATACACAGATGTACGCAATTGCGTCACTTTGAACAATTTACACAGCTCTTTCATAACCCGGGACATAAAGGGTGTACCTTGGTCCGTAAGCAGTTCTTTACAAATACCCACCCGGCTAAAAACAAGAGATAGCTCTTTGGCTATGGTTTTGGCCGAGGTATTTCTGAGAGGGATCGCTTCTGGATAACGGGTGGCATAGTCCATTATAACCAATATGTACTGGTGCCCCCTAGCGGACTTGATTATAGGACCTACCAAATCCATTGCGATTCTCTCAAACGGGACCTCAATGATGGGTAGAGGGACCAGCGGGCTACGGAAATGTGGCATCGGGGCCGACCTCTGACACACAGGGCAGGAGGAACAATAATTTTCTATGTCCTTCATCACCCCAGGCCAATAGAATCTCTGTAATACCCTCTCTCGGGTTTTCTCTGTCCCCAGATGACCTCCAAGAATGTGCCCATGGGCCAACTCCAACACCAACTTCCTGTAAGGTTTGGGCACCACAAGCTGCTCAACGGTTTCTTCTGCCCTTTTTGCCACCCGATACAGTAGGTCCTTCTCTACGCTGAAGTATGGGTAAGTGCCGGTATTATCTGGGTTCACTAACTCGCCATCTATTTTCACTACGTTTTCCCGTGCCTTTATTAGGGCGGGGTCTTTCAACTGTTCTGTGGCAAAGTTTTCCCTGTGAACCTCAAGATCAGAAAACTCCACAGACGGTAGGTTTTCGTCTGAGGAGGTGGGCTCCTCTCCAGTTTCTTGAGTCTCCCCTGCCAATACTGACAAGGGAAATTCCGGAGAGTCCTCACCACTCTCAGGGGAGTTCTGGCTATCACATTCCTGGTACATAGGGGCACCAGTGGGGGGCTCAGGATCATCCCACAGTTCCCAGAACTTCGGAAAATCCCTTCCCACAATGGCGTCATGCGGTAACTGAGATACTAAGCCCACTGGATGAGAGAGGGTACCTTTGGGGGTCTCGAAACACACTGTAGTCACTGGATACTCTCGGGTGTCCCCATGCACACAAATAACGGCTACCTTGCTATTCCCAGAGACCTCTGTTTTAACTAACTCAGCCTTTATCAGGGTCACAAGGCTACCTGAATCCAGCAATACCACAACATTTCTACCATTAATACACATTTTGCATAAATGTTTCTCAGTTCCCCGAATGGCAGTGCATGCGACTGTCGCACACAGCGACTGACGTCTGCCCGTCAGAAAGTCACACTGCATGGGTTCCTCCACAACCGGGCAATTTGCTGCAATATGTCCCGCTTGCCGGCAGCGGTAGCAAACGATCCTTCTTGCGGCCTCTTGAGCCGCTGATTTCCCAGGCTGTTCTCGCCAAACTTGGGGTAGAGCTCCCACCCTCTCACTCTCTCCACCCTCACCCCTTGGAATCCTCTTATCCGCCCCTGGGGATGGTCTGGTCTTAGGGTGGAAAGTCCGAGTGTCTCTGGAAGAGGCCGTCAGGTTCTCTGTAGCCAAGTATTTCTCCACACGATCCACAAGACCATCGGCCGTCTCTGGGTCTCCATGGCTTACCCACTTTTGGATGGCAGTAGGAAGAGCTCTCAAAAACCGATCCATTACAACACGTTCCACAATCTTTGGTGCGGACAAAGTCTCTGGCTGTAGCCACTTTCTGCTCAGGTGAATGAGATCATACATTTGAGACCTGGGGGGTTTTCCAAGCTGGAAAGTCCAGTTATGCACACGCTGAGCCCGGACAGCCAGGGTGACACCCAGCCTTGCCAATATTTCAGCTTTTAGCATCACATAGTCTTTTGCTTGGTTAGGCTCTAGGTCATAGTAAGCTTTCTGCGATTCACCAGTTAACAGAGGAGCCACTAGTCCAGCCCACTGCTCCTCAGGCCACTTTTCTCTTTCAGCGGTCCTTTCAAATGTGGTCAAAAATACCTCTGGATCATCCTCTCCAGTCATTTTTGTCAATAAACGACTCACCCCAAAGGACGCGGTATTAGTGGGACGGCTTTCCTCACTGGTCTGCGGACGTTGCTGCATTACTGCTTCCATCTGTTGTTGTAGTCTCTGCTCTTGCTTCTGCAACAGGTCTATGAAGCGGGCCTCAGATTGCTGTTGGGCTTGTTGCTGAGCCTCCAGACTCTGTTGTAAAGTTGCAAGGCTCTGTTGATGAGCTTGCTGCTGGGCTGCAAGGCTCCTTTGCAAACCTGCATTTGTCTGCTGTTGATTGGCATTTGCTAGAGCCAGCTGTTTCAGTATCTCCTCCATGCTGGCTTAAAAAAAAACTGCCACTGGTTCTCCACCAACTGTGAGGGGGTTAGCTCGGCAGCGGGTATGTGTGACCCCCGGGATGGGCTCCCCACCCAAAAACAGGCCCAGCAGACGGAGGTTGTGGTTTTCAAAATCAAAAAGGTGCGGTTTATTTTCTATTTACAGTGACAAAAACACAGCAAGGCAAAAAAAACATAAACAAAATAAATCCTGGTCAACTTGACCTCTGACTAAACATACAGGTTTCCTAACTAACAACTGGGATCAGCCTAGTGCTGTCCTAGTCCCTAAGTCCCTGGTTTTAAATGTCCAAGCAAAATATAGCCACACAGGCTTTCTCTCACCGCACAGGGGTTCACTCTCCCTAGACAGTCCACACAGGTCTGGTTCCAGGCATGAGCTAACATCTAATGAAGCTGGGCTTTCTTATAGAGGCCTAAATGAGCTGACAAGGTTCAGCTGGTCTCATCAACTCCCTGTCTGCACGACGCCCAGCCCTCTCCCTAGAGGTATGAGTCATCCATGAGCACACTAGCCTTATACAACTCTCCACCTAGTTGTACAAATCGGCGTAAAGCCTGAATCTGGGCGAAATATATCTACCCCCCTGGATGCAACCAGGTGACTTTACCTTCCTGCTGTCACAATATATATATATATATATATATATATATATATATATATACATTGCCTTGAAAAAGAAAAATATTCATACTCCTTGAAATGTTCCACATTTTGTCATGTTCCAACCAAAAACGTAAATGTATTTTATTGGGATTTTATGTGATAGGCCAACACAAAGTGGCACATACGGTAATTGTGAAGTGGAAGGAAAATGATAAATGGTTTTCAAAATCTTTTACAAATAAATAAAAATAAAAGTGTGGGGTACATTTATATTCAGCCCCCCGGAGTCAATACTTTGTAGAACCGCCTTTCACTGCAATTACAGCTGCAAGTCTTTTTGGGGATGTCTCTACCAGCTTTGCACATCTAGAGAGACATTTTTGCCCATTCTTCTGCAAAATATCTCAAGCTCTGTCAGATTGGATGGAGAGCGTCTGTGACCAGCAATTTTCAAGTCTTGCTACAGATTCTGAGGTGGATTCAGGTCTGGACTTTGACTGGGCCATTCTGAAGGCCCCTACATACGATCGGATTTTATGTCAATAATTGTCTGATGGACGTGTTGTGTCGGATAATCCGACCGTGTGTATGCTCCATCAGACAATTGTTGGCGGAATTAACGGCAACAAATTTTGGCTGTTCATGCTCACCAACTGTCTGACCATAAATGTGTTACGTCGGATTATCCGATTGTGTGTACACAAGTCCCTCGGACTAAAATCCGAAGTACAAACACGCATGCTCCGAACCAATGCTAACCATCAGACAACATTAGCAGAAGTTTCCCAAAGGGTGGCGCTAAAGAGCAGAAAAACCACGTAGTTTTGTGAATGTTGGCTGAAGAAGTTCTGCCGTCTGTATGCAGAACAAGTTCACGGCCAACGCACATCAGACAAAAATCCACGGATTTGTCTGATGGAAGTCCGATCGTGTGTATGAGGCTTGACACATGAATATGCTTTGATGTAAACCATTCCATTGTAACTCTGGCTGTATGTTTAGGGTCGTTGTCCTGCTGGAAGGTGAACCTCCGCCCCAGTCTCAAGTCTTTTGCAGACTCTAAAGCCTTGGTTTCTACGCAGCGGGGCGGTCCCAGCAATCAATCACTCACCTTTAATGTAAACAGTCCCACCCATTGTCCAGGGCTGCAGTGCTTCTCATCTTGTGTGAATAAGGTAGGGCTCTGTGGGGAGAGGGGAGTGCTGTGCTGTTATTAGGACAGTCTACTATCGAAGGGGGTCTGTGATGGGGGGGTCAGTCGGTGATGGGGGGGCCATTCTGTGATGGGGAGGTTAGTCTGTATTGGGGAGGTCAGTCTGTAATGGAGGTCAGTCTGTAATGGGGGTCAGTCAATAAAAAAGGGGGGTCAGTCTGTGATGGGGGCTAGTCTGTGTAGGGGGGGCCAGTCTGTGATGGGGGTCAGTCTGTGATGGGGGGAGCAGTCTGGGATGGGGGGAGCAGTCTGGGATGGGGGGCATTCTGTGATGGGAAGATCTGTCTGTGATGGGGGGGGGCAGTCTGTGATAAGGAGGTCAGTCTGTAATGGGGAGGTCAGTCAATAAAAAGGGGGAGTCAGTCTGTGATGGGGGCCAGTCTGTGATGGGGGTCAGTCTGATGGAGGGGTCAGTCTGTGATGAGGGGGTCAGTCTGTGATGGGGGCCAGTCTGTGATGAGGGGCCTGTAAAGTGCATAGGAGGCTGCGATGTGGAGGATATCATGTGGCGTCATAGCACCAATATGACACTCGGACCTCCGCTAGAAGAAATTTTTTCTGACCAGACCCACGTGAATTTTAATTTACTACCCCTGGTCTGTCAAATAAATTCCCAATAAAATACATTTACGTTTTTGGTTGTAACATGACAATATGTGGAAAATTATATATATGTAGCAATAGCCCCTAGAGGGCCGCTGATTAGTTTTGGGTTTTGCACGTTACCTCTTTCAGCTGCGTTGTCTGGATAGGAAAGTCTGTAGTAATGCAATTTCCACACAGATGTAAAACCTCAAATTGTTAGGCTTTATTTTCTTTTGCAATTAACGTTGAGAAAGTAGAAGGTATAGAAGAGCAGGGGAAGGTTCAGGCACTCGCCACGAAATGTCACAGTGTCAGTGCAAAATCACTCCCCACTCTCAATGTCAGAGCGGACATTGATCACCCGGATAGTCCTCTCACAGGGCCCAGCAGCCGGGATGACACACAAATCAACGGCGGGACAACCTCCGCCTCAGACCTTTAGAATTAGATGAAGGATTAAATGAAAGGATAGTCAGGGAACCCGCTGCCACAGGATTTCCCCGCCCCAGACTTCCAGCCGTACAGTCAATGAGCCTTTAAGCCGTATCAGAAAACTGTAGGGGTTGTAATATAGTGAATCCTTAATGAAGTTTCCAGGCCTCTCCCGAGACAGCGGTAAGTTGCCGGTCTCCTCCGGGTAGATATTCCCCTGGTCTCCTTCACTAAGATGCTTCCTCCCCATTTGGATGGACAGCTTGGGATTACTTTTTCTGGATGTAGGCCCCAGCCAGGTTAGCTGGGCCTACTAGACAGCGATGCAGCCTCGGGCCAGAGTGGCCCCGAGACCAAAACCACACACATACCTCGAGCCCTGAGGGCCACGAGGCGAAGAAAGACCCCAATCAATGGCGTCTGCCCCTTAAGTATCCCTTCCCAGCAGGCACAGTGGGTTCACCACTCCCCCTGTACCGTTGCCGAGAAGGGCCACTCAACGCACCATGGCTTACCCATGTTCCAACAGGTGCCTGAGGTGGTAACGCCACCTACGGGCAATAAGGGAAAACTACTATCGGGCAAACCACAGCTAAAACAGAGGCAAAACAAGTTGTAATTCAAACGTCTGAGCCCAACTACTGGCTCAGACATCCCTTTAAATTTAAATAGCGTCCCAACCATTTGGGATGGGCGCTACATATATAATTATCTCAAAGGCAAACTCATTAAAAATCCCCCAAATAGGATATGAAGGTACTATGTTCCTAAGTTTTTGGTTTTTAATTCTGAGCAGCAGAAGCATTTGCTGAAGGTTGCAAATAAATTTCTAGCAGAGGAGCTGGTTACTCCTTCTATAGGATATTCATGTCTCTATGAAAATAAATGCCTTCCTATTTGTATTCCATTTAAAAGTTAGTTTACATTGCTCTCAAACTATATTTAAAAAATTTTTTTGGCTAGGTGAAAGAACTAGGTCAACACAGTACAAACAAGAACCCATGCACTATTACTTCTGAAAAGCTTAAAACCAACTTTATTGATCCATCATAAATCAGGACACACTACCCACAACTCTCTCTGACACATTCTGCCCACTACTTGGGCTTCACTATAGATGAAGCTCCAGTAGGGGGCGAAACATGTCATATAGAGGTGTAGGTGGAGTGCCATTATTCCTCCTGGATCACTAAAGTTAGTTTTAGGCTTTTCGGAAGTAATGGTGTTCAGCTTCATGTTTATACTGTCTTGTTTCGGGATTGACTGATCTCGGAGATATCTACACCCATGGCTGTGATAAGGACCTTATGTGTGTAAGATTTTATGTCCTCTTCACTTCCTGTCCCAAAGACACAACAGAAAGTGAGAGGAAATCTCTCCAAAATGAAAGGGATTTCTTCTTAGTTAACACCAGAACAGGTGTTCCCATTTAAAAAAATTCATTTTTTTGAAGGGATTTCCAACCACTATCTGTCTCAGTGATCGGTCACCAGGACAAATGGTGAAGGTAAACCCACTCAGTAGAAGCATAGAAAACAATAAAAACCTGATAGGGGTTCTAACTGTCTTACCACTTTACCCAAAACAACCAAACAAAAAGGTTGTGCATTATCTGCACTATATGGGAACTTGCTGAATTAGGACTACTGCTACCAAACCCTGACCCCTTCCCCTTCTCCCTTCCGGTTAGTTGGTAACCCCCAAAATGTGACAGCTGGTATTATGATATTCTTTTGAACCAGAAGAGTTCCATCATGTGTATAAACCCTTTAGTTCCTTAATTTACGTGTAGCGGGTCGTTACATTTAGGGGGAAGCATCTGAGTGGTAGCCAGGCTCAGATGTACCAATTGTTAGGTCTCAAGGGCCATTTCTATCCCTGGGAGATAGTACTGGTGGTTAAGTTCACTGGGGCCTATGGGTGGCGCTGTTGCCGTGGGTCCGGGTTGAACTGCAGTACGAGGTTGTGTCCTTTTTGTCCCCTCTCGGCAGCAGTACGGCGGGGCGGGGAACCTGCTGTGCCTGTCGGGAGAGGATATAAAAGTGGGTGGCCATCTTCCGGAGGGGTCGTCGGTTCCACGCTCAGGCACCTTAAGCCTGGGTGCGGGTGTGTCGCCTCTGGGTGCCCTAGGCCCGGAGGCCTGTCGGGTGGTCTCTGGGTGCTCTAGGCCCAGAGACGGAGCTGCTGTTCCATCACAGACACCTTCAGTCTGGGGTGAGGTACTTCGAGAGAGACCCGGGGCCCAGTATCTTCGACTGGGTCCCACAAGGGATCGAGGGCTCCTAGGGTGCCCCCTGGAAGTGGGTGCCAGAATCTAGGACGAGGAGGCCAGGGAGGTGACCCTTCCCGAAGACCCGGCACAGTATCGCTGGTGATGGTGGGGCCTCTGGTAACTCTCCGGATGGATGTCCTTTTCCCTGACAGGGGTCATTACTTCTAAGAAGGTAATTCATCGTGAATCTGGTCGGTGGCAGAGACCCAACAACCGGGCCTGTGGCAGAGGCCCTATTGACCTGGTCTGTGGCAGGGACCCCTCATGGTCGGTGGTAGCGACCATGCGCCAAGCCTGTTAGTGCTATTCAGAACAGGAGAAACCCAAATTTAAGTTTGTGCCTGGACCTCCTCCCACCTTATCTGACCCGTGTTTGTCTCAACCCGTCTGCTCTAAAAGAGACTGTTTATTGTGCAAGAAGGAACAAACAAGTGTTGGACCTTTCATTTGGTGTGGACAGTTGCTTACTGGGGAAAATTAAAGACTTGTTCTGATTACTGCAGCACTGGAGGCTTTTTTACACCAGTCGCAGGCAGGCCCGAGAAACTAACACCGCTCAACCTCCCTATTCAGGAGGGTACGGGATTGTGGTGCGGTGTGCCTCATTCTTTTCCTGCGGAGGAGCCAAGCAGAAGAAAAGCAGGTAAAGTCTGGGGTTGGTGCGCTACATACGTTTAATGCAGTTACAACATTTACTTTTGTGAGTAAGTACTTTTTTTTATCCTTTAATAAAGTGCTGCTGATAATGCATTAGGCGTTTGTGCCCTTTTTGTTTAATTTTGACCATACTTACCAAAGGCTTGCTTAATGCCATACGTCATAACTACATTCTTCATGATGAATTGAATTAAGCTGGAGTTATTTTTGTTTTCATCTTAACAAATAGATGAGTAACACAGTCTAATGCCCCATACACACGATCGTTTTTCTTGCCATTTTTTTTCTTGCCGTTTTTCACGTCGTTTTTTTTCATGTTTCCTCTCAAGCCTGCCTTGCGTACACACGATCATTTAAAAAAATGATCAAGCAAAGCGCAGTGACGTACAACACGTACGACGGCACTATAAAGGGGAAGTTCCGTTCGAATGGCGCCACCCTTCATGTTAGTAAAGTTTGTTGAGCGACGATTCGCTCTTTTCAGTCTCGTGCTTTTCAGTCCGTGACTGCGTGACGAATGTGCTATCTCCATTACGAATGCTAGTTTTACCAGAACGAGCGCTCCTGTCTCATACTTGATTCTGAGCATGTGCGTTTTTTTTCACGTCGTTAAAGCATACACACTATCGTTTTTCACGTCGTTAAAAAAAAGGACATGAAAAACGACGTGAAAAAAGAGAGCATGTTCGAAAATTTTAATGGCCGTTTTTCACGTCGTTAAAAATGCTCTGGAGCCTACACACGATCATTTTTAATGGCCATTTTTTTTAATGGCATTTTTAACGAAATGAAAAACGATCGTGTGTATGGGGCATTAGAGTTCCGGGTCTCTAATAAGGTAGACCGTGGTGATTGTCTCTGTTAGATATAGAACATTTTAAAGGGGTTGTCCACTTGTTAGAAAAATGTAGGTACCATAGTATATAGCCATAGAGATGTTGCCCTATCCTTTAGCAGGGATGGAAATTTTTCAAGCCATACTGAGCAGGGTTTATATTGGCAGATAAAGTTCATTGACCTCTCCCGTGACATTATCATTAAATAATGCATAATGAACAGCACTTCCTTCCTCCCTCCTCCATACTTTCACTTCCATCCAGCCCCATGCTGTCAACTCATGTCCCTTATTAAATTAATTTTATTTTGTTGCTAGGTTGTAACCACGGCCAGCCTGAGCTTTTGCTTGCCTTGTTTGGGCTCTGCAAGTAGGAAGGACAAATCCCGAGTTATGAATGTGTATCTGACCCAACCATTTTCTAAGGCCCTTGCTTAGAAGAATGGTTTGCAGGCTAATAAATATTTGGGTCAATTTTCCCCAAGTTTAGTGCGATTTGTCACCGGCTGTGTCCAACGGATGACTGATCAGTGTACCGACCCGCTGCTGGTACTATGGGATCACTGTGACCAATCACAGCAGATCACATGACAATTGTAAACAATGAATGGCTTTGATTTATGTCATTAATTGTGCACAATTGTGTTGCTAGTTGTGATTGGTCACAGTGATCACATGGTACAGACAGGACCAACTAAGCAATCATAATGTGTAAAAAAATCTTGATTACATCCCTAGAGTAATACAGTGTTAGTATGGTAACACTATATTGCTCTGGTCACAAAGCAATATAGAAAAATTATGGAAAAAAATAAATAAATAAATATATATTTTTATATATATATATATATATATATATATATATATATATATATATGTTTTTTTTACATACTGTCACCAGTCAGGGTGCCTGATCATTGCCACGCCAGTTATATGATGATGCTGTACTGCAATGGTGAGTATGTAAAAAAAAAGAATTGTAAAAAAAAGAATTTATTAAAAAAAAATACCTTTACAAAAAAAATAGTGACAAAAAATTACAACTTAAAAAACTTGGCATGCCTCTTACTAAATACTTTGGATTGTCTAATAATTTATGAAGAAAGATTATTTATTTGCAAAATTTTATAACAGAAACTGAAAAAAAGTGTTTTTTTTTTCAAAATGTTTGGTCTTTTTTTGTTTATTTAGCAAAAAGAAAACTGTGGTAATTAAATACCACAAAAAAAGCTCTATTTGTGTGAACAAAATGATAAAAATGTCATATAGGTACAGTGTTGCATGACCGTGCAATTGTCATTCAAAGGGTGACAGTGCTGAAAGCTGAAAATTGGCCTGGGCAGAAAGGGGGTGAAAATGTCCAGTATTGAAGTGAATAAATGTTTTTCTCCTATGTCCTTGTTTCCTGTCATATTCCAAAAAACATCCTAGTAAGTGTATTGCCCATCAGGTAAGTTGTAGGAGAGACAGCGCACACAACGGGGAACTCCCAGTTCAATTTGCAAGATCCTCTGTCAGGTGCTCGGGCTCAGTGTGTCCATACACACCACAGCACAAACAAGTAAAAGGATTGAGCCGGCAACTCTGTAGTCCATATAGCAGTTTTATTGGTTGGTTACAGGAAGTGACAAGCAAAACAGCTGACGCGTTTCGGCAACAGCCTTAGTCGTAGCATGTTAAACATAAAAATGGCAACACATTTATACTCATATAAGCTCCGCCCCAAAATCAATTTGCATGGTAAATTGAAGCAGTTAACTGGGCAATTAAGAGGTTAATATCAAGATGCCAAAATGCAGGAAAAAGGACTGAGACAAAAAATATACCGTATATACTCGAGTATAAGCCGAGTTTTCAGCACATTTTTTTTGTGCTGAAAATGCCCTCTTTGGCTTATACTCGAGCCCGTGTCCATCTTCAACTTTGAGCGCCTGATTCTGGCCGGGGAGCACCGATTTTTCAAAGCCAGGGAACCCCTTCCATAGACTCCAATGTTAAACGTCAGTCTAGTCACACAGCGCTGGAGATCAGGTAGGGAGATTGGGCACAGTGAGGCATGGACGCAGTAAGGCACATTGAGGCATGGGCACATTGAGGCATGGGCACATTGAGGCATGGGCACAGTGAGGCATGGACACAGTAAGGCACATTGAGGCATGGGCACATTGAGGCATGGGCACATTGAGGCATGGGAACATTGAGGCATGGGAACATTGAGGCATGGGAACATTGAGGCATGGACACAGTGAGTCATGGCCACAGTGAGTCATGGCCACAGTAAGGCACATTGAGGCATGGGCACAGTGAGGCATGGACACAGTAAGACACAGTGAGGCATGGACACAGTGAGGTACAGTGAGGCATGGACACAGTAAGACACAGTGAGGCATGGGCACAGTGAGGTACAGTGAGGCATGCAGATGGACACCCTAGGCTTATACTCGAGTCAATACGTTTTCCCAGTTTTTTGTGGTAAAATTAGGTGCCTCGGCTTATATTCGGGTCGGCTTATACTCGAGTATATACAGTATATATACATCGCCTGACATGTTACAAAAGATCTAAAAAGCACAGTGGAATACTATACATGATCACCCTACACACACGGGGCAAAAATATATATATATATTCAAAGATTTTTCAGTATGCTGGTGCATAAAAAAATAAAAAAAATAAAAGATTTTGTGCAGTGTAGAAAATTAAACAAGCGGCACGTGGAGGTGATACACATAGAAAACTTCTAGAATAGGAAGTGAGATGGATCCTTTCCCTGGGGACACGGATCCCAAATGGAATAAATTACAGATGGAATGTGGATTTATTCCTTAAATAATGCAATCCAATTCCCTCATTCCCTTTAGACATTATGCCTCTCTGTCTCATTTTTTATGCACCAGCATACTGAAAAATCTTTGAATTTTTTTTCACTTACCCGTGTGTGTAGGGTGATCATGTATAGTATTCCACTGTGCTTTTAGATCTTTTGTAACATGTAAGGTGATTGTATATATATTTTTTGTCTCAGTCCCTTTTCCTGGATTTTGGCATCTTGATATTAACCTCTTAATTGCCCAGTTAATTGCTTCAATTACCATGCAAATTAATTTTGAGGTGGAGCTTATATGAGTATAAATGTATTGCCATTTTTATGGTTAACATGCTACGACTAAGGCTGTTGGCGAAATGCGTCAACTGGTTTGCTTGTCACTTCATGTAAACAACCATTGAAATCGCTATATGGCCTACGGAGTTGCCGGCTCAATCCTTTTACTTGTAAGTGTATTGCCTTCTCCAAAAAAACAAGGATGAAAAAAAAAAAAACGGGACCCTTCTGTGCGTTTGGTAGGGCCATTAGACTGGTATTTCTATCAGGGACTGGTGTGAATGGTCCTGTCTACTATGTAAAACACCCCAAAATATGTTACGGTAAAGAAAATATATTATTATCTTTTGCTCTATGGTCGCTTTTCTCCATTTTCTGGTTATTGTGGGCACACAAACCATGGCTGGGAATTAATTTTCACAAACACTGTCTGTACCATTGGCTAGGGCTGGATTGAGATGTACGAAAATGTGGCCTGGTGGTCATTGTCCAGTGTCAATAAAGAATATAATTTCCAAGTCTTTCCTCCAGAAATGTCAGACAATCATTATCAAGCAGAGAGTCAGACATTATCGCCTCTCACATTCTTTTTGGAGAAGCTTTGCCAGAATGCCCATGAATTAATCACCTATCCTCTCGCCAAGCCTGGCGGCCACAGATCAGCAGACATGGAGGTTTTGACAGGGAAAACATAATAAAATATTGCCGTGATCAATTGTCGCCCAACAGCAACACTATAAGAAAACTCTTGCCAACATCTGACCTCCACCTGATGATCTCATGCCAATGCCATCCACATGGAATTTAAGATCTTCTTTTCTGTTTTTCTGTTTGGAGGGACTATACCAAAAACTAACCCCTCGTGACCTTAAGCTGCTCTATATAAATAGTGTGTGCTTATAGGACAAAACATGAGCTTTTTGTTGACTGTAAACTGGAAGATTCTTTGAAAAACACACAAGGTGGACTCATGCAATGAACCATTATTGACAACATTTGCAAGAACTACAGATAGTTTCTGTCACCTTGCCCATGCAAAGCAAAGCAACACAGTCTCTGCAAAATGCATGGACAAAGTGGCAGTGTTTCTTTGAAGAGGACCTGTACTGTGGACATTGCATTAAAAAAATGCAAGCTGAGAACAAAGGGCTGGTCACCAGCAGGGGTGCATCTACTGCGAGGCAAACAAGGCATTTGCCTTGGGCAGCATTTTTTAGGGGGGCGGAGCCACCTCCAGGCAGAAGGGACACAGTGGCAGTGACAGTGGCGTTTGCTACAGGGGTACAGGAGGTGTGGACCGCACCCAGATGAAACCCGCCAGAAGGGTGATACCAGCAGCAGCCTGGGACTGACCATTCGGTGACCGGGGATAAGGAGGCTTCCGATCCCGGAAGTAGCACATTTGACAGAGCAAGTCAGTCATTTGGTAGAGCAAGTCAGAGTCCCGGGCTGTGATTGTGCCTCGGCAGCCTTGCTACACATAGCTGGTAAAAAGGAGCCAGCGGGCTGTGAGAAGGTGAGAGTCCGGTGTAGTTTTTTCGGGGGGATGGGAGAACCTCCTGGTGTAGTATGGGGGTGATAGGGGAGCCCCTCTCTCTCTCACTCACTCCCCTTCTCTCTTTCAGCCCCCTCTCTCCCTATCACTCCTCCCTCTTCCCCCTCTCTTTCACCCCCCTCTCTCTCCCCCACCTCTTTCCCCCCTCTCCAATTGTGAAGTGGAAGGAAAATGATAAATGTTTTTCAATTATTTTTTTTACAAATAAATATGTGAAAAGTTTGGGGTACATTTGTATGGCGCCCCCCTGAGTCAATACTTTGTAGAACCGCCTTTTACTGCAATTACAGCTGCAAGTCTTTTTGGGGATGTCTCTACCAGCTTTGCACATCTAGAGAGGGACATTTTTGCCCATTCTTCTTTGCAGAATAGCTCAAGTTCTGTCAGATTGGATGGAGAGCGTCTGTGAACAGCAATTTTCAAGTCTTGCCACAGATTCTCAATTGGATTAAGGTCTGGACTTTGACTGGGCCATTCTAACACATGAATATGCTTTGATGTAAACCATTCCATTGTAGCTCTGGCTGTATGTTTAGGGTTGTTGTCCTGCTGAAAGGTGAACCTCCGCCCAAGTCTTTTGCAGACTTTTGCAGTCTTTTGCAGACTGTAGCAGGTTTTCTTCAAGGATTGCCCTGTATTTGGCTCCATCCATCTTCCCATCAACTCTGATCAGCTTCCCTGTCCCTGCTGAAGAAAAGCACCCCCAATACATGATGCTGTCACCACCATGTTTCACGGTGGGGATGGAGTGTTCAGGGTGATGTGCAGTGTTAGTTTTCTGCCACACATAGTGTTTTTCTTTTAGGCCAAAAAGTTAAATTTGATCTCTTCTGACCAAAGCACCTTCTTCCACATGTTTGCTGTGTCCCCCACATGACTTCTCGCAAACTGCAAACGAGACTTCTTATGGCCTTCTTTCAACAATGTCTTTCTTCTTGCCGCTCTTCCATAAAAGCCAGATTTGTGGAGTGCAGGACTAATAGTTGTCCTGTGGACAGATTCTCCCTCCTGAGCTGTGGATCTCTGCAGCTCCTCCAGAGTTACCATGGGCCTCTTGGCTGCTTCTCTGATTAATGCTCTCCTTGCCCGGCCGGTCAGGGTTTATACTAACGTTAGCCCTAAATGATCTGCGGAGGATCACTCTTCACATAGCCTATCGACAGGTGGTGAGGAGGCATTATGTTGCCCCTCTACATATCTGCACCTCCACACCGCAACTGCATGCATTGCACACAGTTGCGGAGTGGTTGCGGTGTGGCCCCATTTAGGTGAAAGGGTTTAGTTCTGTGGGCAGCGGGGACAATCTTTGCCATGGGTGTGAAGCAAAGCATGGCAGCCATGGCATGTGTGCACCCCTATTCACTGCCTTTACAGCTTAAGGGGGAGCGGTTGGGGTGCAGTAAAAACACAACTCAACCGCGTGTTTTTTGGTGGGGTGCAACACGGTGCAGCAGGAATAACACACTCAGTCTCAGTGCAATGAAAGTACTTGTATTGAAAAAATGCAGAGACATTCACAATTAACCTGGTGGGAAGGCAACCCAACCCGAATCACTCTCGGTTCCAACAGCAGCCGAACTGACAGCATCTATAGAGAGGGGAAGAATGTGGCCAGCCTGTCTTGTGCCCAAACAGGCAGATGTCCAGAGAAGGTGCGAGCCAAAAGCTTTCCCTCCTCGTCAGAAACCTTTCCCTGCCTCTAGTTCTGTCTCTACTAGGCGAGGTACCTGTCCCTACTCTACCTATTAGCAAATGCACCTAAATCTGAGAGCAAGGGCCTTAAAAATGCCCTGCCTGACCCAAGATGGCATCCAATGGGATAGCTTTCCCAGTGACCCAAGAAACCACAGAGGAACCCTGTTCCTCCTAACTTCCTCTCCAACTCCAGTTCTGCTGCATAAGAGCGCCACCTACCTACATGTTTTTATTGCTTCCCCAAAGATTTACCACAAGCAATGCCATTGATCTGCGGCCACCCTTTTGTCTCCATACGAAAAATAGAGCGCTGGTAGGCTTCTGTTGGCCGGTACCTGCTGTGCTTGCAATGGTGACCGAGGAGCAGTGGCGGCTAGTGCTGGAGGATTTTGGAGGGGGCCCCTCCAGGTCCACACTCACCCTACGTCGAAACTCCCCTGGACTGTCCGATGCCGCAGCTTCTGTCTTCACCCGGTCTTCTTTCCGGGTTCTGAATGGCCGGGAAGCCAATGCCAATTCGCTGGCATCGCAGGGTGGGAGGGCTCGCGCCCAGAGGACAATATAAAACTGGCCAATTGGGGCCTCGGGATGTGGTCAAATACAGTACCCTGTGAGGGGGTGACGGACCTGGTAGAAACCTATTGGTCCAATGCCCCGCACAGTGCGTGGCCACACAGATGGTGTAAGCTGGGGGGGCGGTGCACCTGCACCCCTTGTGGACCCGGACGCCACTGCCGAGGAGGACTCGCAGAGTTTGCAGCAGTGCCTTAACTTTGAGAGCCCTAAATACTTTTACATTTCTCTGTACTGACCCGCGCAATTTTAAACATTTGCAGTGCGAATGGGCCTTGCCGATTAGTTAAAGGCACACGACTATCAATCTTCAGTAGAACCACTGTGGCAGGTGCCTCCATTTTCCTTCACCTCGGGCCCTTCCTACACTCCGCTGACCTGAACATTTCTGCCATTTCCAAAACAATATTTTCACAACCCGCCAATGACAAATTACAACAGCCATTGTGTGATAATCTTTGTCTGCTTAGCGTGTGGTAATAAAATAAATCTTCTGCCCACTCCAATGACAGGAGTTTGCTATGTGTTCTCATCAAAGAGCCATATTGTTCACCTACCTGAGGGAGCTGAACTACAACAGTGACAGAACTCCTATAAATGTTCATATTGTGAAATCCGACGTGTTCTTAGGCAATCGTATTTCAGTCACCTAGCAAAAACAATAACAAAAAAAAATCACAACAAATCAGCGTAACTCGAGTGTTCTTGTTTTCATCTGGATTACGGTTGCTAGCTACGGCGCTCGTGGGTACATATATATGAAGCCTAATGTGTGGTGAATGTTATCTAGGCCTTTATAACAACCTGGAGACGCAAGCCCAGGAGTCGCCCCGAACGGGGGGGGGGGGGGGCAGCTGATAAAGATGATGAATTAGGTTAAGATTAATGGGATCTCTACAACGTATTTGTTATGGTGATTCAGGAAACATTTAAGTCACGTTGTGACATCAGGTCTTTCCCACTCATGGTACAAAGTACAGTTTAAAGATGCACGTCGTTCAAGCGGAAAGGTTTTTAACCTTATGTAGAACTGAAGGCAAACCCTTTATTCATTTTTAAATTTTTAATAGGGTTCAGGAGGGTTATAATTCCTGTCAGCTTTTTCTCTTCACTTCCTGTCCCATACCTGCAGCAGGAAGTGAGGGAAATCCTTCCAAAGTGAGGGAAATTCCTGATAGTCGCGAGAGTCAACAGAATTAGTGCTCCCATTGGAAGGTTTCCCCTCTATTTCTGTTCTGGTGATGACTAAAAATTTCCTTCACTTTCGGTGATAATGGTCACCACCAGCACACAATCAGAGAGTGTGAATTTCTCTAAAAGGGGACACAGATGGCAATAAAAACTTAAAAGGGGTTCTAAATCCTCTACACTCTCAATAAAACTAAGAATAAAACGTTTGGCCTTTGGTTATTCTTTATCCACTTAAGCTCTAAAAGGTTTTACCCCCTTCATAACCAGGCCATTTTTTTCTATTTAGCACTGCACTCATTTTAACTTTTTCACACAAATAGGGGTTTCTTTTGGTGGTATTTGAGGTGGTATTTGATCACCACTGGGTTTTTTATTTTTTATTATGTAGCCGGGTCTCCTTTAAGACTCCCGGGAATACATTTCCCAAAGTCCCGTTTGGCACCCAGGGTGCAATGTTGCCACCGCAGAGACTTGTGGGAGGGAGATAAAAGGGGGAGGCGTGGAGAGCTCGGCCTCTTTCGGACACCGCGCGGCTGCTGACTGGTCTTCCTGTGCGGATCTGCTGGAGTGCAGGGCCTGAAGCCTGGGGCCTTGCGCAACTTCCGAAGAGCCTTCCATCCCACTGCAGAGCCTGGGTGGCATCTGACTCTGTTTACCTCGGACATCGGTTGGATCGGGGACCCGATCGTTGCAGACGCTGTGTGCGGAGACACAGCAGGTGGAAGTCCCGGACTGGGATCGCGTCCAGAGTGGTGAGCAGAACACTGAATGCAGAAGCTACTGAGTTCATTCCATCCAGTCCTTTATCAGATTACTGGGAAGATGCCTGTGACACATACTCAGAGGAGGACCAAAGGGACTCTATGTACCTCCCGGCTCCTGAACCAAGTGTTTCCGAACCAGCAGAATTCCTCAAGTCTGTTCCAGAAGGGGAGCCTGCAGTGTCCCAGCCAGAAGTCCCAAGAGAGCAAAGAGGCAGAAGAGTTATAAGGCCTCCTAAGAAGCTGACTTACTCACAAATGGGGATAAGTTCAGAAGAAACCGTGGTCACTGCAAGGAGTACAGAGCATCCAGTTCCCTCCACTGTTCATTTGGTGGAGGGCAACCCCAACTCATCCTCTGGCACAGTTAGGCAGGCCACTCATGGTAGTGTGACCTGTGGGCAAGGGAAATCAACCCCTCAGTTTTGGTGGGAGTTCCCTTTGCCGACATCCTACACAACATTGTCTAGAATTGTACGTAGTGTATGTTAAAAATTATCTTTGGGGACCAAAGAGTTCAAGTGGGGGGATTGTGTAGTGGGGTCTCCTTTAAGACTCCCGGGACTACATTTCCCAGAGTCCCGTTTGGCACCCAGGGTGCAATGTTGCCACCGCAGTGACTTGTGGGAGGGAGATAAAAGGGGGAGGCGTGGAGAGCTCGGCCTCTTTCGGACACCGTGCGGCTGCTGACTGGTCTTCCTGTGCGGATCTGCTGGAGTGCAGGGCCTGAAGCCTGGGGCCTTGCGCAACATCCCACTGCAGAGCCTGGGTGGCACCTGACTCTGTTTACCTCAGACATCGGTTGGATCGGGGACCCGATCGTTGCAGACGCTGTGTGCGGAGACACAGCAGGTGAAAGTCCCGGCCTGGGATCGCGTCCAGAGTGGTGAGCGAGCACCTGCTCAACCCAATAAGCTGTACTGTGTTTAGGCCTATAGACTGCCTTGGTCCACCGATCCTTTTTTTTGCTGTTCCACTGGAGACCGGTAGCAGGACAGAGTTAAAGGGTCTCCAGTATAGTGTTCCCTGTGATTTGCCTACTTTGTGGATTACAAATATTGTTCCTGAACGTGCACCACCATTTCAAGTTTGCATGCAAAGAAATCCTTATTCAAAGGACTGAGTTACTTCTGTGTCAGGCCTGACCAGGGAGGGGAGATAGAATATTTAGTGTGCCACAGGGAGCGTAGATGATAATAGCTGCACGTGGTGGATTACCGCGCTGTGCTATTATTGTATGCTATACCTATTGCTTCAGAGCCACTGTGAGGCAAGCTATATGTTATGTTTTAACCTATGCCCTTTAAACTAAAGTAGAACCGTTATATTCTACCACTTGCTATCACTGTGTTATCATTGCACATAGTGCTTATATATCATCTGAAGTTGGGGTGTGTGTATAATCAGGTATAGACAGTGATAGATAACATCCCTAGACTAACTGTGCCATAGGGGACTAGACAAGATTGCCGGGGGTTGGCGGAGCTGTACTCAGGGCCAGAAATCAAACAAGCAGCTCTCTTAACTGGGGGTAGCGCTACAATTATATAAATGAAAAAAAAAAAGAAAATGTTGAAAAAAAAGCAATATTTTTTTTACTTTCTGCTATAAAACATATCCAATAAAAAAATAAGAAATATCTAAGGTCTTCATAAATTTAGGCCAAAATGTATTTCGCTACATGTCTTTGGTTAAAAAATAAATAAAATCACAATAAGTGTATATTGATTGGTTTGTATGAAAGTTATAGCATCTACAAACTATGGTATATACTGTATACAGTGGAACCTTGGATTACGAGCATAATCCGTTCCAGGAGAATGCTCGCATATCAAAGTGAGTTTCCCCACAGAAGTCAATGGAAACAAAGATAATTTGGTCCGCATTGACTTCTATTGCATGGAATACCGCATGTGGCCAGAGGTGGGGGGGGGGCACCGGAGAGACTCAGTAATACTCGGAGATCGTTCAGATGCAGTCAGAAACCTTTGGAAAGGCTTGTGAACAGAGTATTTCTGAGTGTTTCCGAGTGTTTCCGAACGGCTCCGAGTGTCATCGGCGCCCCCCACACCGCTGGCCAAATGCGGTACTGCACACCGCAGAGGCTTGAATCCTGCTCGTCTTGTGAGACACTTGCAAACTGAGTCAGGATTTTGAAATAAAAAGCTTTTATTGCGAAATGCTCATTAACCGCGTTACTCGCAATCTGAGGTTCCACTGTATTTATTTATACTAATAATGGAGGTGATCAGCGACTTATAGTGGGATTGTGATAGTGCGGCGAGCAATCTGACACTAACTAATGCTAGCTAGGTGGTGCACTAACTGACATCACCAGTGACATTAATACAGTGATCAGTGATAATACTATACTATACTTATAGTATAATTCTATACATTGTCACTACAGTTCTACAAGGAAGCTAGAGTCCTCAGTGTGAATAGTTATATTTCTTGGAGTATCCCACTAAATCCCTTTTCCTATCCAAGTTCTCCAAAAAAAAAAAAAAAACTCCTAGACCGATCATTGAAGACAATGAGCGGAAGTGTGTGTGCACCTGGCTGTGTGAATCTACCTTGTGCCTGGCAGCGGCGCAAAAGTGGGGAAGACCCGGGTAAATACCAGCAGTTCCTGCGGGGGTAGCGCTACATGTGACTAAGAAAAAGGAGCTGATTGTGGATTTGAGGAAGTCACCGGAGACCCCTGTCTCCATTGGAGGAGTAGATGTAGAAGACTATTTGGAGGTTCACATACTGGAGATAATAAACTGGACTGGAGCAAGAAAACTGAAGTTCTCTATAGGAAGGGATTTTGAGCAGCCTGAGGTCTTTTAACATCTGTCAGACGATGCTGACGATGTTTTATGAGTCTGTGGTGGCCAGTGCTCTCCTGTAAGCGGTTGCATGTTGGGGAATGCAGGCTAATGCCGCGTACACACGATCGGAATTTCCGACAACAAAACCGTGGTTCTTTTTTCCGTCGGATGTTGGCTCAAACTTGTCTTGCGCACACACACGG
Organism: Rana muscosa; assembly: GCA_029206835.1. Classification (NCBI taxonomy): domain Eukaryota; kingdom Metazoa; phylum Chordata; class Amphibia; order Anura; family Ranidae; genus Rana; species Rana muscosa. Next base: position 153,885,418 of record CM055127.1, on the reverse strand, counting down.
CCGCACAAATGTTGCTCGGAAATTCCGATGGTCAAGAACGCGGAGACGTACAACACTACGACAAGCCGAGAAAAATTAAGTACAATGATTCCGAGCATGCGTCAAATTGATTCCGAGCATGCGCAGCACTTTTGTGCGTCGGAAATGGCTACACACGGTCGGCATTTCCAATAAGAACTTTTGCCGTCGGAAAAATAGAGAACCTGCTCTCAATCGTTTGTTGTCGGAAATTCCGACAGCAAATGTCCGATGGAGCCTACACGCGGTCGGAATTTCTGATGAAAAGCTCACATCGAACATTTGTTTTTTGACCGTGTGTACGCGGCATTAGGGTGGCCGACATCAACAGACTCAATAAACAGATTCCCAAGGCCAGTCATGTTGTTGGATTGGAGTTGGAGTCTAACAATAGTGTTAGAGAGGAGAATGTTGTCCAAGGTACATTCAATTTTTTGACAACTCCTCCCACCCACTCCACAATACGCTGGTCAGTCTGAGGAGTGCCTTCTGTGTTAAGGCCCGTACACACAATCAGATTTCCAGAAGCCTCCTATTCGTTGGTCTTCTATTATATGGATTCTTTTAGTTATATATATTGTTGTCTATTTACATGTACCTTTGATACCATTAAAAATCTTTTAATAGTATCGGCATCCACAGCTGAAGCGCAGTATTGGTGAGAGGGTTGTCAACCCATTACACACTCAGCACATCAGGGTATGATACTTTAGCCCAGTACAGTTTTTTGTCCTCCTGTTCATTAGACATTGCCTCATGCACCCAGTCTAGCACTGAATATTGCCACACCATCTACCCAGGGGTGCCCCATTTACTCACTCAGAACTACTTTTACCCCCCCCCCCCCTTGAAATTGTATGTTTTTCTTCACTAGCATTTAAGTCTTTCTGCAAGTTATTTTCACACAGTCCTTCCTCAATCTTTCATTTCCTTGAACTGGAAGCAGCCTTAAGTCTCCAAACACCACCATATGTGCACCACCGTAAGGGTCCCTTTAGAGCCGGCAGAAGTAATTATTCTTTTTGAGACTATCTGTCATGGATCCGCAGTAATGTTTGTCTGTCAGCTTACCTCTCCATGTGTTCAGCTTGAGAGACCAGCCGCCTATCCCCTGGTTGCTTAAGTAATCTCTCCTCAAAGCATGGCTCCACCCCAGGCCCTATCAGGAAACTCTATATTAACCTGTGCACTCCAAGCCAGCCCTAATGATCAATATATTGTTGTTTGGTTTCCTGTCTACTGCTTGCCGTGTGCTCTACATATGTTTCTGCTTGGTTTGTGCTTTGATTATCCCTGCCTGCTTGTTACCCAGACCTTTGGTGTGTTCTCTGTCTATCCTTGTCTGCTAGTTGCCCCGACCTTTGGCTTATCTCCTGACTATCCCTTGTTGTCCTGTGCTGCTGCTTCCCCTCTATCCTCCTGTAGCCTATCGTGAGCGTGAGCTGGGAGACCCTGGGGGCCGCGACCTGGAGCCAGTTGCAGCGCAGTCCATCCTCACCATTAGAGGCTCTGGTGAACACCTACTGGCTCTTAGACTCCGCGCCCTGGGGAATCCTATGCTCTAGCTCCCAGTGAGATCCGTGTTGGGGCTCCAGTGGACCTTCTTTCCTGAACCACTCAGAGTTCCATCCGCAGCAGTCAGCCATAGGGTCCACTACCTTATCGGTGCACTCCTGACCTACGGTGTGCATCTGTCACCTGGTCTCAGGTGACCTAACACTATCCCATTCTGTCTCATATTACTTTGTATAGACTTTGTCAACTTCTACCTCCTTTGCATAATGAAGGCCTGCAGGTAGAATCGGACCTAGCAGAGCCACCCAAGGGCAGAACGGCATAGCCTTCAGAGTTTTTATACTATCTATTCCCTGGCTGCCCTAATGATACTCTATGTGACCCTGTTACAGTTTAAGCAGGTTGGGGTATATAGTTACAGCTGGGCCCAGGTACTCTTGGTGTTGCTCCCTGCATATAAAATTTGGTATAGAAGTACTCTGTATAGGAATTGGTGTTACGTCACTTAGGTCACAGTTTATATTACCTTGACTTAGTTGACCAATTTATTTCTAATACGCACAGTGTTCATCGAATCTGGTGTTGTCAGTTCTATTGACTGGGAGAGTGCCAGAGTGGTAAGGGCTGTAGCCCAACTAACCTGAGAAGGAAACTAGTTCAGAGAGCCCATTAAAATAGCAGCTCCTTAGGGGGTGCGTTACATATTGAAAAAAATAATTTATATATGTAGCGCCCTGCTCCTATTGGGTAGGCGCTATTTGTAAATTTAGTTGTCTGAGCTGTAGTTTACCCCAGAATAATTTTTGGTTTCTGTTCTAGTCCAGCTGTGTTGCGCATTTTCCACTTGACTGTGGGTGTCGCTCTCACCACAGGTCAAGGTTGGAAATGCAGCAGGCTGGATGTATTGAGTACCTCTTGCCCAGAAACGGCTCAGTGGGAGTGGTTCACTCGCTGTGCATTTTGGGAGAGGGTACTTAAGGGACAGACACCGCCTTCCGGGTCTCTCTGACCTGATGGCCCTCCTGGCCTAAGGTGTGTCGTAGCAGTTTCCTGCCTCAGGGCCGGCTGGCCCGAGGCCTCGTTACTAAAAGTAGGCCCAGGAGTTTCTGGGACCTACTAGTCAGCGGTGGTCCTGTGCTGCCTTGCCTGCGGGGAGGAGCCGAACAATTGGAGAAACCAGAGGAGGACTTTTCTCAGAGAGGACCAAGCCAAAAAAAAGGCTGGTATCTCAGGAAGAGCCTGGAGACTCAATTGGAGGACGCATCCCGACCCATCTACCTCACAGTATTGCCGGATGGCTGTAAGAAACTGGTACTGTGTGACTGTACTTTGACTTTACACGAAAAAAGCTTTTGGTTATACAATCCTGTGGCAGAGGATTGTCTACCGACTCTACTGCCCTGTACACACGATCGGATTTCCAATGGAATAAAATCCGATGGAATTTTCCGTCGGAATTCCGATGAATCTGACTTTCATCAGTCTTGCCTACACACCATCAGACGAAATGCCGACCGCCCAAAACGCTGTGACATACAACACGAACGACGGCACTATAAATAGGAAGTTCAAATCCAATGGCGCCACCCTTTGGGCTGCTTTTGCTGATTTCGTGTTACCGCGTGTTAGTAAAAGTTTGGTGTTAGCCGATTTGCGCTTTCATTCTCCATGCTTTTCAGTCCGTTACAGCATGACGAATGTGCTATCTCCATTACGTACGCTAGTTTTACCAGAACGAGCGCTCCTGTCTTGTAATTTAGTCTGAGCATGCATGGATTTTTCTCCAATGGAGTTCCACACAGACGATCGGAATTTCCTATCGTTTTTTTTTCCAAAAAAAAAGTCCAATGGGGCCCATACACGATCGTTTTTTCATCGGAAAAAACGATCATGTGTACAGGGCATAAGATGTTCTTCAAGTCTGTGGAAGAGACTATGACCAAGCACCGCACTGGCTGCTAGGTCAGTGAGAGAGGCCTATCCGGTGGTTGCTATATCCAGGGTGGAAACTGTTTGTCCTCTGGATTGAAGAAGTACCTGTGATCCGCAAATACAAGGTACCTGGATCTCCCCTAATCCTCCATCCCTCTAACTGACTTTGTTAAATAAAAAACCATTGCAAAAAGAGACTGTGTATTGGTGCTGACATCCAGGGCTGCTGATAGGGGGGGGACCACCAGTCCTCTTGTAGGGGGCCCGAGCTCACAGGGGGGCCCGGGCTTACAGGGAGCCCAAACAGCAGAGGGAATCAGTGCAGTCGGATGGAGGGGCAATTACAGGATGCCCTATATGACTCTCTGCAGCAGCTGGAAACCAGTTTCTCTCCCTCCCGCCGACTTTCAGCTGCTGCAGGGAGAGACACAGACACAGCTGACAGCTTCCATGTCCTATGAAAAAAATAACAAATTGTAACCCTGTATTGTTTTACTCCCTTGTAAAATTGTATAAAATTCTTGGAAAAAAACACTGTAAAAAAATAATGTGTAAAAACTGTAAAAAAAAATTTCAAAACATTATTTTTTTTAAAAAAAAATTATGAAATGTTTTGGTTCAAAAATGTAAAAAAACAAATTAAAACAGGGCTAAATCACACAGCTTCTCTGTTATCTTTGTGTCCGCTAAGAATGATTTTAGTATATTTTTAGTGAAAATGTTGTTTTGATATATTTGAGGGGGGCCCTGCCAGGTAGGCTGTATGGGGCCCCGTGATTTCTAACAGCAGCCCTGCTGACATCTATGAACAACTCTTCAATGGAACCCCTATGACGGATATGGTGAACAGACAGGTAACGGCATGACACAAAAAAATAACCAGCAGCTCCTACGGGGGTAGTGCTACATATATATATCAATGACTATAGAGTTGCATTAACTAGATGGAGCCCGGGCCATAGACGAATGACGGCCTCAAGGTGGCTCTAGATATCCGGGAGGCCGTCAATAGACGTCCTCGGCTCCTCCGGCCACTGGGGGGTGCGCGAGCGGCGCCGGCGGCGCGCACGGCGCGTCACTGACATGCCGATGCGCGTGCCTGGCGGCCGCGATGTCCGCCATGCACCCGCGATCGGCCGGTACACAGACAAGCATATGGATCTGTGTGTGTAAACACACAGATCCACGTCCTGTCAGGGAGAGGAGACCGATGCTGTGTCCCTTGTACATAGGGACACAGATCGGTCACCTCCCCCAGTCAGTCCCCTCCCCCCACAGTAGTAATCACTCCCAGGGCACACATTTAACCCCTTCCTCGCCCCTAGTGTTAACCCCTTCATTGCCAGTGTCATTTTTACAGTAACCAGTGCATTTTTATAGTACTGATCGCTGTAAAATTGACAATGGTCCAAAAATGGTGTCAAAAGTGTCCGATGTGTCCGCCATAATGTCGCAGTCACAATAAAAATCGCTGATCGCCGCCATTACTAGTAAAAAAATAATTATTAATAAAAATGCTATAAAACTATGCCCTATTTTGTAGACGCTATAACTTTTGTGCAAACCAATCAATAAACGCTTATTGCGATTTTTTTTGACCAAAAATCTGTAGAAGAATATGTATCGGACTAAACTGAGAATTTTTTTTTTTATTTTTTAAAAAAAATTGGGATATTTACTATAGCAAAAAGTAAAAAATAGTGTTTTTTTTTCAAAATCGTCGCTCTTTTTTTGTTTATAGCGCAAAAAATAAAAACCGCAGAGATGATCAAATACCACCAAAAGAAAGCTCTATTTGTGGGAAAAAAAGGACGCCAATTTTGTTTGGGAGCCACATCACACGACCGCGCAATTGTCATTCAAATCGTGACAGCGCTGAAAGCTGAAAATTGGCCTGGGCAGGAAGGGGGTTTAAGTGCCCAGTAAGCAAGTGGTTAATGTGCGTTTTTATATCTGCCTGGAGTTGCGCTTTTAAAAGAAAGAAAATGACTATGTCTCTTTTGTTTAATAACCACTAAGCAATTTCCATTGTAGATTAGACACATTTTCCAATACGGATTTAGCAGTACGCTCCGGTGAGAGACAAGATGAATAAACATGAGCTTATAGTGTTTCCATATCCAAACTAGCCTTGGGATTAGTTCTCCTTTATGAGGATGGGTCCTGTAATTGAAACAGTCATTACATAAGGCTTATGTGACTCAGGGTGTGCTAAGGACCTGACTTGTTCCATCGGGGATGAGTAGAGGAGAGGTGAATATGATATTCCCCTGGTTATAGTCTCTATTTCATTATGAAACAATATCTCTGATAATGTAAAACCTTTCTTCTCCACAAACTATTTGCGGTTAGTTGACAGCAGCAGAGAGGATTCTGTAATGGGTTTTATATCACCGCCAACAATTGGTTACAAAAGAAATGTAGAAATAAGTTGTGTAAGTGTAGAATAGAGATCTGTGCCTTCCTTCAGGTAATGGATCCTTTGTGTATTTAGAAGATAATTGGCCTTAAATACATTTGCCTTTTTAATATATGATTAGGGATAACAAGCAATCTTGTAGATATAACCTCCTAGCTCTGATTTTCTTTCTCTGTGCATTGAGAGGCATCACTATAGCTCCTGTTCAGAGTAAATGTCATTGTCATTCTGTTTACATTCAGCTTATATGCAGTCTGCACAATAACTATGTAGGCAGGCCTGGCAGGGGCTGATAATTATCCAAAAAAAGTGAGGTCATTGACTCCCCCACTGGGCAGGATAACATAAATATATGGGGTGGAGCCAGTGGTGTATTTTGGTTTTGTGCTGCCCCAGGCAAGAATAAAATCTGGCGTCCCCCCTATCTAAATTTGAACCACCCCTTCCTTCTTAAGTGGCTATTCGGGGTCCCCAGTGGCTATGTGGGGTCTCTGGTTGCTATGTGGGGTCTCTGGTGGCTATAAAGGATCTTTGGTGGCTGTGTGGGGTCTTTGGTGGCTGTGTGGGGTCTCTGTTGGCTATGCGGGGTCTCTGTTGGCTATGTGGGGTCTCTGTTGGCTATGTGGGGTCTCTGTTGGCTATGTGGGGTTTCGTGAGGCTATGCAGGGTCTCTGTTGGCTATGCAGGGTCTCTGTTGGCTATGCGGGGTCTCTGTTGGCTATGCAGGGTCTCTGTTGGCTATGCGGGGTCTCTGTTGGCTATGCGGGGTCTCTGTTGGCTATGCAGGGTCTCTGTTGGCTATGCGGGGTCTCTGTTGGCTATGCGGGGTCTCTGTTGGCTATGCAGGGTCTCTGTTGGCTATGCGGGGTCTCTGTTGGCTATGCAGGGTCTCTGTTGGCTATGTGGGGTCTCTGTTGGCTATGTGGGGTTTCTGGTGGCAATGCGGATGTGGGGTTTCGTGAGGCTATGCAGGGTCTCTGTTGGCTATGCGGGGTCTCTGTTGGCTATGCGGGGTCTCTGTTGGCTATGCGGGGTCTCTGTTGGCTATGCAGGGTCTCTGTTGGCTATGCGGGGTCTCTGTTGGCTATGCGGGGTCTCTGTTGGCTATGCAGGGTCTCTGTTGGCTATGCAGGGTCTCTGTTGGCTATGCGGGGTCTCTGTTGGCTATGCAGGGTCTCTGTTGGCTATGTGGGGTCTCTGTTGGCTATGTGGGGTTTCTGGTGGCAATGCGGATGTGGGGTTTCGTGAGGCTATGCAGGGTCTCTGTTGGCTATGCGGGGTCTCTGTTGGCTATGCGGGGTCTCTGTTGGCTATGCGGGGTCTCTGGTGGCTATGTGGGGTTTCTGGTGGCTATGCGGATGTGGTGTTTCCTGTGGATATGCGGGGTCCCGTGCTAGCCTCCCGCTTGGAGAAGAGATAGGCATACGAAGAAGAGAGAGATTATGAGACAATAAATCTTTTTGCATTCTAAAAGTGTCTGGCGCCCACCCTTTCATCTTGCATTACACCCAGCATGCCATGCAACCCTCTCTACACTGAAGGATGTCAGCTGTCCTTAACTCTGGAGGTCACCATTAGGCCTCGAGGGGCTCAGGACTTTGCTACATCATATTATTAGCAGCCTCCAGCAGCTAATTGTAAAGCCTATTTTTTGGGGTCCTTTAAAAGAACGGGCAGTCAATAATGTACTGTGGACATATGTGTTAATAACATTTATGAAGAACAACTGCATGTAAATGTTTCATTCTGTTTAATGACAACAGGAAATTGACATTTAGGCTTGTAGGTTATAGTGTTGTTAAATAGGAAGGTGTCAGCCAGTAAACAGAATCATGAGAGGTCCAGAGTGAAAAAAACAGATGGTGCGTGACAGTGACATCAGGCCTGCAAAATGTTTTTATTCTTTAACATAATAGATAATCAGCCAAATGATCAGACAAAGAGTAAAGCCGTGTACACACGATTGGTTTTACCAATGAAAACAGTCTGATGGACTTTTTTCATCGGACAAACCGATCGTGTATGGGCCCCATCGGTCTTTTTTCCACCGGTGAGAAAAAATAGAACATGTTTTAAATTTATCCGATGGAAAAAAAAAACGATAGCAAATTCCGATCGTCTGTGTGGAACTCCATCGGAGAAAAAACCCACGCATGCTCAGACTGAATTAGGTTCTACAAAGTAATGACTCAGGGGGGCTGAATACAAATGTACCCCACACTTTTCCTATATTTATTTGTAAAAAAAATTGAAAACCATTTATCATTTTCCTTCCACTTCACAATTATGTGCCACTTTGTGTTGGTCTATCGCATAAAATCCCAATAAAATACATTTACATTTTTGGTTGTAACATGACAAAATTTGGAAAATTTCAGTGTCACTTTGTGTCTGATTTAAAAAGAAATTCGATTTTTTTATATTTTTATTGGATATGTTTTATGGCAGAAACTAAAATTTTTTTTTTTTTTTTTTTAAATGTTCAGTCTTTAATTTATAGTGCAAAAAAAAACAAAAGGAAGTTCTATTTGTGGGGAAAAAAAAACGGGTTAAATTTAATTAGTGTACCTGCGTTGATGATCACACAATTGTCAGTTAATGCAGTACCAAAAAGCAAAAAATGGCCTGGTCTTGAAGGGGGTTAATTTTCCGGAGGTCAAGTGGTTAAGGCGAATCGGTTGAGGGTGCAGGGAAAAATGTGGCTCAGCCATGTGTTTTTTACTGCCCCCCAACCGCAAGTGTAAACAAGACCTAAGGCTCCTGCCCAGCTGCTGACCAATTCTGACAGTGGAGGGCCTCTCACTTAGCTGCAGATTACATGCTCAGCTACCTTTGCCTTAATCAGGTGTGGTGTCTCTGAGCTGCCGAGGGAGAGAAGCAGAAAAATATATGTAGCGGGGTCCCCATATTTGGGGGTCGCTATGTTTGAAATTTAGGGGGTAGCCTGAGAATTAGTTTGGCTCAGGCTGTTTGTTTTCTTTAGAATTGGACTCTGCTCTGCTGCGATGTTGTCTGGTCGTACAGTTCCCTTTAACCTGCAGGTGGCGATATTGCCCAGATCCCAGGTTGAACCACAGGAAACATTGCAGCATGATTGGGTGTCCTCTCTCGGCAGCCGTGCAGTGGGCGTGGTTGGCCTGCTGTGCATGCTGGGAGAGGGTACTTAAGGGGCAGACGCCATTGGTGCAGGGTTCTTCTTCTTTGTCCTCGGCACGTACCCCACCTTTGGTAGCCCTCATGTCCAGGGGATCGGTGAAGGATGTCGCCGTCTCGGGAGAGTCCTGGTTACCTGTCAGAGGGAAGGATTCTGTGATACACCATAAGCTCTTGTAACGTGCCCCATTGGCACCTATGGTCTCTAGTTACAAGTGCTGAAACGTTAGGGACTTAGGAGCTAAAAGGTTCTGTGGCAGAGGATCTTCCTAACACGTCCCTAGGAGAAACAAAGCTAAAGTAATTGTTCGTGCTCCACTCCGGCTGCTAGGATTGTGAGAGGGAACTATCCGGGTGAGCAAAACCCACTCAGGCTTGAGTGGCGACGAGGGTAAGTAAGTGCTGCGTGCCTGAACCTACCTCCCTATCCAACTCTATCTCTATCTTCAACTTTTCCTACTAAGTTACTATCAAAGAGAAAATAAACTCGTCTGTTGGAGTTTAACACTGTCTGGACATTGACCTTCTTATTAGAGAAAATAAGACTTTTCCCTACACTCTAGGGACGAGAACCAACGGAAAGAGGTAACTCGCTGCAGGACCCAAAAACTGTTAACACCGCTCACCCTCTACAAAATGGAGGATACTGGGCATGTGGCATGGTGTGTCCTATCCTGTAAGTGGAGGTAAGCAGGACAGGGATCTGTGTGCTACATATTGACACGTACCTTGGATGTGAGCCTGACGTGCAGAGGGAGACCTCTCGTACAGCCCTGGTTCCCGGGTCACTGGAGTTGGGACAGTGACTGAAGGCGCACAGTGGGGTATGAGTGCCTGCTGGGTTCTCCTGGACTGGATGAGAAGACCGCTGAAGAAGGCTGAAGATGCAGGTCAGAGGATGCAGAACAGCGGGTGCAGGCAGCTGAGGATGCAGGTCAGAAGATGCAGGTCAGCCGAGCCAGGTAATGCACAGCGGATCAGATACAGGCTGGAGCGTCAGGCAGCGGATGGTCAGAGTTCAGGCTGGATCAGGCAACGGAGGATCAGGCAGACAGATGAGCAGAACAAGGTCAAGGAAGCCAAAGGTCAGGACTGGAGATAGCAGCAAGGTCAGGAAGCCAGGTCAGAGTAACAACAGGTGCAGGTTCAGGGCCAAGTCACAGAATAAGCTGCAGATCAGACAGCAAGGGTCTGGACAGAAGAAGCCCTTTTTAAAGGCCACTAGGCGCCAAGGCAGCGTCACCGTGCGCGCGTGCACGATCTCCGTGTTTGGCGAATGCACGTGTGTGATCTCCGCGTTTGGCGCATGCACGTGCGCAATGGCGCATGTCTGTTTACAGTTGAAAGCCTGCTAGCGGGGATGTGCCTGAGCCTTGTTGTGGGTCCAAGAGGTGTGCGTCCATGACACAAATATTTTTCCCAGGTGAGTCCAGGAACCCAGAAAAATTGTAGGAAAAGGAGTTAAAGGGGTCTACTACAGAAATACAAGAAAACAAAGTCCAGGACAGAAAAAAACGATTTGACTTTTCCCTTTGCCAAAAAACTAATTGGCTGCCGTTGGTCTTGTGTGCAAAAATTGGTTTGACTATTCAAATTTGTGGATTTCCTGGGTCAGAAAAATGAATGATCATAGAATCTGAAGTTTTTGTTTGTTGCCTAGAGCTAGATGAACAAGCAGCGACCAAGGGTCACATCAGATAAGCAGAATATGGACCTGCCCAACCTCCCCAATCATCACTAATTATTGGCCCATCTATAGTCCGGAAAAGGGGTTTGTTCTGGGTGTGATCCAGAGCTGAAGAACATCAAACATTTGCGGTTGTGTTCAATTACATGCTAAAAATTCTTGGAAGTCTCTGGCCTTATGGAACATTGGTGTCCACTTCATTACTCCGTAACCTGTGCAAAATCTCCTACTGAAATGAATATTGGTGATTGTTCTTTGGTAGTTTGCCAACCAAAGTGGCAAATGTTGGACCCAAGCCAGCAGTTAAAAGCTCAGCTGGAAGCCAAGGTAATTAAAGGTGAATGTTGATGTTTTTGACATGTTGAAAAAAAAAAACGGCTAGTTCTCTTAATGTTTTAGGTCTCATTACATGACCTAGACAGAATGTTCTTGACCAAAGTTCAGGTCATTTTGTTGCTCTTGAAGTCCACCTCAAAGATGTCCCTCCACTGTGGGCCCCAATGGAATTTGTTTTTGTTTGTTTTAATGCTTACCCATTTTTAAAATCTTCAGGCCAGTTACATGATGATGCTGGGGGGGCTGGGTGGTCCATACTGATGCAACGACCACTGATGATGTCAATGACTGTTTCTGCACCCGTACAGTCTGAATTAAGAGCACCATAGTGAGGCCCCTTTTTGGGGCTCTGCATTGACAGTAGAGTCCTCCATCTTCGAGGATAAGTGACAACGATTAAACTTGGAAGACTTAGGACAACTTGAAGTGAAAAAGTAGTACTGTGGGGGACATCTGCAGACGGAAATTGAGTAAGTCCACCTGGGGGAACATTTAAAAAAGAAAAACAAAACAACTTACATATTAAATGTAAATACTACTAAGCCAAATTCCTGTTTAAAGTGGAGGTCCACCCAGATATTTTTTTAACACTAAAATTCCTTAACAAAAATAGAAAAAAATGTATAGAAAAATGTATAGAAAAAAAATAATAATAATTATACTCACCCGAAATGCCCGTTGATATGCGGAAGTCCCCTAATCTGCCTCTTCCTTTGCCTTGGTGGTTCTCCTTCCGCTTCCTCTTCTTGTGAATGCGGTGCGCTGCCTTCTGGGAACTGAGCCTAATCCCAGGAGGCAGCCGCCCATTCACAAAGCGCCGTGCGAGTCGAGCATGCGCAGTAGGAAATGGGCAGGATGGAGGAGCCGGGACTTGCCAGGACCGAGCGATCGCCGTCGGGGGCCCGACATCGCCGGCGAGTAGGACAGGTAAGTGCATACTCACCAGTGCAGTACAGCATCATCATATAACTGGTGTGGCGGTGATTAGGTACACTGACTAGTGACAGTATGTAACTAAAAAAAAGTTTAATTATTAAAAAGAAAAAACTTTTTTATTACATTTTTTTTTTTAACTCACTGTGACCAGAGCAATAAAGTGTTAAAATAGTAACACTGTACTACTCTGGGGAAGTAATCAGGATTTGTTTTTCACATTATGACTGCTTGTACCGGTGAATTACACTGTTATAAGCAACCGTTTTTACTGAATGAAATTTATTCATTCAGTACTTACTATTGTAGTTAGCTGTGATTTGCCACAGCTATTTACATGGTACAGATGGGCTGTGATTGGCCCTGTCTGTACCATGTGATCACTGTGACCAATCACAATAGTACACAGTGAATCAAAGCCATTCATTGAGTACAATTGTCATGTGATCTGCTGTAATTGGTCCCAGCGATTAAAATGATTAAAATGGGACCGGAAGTTGCCGATACACTGATCAGTTATCTGCTGTGTCCAGTGGACACAATGGGTGACAGATTGCACCGCAACATGGCTTGTGGGACGCGCACAAGGCGCATTCCATGAGGAAGTCAAATGATGTTACTGGTCATAGTATGAAATTTCAAAAACAAAACTATCTTATAAAGATTTTTATTTTATTCAGACAATCCAGTAGGAGGTTAAGGCCACTGGTGCATGCTGGGAGAGGATATACATATTTGGGACAGGCCATGTGCTTGCATCCTTGCTTTAGGTTGAGGCCTGAGGAGGTGCTGCTGGATGGAGCTCCGCTGTTAGGCCCACAAGCCTGGTTCGGGGCCTAATTTGTGCTGAAGTGGTCCTGAAGCTGTCCTGCCTGGTCTTCAGGAAACCGTGTCAAGGAGGAGACCCAGGAGAGGCCCCTTGCTGTAGAGAGCAAGGAAAGTCTTTTGCAGACACTAACAGGTTTTCTTCTAAGATTGCCCTGTATTTGGCTCCATCCATTTTCCCATCAACTCTGACCAGCTTCGCTGTCCCTGCTGAAGAAAAGCATCCCCACAACATGATGCTGCCACCACCATGTTTCACAGTGGAAATGGTGTGTTAAGGGTGATCTGCAGTGTTCGTTTTCCGCCACACATAGCGTTTCGATTTTAGACAAAAAGTTCAACCTTCTTCCACATCTGTGCTCTGTCCCCCACATGGCTTCTTGCAAACTACAAACGGATTTCTTAAGGCTTTCTTTTAACAGTGGCTTTCTTCTTGCCACTCTTCTATAAAGGCCAGATTTGTGGAGTGCAGGACTAATATTTGTCCTGTGGTCATGTCTTGGTAGGTTTGCAGTTGTGCCATACTCTTTCCATTTTCGGATGATGGATTGAACAGAGCTCTGTGAGATATTCAAAGCTTGGGATATTTTTTTATAACCTAACCCTGCTTTAACCACTTCAATACCATGCACTTATACACCTTCCTGCCCAAGCCAATTTTGAGCTTTCAGCTCTGACGCAATTTGAATGACAATTGCAAGGTCATGCTACACTGTACCCAAACAAATTTTTTATCATTTTGTTCCCACAAATAGAGCTTTCTTTCGGTGGTATTTGATCACCTCTGCGATTTGAATTTTTTGCACAACAAATAAAAAAAGTGAAAATTTTGAAAAAAACTAAGTTTTCCTTTGTTTCTGTGAATTTTTTTTGTAAATAAGTACCTTTTCTACATCAATGACGGGCACTGATAAGGCGGCACTGACAGGCACTGATAAGGCGACACTGATGGGCACCGATGAGGTGGCACCAATGAGGTGGCACTGATGAGGTGGCACTGATGGGCACTGATAGGTGGCACTGATGGGCACTGATATGTGGCACTGGTGTGCGGCACTGATGGGCACTCATAGGCGTCACTGATGGGCACTCATAGGCGGCACTGATGGGCACTTATAGGCGGCACTGATGGATACTTATGGGTGGCACTGATAGGTGGCACAGACGTGCACTGATAGGTGGGCACTTATGGGCACAGATGGGCACTGATAGGTGGAACTGATGGACACTGGTAGGTGGCACTGATGACATTGGTGGCTGGCATTGCTGGGCATCACACATTGTGGTCGTGCCATGATGGTGCCAGTCAGTGCCCATTTGTGGGCACTGATTGGCATATGTTGTTTATGTATTTTTACATGTGGATGGCTATGGGGGACTTACCTGGCCATCCACATGCTTGGGGCTTCCCTGGTGGTCCTGGGCGGCATCCTGGTGGTCTAGTGTGGGTATCAGAGGAGGGGCTGCGCTGATAAACAATCAGCGCAAACCTCCCCTGTCAGGAGAGCCGCCGATCGGCTCTCCTCTACTCGCGTCTGTCAGACGCGAGTGAGGAAGAGCCGATCAACGGCTCTTCCTGTTTACATCGTGATCAGCCGTGATTGGACACGGCTAATCACGTGGTAAAAAGCCTCCCCCGGAGGCTCTTTACCGAGATCAGTGTAGCGGTGTGTCAGACTGACACACCGCTCCACCGATGGCCGCGATGCGCCCCCCCCCCGAGCACGCGGCGGCTGTTATCCTGCAGGAGTGTGGATAACACAACCACTTCCCGGACGTCAATCTCCTATTGACTGGGCGGGAAGTGGTTAAATGTCTCCACAACTTTATCCCTGACCTGCCTGGTGTGTTCCTTGTCCTTCATGATGCTGTTTGTTCACTAAGGTTCTCTAACAAACCTCTGAGGGCTTCACAGGACAGCTGCATTTATACTGAGATTAAAATTACACACAGGTGGACTCTATTCACTAATTAGGTGACTTCTGAAGGCACTTGGTTTCACTAGAATTAAGTTAGGGGTATCGGAGTAAAGGGGGCTGAATACAATACATAAGACTTGCTAGAGAGAAAGTTGGCACTGAATCATAAATTCACTTTATTTTTCTGTTGCTTTTCACCTGAGCACAACAAGGCATCAGGACCCTTAAAGGGCAATCGGATGTGTTCAAAGCCCGGGTTCCTGGAGAGCCATGCTTGTGAGCTTAGTGTGACATTTCACCGACTTGACTCCGTAAAAGTGCTAAAATCTTTTCAACTGCCTGTTATTGAGGCTGCAATGATGTTTTCCTTTCAGTGTTGGCCTTTTTCACGAGGGGTCACTATGCACCTCACATGGCATACATGTATGCCTATTGCCATGGCACGTGTCCCCAGCACAAAATCAAACACCAATTACAAATTTCCCAATGATTTACACAAAGCCATCATTTCCTCTTCATTTTTATTATGAAATACTGCAAATCTCTGGCCTGCTTCTCTAGTACTAAACTTTTATGAATTGAAATGATGCTGTTGATAAACATTGAAAACATTGATATATATATAATGTTCTATCACACAGAGAGAAGAAAATGCAGAAGTGAACAGTTTATCCCTTCTTTCATTCATAATGTTAAAGCTGAACTCCAGGCACAAAAATCTTCATGCAGATATATTCTTCAATAGACACAAAGGATACAGTGCCTTGAAAAAGTATTCATACCCTTTGAAATTTTCCACATTTTGTCATGTTACAAGTAAAAACGTAAATGTATTTTCAGAGGCGTCTCTCTAATTAGACAAGTTAGGCGGTCACCTAAGGCCTCGCACTCACAGGGGCCTCGCGGCCGTCTAATTTGCCTGTGACCAATACTAATGTCGGCATCATTGGATCTCTCTATTACCCCTCTCTCTTTTTCACCTCCCCCTCTCTCCCCCCTCTTGCATTGGCTGAATATGTCTGATGGGTGAGGAGGGTGCCCTGGAAGTGATGCTGATCACCTGTGTGCTAGATCCGTGCATTTTCAGTTAGAAAGAGAACATGTTCTCTTTTTTTCAGACGAAAAAAATTTATATCGGAAAATCCGTTTGTCTGTATGGAACTCTGATGGAGAAAAAAACACGCATGCTCAGAATCAAGTCGACACATACTCGGAAGCATTGAACTTAATTTTTCTCGGCTCGTCGTAGTGTTGTACGTCACCGCGTTTTTGACAGTCGGAATTTGGTGTGACAGTGTGTATGCAAGACAGCTTGAACGGAATTCCGTTGGAAAAAAATCCGTCAGAGTTTATCCCGACAGAAAATCTGATTGTGTGTACAAGGCATAACAGGTTTTCTTCTAAGATTGTCCTGTATTTGGCTCCATCCATATCTCCATCAACTCTAACCAGCTACCCTGTCCCTGCTTAAGAAAAGCATCCCCATAACATGATGCTGCCACCACCATGTTTCACGGTGGGTATGGTGTGTTCAGGGTGATGTACAGTGTTAGTTTTCTGCCACACATAGCGTTTTGCTTTTAGGCCAAAAAGTTAAATTTTGGTCTCATCTGACCAGAGCACCTTCTTCCACATGTTTCCTGTGTCCCCCACATGGCTTCTCACAAACTGAAAACGGGCCTCTGTGAGATGTTCAAAGCTTGGGATATTTTTTTATAACCTAACCCTGCTTTATACTTCTCCACAAATGTATCCCTGATCTGTCTGGTGTGTTCCTTGGCCTTCCCGATGCTGTTTGTTCACTAAGGTTCTCTTACAAACTTCAGAGGGCTTCACAGAACAGCTGTATTTATACTG
This sequence comes from Rana muscosa, assembly GCA_029206835.1. Lineage (NCBI taxonomy): Eukaryota > Metazoa > Chordata > Amphibia > Anura > Ranidae > Rana > Rana muscosa. Next base: position 153,868,824 of record CM055127.1, on the reverse strand, counting down.
AGAATAAATTATACACAGGTGGACTCTATTTACTAATTAGGTGACTTCTGAAGGCACTTGGTTCCACTATATTTTAATTCAGGGGATCAGAGTAAAGGGGGCTGAATACAAATGCACGCCACACTTTTCACATATTTATTTGTAAAAAATGTTGAGAAACCATTTATCATTTTCCTTCCACTTCACAATTATGTGCCACTTTGTGTTGGTCTATCACATAAAATCCCAATTTTACGTTTGTGGTTGTAACATGACAAAATGTGGAAAATTTCAAGGGGTATGAATACTTTTTCAAGGCACTGTATACTATAAACCCACTTTAGTTGTACCAGATGAAAAATACAAACCCTGATATTATCTAGAGTAAGAAAAGTAGCAGTGACATCATCACTTTCCTGTACATAGCCTGTGCCAAGAGCAGAGCTGTGGGAGGGACATAGCAGACTCCACCCCCTACAGGCTGCCTGCAGAAAACTACAGGAGGGGTGGAGACAAGACCAGTCACCCTGCACAAGGAGAGAGAGAGAAGCAGTGACTGGTCTTACTACACAGAGGCAAAGTGGGGAAATTGTTTCATGTTGGTCTACTGAACAGACTTGGAAGAAATGCACAAAAAGCACCAGGATCCAAGTAAAATTACATATAGGTCTTATCAGCGGAGTATTTAGGTTATGTGCTGCCCTAAACTCGTGCACCCCCTAATTTAAATATGACCCACACCTTCCCACCCTTTCCTGTCAAGACCACACCCCCGTATAGGACCCGCTTTGACATTTTCCAGTGGGGACACTAGTTCTGAGGGCCTTGGGGGGGGGGGGGGCAGTGGAGTCCTTTAATTTGCAGGGATTTCCTCTCACTTCCTGTTTGGTTATGGAGCCCGTCAGCTTACTTTCTGACAGTTTTTAGCCTCCCGACATAACATCTGTCTCTCTGTAGCTGAAAACTCAGATGAGAAGTCTGCTGTTATAATAGGACAGTCAAAACTAGAAGCGGAGCCCCCCCCCAGTTGCGAAACGCCACCCGCCCACACAACAACTCATTGGTTGGGGTCCGCCGTCCGAGCCTCCTACATGTGTATGGGCTGTCCCCCTCTGATGGTGGCCCTGCCGGTATTATTACAGTGCGGCCACTTTATGGGCGCGCTAGACCGATTTGCCTCCCGTCCCAGTCCGCCCCAAGACTCAAGCTACACTAAAAGTGTAGCGCAAGCCGCGGGGACACTTTTCGTGCTCCCCCTTGCAAAGTGCCGCCCTAGGCCTGGGCCTTTTCGGCCAAGGCCAAGATACAGCGTTGGGTCTTATATTTTCAACAATATTGAGTTTGCCTGTAGTTTAGCTTGTGAGCCAGTTCCACTTCACAATGTTTTGGGCTTGCAGCAGTAGCTAGTCTCTCTATAAAGCCATTCTGTCTCTGTGTATTTAATGGACTTTTGGTGGTATAGAAGCACTGAACCTTGTGATGACTTGCTGTAACATTATATGTGGTGTGCAGTCCTGGAGGCTGCTCTCCAACAACTATATATCTTGGGAAGATGTTAAAAAGTTGAAGAGATGTGAGTGCCACACTATTTTTTTTTTTTAACAAATTGGTTTTTGGCATAAGCATACAAAATCAAGGCCTGGTAGCCCGGTGCACACAGGGACAGGCTATCCAGAACAAAATAGGTACACCATACCATGACAGATTTTGTTCTGCAACAAAATCGGATGCGTTTCGGTTACTTAACACTTCATTGCGGCTTCATTTCAGCAGACTCAACTTGCCTGCCCCCACAGAATATGGAGGCTTTGTATCCTGGGATGCAAGCAGGTGGAGTCTGCTGGAATTAAGCCATGAAAAAATGAGGGAGAATTGAGCCCCTGAAACGCGTTAACCTTTGTTGCAGAATAAAATCTTTTATGGACTCTACAAACTAGCGTGGTTCTCCCATCTTTTCAATTTTGAGAATTGAGAATTTTATGGAAACACAAACAGTGTAGTTTGAGCAATACTGCTATACGTTTAGACATGCTGACATAGAGTAGAGATAAGCTTGGGTTCTGCCCAAACCGGGCGGTCAGCTGGCATTGTTGGGCCAATGAGCTGCAAGTAGGAGATTCCATGCACATATATAAAGGAGCGGGGATGCTTGTGAAATCATTGACCTAATATGGCCCTATGTCCATATTAGGTCAATGACCTAATATCGTAAAATATCGTACTGTGAACTTTCGTATGAATTTTTGTACCAATGTTCGATTAAAAATCTACTAGCTATGGCTAGCTTTAGCATGTGCTGCTGGTGGGGCCAACCTTAAAGAGAACCTACCATGGCAAAGCACAGGTTCTCTTCAAATCAGCCAAAAGTTTGCTTTAAGGCAAGAATTATCTTTCAGCCACAGTAGACGTCAATGTGACTGCTCGAGATCTTCAGTTCCGGAAAAAAAAGTTACTTTCCTTAATCTTTCCATCTGCTAATAAGAATGGCATCTGCTTATCCTGCTGGGGGGATGAAATATTGTCTGTTTGAGATCCGGTAACTCGCAGAACAAAAACTGTTATCCTAGACAGCGCTTCCTCACTTAAATCTCCTTTAAAGGACCATTCACGACGTGACTGCAATAACAGTTACATGCAATGACTGAGGCTATTAGCGTTATCTAGAGGTTTGGAAGATGCGCAAAACGATTCAATAGCCTTGTTTACCGCTATGCCTGAATAGGCAGTGATGGAGCTGAGAGGTTTGATTTCTTTTTTAATATAGTCACCTGGATTAAAGGACTTTGCTCAGCATAATCATTTTATATTGAAAATGACAACCTAACAGCTCGTTAAACTTCAATAAATGCGTAATGCTTTCTACAAAAGTAAACCTATGCTAATCATGTTCTCGTGTCTATAAACGGCATCTGCATTCAAGGGGTTGAATCTGTCTACGGCCATGCCTCTTTCACTGGATGCAACAGCTAGGCAGGTGTTACCAAAAACAAAAAAGGCCATTTTCCACAATACTATGAATGTGTAGCACCCACTACTTTAGGTAGGTGCTTGTAGTAGGATTTTTGTCAGTACAGGTAAATTTAATCAAGCCTAGCTGTGAGCTAGGCCTTTTTGTTTTGATCTGTGTGAGCTGGGAGTGGCTCAGAGTAGGCTGGTGACTCACAGATAGCATCATCTTACGGTCACATCCCTTCTGCTTCTAGAGGCTTCTAGAAGGAAGGAGGGGGAGAGAGGTGGAGCTGTCTGGGGTGTTCTGAGGGGTCCTGACCAATCCCCAACCTGGATTGACAGGGGGCAGACCTCCCTAAATACCTAGAGTCAGCCCAGCTGGGGAGGAGTTGTTGGGTGAAAGAACTGGGAGATGGAGTACTAGCTGTCGTGGCCTTTGAGGAAGCTCCCCAGTCTGGGGGGGGGGGTGACCTTGGGCCTTGAGCTCGGGAGAGGAAGGGACCCTCGTACAAATTACAGGGGTGTTCTGACCAGGAGCAGGAGAGGACAGTGGAAGGTACTGCCAGGCAAAGTCTCCAGGAGGGATCCACCAGGTGTCAGTGAGTGGCAGGCACAGTCGGGAGAGCTGGGGAGGCATGCCAGAGTGGACTGGGAGTGTGCAGTCTGAGATGCATGTAGAGCCAGCGGGAGAGACTGTGATGCCATGGTCAGTGGAGTCGGGCAGCTGCAGCCAGGAGGGCCTGAAGAGGACTGGCTGGGATCAGTAGTCCAGCAAGGACAGCTAGCATTAAACCAATTTACCCTTTTCTGGCTACACCACAGGCGCCCGCGGTCCCTGCCTGCAAAAGCCATTTCTACAAGGCCTGGCTGGAACCAGAGTCAGGCCTAACCATATGCTAGCTGTGCCTGAGGAGAAGTGATGTGCTGGAGAGAGAAAGGAGGTAAAAGTCTGCAAATAAGTTTGTGCAGGAGGAGTGTGAAGTGTAAATATGTACAGGGAGTGTACATAGTTCTGTCCCAATGCAAATGTTTCTACTCAAATTCTGGGCATCTCATAAATCCCCTAACCCCATCCAAGTTTAACCCCTCAATAAAAACACAAAAACAAAGTTAACAGACTATTCATTGACCCTGTGTGCTTGAGAAAGTGAATGCCGGGCTAGGCAGGGTGACAGATGGACTACAACTTTCAGCAGCTCCTATGGGGGTACCGCTACAAATGTAAGTTATGATCACCAACTAGCGTGATTTGTAGTGTAGCCCCAGCTCCTACCCACTGTCGCTTGGACCGGGCTGTCATTTTTAGTGCTGCTGCCCACACAGTTTCTCTTGTTTTCCCTGGTCGCCAGTAAATGGAGGAGTGGGGAGAGGTGGAGAGAGAGAGGACACATGAGGCTTTAATAGGGCTGCATTTGCAGCCACAGCTGCGGGAGGAGACCCCACTCACCACTTGGGACAGCAGAGGACAATGTGATTGGCTGCTGTGCAGCCTGGGAGAGAAAACAGACTGCTAGGAACCACTTGGAACTATGGGGGATGTAGTTTCCAGGAGACATCCTCTGCCAAGCCAAGTACTGGATGGGACTTCAAGTCCCAGGAGGATAGGGAGCCGCAGGAGGAGGAAAAAAAGAAAGAAAAAGAAGTCCAGACTCTGGGTAGCCTAACGTGGACAGTGAAAGGTGGCCAGAGACTGGGTTGCTGAGTGGAATAATGCCTGTTGTGAGTGCTCGCCTCATTGTCAGTGAGAGACTGGGCTGCCACATCAGAGTCCCAGCAAAGCGGACAAAAAGGACATCACGAGTTCTGGAGTTCTGTGAGCCATTGCTTTTCCTGGGTCCCGAGCCAACACTAACGCCACCAGTTCTGGATAGCAAAGAACAGGAGGGGCAGTGGCAGAACTACCAGGGTCACATAAGTGGCCCTGGCATTTCGCCACTGCGGGGGGGGGGGGGGTGTGGAGGCCAAGACAGCAGGAAAGGGACCCGCTGCAGAACATGTAAAAGGGTCCCCCTGCGGGACCATAATAATAAGGGCCCTGTGACAGGAGTAAAGGGCCAATGAAAAGGGCCCCAGGACCAGGGGGAAGGGACCAATGGCAAGGGCCCCGGGACTGATGTAAAGGTTCCCGAGACCAGAGCAGGGAAGTAGGTTGAACTGCTTCCCCACTCAGGTCCCCCCGGCGTGCCGCCGTCACTAATTTCAACATTGTCCTTAAGCTGAACAAGCGACGGCATGCACGGGTAGCCAAGAGAATGCAGGCTCCCTCCCCACCTATGATCGCGGGCTTGAGTGGATCACTGTCACCATCAGAGCCCATCTGTGGGCAATTTTACACCTCCCCCAAGTGCCAGAATAGGGCTTTCTCTTTACAGTGAGATGCAGGGGGGGGGGGCTTAATTACTAAATAGTGGTGTAGCGGGCATATACTTTTCTATCATGTTTAAAACTGGCAGAGACACCAGTGATGTATAGTTCCCTGCGGCCCAGCAGGTGGCGCTGTCCCTGTGGGCTGGGGTTGAACCATCGCTGAGTGCCGTACCCCTTTTTGGCCTCTCTCAGCGGTTGTATGGTGGGGCGGGAATACCCGCCGTGCTTGCTGGGAGAGGGTATAAAGGGGCCGGCCATCTTTGTCACGGGGTCGAGTCCCAGGCACCTTCAACCTGAGGGCTGTGGTTCGTGGTTGGTGTCCAGGCGGCCTAGGCCTGGACGCCCGGAGCTCGTGTTCCATCCCAGGCACCTTCAGCCTGGGGTGAGGTACTCGGTTGGAGGCCTGGGGCCCAGTTTCCTTCGCTGGGTCCCGCGAGGGAAGGATTTCCTAGGGGGCCCTGGGAGTGGGGTGCCCGAATCCAGAGGCGTAAGGGACCGGAGGAGCTACTAACCCGAAGACCTGGTGCAGCAGATTGCCAGTGCCGGGTGAGCCTCAGGAGACCGCCCGGAGGGGTATCTTTCCGAACAGGGGTCAAGTTCAGTCAGGAGGAAGGTTCACAGTTCACCCGGTCGCTGCGACCAAAATATTCACGGTTGGTGGCGGAGACCATGCGCCAAGCCTATTCGCTGATAGAGGAATAGGAGAGTTCATTGTGCCTGGGCCTACTCGTATCCACACCCCCTGTCTGTTCTTTGAGGGAGTCTAACTGATTGTGTTTCATCCTGACATTGGAAAATAAAGGAGTGTTGGACTTTTATTGGTGTGGGGCTCATTTACTGGCAGACACTGTTCCACAGAAGAAGCGGAGGCTCCAAACACCGAACACCGACCCGAAGGTAAAGAAACTTTGCTCACACCACACAAACATCTGCGGTGAAAGCTTGGCGTGGTGACCCCGCACTCTCTCCTCCAAGGTACCCCTAGACAAAAGCCAGAGAGAAAGAAACCGGAGCAAGAGAGAGAGAGTGAAGGGCGCTACACGTGGGGGCTCCGGGTCCGGGATGGTGTTCGTGTTACTATGGAGCTAGAATGGACGGAGTTTGAACGTGTCTGCCCGGAGGAGTTCCGAGTAGGTCGGCCATATTATTGGCCAAAGTGCAACCCTGCTCGAAGTCGTGGGTATGACCCTAAGAAGGGAAAGGACTACGCAGAGGAGCGAGAAGAGGGGGGAGTCCAGCCGTGTGAAGTAGTACACGTGGGGGCTTCTATTGCACTGCACCACGAGGCACACCCTCCCTGCTCAGTTCGTGGGCGTGACCCAGGGAAGGAGAAAGCCCGCGAACTGCAGTGCAAGAGGGGAGGAGTCCAATCGTGTGAAGGACTACACGTGGGGACTTTGGCGCCAAACTTGGAGTGCGCAATGGATCAGCAGCGAGTCACCATGTTTGGAAATACATTGTGGATTCCACTTCACCCTTCTACCACGACCTTGACTACTGCTGCTCCAGTGACCGATACGGGGATCTGGCTAAAGCCCCGGGGACGATTCGCCCTGTACTCATGCATGGACGTTGAGGCCCTGGGTTTGATTTGTCCCGGCTGTTCGGGACTGGTGTGTCAGCTGAAGCCAATCGGGCGATGCGAGGCCTGCGGGGAGTTCTTATTTGAGGTGGACACAGCTATCGAAAAGCCAAGAACCATCCACCTCAACCGCACTACAGGCAACACCACTCAAGTAGGAGAAATTACCGCTTTGACAGCCATCCCTGTGCGCACTGCAGCGACCGCGGGGGAGGTCACGATCACCGAAGTACGGGAGAAATCCGAGGATGCTGACTCGGTCACCACTGTCTCCCAGCGTCCACCGCCAAAGAGGAAAACCGGCATGGTAGCCCCGTCCAGCGGTTGCGGTGGATCATCATGCCCGCCTACGTCCGGCCCGGGTGGATCCGGTGAGAGGAGTCCCGGACATCCCGTTTCAAGGAAAGGCCGAGGTAAGCCGGGCGGAGGGACTTGGTGTATGGGCGGAGGTGTCAGGGATTCACGGACCAGTGTGTCCGCGGGAGGTGGCAGTTCAGTTTCCGCTACAGGCTACATACCCGCGGAGGAGTGTGACACCTCCGACCTGGAGTCGCTCTCCGATCTGGGAGACGATGTCGCCATAGATGAACTATTTGCTCAAAAGGGTTGGGACAAAGTGCCTCTCTCCTTATTCCGCAGAAATAGGGATATACCCATGTCTACAGGGGATAGTACACCCCGGGGCTTGGAGGCACCAGCGCCTGAGGAGGGATCCCGTTCCCAGCCTACCTTCACTTTCCCGGTGCCACCTGCACCTAATGCCGGGGATAAGAGACTGTCGCTGCGGGCGCCTATGCCCAGAACAGAGGTGACCAAAGCACCTCGTCACCCGGATGCTATAGTTTTGCCAGGTGAAGGGGACAAAGCCACAATGCCTCCACTGGCGAGACTACAATGCCTATTTTGCCAGAAGGTTGCTGCCGATTACGGATGGGAGTACCCATACTTGTCTAAAGAGTTGTTGTATGAAGTGGAAGTTTGCCGGGAGCGCTGGTACAATGACTTTGTATGACCCACATTCAGGTCTCACACGCCCGCAGGTACCTCGCGTGTTCTCCCAAGGCATCTTAGCGTTTCAAAGACTGCAAGGCAGAATAGATGCTGGGGCGGCATATCCACGCGGACAAGGTGCTGATTCGACGCAAGGAAGGGGAAGATGTTGAATACCATCTAGAAACCATGGACCAGCATTTGCAACCACTTGTCCTGCCACACCCTCGTTTCTATATGTAGGAGATAAAAGACTCCGTTTGCCATTTAATATTGCTGAACTCTCCGGGTTTGTTGTTTGTTTCCCGGGAGAACTTAGTGACTGTACCCAAGCTAATGGGTGTTTGTGCTCTTCGGAGGAATTGAAGGACTGTTCCTGTTGTTCTTCATTCTCCAACAAGTGATCTTGGACTCTGGGGTAGAGAGGGCCAAAGAAGAAGAGGTCTCCACAAGTGCAGTTACCCCGACGCTGTCACCAGGTGGCAGTGTCGTGCATCGGCATTCACTTTTCACACAAACACTTTTTGAAGGAAAGGATTTCTTTACGGAGAGGTTCTTTCATTCTCACACGAACATATGTGTCAGGAATTTGTGTGTTTAATATTTATTTTCCCCTCTACAGGAGAACATCCCATCAAGACCGCTGAGAGTGGGGCGGGTCTTAGTCAGTGATGTGGGTGGGGAAAAATGTCAATGATGTGACTTTTGAGATGTTTTACAGTTATATGTTATTTTTTTCCTTCCTCTCCCTTTTCATGTGAGGCTCAGGCACAACTGCTCTAGTTAGTTTAGTTTTTTTTAATTTTTCATTTTTTTTCAATTTTCAGTTGGTTTCTGGACTGGGCTATGTCCGCCGTTGAGGGCGTAGTTTATTCCAGACACTGGGGACCAGTGTAAAACAACCTGGGGGAGAGTGTAGCGGGCATATACTTTTCTATCATGTTTAAAACTGGCAGAGACACGAGTGATGTATAGTTCCCTGCGGCCCAGCAGGTGGCGCTGTCCCTGTGGGCTGGGGTTGAACCATCGCTGAGTGCCATACCCCTTTTTGGCCTCTCTCAGCGGTTGTATGGTGGGGCGGGGATACCCGCCGTGCTTGCTGGGAGAGGGTATAAAGGGGCTGGCCATCTTTGTCACGGGGTCGAGTCCCAGGCACCTTCAGCCTGAGGGCTGTGGTTCGTGGTTGGTGTCCAGGCGGCCTAGGCCTGGACGTCCGGAGCTCGTGTTCCATCCCAGGCACCTTCAGCCTGGGGTGAGGTACTCGGTTGGAGGTCTGGGGCCCAGTTTCCTTCGCTAGGTCCCGCGAGGGAAGGATTTCCTAGGGGGCCCCGGGAGTGGGGTGCCCGAATCCAGAGGCGTAAGGGACCGGAGGAGCTACTCACCCGAAGACCTGGTGCAGCAGATTGCCAGTGCCGGGTGAGCCTCAGGAGACCCCCCGGAGGGGTATCTTTCCGAACAGGGGCCAAGTTTAGTCAGGAGGAAGGTTCACAGTTCACCCGGTCGGTGGCAGCGACCAAAATATTCACAGTTGGTGGCGGAGACCATGCGCCAAGCCTATTCCCTGATAGAGGAATAGGAGAGTTCATTGTGCCTGGGCCTACTCGTATCCACATCCCCTGTCTGTTCGTTGAGGGAGTCTAACTGATTGTGTTTTATCCTGACATTGGAAAATAAAGGAGTGTTGGACCTTTATTGGTGTGGGGCTCATTTACTGGCAGACACTGTTCCACAGAAGAAGCGGAGGCTCCAAACACCGAACACCGACCCGAAGGTAAAGAAACTTTGCTCACACCACACAAACATCTGCGGTGAAAGCTTGGCGTGGTGACCCCGCACTCTCTCCTCCAAGGTACCCCTAGACAAAAGCCAGAGAGAAAGAAACTGGACCAAGAGAGAGAGAGTGGAGGGCGCTACAGTGGTTAGAGCCCATAGACCGCAATATTGTTACACATTTCATAGACTTCATAGGGTAAGTTGAGGCAATGTGTAAGCAGGGCCTACTGTTTGATACCCAAGATTTAAAGGCACCCAAAGACCAAAGAGCGTGGCACTGATATTATTTGGTAAATTAGTATAAGCAAATAATAGGTAGACAGAAGCAAGGTGCTTACTCAACAGTCCCAAACAATATGGCACAGAGCCTTGATTGGACTGGAACTGGTATAACAGCTAATAACAATGTTGGCGATATTTTAAGACAGAGTGGACACTTGGATAGATTTTATGTTACCGGAGCAGCATCTGAGCGAAGGAGGTGGTTGCTAGGCAGGGCAACAGTGCAGGCACACTTTGTAGACTGGTAGAATGATCCTTGTCCCAACTCTCTAGAATCCTCATATAGTGGAGGCAGAAGTGGAAGTCCTGCTCTGTCCCCCCTCGACAGCAACCTCTCCCTAGCGCTAATTACACTGTCCCTAACCAGTGGGATCCTGTTACTACTCCATCCACTTTGCAAATGCATGCCAACCACAATGGGACAATGCTATTTATTAGAATTGTCCTCAATAAAGATGAGGTTAGCCAGAGCCAAAGCAGCAGCCTCCAATTGGACAGCTGCTCCACTGATTGACACCTATGAAGGCTTCAGAGGAACAAAGCTCCTTTCAACCTCCATTCCCTCTGCACAGTGGCCAGCTGAAAAGCACCACCTACAGTGGGGAGGATAGGCTGCACCTGTACACACTTGGGCTTCAATACCTGGGGTGTGAAGACAGGTTGGGAATGAGTGGTGGCCTAGTGAAAGGCCCATGTAGACAAGGCCTGGAACCACTTGAGAGGCCTCTCGTAAATGTGTAAGTGTGTTATTGTCAACATGGCCCTAGGGCTGACTTGAACAATTTACTGAATCAGAGAGATGGCTGCTGGAGTTTTGGACCTGCCATCACTAAAAACATTTAACTGTAGGCCTTAGGTGTAAGAACTAGCTAGGGAGGGCTACAGGCACGATAGTAAACCTGTTGCTTGACCCTACATGGGTGAAACATGGGCTAATTTTCTGGAGGAACAAAGAGAGGCACCTGATTCAAGTCCCAACTCAAAGCCTGGCATTCTATGAATTGCTCGAAGCAAGATCTGTGCACAATTGCTATGAATCATTTTTTTCAAAAGTGGCAGAGCGTTGACCTCCTTCAGCACCTGTTCTGTAAGGCCATCTTTAAACACTTTAATGCATAGTCTCACTGTGGTTTTCACAGATCACAACTGGTCCTTACCCATGCCACATATCATCAGAAAAAAGAAAAACTAATAGAAGAGGTGGCTTTAGATAAAACTTTCAAATGACAACAAGAGGAAAGGAAATGAGCAATAGTTTTCATTTGCAAACTTGTAGGCAGGTGCAGTCTATTTTCTCCACTAGCGCTCGACCGCAGCAGCATTGCAGTTGGAGGGGAAGTCATAAGGAATGTGGTTCCTCTATGGTTTCCTGGGTCACTGGGGAAGCTATTCGATTGGAAGCTGCCACCCCATGTGACTCTGGCAGCCATCTTGGGTCAGACAAATATTTTTATTTTTATTTTTTATAATACACTTTATCTCTCCCTTGTCAAAGACAAATGTCATAACAAAACATAGTAACAACTATGGCACCATCCTGCATATTTTCTGGACCTGCCCCAAATTAAAACACTTTTGGACGGAGATCCAACGTATTCTCCAAAAATTCACAGAGCGCATAATACCTAAAGACCCAGCCTTCTTCCTTCTTCACGCTTCCAATATACCTGGGAAGATATACAAAAAATCTATCATTCGCCACCTCCTTGACGCCGCTAAGGCATGCATCCCTCTTACATGGAAATCCCCACAACCCCCGACAATAGGGATGTGGATACGTAAAGTAAGGGAAATCAGTAGATTGGAAGACTTAGTCCTTTCAGCACGACATAAGCAGGAGCGATACTCCAAGACCTGGTCGCTCTGGAACGTTTTTCTCTTTTCTGATGAGGGAAGAACCCTCCTTGATGGTGACCTGAATGACCAAACGCATCCCGTCAAATAGTGGTCCTACCGGCTACAGAGCATCCATGGGCCTCACTATATCACCCCCCTCGTTGGGTGAGTTCGCACAAGGTACATTTCCGCAGTCCCATCCCCCCCCCCTCTCCTCTCTCTTCCTCCACTTCTCACCAGCCCCTCTCTCTCAGCCTTTTCTTTTTCACCTTTCTCTTCTCTCGGTTATATGGACCCGGGTCTCCGTACTCCAAGATTTATTTCTAATATATAAAATTATAAAATTGATTAGGACTGGTCCGGGACCCTGTTTGGGTCAGCATAAAGGGATCACGAATCTCACCACCTTGAGTACACCCAGTTCCAGGGCACTACATAAGGCACCTTCATTACGGAACACGAGAGACATCCCAGATGACAGACCGCCATAATGTCGGTCAGATGCAGTAATGTGCTCTTGTCTGTAGTGTATGTTTGCAATGCTGTGTAACGCAACTAACTGTATGTTTCCAGATGTTTGTCCTTGACCATGTTCTTTGACTAAATAAAAAATTTGCAAAAAAACAACAACATTGTAACAACTTGCCAGTGAGGTGAGGAATGGGGAAATGCAGAAAGTTTTACCAATAATAATAATGATGATAATAATAACAGATAATGGACAAAGATCATACACGTAAGTATATCTCTCCATACCTCCAACATCACCCAGCATCTGGAAGGATAATTTCTGGGTGTGTACCCAAAGTTCAGTTAGTAGGCCATTTTAGGCCGTGCTTCAAACCGTCAAAAAGGGTGATGACGTAAAGGGGTCGGTTGATGAAAGATTTTGGTGATAAATGGTGCCCATTCGTTCTGAAGGTGGGTCGGCGTGCTGTGAGTTGACAGGTCTACATCCAGTTTCTCTTTTGCAGGAGGCTCATGAAATTCTGTTTGACATACAAAATTGTGGGAGGGTGGTGGAGGACCTTTTTCTGAGGATGGCACGTCTGGCAGACATGAAGCATGTTAAAAGCCAGGCTTAAGTTGTGTAACTGCTACTGGAGCTTTCGAGAGGCTCGGGAGACAGCTTCATGGTAGCCAAAGAGCAGAAAGAACATGTCTTTTGTCAGAGAGAGCGGCCTGTGACCGTAGCGGCTACATTTTTGACTTGGCCCCAGAAGATGACCAAAGTCTATGGAGCAGTGTCGGCCTATCCTGACCACAGAGGGGGCATTGGCGTTGAGTGGTTTTTGTGTTGAGAATAGGTGTGGTATGTAGGCCCAATGCAATAAGTTGAGCTGTTGTTCACGCCAGAATTCATTGGAAGCAAAGGCACAAGTGGATTTGTATCCAGCCAGAATCCGGTCCACAGCCTCTGGAGAAATGAAGTCCATATTCCAGAAGGCAAAGCCTATTTAAGGTCCTGGCTCCCAGGCTTGCCGTGCATTTTGTGTGTGGGTAGTGTAGGGCAGACCTCAAATTTTTAACTCGCCTACTCGCATTTTGCAAGTGGAAAATGAGGTCTGGCGAGGAGCTGGGCTGCCTGGGAGTGGGGGGGGGGGGAGCACCGCCACAGCCCCGCGTCCTCCTGACCCCGCGCCTGTAATAGACAGAATGCGGGTCCAATGCTGAGATGTGTTGTCTATCACAGGCACGGGGTCAGGCGGAAGCGGGGCTGTGTGAGCGAGCAGAGCGGAGGAAATTTCAATGTAAGTTGTAACAGCATACTTTACCGCTCTGCGATCCCGCGGCTCTCCTCTTCCTCCTGTCATGATCTGGCCGCCAATGGGAGCACGGTGAGTCTTCAATGGGGGCACAATGAATATGCAATGGGGGCAAAGTGAATCTGCAATGGGGCAAAGTGAATCTGCAATGGGGGCACAGTGAATCTGCAATGGGGGCACAGTGAATCTGCAATAGGGGCACAGTGAATTTGCAATGGGGGCACAGTGAATCTGCAATAGGGGCACAGTGAATCTGCAATGGGGGCACAGTGAATCTGCAATTGGGGCACAGTGAATCTGCAATGGGGGCACAGTGAATCTGCAATGGGGGCAAAGTGAATCTGCAATAGGGGCACACTGAATCTGCAATGGGGGCACAGTGAATCTGCAATGGGGGCACAGTGAATCTGCAATTGGGGCACAGTGAATCTGCAATGGGGGCACAGTGAATCTGCAATGGGGGCACAGTGAATCTGCAATGGGGCACAGTGAATCTGCAATGGGGGAAAAGTGATCTGCGATAGGGGCACATTGAATCTGCAATGGGGGCACATTGAATCTGCAATGGGGGCACAGTAAATCTGCAATAGGGGCAAAGTGAATCTGCAATTGGGGCACAGTGAATCTGCAATGGGGGCACAGTGAATCTGCAATGGGGGAAAAGTGATCTGCAATGGGGGCACAGTGAATCTGCAATGGGGGAAAAGTGAATCTGCAATGGGGGCACGGTGAGTCCGCAATGGGGGCACGATGAGGCTGCAATGGTGGGCACGGTGAGGCTGCATTGATGGGCGCAGGTGAGGCTGTGCTGAGGGGAACTGATAAAGTTGTTGTTAATATTTATTTTTGTAACTTAATTCGGCATAAAACATTTCATGAGATAATTTATGAGGGCGTGATTAGCGGCAGAATTAGGGGCGGAGCAGGGTAGGGGTTGGGTGGGGCAACTAGTGGTGAGTAACCCTTGATGCCTGGCTAGTGGCTCAAGACTTGAAATTTTGAGTACTGGTGTAGGGTCAAGTCACCCCTCTGGCAGGGACAGTGATTAGCAACAGGTAGAGGTTCCAGACGAGTAGGGAAAGGATAGGGACATGCCATCCCTCCTGGAGATGTCCCCATTTGGGCAGGGACCAGCCAAGGCCGCATTTCGCCCCTCAAGACAGATGCTTGATTTGCCACAAACTTGCTTGATTTGCCTGGATTTCATAAAAGTGCTAAGAACTTTTTTTATTTTTTTTATTTATTCTTTAAAACTTTAGAGACTTCAAACTTTGTGAACTTCAGTCAGTCGTGAGGGAAGTTCCAGAAGGGTAAAAGTACAGATCCTTCCACCAGACAATAAATAAATGCAGATAATCTATTAAAAGAACATGAGAACACAAAATCAAATAAGGATTCCCCAGCTACCAACGCTGATTATCAGCTTGTGACAGACGTTAAATATAAGACCAAATGGATTGATGCGATTCCCCTCCCAGAGGAAATGACAAGGATGGAACCGCACGATGCGTCACGGGGATACATTTACCAACCTCCAGCATGAAGCTCATGAGATTTCAATTTTATTTTATTTTTTTACTTTACATTGTTAAAAAATAAAAATAAAAAATGGGTGTTCAAAAATAAACTTGTATAAGCAGGGAAATTGTCACTCAACTGAATCACTCTGCGGAGTCTTTTCGTGCAGAACGCGAGCTTTACCAACTGAGTCGTAGTCAGATTTCATAATTGTTGGAGTTATATTTAGACTTTTTTTGTTTCTATAACTTTTTGTACAGTGCTTGCTCTGCGCCGTGCCTTGTTAAACGTTTACTCGTTAAGGAGTAAAGCTCAGCGGGTAATCATAGCGCTTATCACGCTTTATTCTTTTTTTTTATTTTTTTATATAATACTCATACATTTACATTTAGCCATGCCACCAAAGGAGCTTTTAGTGTGTACCTACCTATCCCATTTATATACTGGGGCCAATCTGGGTTAAGGTTGATTATTCTACGGGTATGACTTTGGGTCGTGACTCAATCCCATACGGACATGAGCAGATCACATACAAACTCCATGCAGATTGTGTCTTCCTAGCAGAAAAGTAAACTCAGGACGCCAGGATTGTATGGCCAATACGAATCATTGAGGGCTCGATTATTTGTGCGGCTACATGCTGCCCCTCTGAAATGGGATCCATGGTGGATTGCTTTTCAGAAGGCGTTTGACAGGTGGTGAGGAGGCAATATGTCGCCTTCTCATGCCTGCTTTAGGCTATATTCACACTTATGCGATGCGGGAACCACAGCGATTCCTGTGCCGGTTCCCGCATCGCATCTGACTCACAGGCAGTTCACACTGCTCTCTGTTGCGGATGTCAGTGTAAAGGTAATGACACCCCCAAAGCAGTACGCAGAACGCAGTGCGAACTGTGAAATCAGATGGAATCGGATCGCATGGGTGTGAACACCCATGCGATCCGATTCCAGTGCGGACCAAAAAAAGGAGTCCTGTGCCATTTTGGTGTGAATACGATGCGATTTTAGCCATACAAACTGTATGGCTGACTTTGCATCACACAGACAATAAAATAATATAATATAATAGAGTAAAACAGAACAAAATAGAATATAAAGTAAAAGAACAGAATAGAATGGAATAAAATAGAATAGAAATGAATAGAATAAAAAAAAAGAATAGAATAAAATCGAAAGAATATAACCGTCTTCCTATTCTAATCTATTCTTTTCTATTATCTTATTTTCTATTCTATTCTATTATGTTCCATTCAAATTCAAATGTATTCTATTCGAAACTCGAATTTCAGAAGATGGTTATATTCTTTCCATTGTATTCTATACTATTCTGTAGTTTTTTCTATACTATTCTGTTATTTTCTATTCTATTCTAATCTAATATTTTCTATTCTATTCCAATTCAAACTGATTCAATTAGAATTTTGGGAAATGGTTATATTGTTTCTATTCTATTGTTTTTTTTATTTTATTATTTTCTATTCTATTATAGTCTATTCTTTTTTTTTTTTTTAAAGACGTGTCACAGGTACAATAAAAAGATAACTTCTCAGTACAGTCAATCAGGGTCAAGCTTATAAGGCACAACCAAAGCTACATATTGTATTGCGAAAGAGTAGGCAAACGTTAAATGCGGTAAAATATACAAAACAATCATACCTAAATGTATAGAACCTTTCGAGCATGGTGTGATTTTTTTTTTTTTTTGGGGGGGGGGGGGGGGGGGGTTATCCCAAGTTACCATAGAAATCTATCACGTCTTAGAAGGAAGTCTAAAACAGGGTAGATTACACATGTTTGTACACATCATGTGTTTTACTTACCGTATATACTCGAGTATAAGCCGAGGTACCTAATGTTGCCAAAAAAACTGGGAAACCTTACTGACTCGAGTATAAGCCGATGCCCCACTGTTCCCTAGCTCGCTGTTC
Source organism: Rana muscosa (assembly GCA_029206835.1). Classification (NCBI taxonomy): domain Eukaryota; kingdom Metazoa; phylum Chordata; class Amphibia; order Anura; family Ranidae; genus Rana; species Rana muscosa. The sequence goes on along the minus strand of CM055127.1, from coordinate 153,851,852 downwards.
CCTATTTTACATTGTAAATCTTACCTGTAAAGAAGTTGCGGCTGCGGCGTCCATCGTTCAAATTCCGCGGCGTCCATCGTTCAAATTCCGCGGTCTCTTCCTGTTCCTTCCTTGATAGGCGACACTCTCCGCCTATCACGATCATTCTCTCATCCTCAGTTTTCCCAGCAGACACTGTGTTGGGTGTTCTGCCAATCACAGACGTCTGCTGGAAAACTGAGGATGAGAGAACGTTCGTGATAGGCGGAGAGTGTCTGCTGAGACTCGCCTATCAAGGAAGGAACAGGAAGAGACCGCGGAATTTGAACGATGGACGCCGCGGAATTTGAACGATGGACGCCGCAGCCGCAACTTCTTTACAGGTAATATTTACAATGTAAAAATTTCTATGACTCAAGTATAAGCCGAGGGGGGACTTTCAGCCCAAAAAAAGGGCTGAAAATCTCGGCTTATACTCGAGTATATACGGTATTTGTTGTGAAAGAAATAGAGGAGATCAGATGAAGAAGGAATGAGAGGGAGAGGTAAGAAGAAAAGGGAAGAAAAGAGAGGAAAAAAAATAAAAAAGGGCTTATTCTTTTTTTTTTTTATTCTTTTTTTTTATATTTTGTTCTGTTTTACTCTATTCTATTCTTTTTTCTGTTATATTCTTTTCTATTTTTTTCTATTCTATTCCTCTATTTTCTATTCTGTTTTACTCTCTTTGGAAATTCGAAAACTTTTCGAATTTGAAAACGATTCAAATTCGAATTTAAAAACGATTCAAATTCGAATTTAAAAACGATTCAAAATCGAATTTAAGAACTATTCTAAATTGATTCTAAAACTGTTCAAATCGATTCGAATTTCATCCGACTGTTTTTTTTTTATTATTTCGGATTTGTTTAAATTCCGTAACTATTTTAATTCCGAAATTTTAATACATCCGAATTTCCGAAAAACTAAAATTTGTCTGAATTTCAATTCGGAACGAAACAAACTGCACATATCAACAGCTTGGACTTGGGGGGGGGGGGGGGGGGGGAGACAGTACATATGAAGATGGAAAGCACAGACTATAGATCTGAAACAACTGTCATGCACTTGGAACCAGTACTCGATAAAGGAGGCAGGGCCTCTGAAATGCATTGTAAGTGCCTTCTCATTCCCCGGTTCGTTGAGGACGGCCGTTGACGCTGCTGCTGCTCCATCTCCATACGACGGGTCCGGTTGCAGGTGTATGACAGTTGTTGCTGGTCTGCAGACTGTGCTTTCCATCTTCATATGTACGTCCAAGCTGCACCTCTCTTGTGAATGTGGATTATTGTTTTTCTAATAAATGATACAATGATTTTACTAATTTCTGCGCTTTGGCTACCTTGTTGTCTTCTACATGCTACTGAGGGTTCTTCCCAGATCTCATGTGCCTAGCTACAGAACATCCTATTGAGCTCTCCATCCATCCATCCATCCCCTCATCCATCCCTGTGGGGGGAAAGACAGTCCATATGAAGATGGAAAGCACGGACTACAGACCTGCAACAACTGTCATACACTTAGAACCAGTACTCGATAAAGGAGGCAGGGCCTCTGAAACGCGTTGTACATGCCCCCTTCTCATTAGTTCGTTGAGGATGGCCATTGACGCTGCTGCTGCTCCATCTCTATACGACGGGTCCGGTTTCAAGTGTATGGCAATTGTTGCTGGTCTGCAGACCGTACTTTCCATCTTCATATGTACTGTCCTTCCCCCTCCACGTCCAAGCTGCACCTCTCTTGTAAGTGTGGATTATTGTTTTTCTAATAAATGATACAATGATTTTACTGATTCCTGCGCTTTGACTACCTTGCTGTCTTCTACATGCTACTGAGGATTCTTCCCAGATCTCATGTGCCTAGCTACAGAACATCCTTTGAGCCCTCCATCCATCCATCCATCCCCTCATCCATCCCCTTATCCATCCATCCCTAATCTTCAATCTGTGCTGTCTGTCATCCAGGCTGCTGAGCGGTAATCCACCATCCTGAGCCAAGAGTTCACTATATAACTAACTCCGGAGCCACACCATTAGGAAAAAGTACTTTTTGTATTTGTTTGTTTTATCCACCTTCATTACTATTGCTTTATGGCTACATGACTCAAACTGAGAGCGCTCAGAGACTCTTTTCTTTTTGCTGAGTCACTTCTAAGAGGGTGCACAGAGTAAGCTGAGCTGCTGAGTCACAGCTAGGAGGGGGAGCTGAGCTGCTGAGTCACTGTTAGGAGGGGGAGCAGGGGGAGCTGAGATGCTGAGTCACTGCTGGAATAGGGAACAGGGTAAGCTGAGCTGCTGAGTCACTGCTGGGAGAGGGAGCAGGGTAAGCTGAGTTGCTAAGACTCTGCTGATAGAGGGAGCAGGGGGAGCTGCTAAGTCAGGGCTGGGAGAGGGTTTATGGTAGTGATGGCAAACCTTGGCACCCCACATGTTTTGGAACTACATTTACCATGATGCTCAACTACACTGCAGAGTGCATGAGCATCATGGGAAATGTATTTCCAAAACATCTGGGGTGTCAAGGTTCGCTATCACTGGTTTGGGGTAAGCTAAGTTGCTGAGTTACTGCTGGGAGAGGGAGTAGGGTAAGCTGATTTGCATGAGACATTGCTAATAGAGGGAGCAGTGTGAGCTGAGCTGCAGAGTCGATGCTGAGAGAGGGATCAGGGTAAGCTGAGTTGCTGAGACACTGCTGGTAGAGGGAGCAGGGGGAGCTGCTGAGTCACTGCCCGGAGAGGGTTTAGGGTAAGCTGAGTTGCTGACACACTGCTGGGAGGGGGAGCACGGTAAGCTGATTTACATGAGACACTGCTGATAGAGGGATCAGGATAAGCTGAGTTGCTAACACATTGCTGATAGAGGGAGCAGGGGGAGCTGCTGAGTCACTGCCGGGAAAGAGTTTAGGGTAAGCTGAGTTGCTGAGACACTGCTGATAGAGGGAGCAGGGGGAGCTGCTGAGTCACTGCCGGGAGAGGGTTTAGGGCAGTGATGGCGAACCTTGGCACCCCAGATGTTTTGGAACTACATTTCCCATGATGCTCAACTCCACTGCAGAGTGCATGGGCATCATGGGAAATGTAGTTCCAAAACATCTGGGGTGCCGAGGTTCGCCATCACTGGTTTAGGGTAAGCTTAGCTGCTGAGTCACTGCTGGGAGGGGCAATAGGATGAGCTGAGCTGCAGAGTCGCTGCTGCTAGTGGAAGCTGAGCTGCTGAGAGAAGGTTTGGGAGACAGGGAGACAGTGCTTCACAACCCAGTGTGTCTGAATGAAGAATGTTTCATTATATACCATGTTGTCCTTTGCAGTTCAGCAGGAAAAAAATAAAATCATCAAACTGTTGGCTATTAGCAACAACGCTGCTTTTTCCTCCTAACTCCTGGAATTCTGAGCCACTAATGTGGCAGAGCTGAGCTTTCCCAGGACATCATAAATCCCATTCTCCCCCCCCCCAACACTGAGCAAACGGGGACAGACGCAGCAGTTCTCAGAAGCACCTGTCTCTGTACAGGCGTGTTTATAGTCTGTTGATGCCGCGTGAGACCGGAGAGATCCTCGATGTTCTTTTCTGTTTAGAAAACATTTCATGGGACACGGCCGTACCAGCAAACACCTTCTATACGCCTTCATGGGTAGCACACAGCAAACACTGGAGGAGGGGGAGGGATAACCTAGAGATTCCCAGGTGAGTAATCCTTAGGTATACAGGTGACTTGAGGGTGATTTTCTTCTACGTACCTAACATCCCCCATGATCCATCTCTCAATTTCTATGAATTCAGTATGATGTGACTGGGGTGCTTTGGCAGTAGGGTGCCCACGTGTCCCTGATTGCCCAGGACTGTCCCGCAATTGACATGCCTGTCCTGGGTCCCAGGCACCTTCATTCTGGGACAATACATGTCCCGGAATGAAATAGAGGACACAGCCATCCCCTACTAGCTAATAACTACATTTTCGGAACTGGTTGCTAGGGCCAGCGCTGCCTGGCATCTTGCCACCAGTGACAATTTACTCTCAGACAGTGAGACCGAGAGCGAGGCCTGTGCCTAGTGTAGCACTGCTGTCGCCACCCACCTCGGCACCTCCTCCTTCTCCGGCACCAAACGGCAAGCAGCACGGACTGGTGTGATCTTCACTCTCCAGATAGTGACGTCACTCCTTTACTTCTACGCACGTGGCTCATGCAGAGGGAGTGACAGCAGCACTGCATCTGGTGACAGTCTATGGGTGGCAAGGGGCACTGCATCTGGTGGCAAGTGGCACATTCACCTGACAAATAACCCGCCGCCAAATTCCCAATCAACCCCGAGACTACATTTCCCCCGCCCTCCCTCATCTTTTTTTGGGGAAGGTGACAGAGGGGGTGTGTCCCTGAATGGCAGTTTGGAAATGTGGTCACCCTATTTGGCAGGTGTGTCTGCCATATGCTGCAAAAATACTGTGCATACTTGTTTATTATGGAAAAACATTGGTGGCAGACATTGGTGGCAGAGTAAAATTCTTCTTTAACTGTGGCAGCCCACAGATCTGATTTATGCATTGAGATACCTCCTAGACCCAGTCTGCCCAGGCAGTACGTCACCTGCTAACTTGGCACTATCCACAGGCAGCTCAACTCTTCAATAAGACTCAAGCACATATCTGCCCCCCCCAAGCACATATCTGCCCCTTCACCTTCTAGCACAAGCTCTCTCCCCTCCCAAAGCACCCCCCCAGTACGTATCTGACTCCCCCAGCACAAGTCTACTCCCCTCCCAAAGCACCCCCCAGCACTTATTCAATCCCCCCTTCACCCCACCTCCTAGCACACGTCCTCTCCCCTCCCAAAGGCCCCCCCCAGCACATATCTGACCCCCAACTCTACTCCACATTCTAGCACAAGACCTCTACCTTCCAAAGTGGCCCCCCAGCACATACCTGAAGCTTTGGTTTTGTATAACCATGCCCCTTAAACCCTTCCCACTGCAAAGTTTGGCCACACCCATCTTTGCAGCAGCTTTTCACGCCAAAGGCTTCTACCTCCCCCAAGTGTCCCTCATTGTCAAGTTTGAAAGTTGGGAGGTAGGTAGGTTGATGTGTAAGAAGACAAAGGGGTTTATTTACTAAAACTGCAGAGTGCAAAATCTGGTGCAGCTCTGCATGGCAGCCAATCAGCTTCTAACTTCAGCTTCTTCAATTAAGCTTTGACTAAAAAACTGGAAGCCGATTGGTTACTGTGCAGAGCTGCACCAGATTCTGTGTGCTCCGGTTTCAGTAATCCCCCCCCCTTTTTTTTTTATTCTTTTCTTTTTGTTTTTATTTTATTATTATTTTCATATTATTTTATTATACTCTAAATTACTCAGTTAGAATGGGTTTTTGATAAGGAATCTAGAATTGCTAAAATGTTAAAACGCTCCAACTGTTCATCCATGCTTAACAATTACGGTAATCATATGAATTATTATTATCAGATAAACCGCACATACTGTATTTACCATTCTTCCAATATAAGTGTTGTTTGACATATTCTGTATGATAACCTTTTGTTTGTACAAATTATCAAGAAAACAATAAAAATTCTGGAAAAAAAAACCCTGGAAGCTGATTGGTTTCTATGGAGAGCTGCACCAGATTTCGCACTATCCTGTTTTAGTAAATCGACCACAATGACTTTCCTAAGCCATGTGAAGTACGAACACTGAATCCCTGTTCACACTGGTGCAATACGGGAAACCCTGCGATTCAGTGCTGGTTCCCGCATCGCACCTGAATCGCACACTGGTTCACACTTATATCTGAAAACTGCTGCGATTATCAATGTAAAGTTAACCGCTTGCTGACCACCTCACGTAGATATACGTCGGCAGAATGGCAAGGGCAGGCAAAGCAACGTATATATACGTTTCTTTTAACCTGCCTCCTAGCGGGAGCACGCCCGCCGCGGTCTCCATGACCGCGCCCGCGGGACCCGCGGACTCGATGTCCGCCGGTGTCCCGCGATCGGGTCACTGAACGGCAGAACGGGGGATGCCTTTGTAAACAAGGCCTCTTCCTGTTCTGCCTAGTGACACAACACTGATCGTCTGCTCCCTCTCATCAGGAGCAGCGATCAGTGACGTGTCACAGTAAGCCACGCCCCCTAACAGTTAGAATCAATCCCTAGGACACACTTAACCCCTTCCCTGCCCCCTACTGGTTAACCCCTTCACTGCCAGTCACATTTATACAGTAATCAGTGCATTTTTATAGCACTGATCGCTGTATAAATGTGAATGGTCCAAAAATAGCGTCAAAAGTGTCCGATGTTTTCGCCATAAAGTCACAGTCACAATAAAAATCGCAGACAAGTAAAAAATAAATTTATAATAAAAAGGCCATAAATCTATCCCCTATTTTGTAGACACTATAACTTTTGAGCAAACCAATCAATAAACGCTTATTGTGATTTTCTTTTACCAAAAATATGTAGAAAAACACGTATCGGCCTAAACTGAGGAAAAAAATAAATTTTTTAAAAAAAATTGGTGATATTTATTATAGCAAAAAGTACAAAATATTGCTTTTTTTTTCAAAATTGTCGCTCTATTTTTGTTTATAGCGCAAAAAATAAAAACCGCAGAGGTGATCAAATACCACCAAAAGAAAGCTCTATTTGTGGTAAAAAAAGGACGTAAATTTTGTTTGGAAACCACGTCGCACGACCGCACAATTGTCAGTTAAAGCGACGCAGTGCCGAATCGCAAAAAAGTGGCTCGGTCATTTGGCAGCCAAATGGTCCGGGGCTGAAGTGGTTAATGACACCCCCTAGATTGGTTCGCAGATCGCAGTGCAAACTGTCAAATAGTGCAGGAATCGGATCGCATTGGTGTGAACACTAAATGCGATCTGATTCCAGTGCGGAACAAAAAAAAGGGTCCTGCACCATTTTGGTGCGAATGCGATTTCAGCCATATAGTTTGTATGGCTGAATTTGCATCGCACAGACAGCAATGCGGTGCGAATCACATGCAATGTCTTTCCTCGCATAAGTGTGAACCCAGCCTGACTCACACCTGTGTGTTTTTGGGGAAGGACCCGGAAATGTGAATTTCTGTGCAAGTTCCTGAAAACGTCCAAAAACACACCCAAAACACACATGGCGCTGGCGCTGGCGGTGCCATTAATTCTTAAATGCCGGGTAGCAGTCGCTTGACAAAATGAGTAAAAAATGTGCATTTCAAAAACTTGCAAGGCTCACTGCAAAAAAAAAAAAAAAGTGCAGGAGCTACTTTTGTGCATTTGTCACACATAGAGCAGCCTATCCTGTCCTATGCTGTCGCACAACAAATGGACAAAACAAGGCAAAAAAGCGACGTGTCACGCAGGTATCTGAATGGGCTCTGAGGGAACATAGAAGAAATCGGGAGGGTCTAGCTAGGACTGAACTGACTAACTGGAACTAAACAGGAGGGGAGGACTGAGGGAGATACCAAGTTGTAGTGACCCAAAACCTCCACTAGATGTCAGCATACTACTAAACCATAATAACCTGATGTAGTTCAATACAGCATGTAAAAAATACATGGAAGTGGAGTAGCAGAGAAATGAGAAGTACAAATAGCCTGGGTATTGAAAGCCAAACTGCAGCCAAAACATATTTTAACGACTTCCTGCCCGTAGGACGTCCATGGAGGCCAGAGGAGATATTTGGGGTCAAATACACCCTAGACTAGATATAAGTTGCCTTAGTAGGCTAAGGTGACCAGATTTTTAAAATGAAATCCGGGGACATATATATATATATTTTTACTAGTAATGGTGGCAATCAGCGACTCTCTGCCCGTCACTGCCCGTCTCACAGCCTGTCAAGTCTTACTCTCCGGGCCCCGGGTACTACTGGGTGGGGTGCGGAGGAAGATCACTCCACCATGGAAGGCAAGGAGATAAGCAGGCAGGCGGCTGGCCGGGACTTGAGCCAAGGCAGAAGAACATGTGAGCGGAGCTGAATGGGCATGTACCCGAAACTGAAGAAATATTCCCTCCGCTCCGACCAGCACATGATCATCAGAAAGGGCGCAGATAATGGAAAAAAATACACCCCCCTAAGCTAGTAGGAGCAGCGGAGCAGGGGGGTGCAATTAAGATTTTTTTTTTTTATTCTTCACTGACTGTCTTTGAAATTGCCCCAGCCCCTGTTCAAATCCAATCCGGGGACAAAACCGGGGACAGACTTGGTCCGGGGACAATGTCCTCAATCCGGGGACTGTCCCCGGAAACCGGGGATGTCTGGTAACCCTATAGTAGGCACTTGCACTTGCAATTTCTTATCACTCCTTTCCACCTCCCTCTCCATGCCCTTTTTAATGGAGGGAGAGAGGGAAAGAAATTTTTATTTATTTTTTTCTTTCACTATTTATATTCATTATAAATAGTGGGGCGGTAACAGCCCCTGCCTTGTGACCACAGTCGGTCCCTCTTACACCTTGTTCATATACAGTACCTGCTAAGGGAACCTTATATTGGAGCAACAATGCATTACTGCCAAGTGCCAGTAGGTGGCAGAGTGTGAATGCTGTAAAACAACATATTGTTGCTGTATTGTTGCTGTAAGAGATTCCATGAGCTGCTCCACTTTTATAGTTGAATTCTCTAATCAGATAGCTATTCCTCTTTACAAGTCAATGGGAATGCAAAAGCCCCTCTAAACAGCTCACAAAAACGCAAGAAGCAGGTAAAAATCTACAACGGGGGGTGGAAAGTAAGGGGGGAATCTGATGGGAACTCCAGTGTAAGGGGAGCTCTGATGTAAGGGGGAAATCCGATGGAAGGGGGGACTTTGATGCTGATTTCAATGTAAGGGGTAGTCTGATGTAAGGGGGGACTCTGATGGGGACTCCAAAGTAAGGGGAGACTCTAATGGGGACTCAAGTGTAAGAGAGGACTTTAAAGTATGGGGGACTCCAAAGTAAGTGGGTCCTCTGATAGGGACTTCAAAGGCTTTCATGGGAATGACAATGTTAGGGAGGACTTCTATGGGAACTCTAATGTAAGAGGGACACTGATGCAAAAGAGACTTGGGGACTCCAATATAAGGGGTGAATCTGATGGGGACTTAAAGTAAGGGGGGGGGACTCTGATGGGGATTTAAAAGTAAGGGGGACTCTGATGGAGACTCCAATATAAGGGGGAACTCTGATGGGGATTGTAAAGTAAGGGGGGACTCTGATGGGGATTTAAAAGTAGGGGGGGGGACTCTGATGGGGACTCAATTGTAAGGGGGAATTCTGATGTAAGGGCGGACTTTGATGAGGATTCCAATGTAAGGGGGAACTCTGGTGGGGACTTCAAAGTAAGGGGAGACTCTGATGGGGTCTCTGATGTAAGGGGTGACTCCAAAGTAAGGGGGGCCTCTGATAGGGACTTCAAAGACTTTTATGGGAACTCCAATGTTAGGGGGACTCCTATGGGAACTCTAATGTAAGGAGGACACTGGTGTAAAGGGGACTCTGATGGAGACTCCAATGTAAGGGGGAACTCTGATGGGGACTGTAAAGTAAGGGGGGACTCTGATGGGGATTTAAAAGTAAGGGGGCACTCTAATAGAGACTCCAATGTAAGGGGGAACTCTGATGTAAGGAGGGACTCTGATAGGGACTCTATTGTAAGAGGGAACTCCGATGTAAGGGAGGACTTTGATGAGGATTCCAATGTAAGGGGGAACTCCGGTGGGGACTTCAAAGTAAGGGGAGACTCTGATGGGGTCTCTGATGTAAGGGGGACTCTAAAGTAAGGGGGGGGGTCCTCTGATACGGACTTCAAAAACTTTTATGGGAACTCCAATGTTAGGTGGACTTCTATGGGTCCTCTAATGTAAGGAGGACACTGGTGTAAAGGGGACTCTGATAGAGACTCCAATGTAAGGGGAAACTCTGATGGGGACTGTAAAGTAAGGGGGGACTCTGATGGTGATTTAAAAGTAAGGGGGCACTCTAATAGAGACTCCAATGTAAGGGGGAACTCTGATGTAAGGAGGGACACTGATAGGGACTCCATTGTTAGAGGGAACTCCGATGTAAGGGAGGACTTTGATGAGGATTCCAATGTAAGGGGGAACTCCGGTGGGGACTTCAAAGTAAGGGTAGGCTCTGATGGGGACTCCAGAATGAGAGAGGACTCTTATGGGGAATCTGATGTATGGGGGGACTCCAAAATAAGGGGGTCCCATGATAGGGACTTCAAAGACTTTGATCGGGACTCCAATGTTAGGGGGGACTCCTATGGGAACTCTAATGTAAGGGGGGACACTGATGGGGACTTTAAAGTAAAGGGGGAACTCTGAGGTGAGGGGGGACTTTGATGAGGGTTCCTATGTAAGGGGGGGGCCTTTGATGGGGGACTTAAATATAAGGGGAGAATCTAATGGGGACTTTAAAGTAGTGAGGATTTGAGAGTAAGAGGGGACCCTGATGGGGACTGCAATGTAAGGGGGGGGGACTCTGATATAGTGAGGGACACCGATGTGAACTCCAATGGAAGGGGGGGGGCAGATAGTCTCATGTATTTGATTTTATTCCCCTTTGTTTTATTGCAGTTTTGTTTTCTGTTCTCATATAATGCTGATGACATAACAACACCAAGTAAAACTTTATTCATTCATTTATAAAACAGTTTATTTTTTTTCAGCATGTAAATATTTGTAAAATATACAATGTGGCTCTCTTAAGCCTCGTACACACGGTCGGACTTTTGCCCAACAAACTTTGTTTTAAGCAAGTTGGACCAACAATCCGACCGTGTGTACGCTCCATCGGACAAACTTTTTTTTGTTTGGTTTTGTTTCTATCGGACAAAAAGTGGGTCTGCAAACGGACAAACTTTTGCCCAACAAAAGTCCGATGGAGCAAAGTCCTACCGTGTGTACAGAAAACCATCAGACTTTTGTCCGATGGACAAAACAACTAATGTTAAAATCAACCAACAATAGAAGAAGTTGACCAAAGGGTGGCGGTAAAGAGCAGAAAAGAGCAGAAAAACCACGTGATGTTGCAAAAAGTTTTGGGAAAGTTTGCAGAAAAGTCCTGTGGTGTGTATGCTATGGGTGTGCCCGGGCCAACTCCGTTCGGACAAAAATCCACGGAAAAGTCCGATGGAAGTCCGACCGTGTGTACGAGGCTTTAGAATATCAGATTATAGAGGAGACGAGTTGGGGGGTCGCAGGTTTGCTGGGTAGACAACGGACAAAAAGAGTTCCATAGAAGATGAGTGTAATGCAAGGAACGATCAGTAGGGGGAGACAGAGATCCAGTACTTAGCCCTATAGCACAAAGACAGAATAATCAGCATCATTCAATTCATAACACAGAGGAAAAGGTACTGAGGAGGAGAAAAGAAAGAAAGGAACTGAGAACACACACAGTGACTTTCTTATAAAAGGCATATATAGATATATAAATACAAAGAAAACTATTTTCCTGAGAGGTTTATACACATGGAGCGATACGTGAGATGCGCCCTACAAACAACGCACACATATACCACGGCAGAGAATAAAGTTGGTCTGGTAAAGTGCGCCTGTTGTTGCAGAAAAAGAGATGTCCTCCTATCAGTTATAAAGGTCTTCAAATATTTGGGTGTCATGATGTTAAGCTCCGCCTACTTTATAAATAAAACCTGCCTATTAGCCAAGCCCCACCTCTTTGGATTAAACCCCACCCCTGCGGAGTAGTTGTCTTTGCATCATCTAAAGTTCCCAAAGTGAACTGGTGTGGAAAGTTCCCCAAAAATGACTGTACAGGACAGGTAGGGAGGGTGAATCTCCCCAGCGGGGACACACAGCAATAAAGACCTAACAGGAGTTCTAACCCTTCTATACTCCATCCAAATCAAAAGAAAATATTTGGCTTTGGATGCACATTAAATCTGACCTCTGGCCTTCCCTTCAGTCTTGCACACTTGTACAGGCTCTTCTCTTGCACTGACATCACTTACTTTGATTTCATTGCACACTGTGAGGACATCTAGCATCATTTAGCTCCTAACTCCCCCTCCCTGACTGTCCTTGACCCACCCCTTTCATTCATTCATTGGATTTCAGTTCTTTCAATCATGGAGGCTCACCTGTTACTTAGGGTGGTCTGCATGTGCATGTGCCAACTCACCCGGTGCACATGGGGCCTTTTTGCTCTCTCTCACTCTTTTCCTTCTCCTGAACCCTCCGGTGTACCCGCTCGCTAATGCCCGGGACCAGTCATGTGACATCAACATTATGGTGTACCCCGATTTAGAAGCGCACCGTACACCCTGGTGTCTCTGTATTGTAACTTGAAGCTGTCATACAGGTGCCTCCCAGTCCTACGATACATAAACCTGATCAGGATGCGACATTTTGAAGGAGACACCATCAGTCCAGCTAGACTCTTCCACCTATCTCCCAGTGACAGAACAGGGTCCCGCCGGGCACCACAGAGGATCCCATGCATGTGCATAATAAACGTTCTTTTCCGTACCATATGGATAGATTCCTAGGGTCTCCGCCATGCGGGTTCGGTTGCTGGGGCGCCGACCGCTCGGTAGGTAGGCTATGAACCGTTCTCCCAGGACCCGGACAAGGGGTGGGCAGGAGGGGCGGCTGCCCTGGGCGCATAGGTTTACTGCAGGGATGGGGTCACCTTCATTCTGTTACAAGGCTGGGCAGTTTGGCATATTTGCCCTGGGCGCTGGATGACCTTGTCCCAGCACTGCACTCCTCACACTATACATGGGACATGTCACCCCTGCTGGTACTGGTCTCCCACTGTCTGACTCCCATTGTCTGATCCTCCTCTTGCCCCTAGCAATGGCATGTCACCACTTCACCCAGTGTGTGCATTACAGCCCTGTTATTCCACACGCCATTACCACCATGCACCCCTTTAAGAAACTTCAGACCAGGTAGGACAAAGTTTCAAAAGCTTTACTGGAAACTCTCAACATAACAGTTCCAAAACAATGTGTACAGTCGTTTCCCTAAACTAATCCCTAACTCAGGCTTGTGGCTGCCCCAGCATACCTGCACATGCAAGAATCCATACACCGCAGAGTCTACAGGTGGCAGATCTCTAGAGCTTCAGGGAGGATTGCAGGTCCCAGCCCCTCCCCCACATATGAAAGGCTCCTAGACACATGCAACGCTCTCTCTGGTAGCAGCAGCGGCCCTGTGATCTGGCTGGAGATTACATGCTGTGTCCTGTCTGTGTCTTCTCCCCCATGCAGACTGTCTGACTGGGCAGAGCCCTCCACCCTTTTATTAACAGCACAGGGAGAGAGGCCGAACTCAGTAGAAAGTGAAATTTAGCACTGATCACTGTATTGGTGTCACTGGTCCCCAAATAGTGTCACTTAGTGTCAGATTTGACGCGATAACTTTTGCACAAACCAATCAATATATATATTTTTTTTTACAAAAAATAAGTAGCAGAATACATATGGGCCTAAATTGATAAAGAAATTTGATTTGTTACATTTTTTTATTGGATATGTTTTTTTAGCAGAAAGTAAAAAAAAAAAATATTTTTTTTTCAAAATTGTCGGTCTTTCTTTGTTTATAGCACAAAAAAAACACAAAAAAAAAAAAACGCAAGGTGATCAAATACCATCAAAAGAAAGCTCTTTTTGTGCGAAAAGGGACGTCTATTTTGTTTGGGTACAGCATTGCATGATGGCGCAATTGTCAGTTAAAGCGACGCAGTGCCGCATCATAAAAAATGGCCTGGTCATTAAGTGGGTAAAACCTTCTGGGACTGAAGTGGTTAATTCCTAAACTCTTCTATTCTATGTAGTAGTGTGTTGTTGGCCTGCAGACAGCAAATCAGTCATGAAGAAATAAAGTTTTCTCTCCGTCTTCTCAAACTCGGCTTATAAAAATATTTCAGACTAATAATACCTGTTTATTTATATAAAAGTGGAAGTGCCCTGTCCGCCCCCCGCTACGGACCCCCGCAGCATGCTGCCCTCCCCCGCTCCAAACCCCGCAGCACTCTGTCCTCCCCTGAGACCTGTGGTGGGTGAAGAAGTAAATTGGCGTGGCGAATACCATCCTGAGGGGTTTCTTAGCACTGGTGATCGCATCGGCGGGTAAAGAATAAACCAGAAATATTATTAGCATTGACACGGCTATAATTATCAGTGTCATTAATAACTTTTAAATAAGGCCAATTATCTTTTAATTATAATTTGCCTTTCCCAACAGGAAATTACACTGCTTTCATTTGTCATTTATCTAATTCCAGGCATGGAAGGAGCTCCGCCGTTCTTTGTTCAGAATAATATTTGATCTGAAATTTGCCAGTTAATGGCCAGTTAATGGCTCAAAGCTGAACTCCGGGCCGGCGACTAAACAAAGAGTTGAAATATGGATATGCGGGCGTTTTTACCTGCCAGCGAATTTGTAATTCTGCACAGGAAGCCTTGTGATCCAAGCACCACCCCTAGACAGCACAGCCACCTTTTTGACCTGTAATTAAACAACAGATGCAAAACTTGGTCAAAAACACACCCACAGCCTGCCAATTGGGCAGCCCAGGAGCTGCAGCAGTACACTGATTGGTCACAGAGATTTAGGGTTGCCACCTGTCCGGGATTCACCCGGACAGTTCGGGTTTGGAATCATGCGTCCAGGTTTCGGACTGCCTAAAACCCGGGCACATTATTCAGACAGAACTATGGCTTCCAGATACATCTGTATGAGGGGTGCTGACTGCCAAGGGGTGAGCGAGTTTACCATCCATCCCTGCCTGTGATTGAAGTCTCCTCCTTTCTCTCTCCTGCCTCTGAGTGAGTACACTAAGGTAATTCAGGGTTCTCAGAGCAGCCCTTACATCACAGTTCCCCAGAGGCCGCAGTGTTCCCCCTTACATCAGAGTCCTCTCTGTACATCAGAGTTCTCAGTGTTCCCCCTTAAATCAGGGTTCCCAGAGCATCCCTTGTGTTAGAGTCCCCAGAGTTCTCCCTTACATCAGAGTCTGCAGAGTCTCCCCTTACAGTGAAAGGGAACTCTGTGAGTTCTGATGTAAAAGGGGAACTTTGCGAATTCAGATGTAAAAGGGGAACTCTGTGGACTCTGATGTAAAAGGGGAACTCTGTGGACTCTGATGTAAAAGGGGAACTCTGTGGACTCTGCTGTAAAAGGGGAACTCTGTGGACTCTGATGTAAAAGGGGAACTCTGTGGACTCTGATGTAAAAGAACTTTGTGGACTCTGATGTAAAGGGGGAACTCTGTGGACTCTGATGTAAAGGGGAACTCTTGTTATTAACTTGAAATGATTAGAAATGTTATTTATTAGCAAAATATTAAAAAGATAGTATAAACATAAAACAGTGGATCTGTGTCAGAAATATACTAGAAACAGCGCTGATGTTGGTATGATTCAGGTGGCCAACTCCACCTCCAAAGTATTAAACAGTTTATGGCAGATGAAACAAGAATGCAGAGTGTCCAATAATGTTCATTGGTGGTCCTAGATACAAACAGCATGCACCTTCACCGTAAAATCTGATCCACCCAGTGGGAACACACTCCCCCTCAGGGGTTTAAACTCACCGGAGCAAAGCTCAAACAATGCCTTGAACAGGGGAGTAAATCGGAACCTTTTCAGCATTCAGCATCAGCCAAGGAGATCAGTGGGGACTCCCAAAAGGAATACACAAACAGAAGAAAGAAAAATAGCGTAACTCCGTTTATTAAGTAAAGTTCCCCACACATCACATAGCCCCTTATTACATTAAACGTACATTAATTCAAACATAACAGAGCAAAAAATCATCATATCACCACATCGCCGTCCGTCCGTAAGACAATCGATACTCGAACGAAAGCAGTGATGGAGGAGAGGCAGTGTAACCCGAATATGTAGAAGAAGTAAGAACAGTTCCTGGATATTCGTTCGAGTATCGATTGTCTTACGGACGGACGGCGATGTGGTGATATGATGATTTTTTGCTCTGTTATGTTTGAATTAATGTACGTTTAATGTAATAAGGGGCTATGTGATGTGTGGGGAACTTTACTTAATAAACGGAGTTACGCTATTTTTCTTTCTTCTGTTTGTGTATTCCTTTTGGGAGTCCCCACTGATCTCCTTGGCTGATGCTGAATGCTGAAAAGGTTCCGATTTACTCCCCTGTTCAAGGCATTGTTTGAGCTTTGCTCCGGTGAGTTTAAACCCCTGAGGGGGAGTGTGTTCCCACTGGGTGGATCAGATTTTACGGTGAAGGTGCATGCTGTTTGTATCTAGGACCACCAATGAACATTATTGGACACTCTGCATTCTTGTTTCATCTGCCATAAACTGTTTAATACTTTGGAGGTGGAGTTGGCCACCTGAATCATACCAACATCAGCGCTGTTTCTAGTATATTTCTGACACAGATCCACTGTTTTATGTTTATACTATCTTTTTAATATCTTACATTTTTAAACGGCTGCTCCTCTTAGAAATTCTTTGAGTTATCAGAGAAATTCGTGTATGGTATCACTTTTAATATCTGTGTGTTATCTATTTCTAGTGTCGGTCACCTACTACAAGAGTTTTTTGCAATTGTGCGAGTCCGAGGCGCTGAGCGGTGTATTGAAGGCCTTTATTATACACCTCATCTTACTAATAGCAAAATATATGAATAGTTTATACTATAAAAAAATAAATTGCTGTGTGCCGCTAAAGGGTTGGGGTTTGACTTGAAGAAAAGGTGGCAACCCTACAGAGATCTCTCCTGCTGTCAGAATACTCACTGCCAGCACATGTACATCAGTACCTGATTGGCTCATAGTTACTACCAATATCCCCTCCATGTTTAACCCTTTTACTACTGGATGTGTTTTCGCAATTCATGCACATATGTTTGTAGCACCCTGGTCCTAAACAGGGCTGCTAATAACTCTAGTGGTGCTAGGTGGTAACTAGCCTGACTGATTGATAGTTTGATCCACTGATTTCTGTCCTAAGTCTGAGTTTAATCGGTGGTCTTCCTCTTCTGTCAATAGGTGGCACTGTTGCCTTTGGCACTAGGATGATGGATTACAGTGAATTCAGGTGATGGGTAAATGAGTTGTCTCAGCCAATCGGCAGGAGTTTCTTTGGCTGCTGTACATGCTGGGATAGGCTATTTATTCGGGAGGAGTCAGGTGATCGGGGTTCTTCCAGCCTGGGGCTGCGGCCTGGGTGGGTGTGTGTAGAGTAACTCCTGGTTGCTAGGCCTGAAGCCTGAGGCCTATGCAGGAGTCATACTGGCTGCTAGGTCTACTTAAGGCATATCCAGTAATTCAGGGTTCCGCAAAGGAGGAGCAGCAAAGGTTAAGCCCGGGGCGGAACTGCGTGTGTTAGAGGCTCAGCCCGAGGGGAGCCTGATCGTTGCCGGAGTTAAAGCAAAAGCAGTTGCCACAAAGGGACGACCACTCCTGTTACCAGAGGCAAGTTTTGGAAGGGATGAAGTTCTGAAGGAATACCAGAGCAGACTCTTCACTAGCCGGGGACGGTGAAGTAAGTGGGAAAGTTTCAGTGGAGACTCATCCAGGAAGACAGCGGGTAGCTGTGAGTAAAGCTTGAAGAAGTACGGCGGGTAGCTGTAAGTAAAGCATGAAGATAAGTACAGCAGTTAGCTGTGGGTGAAGCTCGAGGGATCCAGCGGGTAGCTGAGAGTCCAAGAAGTCTAGTGAGAGACGGCGAGCTGAGCTTAAGGATCTACAGTGGGATACTGAGAGTTAAACTGGAAGATCTACAGTAGGATACTTTGAGAGAAGTTGTTGCTATAGGAGACAGCAGTTGCTACAAGATACAGATTGCTGCATTCAGCTTAAAGACCCTTTATCTGTATGCTGTCTAACTGGTTATTTTTTTGTCTATGGAGATTGCCTTAATTTCTATTGCATTTGCCTATGGGTGTCCTGTGCCCTAACCCTCTCTTCCACCGTTCCTCTTAAGAGAATAATAATATAAACTCTTTGTTTATTTTTACCAAAAGTGACTGGCGCCCAATCTTTCCATCTTGCACCACACCCACTATGCCTAGTAACCTGCACCCTGAGTAGGAATGTCAGTTCTCCCTTGCTCTGGGGGTCACCATCAGGCCCTTGGAAGTCGGGGAGACTGCTACATGTTTCAAAAATCATTTTAGGCCTGCAGGTTACTTAAAAGAAAAGTATGGGATTTGTGTTTTTTTTTTCATTTTTAGAATCATACTTACCTAGTAGATCCGATGCTGGATCTGTCCCCCGCCGGCTCTAACACTGAGAACCGAGTGATCAAACACTGCAGATCGCTCGGTTCTCAGAGCTCCCTGAGCAGAGAGCTAGTGACTATCAGTCGACGGCTCTCTGCTCTGCCCCCCCTTCCGCCCCGTGCTCACTGGAGCGCTGGACTGTGAAGGGGCTGGGAGGCTGACCCAGGTGCTGGTCCAGGTATGTGGGCACATCCTGACCAGATGGTAGCGATCCTTCCCGGACCAGCTCTGTGACGTTAGCCAACAGTGGGCTTCGGCCTGCTATCTGCTGAAAACGGGTCACAGCAGTGCAGAACGAACTGCACTTCTGTGATCCACAGGAGAAGTAGAGCCAAACTAGCTTTGGTTCTACTTCTCCTGTAAGCCCCCAAAACATTACATATTTTCTGACAGCAGAGACACTGGAGTATATAGTAAATAATAGAGTATATAGTAAATAGTTTATAGAGTATATAGTAAATAGGAGTAAATAGCGGTAGTTCCAATTTTGTTTATGTGCCGAGTAAATAGATACCTTACATGTCAAGCCTTAAAGTTGCGTGCAACCTTAAAACAGGGACAAACTTCAGAACTCTAAATTTTCCATAGGTGATAGTGCACAACGATAGGTAACATGTGTAGCACAATTCATGTCCTTGTTTGTAGGTGCAACCGACACGTGTATTTACATTTGTATGTGCCACATATAGTCCCCATTGGAAGCCCGCATGACAGATATCAATGCAGAAGCACAATTAGGAGACAGGAAGAAAGTGTTGTCATCTTAAAGCAGGAAATACATTGACAGATACCATCATAAGACATGTGCAATTCATTTCGTTATGAATTCGTTTTTCAACGAATTTCAACAAATTAGTTATTTCGGATATATGATAGCTAACAAAAACCTGTTTAACAATTTTTTTCTAATATTCCTAAATTCAAAAATTCATAAATTCGAAAATTCAGAAATTTGGGAATTCGAAATGCGAAAATCCGAAATGTTTTAAATCTAAAATAATAACTAACTAATAATAACTTAACTATTACTAACTATTAAATTATAGGTATTGGAATTTCCTTTCAAATTTGGCTGTTAGTGAAGTTAACGAATTTACCCGAAGTTACGAATTATCCAAAATAACGAATGCCGTATCTAAACGAATGGAACGTAATGAAATAATAAATAACAATAATAATAATAAAAACTTTTTATTACTATTTATTATTTATTATTAATTCATTACGTTCCATTTGTTTAGATGCGGCATTCGTTTTTTCGGATAATTCGTAACTTCGGATAAATTCGTATTTGTTACATTCACTAACAGCCAAATTTGAAAGGAAATTCCAATACCTATAATTTAATAGTTAGTTATTATTAGTTAGTTCGTTATTCTATTGAATTTTCGGATTTTCTTTCTTATTCTTCGAATTTTCGAATTTATGAATTTATAAATTTTTGATTTACGAATTTCCAAATTTTCGAATTTATGAATTTACGAATTGCGATCATAAAGAATGACCCGAAAAAAAAAAACCCCCGACTGGAATTAAAACAAACAAATTTTTCGGCAGTGCACATGTCTAACCACTATGGCAGAATCTCAATTCTAATGAAAGTTGCAGATTAAAAAATATAAAATTCGGTCCGGTCCTGTGATACTGGTGGGCCTGTGCGGTGCTACAGGACAGCCTCCTATCACATGACATCTGTATTTTTTGCCCTATTACCTCTAGCCACATTTGGAGGTAGAGACTTTTTCTGCTGGGAACTACAACTTGTTTGGTGGGTGTAACCTCATTTTAACTTTCACAAATGCTATATGACAATGTGTATAAACGTTATGTTATCTTTTTTTTCTCTATTTCATTAGTATCACCACCATGCTATCCTGACGAAGCCGGTCAGGAATGGCGAAACATGTAGAGTTGCAAGTGTGATTGGAAATTCTTCCTGTTTGAAGTATGCAAACATGTTGTTGTAACAATGCTTTTAATCAGACTTTTGTAAACAAATAAGAAATGTTTTGTATTTTTTTTTTAACAGTTTATTTGTGTAAAGACATGGCTTTGCACCTGAAAAGTCCAATTTCCTTATCTCCTTTGCTACCAGTTTGTGATATTAAGAGATATTGGTGCTAGAAGTAATTTTGATCTGGTCTTGCCCACAAAACCACATATCGATCAAATGACTTTTGAATTTATATTAGCATGTTGTAGCGTGAATCCCTAAGCTTTTTAAATAAAAGGCCAACTTCCCTGTCTGTCAAAATGTTGGGGGACCGAACTGTGGTCAGAATGAGTAAAAATGTCCTAATGTTTGTGGTCAATGGGAATAATAAAGTAGTTGTAAAGGTAACATTATTATTTATTTTACAGGATTTATATAGCGCCAACAGTTTGCGCAATGCTTTACAATATAAAAGGGAGAAAGTACAGTTACAATACAATAAAATACAACAGGGTAAAGGGGGCCACGCTCATAAGAGCTTACAATCTAAGAGGGTGGGGCAAGTGGTATGTAGCGGGGCTTTGAAATTTAGGGGAATGTTTGAGTGGTAGTTGTGCTCAAACACATTATTTGATTGGGTCCAGTAAACCCAATTTTAGCTGCAGGCGGGATACTGGTGTGTAGTTCCCCGTGGCCTGTTGGTGGCGCTGCCATCGGAGGCCAGGGTTGAACCGCTGGTACAGTGCTGTGCCTTGGATGTCCCTTGTCAGTGGTGGTATGGTGGGCGTGTTTACCCGCTGTGCATCCTGGGAGGGGATATAAAAGGGGCAGACCCTGGCTGTCCCGGGTGAGTTCCCGGGGGTCCGACCCCTGGAGCGTGTGATTCTGTTTGTGGCCACTCCAGACACCTTTAGCTCTGGGTTGGAGTTCCTGATTCGGTACATTGGCGGATCAGTCCCAGGCACCTTTAGCCCTGGGGCTGCAACTGGAGGCCTTGAGCTCAGCACCTTTGGCTGAGGCCCACAGAGGATCAAGGAATCCCAGGGTGCTGCTTTGCGAGGAGACCCGTATCTTAGATGAGGAGGCCAGGGGAGGACCGTTCCGAGGGACTGGTGAGGAACTTACATTGAAGGAAGGGGCCCGGTAACTCTCTGGAGGGATGTCATCTCCCTGAAAGAGGCTCTTAACGTTGCAACTAAGTTCGCCAGGTCTGTGGCTGAGACCCAAGTGAATATAGTTTGAGCATCATTCCGGCTGCTAGGGCCCACTACATTGGGAAGCTATCCGGATGGGCTGAGTCTACCTAAAGATATGGGTAGTGAATAAGAATTTGTTTGTGCCTGGACCTATTCCCACACCTCTTGCTGTCCTGCTCTTCTTCCAACCTTCTCCTGTCCAGTTATTGTGCATAACAGAAGAAATAAACTCTAAGTTGGAGTTGCAATCGGTGTGGACTTTGAAGTTATTGGGGGAATAGAGACTTGTCATTGTTACAGTGAAGACGGGAGCCATTCTCTGGGGGGAACCTGATCACAGAGACCCAGGTACATTACACCGCTCAACCTCTTTCTACGGGAGGGTACGGGCATGTAGCACGGTGGGCCCTTTTTTTTTTGCTAAGGAGCCAAAGGCAGGAAAAAGGGGTTGTGTCGCTACAGGTATAAAAGGTTTTATCTGTGGGAGATGAGTTGATAGAAGTGATAAAAGATTAGTTGGAGCTGTGATAAGCTTCCCTGAAGAGATGAGTTTTCAGGGATCGCCTAAAGGCAGCCAGAGTAGTAGATAGCCTGACAGAGGTAGAGAGTTCCAGAGGATGGGAGAGAAGTCCTGGAGATGAGCATGGGAGGGGGAGACGAGGAAGCTTGAGAGCAGGAGGTATTGAGAAGAGCGGAGAGGACGGTTTGGGTGATATTCGGAGACAAGATTGGTGATTTAGCTCGGGGCAGAGTTGTGAATGGCTTTGTATGTTGTTGTTAGTATTTTGAATTTAATTTGCTGGGCGATCAGTAACCAGAGTAGGGATTGGTGGAGAGGTTTGGCAGACACCGAGTTGGTAAGGTAGATGAGTCTGGCAGCAGCATTCATGATAGACTGAAGAGGGGAGGAGCCTATGGAGAGGCAGGCCTATGAGAAGGGAGTTGCAATAGTCAAGGCGAGAGATAACAAGGGAGTGAATGAGGAGCTTGGTAGTTAAAAAGTGGCACATTTTAGAGATGTTACTGAGGTGAAGTCTACAAGCTTTTGACAACCAATGACAAAAACATTTTTCTATCAATAAATGTAAAGCCTCGTACACATGATCGGATTTTCCGACAGGAATTGTGTGTTGACAGACTGTTGGCCGAAAATCCGACCGTTTGTACACTCCATCGGACAATTGTTGTCGGATTTTCCGATCGTGTGTACACAAGTCCGTCGGACAAAAGTCCAAAGTACAAACACGCCTGCTCGGAAGCAATGCTCACCAAACACAACATTAGCAGAAGGTGCCCAAAGGGTGGCGCTAAAGAACTGAAAAACCACGTAGTACGTCTAGTACGTCACTACGTTCGTGTTTGTTGGCCGCCGACAATTGTGTGCCATTTGTATGCAAGACAAAATCCAGGCACACGCCCTTCGGACAAAAGTCTGACGCTTTGTCTGCGGAAAATCTCATCGTGTGTACGAGGCTTAAGTCTATCACAAATCCATTGTTTGTTTAATTTTTACCTAACTTGACTATATCGAATTACCCACTTCTAAAGTGCAGGTCTCATGATCGCTATAATGATGGCAGCCATGGATTAGCGTGGTCAGTTTACTGTCAGGAAGAGAGGCACAGGGAGTGTCAACCAGGTATTATTAGACACGGGAAGGAGTAGATAACATTGCATTAGTACAGGCCATTTTACCTTTTTTTAGAGAGACAGTATCATCATTGTTTTTTTGTTTTTTTTTAGGTTTAAAAACACTATAAATTCCACGACTTCAGTGTCAGTCAGAGTGATAACTGCCCTTGTCTCATTGGTCAGTGGGAGTAATGTATGCCCCTACAATGAGAGTAGTAAATGCCTCTATGTCAGTGGTCAATGGATGTAATAAGTGCCCCTACATCAGCGGTCAGTGGGAGCAATAAATGCCTTTATGTCAGTCGGAGTCATAAGTACCTCAACACCGGTGGTCATTAGAAGTAATAAGTACCCCTACATCAATGGTTATTGGGAGTAATAAGTGCCCTTACATCGGTGGTCAGTGGGAGTAATAAGTACCCCTACATCTATGGTCAGTGGAAGTTATAAGTATCCCTATATTGGTGGTCATTGGAAGTAATAAGTGCCCTTACAGCAGTGGTCAGTTGAAGTTATGAAAACTCCTACATCAGTGGTCATTGGGAGTAATAAGTACCCCTACATCTGTGGTCAGTGGAAGTAATAAGTGTCCACACATTAGTGGTCAGTAGGGATGAGCTTCGTGTTCGAGTCGAACATACGTTCGACTCGAACATCGGCTGTTCGATCGTTCGACGAAGATCGAACGATTTGGGCCGTTCGCGCCAAATTCGAGTGACGCGAACGGCCCACAATGCACTACGCCATCGCAGTGTCATCCAGGCGCTGTGATTGGCCAAGCATGCACTGTGACCCCGCATGCTTGGCCAATCACAGCGCCGGCAGCGAGGAGAGCAATGATTGGCCACAGGCAGGATGCCTGTGGCCAATTATTGCTGAGGGTGTTTAGTACACGCCCCACACTATAAAAGGCCGCCAGCACGGCGGCCTAGTGTAGTGTGTTCCGGAGCAGGGATAGAGCAGCATAGGCAGGGACAGTGACTTTTATTTCTTTCTTGCTTAACCTGGATTCCTTTAGTTTAGGGAAAGAGAAGGATAGGTAGGGAGAGTGTCAGTGTGTTTTGTGCTTGTGCTATATTGTGCTTAAAAAAAACATTTTTTCTAGGGACAGAAAACTGTAGGTAGGGACAGTGTCAGTTTCTTTCACTCTGCAAGTCCTTGTTTCCAGGGACCTGGAAGTACAGTGAGTGAATTGTCCTTGTGCTATATTGTGCTTAAAAAAACATTTATTCTAGGGACAGAAAACTGTAGGTAGGGAGAGTGTCAGTTTCTTTCACTCTGCAAGTCCTTGTTTCCAGGGACCTGTAAGGACAGTGAGTGAATTGTCCTTGTGCTATATTGTGCTTAAAAAAAACATTTATTCTAGGGACAGAAAACTGTAGGTAGGGAGAGTGTCAGTTTATTTCACTCTGCAAGTCCTTGTTTCCAGGGACCTGGAAGGACAGTGACTGAATTGTCCTTGTGCTATATTGTGATTAAAAAAAACATTTATTCTAGGGACAGAAAACTGTAGGTAGGGAGAGTGTCAGTTTATTTCACTCTGCAAGTCCTTGTTTCCAGGGACCTGGAAGGACAGTGAGTGAATTGTCCTTGTGTTATATTGTGATTAAAAAAAACATTTTTTCTAGGGACAGAAAACTGTAGGTAGGGAGAGTGTTTTTTTTCTTTCACTCTGCAAGTCCTTGTTTCCAGGGACCTGGAAGGACAGTGAGTGAATTCTCCTTGTGCTATATTGTGCTTAAAAAAAACATTTATTCTAGGGACAGAAAACTGTAGGTAGGGAGAGTGTCAGTTTATTTCACTCTGCAAGTCCTTGTTTCCAGGGACCTGTAAGGACAGTGAGTGAATTGTCCTTGTGCTATATTGTGATTAAAAAAAACATTTATTCTAGGGACAGAAAACTGTAGGTAGGGAGAGTGTCAGTTTATTTCACTCTGCAAGTCCTTGTTTCCAGGGACCTGGAAGGACAGTGACTGAATTGTCCTTGTGCTATATTGTGATTAAAAAAAACATTTATTCTAGGGACAGAAAACTGTAGGTAGGGAGAGTGTCAGTTTATTTCACTCTGCAAGTCCTTGTTTCCAGGGACCTGGAAGGACAGTGACTGAATTGTCCTTGTGCTATATTGTGATTAAAAAAAACATTTATTCTAGGGACAGAAAACTGTAGGTAGGGAGAGTGTCAGTTTATTTCACTCTGCAAGTCCTTGTTTCCAGGGACCTGGAAGGACAGTGAGTGAATTGTCCTTGTGTTATATTGTGATTAAAAAAAACATTTTTTCTAGGGACAGAAAACTGTAGGTAGGGAGAGTGTTTTTTTTCTTTCACTCTGCAAGTCCTTGTTTCCAGGGACCTGTAAGGACAGTGAGTGAATTGTCCTTGTACTATATTGTGCTTAAAAAAAACATTTATTCTAGGGACAGAAAACTGTAGGTAGGGAGAGTGTCAGTTTATTTCACTCTGCAAGTCCTTGTTTCCAGGGACCTGGAAGGACAGTGAGTGAATTGTCCTTGTGTTATATTGTGATTAAAAAAAACATTTTTTCTAGGGACAGAAAACTGTAGGTAGGGAGAGTGTTTTTTTTCTTTAACTCTGCAAGTCCTTGTTTCCAGGGACCTGTAAGGACAGTGAGTGAATTGTCCTTGTGCTATATTGTGCTTAAAAAAAACATTTATTCTAGGGACAGAAAACTGTAGGTAGGGAGAGTGTCAGTTTATTTCACTCTGCAAGTCCTTGTTTCCAGGGACCTGGAAGGACAGTGACTGAATTGTCCTTGTGCTATATTGTGATTAAAAAAAACATTTATTCTAGGGACAGAAAACTGTAGGTAGGGAGAGTGTCAGTTTATTTCACTCTGCAAGTCCTTGTTTCCAGGGACCTGGAAGGACAGTGAGTGAATTGTCCTTGTGTTATATTGTGATTAAAAAAAACATTTTTTCTAGGGACAGAAAACTGTAGGTAGGGAGAGTGTTTTTTTTCTTTCACTCTGCAAGTCCTTGTTTCCAGGGACCTGGAAGGACAGTGAGTGAATTCTCCTTGTGCTATATTGTGCTTAAAAAAAACATTTATTCTAGGGACAGAAAACTGTAGGTAGGGAGAGTGTCAGTTTATTTCACTCTGCAAGTCCTTGTTTCCAGGGACCTGTAAGGACAGTGAGTGAATTGTCCTTGTGCTATATTGTGATTAAAAAAAACATTTATTCTAGGGACAGAAAACTGTAGGTAGGGAGAGTGTCAGTTTATTTCACTCTGCAAGTCCTTGTTTCCAGGGACCTGGAAGGACAGTGACTGAATTGTCCTTGTGCTATATTGTGATTAAAAAAAACATTTATTCTAGGGACAGAAAACTGTAGGTAGGGAGAGTGTCAGTTTATTTCACTCTGCAAGTCCTTGTTTCCAGGGACCTGGAAGGACAGTGACTGAATTGTCCTTGTGCTATATTGTGATTAAAAAAAACATTTATTCTAGGGACAGAAAACTGTAGGTAGGGAGAGTGTCAGTTTATTTCACTCTGCAAGTCCTTGTTTCCAGGGACCTGGAAGGACAGTGAGTGAATTGTCCTTGTGTTATATTGTGATTAAAAAAAACATTTTTTCTAGGGACAGAAAACTGTAGGTAGGGAGAGTGTTTTTTTTCTTTCACTCTGCAAGTCCTTGTTTCCAGGGACCTGTAAGGACAGTGAGTGAATTGTCCTTGTGCTATATTGTGCTTAAAAAAAACATTTATTCTAGGGACAGAAAACTGTAGGTAGGGAGAGTGTCAGTTTATTTCACTCTGCAAGTCCTTGTTTCCAGGGACCTGGAAGGACAGTGAGTGAATTGTCCTTGTGTTATATTGTGATTAAAAAAAACATTTTTTCTAGGGACAGAAAACTGTAGGTAGGGAGAGTGTTTTTTTTCTTTCACTCTGCAAGTCCTTGTTTCCAGGGACCTGTAAGGACAGTGAGTGAATTGTCCTTGTGCTATATTGTGCTTAAAAAAAACATTTATTCTAGGGACAGAAAACTGTAGGTAGGGAGAGTGTCAGTTTATTTCACTCTGCAAGTCCTTGTTTCCAGGGACCTGGAAGGACAGTGACTGAATTGTCCTTGTGCTATATTGTGATTAAAAAAAACATTTATTCTAGGGACAGAAAACTGTAGGTAGGGAGAGTGTCAGTTTATTTCACTCTGCAAGTCCTTGTTTCCAGGGACCTGGAAGGACAGTGACTGAATTGTCCTTGTGCTATATTGTGATTAAAAAAAACATTTATTCTAGGGACAGAAAACTGTAGGTAGGGAGAGTGTCAGTTTATTTCACTCTGCAAGTCCTTGTTTCCAGGGACCTGGAAGGACAGTGACTGAATTGTCCTTGTGCTATATTGTGATTAAAAAAAACATTTATTCTAGGGACAGAAAACTGTAGGTAGGGAGAGTGTCAGTTTATTTCACTCTGCAAGTCCTTGTTTCCAGGGACCTGGAAGGACAGTGACTGAATTGTCCTTGTGCTATATTGTGATTAAAAAAAACATTTATTCTAGGGACAGAAAACTGTAGGTAGGGAGAGTGTCAGTTTATTTCACTCTGCAAGTCCTTGTTTCCAGGGACCTGGAAGGACAGTGACTGAATTGTCCTTGTGCTATATTGTGATTAAAAAAAACATTTATTCTAGGGACAGAAAACTGTAGGTAGGGAGAGTGTCAGTTTATTTCACTCTGCAAGTCCTTGTTTCCAGGGACCTGGAAGGACAGTGACTGAATTGTCCTTGTGCTATATTGTGATTAAAAAAAACATTTATTCTAGGGACAGAAAACTGTAGGTAGGGAGAGTGTCAGTTTATTTCACTCTGCAAGTCCTTGTTTCCAGGGACCTGGAAGGACAGTGAGTGAATTGTCCTTGTGTTATATTGTGATTAAAAAAAACATTTTTTCTAGGGACAGAAAACTGTAGGTAGGGAGAGTGTTTTTTTTCTTTCACTCTGCAAGTCCTTGTTTCCAGGGACCTGTAAGGACAGTGAGTGAATTGTCCTTGTGCTATATTGTGCTTAAAAAAAACATTTATTCTAGGGACAGAAAACTGTAGGTAGGGAGAGTGTCAGTTTATTTCACTCTGCAAGTCCTTGTTTCCAGGGACCTGGAAGGACAGTGAGTGAATTGTCCTTGTGTTATATTGTGATTAAAAAAAACATTTTTTCTAGGGACAGAAAACTGTAGGTAGGGAGAGTGTTTTTTTTCTTTCACTCTGCAAGTCCTTGTTTCCAGGGACCTGTAAGGACAGTGAGTGAATTGTCCTTGTGCTATATTGTGCTTAAAAAAAACATTTATTCTAGGGACAGAAAACTGTAGGTAGGGAGAGTGTCAGTTTATTTCACTCTGCAAGTCCTTGTTTCCAGGGACCTGGAAGGACAGTGACTGAATTGTCCTTGTGCTATATTGTGATTAAAAAAAACATTTATTCTAGGGACAGAAAACTGTAGGTAGGGAGAGTGTCAGTTTATTTCACTCTGCAAGTCCTTGTTTCAAGGGACAGAGAAGGACACCTGAAGGTAGCCCTTATTGCTTTTTTCCCATCTCCCTGCAGGCCATCTATTAGAATGTCTGGAAGGCAAACAAGGAGAGGCAGACAGTCAGGAGGCAATAAAAGAGGGCAAGCAGGCTCTGTGTCTGGGGGCAACAGTGCTGGTCGTGGACGCGGTGCATTGTCATCAGCACATGGCCATGGGACACGCTTGTCCTTCTTTTCGGCAGCTGGACATGTTGAGCCACATCATGCCGAAGACTTGGTAGAGTGGATGACCAAGCCCTCCTCCTCCTCCTCATCCTCTCTCACCCAGGCTCAGGGTACTGGAAAAGCAGCTGCCAAAGCGTCGTCTTCCCTGGTATCAATGTCAGACAAATCATCAGTCACTCCTTCCCTAGACCCACCATGTCCTCCTCCTGAGGAGTCCCCCGAACTGTTTCAGCACAGTGTTGGGTACATGCTCCAGGAGGATGCCCAGCGTTTCGAAGGGTCTGATGATGAAACCCAGCTAGAGGAAGGCAGTAGCGTGAGAGCAGACAGAGGGGATGCTCAAGAAGGACACCAATCTGGCAGTCATGTTCCAGCAGCTGCAGCATACTGCCAGATTGGCTCCAGTGATGAGGAGGGAGGGGATGATGAGGTCACTGACTCCACGTGGGTGCCTAATAGGAGAGAGGAGGAGGAGGAGGATGAGGAGGAGGCACATCTCCAACGAGGCAGGATGCCCTTTGGTGGCCAGCGTAAGGGCAGTACACCGACGGAATCACACCGCAGAGCTCCGCCTGTGCAGGGCGCTGCCTCTGCCCGTCATTCAAAAAGTTCTTTGGTGTGGGCCTTTTTTGAGGCTAGTGCATCAGATCGCACAGCTGCTGTTTGCAACATATGTCTCAAGCGTATATCGCGTGGCCAAAACATCAGCCGCTTGGGTACCACATGCCTGACCAGACATATGTTGACCTGCCATGCAGCTCGTTGGCAAGCCTACCTCAAAGACCCACACCAAAGAACAAAGCGGACCTCTCCTTGCACCGCATCAGCTGGGATCTCCAACCCCACTATAACTTCAGTCCTCTCTGAAACATGCACTGAGAGGAATGAAGGTGTAGAATTAGGTGTGTCACAGCCAAGTACTTGCGCCCACTCTGCTAGCAGTACACCGACGTCCGATTCTAGCAGGCAAATTTCCCTGCCCCAGCTGCTGGACCGTCGAAAGAAGTTCACTCCCAGCCATCCACATGCCCAGCGGTTGAATGCTAGCTTGGCTAAATTGCTAGCGCTTCAACTGCTGCCTTTTCAGTTGGTAGACTCGGCCCCCTTCCGTGAGTTTGTGCAATGTGCGGTTCCTCAGTGGCAGGTTCCCAAACGCCACTTTTTCTCACGGAAGGCTATTCCGGCTCTCTACCGGCATGTGGAAGGCAATGTCTTGGCCTCGCTGGACAGGGCGGTCAGCGGTAAGGTGCATATTACCGCTGACTCATGGTCCAGCAGGCATGGACAGGGACGTTACCTTTCTTTCACGGCCCATTGGGTCACTCTTTTGGCAGCTGGGAAGGATTCAGGACAAGGTGCAGTAGTGTTGGAGGTTGTCCCACCGCCACGCCTCCAAAATGCTACTACTGGTTGTGACACACCTCTCTCCTCCACCCCCTCCTCTTCTTCTTCCTCCATGGCCTCTTCCTGTGGTTTGTCCTATGAACCAGCGGTGCTCCGTAGCCGTTCACGGGGCTACGCAAGTACGCAGGCAAAAAGATGCCATGCCGTGCTTGCGCTGGTGTGTTTGGGGGACAGAAGCCACACTGGGGCAGAGGTCCTGTCTGCTCTGCAGGGCCAGGCCGAGAGGTGGTTGACGCCACGCCAGCTTAAGCCAGGAATGGTGGTTTGCGACAATGGCACCAACCTCCTCTCCGCCCTCCGACAGGGACAACTGACCCATGTGCCCTGTGTGGCTCACGTCCTTAACCTGGTGGTGCAGCGCTTCTTGGGCAGGTACCCGGGCTTACAGGATGTCCTGAGGCAGGCCAGGAAAGTCTGTGTGCATTTCCGCAGATCTTATAATGCCAGTGCTCGCCTGGCTGAGCTGCAAAAGGAGTTGAACCTGCCCAAGAACCGCCTTATATGTGACATGCCCACCAGGTGGAACTCAACGTT
Organism: Rana muscosa; assembly: GCA_029206835.1. Taxonomy (NCBI): domain Eukaryota; kingdom Metazoa; phylum Chordata; class Amphibia; order Anura; family Ranidae; genus Rana; species Rana muscosa. Next base: position 153,821,219 of record CM055127.1, on the reverse strand, counting down.
GGCCATGCTGCAGCGGCTGCACACGCAGCAGAGGGCCATCAATGAGTACCTGTGCGACTACGGCACCAGGACAGGGTCAGGGGAGCTTGGTTTTTTTTCTCCACGCCAGTGGGGCATGATCAGGGATGCATGCACTGTCCTGGCACCATTTGAGGAGGCCACGAGGATGGTGAGCAGTGACAGTGCATGCATCAGTGACACTGTACCTCTTGTCCACCTGTTGGAGCACACGCTGCGTGGAATAATGGACAGGGCACTTGAGGCAGAACAGAGGCAGGAAGAGGAGGACTTCCTTGCCTCTCAAGGCCCCCTTTACCCAGACAGTGTTCCTTCTGTCCCACCCATCGCACAGGAAGAGGAGGAGGAGGAGGAGGAGGAGGAGGAGGAGGAGGAGGATTGTGTCAGCATGGAGGTGGAGGCTGGCACTCAGCATCATCAGCAGCAGTCTTTTAGGGATGATTTACAGTCCCAAGAAACCAGTGGACTTGTACGTGGCTGGGAGGAGGTGGCTGTGGATCATGTCGTCCTTAGTGACCCAGAGGACTCCGGAGCGAATGCCTCAGCAAACCTACGCTGCATGGCCTCCCTGATCCTGCAAAGTCTGCGGAAGGATCCTCGTATTCTTCGGATCAAGGAGAGGGACCATTACTGGCTGGCCACTCTCCTTGATCCACGGTACAAGGGTAAGGTTGCGGACCTTATGTTACCGTCGCAGAGGGAGCAGAGGATGAGACAACTCCGGGAGGCCTTGCAGAAAGGTCTGTGCAACGCGTTCCCAGAGACTGGGAGGTTGCAAACTCCTGGTCCTGGACAACGAGTTGCTGAGGCTTCGGCCAGTCAAAGAAGGAGCGGTGGGGAAGGTGGCCGTCTGACCGATGCGTTCAGACAATTCTTTAGTCCGCAGCCCCAAAGTATGATCGGTTCCAGCAACCATCGCCAGCGTCTGATAAACATGGTGCAGGAATATCTAGGGGCAAGGTCAGACTTGGACACCTTCCCCACCGAAAATCCTCTGGCTTACTGGGTCTTGAGGATGGATCACTGGCCAGAGCTTGCACAGTATGCAATTGAGCTACTGGCCTGTCCTGCATCCAGCGTTCTTTCGGAACGCACATTCAGTGCTGCTGGAGGATTTGTCACGGATCACAGGGTGCGCCTGTCCACCGACTCGGTTGATCGACTGACTTTCATCAAGATGAACCAGTCTTGGATCACCACCAGCTACCACACACCTGATGCTGATATAACAGACTAATTGATTTTAACATGTCACATCCCTTCAAGACTGATGCTGATGCTGAGTGCCTGTGCTGTTATGTTGACTGGCTATCCTCCTCCTCCGAGTCCTCAATGATACGATTGATGATGATAGCTTGTAAGATCATTTTTGTTTATGGGTGCCGCCACCAGTGCCTAACGCCCAATTTTTCAGCCCCTGTTTAACAGGGGCGTGTAATTACAATTTTTGAAGCAATACTTTGCAACAGGGCTCATTGCTGTGCTCCAAGTACAGTATCTGTGAGGAGTTGCAGTGTTGTGCCACCAGTGCCTAACGCCCAATTTTTCAGCCCCTGTTTAACAGGGGCGTGTAATTACAATTTTTGAAGCAATACTTTGCAACAGGGCTCATTGCTGTGCTCCAAGTACAGTATCTGTGAGGAGTTGCAGTGTTGTGCCACCAGTGCCTAAGGCCCAATTTTTCAGCCCCTGTTTAACAGGGGCGTGTCATTACAATTTTTGAAGCAATACTTTGCAACAGGGCTCATTGGTGTGCTCCAAGTACAGTATCTGTGAGGAGTTGCAGTGTTGTGCCACCAGTGCCTAAGGCCCAATTTTTCAGCCCCTGTTTAACAGGGGCGTGTCATTACAATTTTTGAAGCAATACTTTGCAACAGGGCTCATTGCTGTGCTCCAAGTACAGTTGCTGTGAGGGGTTGCAGTGTTGTGCCACCAGTGCCTAAGGCCCAATTTTTCAGCCCCTGTTCAACAGGGGCATGTAATTACAATTCTTGATCTAATAATTCACAGCAGGGCCCATTGCTGCACCCACCAAGAGTAACTGTCAGGGCTTACAGTGTTGTGGCACCAGCACCACCATCAAAGGCCCAATTTTTACTACCACTGTTCAACAATTATATGTAATTAAAATTCCTGATATAATAGTTGACAGCAGGGCGTTCCAGCACCAACCAAGAGTAACTGTGAGTGCTTACAGTGTTGTGCCAACACCAACAACTAAGGGGCCTATTTCTGCAGAGTATATACGGCAGGTCCCTACTTTCAAACATCCAACTTACAAACGACTCCTACTTGCAAACGCAAGAAGACAACAGGAAGTGAGAGGAAATCTACCACTAGGAAGGAAAATTCTCTCCTGTAAGAATTAATATGGGAGAAAGGTGTCTCCTCTGTACTGATGCTTTATCAGCAATCCTTGTTTCAAGAAAAACACCACATTTCAAAAACAGTTGTCATTGGGACGGAAAGTGAGGTGAAATGTTCTGAACAGGGGCACAGACAGCAAAACAAATGTTACAGGGGTGATAACCCTTACCTATGTTTTCCAAAAAGTTTAAAAATAGATTTTTGGTCTGGAGCTACACTTCAACAATGTACCTGTTCAAAATTACAAACAGACTCTACATAAGAACAAACCTACAGTCCCTGTCTTGTATGCACCGCCTGTATAGGGCTGTTCAGAGTATATAGGGCCTTTTTTATTTTATGTGCGGGGTTCCCCTTAATATCCATACAAGACCCAAAGGGGCTGGTAATGGGCTGGGGTAGGGGGGGGGGTCATGGGGTAGCTATGCCATTTTTCTTAAAGAATTTCATCCATATTACCGGGACCAGACATTACATTAAAGCCGCAAGCAGTTTTAAATGGCTTTTTTTTCCTTTAGAAGTGTCATTTTGTGCAGGGACAGTTCTAAACACGGGAAACACGTGGCACTTCACAGGCATACTTTAGACACCCCCCAGGTACGATATTTAAAGGAATATTTGACTTTTTTTTTTTCACTTTATGCATCATTAAAATGACTGCTCCCGAAAAACGACCGTTTTTAAAACTTCTTTTTGCATTGATACATGTCCCCTGGTGCAGAACCCGGGTTCCCAAACCCTTTTTAGGACAATAACATGCATAATAGTTGTTATAATTAGCACTTTAGAATTCGAACGTTCGCATCCATTGTATTTAATAGGGTTCTAATGTTCGTTCGAACTTTCGGTCCGTTCGCGGGTTCTGGTGCGAACCGAACCCGGGGGTGTTCGGCTCATCACTAGTGGTCAGTGGGAGCAATAAATCCCTGTGTGACATTCTGTCAGGGGACAGGCTTTTCTACTCAGGCTGTGGCTACTTACTAAAGTAAACAAATGTGGAATGAAAGCTGTTATAGCAACGAAGGGCATGCCAACTCCATAATAATGGACTTGGTTTTGGAATAGAATGTTTAAATCCCTTCTACCAGAAGACTGGGACAAGATATTGCTTGTCCTCCCTAAGAGCTCTTGGAATGTGCCAGCCCTTTAAAACTTATATAGGGCTTGCCCCCTTTTATACTTCACTTCAACATGTAGAGCAAAAATGATATCTACTGTATACCCTTCCATCTGCTTTTGATGGTGTTCAGATGAGTGAACCATGGCACAAATATGGTGGACCTGCCCCAAGGTCCATTGTTTTTGGTTTAGAGTGTACACTATGATTAACAGTATCTTACTGATCGACCTCTGTAAAGATCCTTGGGAGGCTCTGCTCCAAAAACCAACTGATAATTAATAAATGGGAAAATAACCACAATATTATACGACGCCCATGACAAATTGCTCCTGAATTGGTAGCCATGGCTTAACTCCTTTCCTTACCACAACTATGTGCCTAATCCAACTCTAATCCAGGCACTCTAACTCCTCATCCTCTGGGACTCCACCCCTCCACCCCTCCACCTCTCTACCCTTCATTCCTACCCTACCCCTCTATATCTCCCTTCTTCTCTTCCCAGCTCCCTTTCTTTAGATGTGGCCTCTGGGGTCCCCTCTCTTACCCTGTCCCCCCTTTTCGACAACCCCCTCTTCTCTTTTCCTCTCCCCCCACCCCCTTTTCCTCCCTTCTCTCCTCCATTTTTTCCCTACCCAACAACCTTTTTTCTCCCAACCAACCCGCTTTATTCTTCCTTTACCCCTACACTTTTTGTCTCCTATGCTTTCCCCAATTCTCTCTGTCAGTTCTGTACCTTTAACAGTGGGCCTATTCTTTACTCTTCTTGTCTATCCTTTAGCTTGTTTCACCCAAAACCTGCTGTTATTATTCGTAGAACCCTAATCACAGGCCATATCTAATGGCTCTTATACCAAACAGTGATTCATTTATGATATCCTTTGATATTCTTCTCCTGGTAACAGAGAGTTTCACCCTCTTTTTTTTTCAAGGTTAGTGTTTATATGTTCTTTTCATTATGCTCTAAATCACCTAACTGGTTTATATTTCTAATCTCAAACCTCCATTGCTCATCCACGAACACTATATCCAACCTGTATTACAATGTTAACTTTACTCACTTACATTCTGGTAAAAGGAATATCCAACATGATCATGAAAGGATGACACTGTAAACTTCTGCACCTCAACGTCCCACATCTCAGCCCAAGGTTCCTGCCATCTGACCACAACAATACACAACAATATAGATAGATCACTACTATCACAGCTCAACCTATTGCCTGTGAAGAGTGCCTTCCACCTCCTTGCTGGTACATAGCTAGGTATAGGGATATGAGTATTAATAACTTGTAAAAGTTGAGGCCACCATCAAGGTGGTGTTGGGTTTGGGGTAATATGGTCTGACTTTCGACAGTGAAGAAAAACGTACAGCAAATTAAACCATTCCCTGCTCCTCCTAAAATATTGTGAAGCCTTTGTTGGAGATGGTACTGCAATCACAAAAGTTAGTTATCTTTTTCCCGAATAGCAACAACAACAGCCCATGTAAATAATGACTGGATATCATTTGATTAAAATATAAACAGCAAATGAAAGGGTAATTTCACATGATGGACCCAATTCTGTTTGTAATTGGGTCCACTCTGTATACAGCAAAACGAAAACACTTATTACAGATAATAAAGAGAGCAGACAAAATAATACAAAATTAGGCCAGCCATAGATGGTTCGAATCTCATCTGGTTCAGCAGGAACCGACTGAGATTCAAACCATGTATGGGCAGGCTGAATGTACCAAGCCGATTCATCGATCAACTTGGGTACAGCCAGCTTGCCGGTCTTATACCAGCGGGGATGGCTACCCATGGTTGCAGGAAAGGAATTCGCTCCATGTATAGTCTGCCTTGGATATACCTACTACATGTTTATATATGTAACCTACAATCGTATTTGTGACAATGGTTCCTTTTAGCGAGTTCTTCTTCCTTATTACAACAGTTTATGAATTAAAGAGTTCCCGTCACTACCTTTTTTTACATACAAAAAAATTGCATGTTAAAACATAAAAAATCAAGTATTTTAAATTCATACACGCAGTGTTTTTCTTTTTCATGGTATTTTTTATTCACTTGCAATAAGTATCTGAGCTTACTATAAAAATTATCAGTCAATTCCCTAGTACAGGCCTCCTCTCCTTGCACGTCATAGCCTCTGCTCTTTGAGGAGTGTCTAATTACTGCCTGTGTTGGACCAGCTCCTTCATCCCCTTCCTCAACTCTCTACATAACCTGTTATGAAGCTGCTAGGGAGAAATAATGTGGGATAATATAGACCAGCCATTCTCAGCTAGGTGAATGCAGGTGTGTAGGCACTTCCATCTTCTCGCATCCCAGCATTGCCCAGTGCTCAGACTTAAAGGCTGCCAAAGCCTCAGGTAACACATATTGCAATGGGGAGAAGCCGGCACTTGGAATGGCATCCAACAGCAGTTATCCTTTATTGCAAAAACATGTATTACAGCTGTTATACATGTTTTTAAAATAAAGGATAACCACTGTTGGGTGCCGTTCCGAGAATTCTAGGGTTCCTACAATGGTTGTCGAGGGTTCCTTGAGCTGTGGTTGATTGACCTCTCATTTGATGGTGCCAGCATTATTAAGGGCCCAACACCATTCCGAAGAGCCAGAGGTATGACACCAGGGATCTTTTTAGCTGTCGGTAACATCGTTGGCTCCACCCCTTACAACCCCACATAACCTTTTACGAGCAAAAAGGAATAAAAATTGTGTATGTGATAATGAATATTCTTCCAGTTATCGAGGCCTTATTACCAGCAGGTCTGTTGGCGGCTTTCTCTTTAGAAAACCTATAATGGTTTCCAATAAACCCCAACTTCAAGATCAACACGTCTCTTCTCCCAGGCCACCCCCTCTCCTCTCTTAAAATTCCTCCCCATGTTTTTTTCTGGTATATATGTTTTTAAACATACCTTTCCAACTTCTTAAGCCTGGTCATGTGACTCTGCAGGGTCCAGGCTGGGCGATTCTTATTGAGAGTACTACATAAGTACATTGTGAATGAAGGACACTGTGATGTCACCTCCTTAGGCAGTGGGACCATGATGTCCTGCATTCCAAATAGTCCTCAGCCTTCCAGGTTGACTAATGCCTAGGACATCTTGTGACTGAACAGGGGTACTAGAGGAGAGAACTAACTTGGAGTTGGCCTTTAAATTTTTGAAAGATTTTATATAGATATTAACTATAAAAGACGTAGAACAGTTTAACCCATACTGCATCTCAACTCAAATGAACAAGAACACATACTGTATGTCCTTGTGTACTATGTACAAAGACATTCATTCAGAATGTCTGAAAATTGAGTTCATTCTGTGCCTGTGTTGCTGATGCTGCCTAGCGAATGCCTTGTCAGGTCCAGGGGGGAGATGTAAACATCAACAATGTGTAGGCAACGGTGGCGCCGTAGAATAAGCCATTGGGAATGACTTAAGGCAGAGGTCATTCTGTTTTTGTGCTGCTGCCTAGTGTAGTTAGTATTCAGCCACTGAGAATGACTGAAGATTGAGGTCATTCTGAGTCTGTGCCGCTGCCGCTGCCGCTGCCTGCACATGTTTATGTTCACATCTCCTCTGCGGACCTGAATTACTTGGCAGAGGCAGAGACTTATATGGCTATGTCCATTTACTTTTTTATGTACGTAGACATTCACACAAATGTTTACATGCATACCCTGCAAAATACGATCAAAGGCAGACCCCGGGCGTAACAATTTCTAATTTAGTTTTCCGCAGCTTAATGCTACAGGGGAATATGGACAAAAAAACACAGCTGTGTGAATGGGCCGATAGTACGCTGCTGCATTCAGATCCGTATAAAGCTATACGTGGTACAGATCTAAAGGCAGCATTTTAAATGTCTGTGTCAATGAGCCCTTACATGGCTCCAGAGTGCCCTCTTAAAATATCCTCCTCCAGAGTACCTCTTAGAAGATCCTCTTCCAGAGTTACCCTTAGAGGACCTTCCTCCAGAGTGCCCCCTTAGAAGATCCTCTTCCAGAGTGCCCCCTTAGAAGATCCTCTTCCAGAGTGCCCCCTTAGAAGATCCTCTTCCAGAGTGCCCCCTTAGAAGATCCTCTTCCAGAGTGCCTCCTTAGAAGATCCTCTTCCAGAGTGCCCCCTTAGAAGATCCTCTTCCAGAGTGCCCCCTTAGAAGATCCTCTTCCAGAGTGCCCCCTTAGAAGATCCTCTTCCAGAGTGCCCCCTTAGAAGATCCTCTTCCAGAGTGCCCCCTTAGAAGATCCTCTTCCAGAGTGCCCCCTTAGAAGATCCTCTTCCAGAGTGCCCCCTTAGAAGATCCTCTTCCAGAGTGCCCTGTTAGAAGATCCTCTTCCAGGGTGACCCTTAGAAGATCTTCCTCCAGGGTGCCCCCTTAGAAGATCCTCTTCCAGAGTGCCCCCTTAGAAGATCCTCTTCCAGAGTGCCCCCTTAGAAGATCCTCTTCCAGAGTGCCCCCTTAGAAGATCCTCTTCCAGAGTGCCCCCTTAGAAGATCCTCTTCCAGAGTGCCCCCTTAGAAGATCCTCTTCCAGAGTGCCCCCTTAGAAGATCCTCTTCCAGAGTGCCCCCTTAGAAGATCCTCCTCCAGAGTGCCCCTTAGCAAGCTACAGTGCTGTGTCTGAGAGTTTAATCTGAAGCCAGAAACTTTCCCCAAGAAATCTGACTCGTTTGCTTTCACTTATGAAAATATTTTTTTTCGCTCACGTGTGACTTGCAAAAATGTTTATAAAAAGAGTGTGACTTACAAGAATAATTATAAGAAGAATCTCCCCATTGTCTACCAATCCTCATCCCTATGAAATAAGAATTCTTGTCACCCAATGAGTCTCCATCAAAGGACATGACAGTCCAGATACGGGAAGGCACATCAAAATTTACAGTATATGAATGAGACCCTTAGATGACATTATACAATTACTCCTGGATCTGCCAAACCAAAATATTTCCAACTTGTCTCTGAGATTTCAGGAACAAAGACCATCATTCATGAGTTCCATTTTACGGTAAGTGTACTTCTAGTCTGTGTTGACTGTCTCGTAAACAGGTGACCACAAAAAAAGGAAGAAAAACATCTTTCTTTCTGAAATACATTGCATTGCTATGAATCACTTGAGAAGCAGACAAAGAATTCACGTGCCCTAAACTGGCACTTAGTCCAATGTGTTTTCTTTTACAGTCTCAATACAGGACCTGTGAAATGTATTTATCTTGCTTGGTCAATAATATCTATCTAGACTCAAGAAGAAAAATGAATTATCTTGCAGCTTAAAAAACCTTAGATGTGGCGGCTGCATTATTTTTCTCTTTATTAGTTTTTTTTTACTTTATATTCCCAAGATGATTCTGCCAGTAACACACTTCTTGTCCTAAGGTGGCAACGCTCAATCAATATCTCCATTACATAGAGGTGAGTTGTTTTGCAGTTCACATAACTTGTTTGGGAAAGCCAATAATATTGTATGAGATTTTAGTTCAAGAGGAGCTCCAGTCTCCCCCCATAAAATTTTAAATCACCAGCTACAAATACTGTAGCCTCTGACCATGGGTGTCCGCAAGAGGGGGGCAAATGCCCTCCCCCCTGGAATAAGGTGTCTGCACACGGACACTCAGGGTGCTTCTGGGCAGAAAAAATGATTATTTAACCACTGTCGGGTGCAGGCAGAGTGCATTCAAAATGAATGGGGCTGAAATCACACTGCAGAGAACTGCATGTAAATCGCACAGGAACCACACAGCATTCCTGTATGATTCACATGCAGTTCCTAGTGTGAATGGGCCCTTACAGTGTGTGTGTGTATATATACAGTATTTCACAAAAGTAAGTACACCCCTCACATTTTTGTAAATATTTTATTATATCTTTTTATGTGACAACACTGAAGAAATGACACTTTGCTACAATGTAAAGTAGTGAGTGTACAGCTTGTATAACAGTGTAAATTTGCTGTCCCCTCAAAATAACTCAACACACAGCCATTAATGTCTGAACCGCTGGCAACAAAAGTGATCACTCAGCCTAAGGAGGGATCCTCTCCCATGTTTTCAGCTCTCGCTTCTCAGAGACCGGAGTCATCCATCTACCAACATCCAGTGCGGCTGTGTGAGGAACCGGAGACTGCAAGTTGCAGAGAGACAGCGGATCGGGACACTGACAGCGGAGTGTACCCGAGAGACAAGGCCTACTTTGGGTGAGAGGGCACCTGCCCAGATTTCATTAACTGCTGGGTAGGCTTGTGACTTTTTGAAGGCCCGCCATTATGTCTAGTAAGGGTACTCCGCTGTCATTCTGGCCTGCTGGCAGGTATGATGGGTGTCCTGATGGATCCTCCTCATGGGAAAGAACCCAATCTATGTGCCCACTGGGTAAGGTGTGGGGTCACGTCCAGTGCTCTTGATTTGAGAGTTATCTTGATATAGCGTGGTCTTACCTCGAAGGGTCCCGACACACTTACAAACACATACTAGGGCCAATTTTATAGACAGAATCTGATTAACCTACCAGCATGTCTTCGGAGTGTGGGAGGAAACCGGAGTACCCGGAGGAAACCCACGCAGGCACAGGGAGAAACTCCAGGCAGATGGTGTCGTGGTTGGGATTTGAACCAGTGACCCTATTGCTGCTAGATCAAAGTGCTAACCACTACACCACTGTGCTGCCCTGGTCTGGCTGAAAAAGCAGAGGGCCTGCGGTGTCAAGTGCCCCCTAGAAGTGGTGACCCGGTGGTAACGAAGTAACACTATGGGTTTGGGACCACGCTGTGTAAAACTGCATTTTGGCCACAACACCAAATGCTGTTTTTCTGCACCTAACCTCATGGGCTTGGCCTTTTGGCCGAGACCAGGGCATTTTCTGTTACCAGGTCGCAAGGCCTAGCCATTGTACAGCACATTGGTACTTATTTATTTTATCTCTCCATGTGTGTCACTTCACCTTTTTAATGTGTGCATTTCACTCAAACAAATAGTAAAGTGGGCTTACCCTGAAGTCTAGAGGGAGGATATGTGGCTCTTAGGTTCCTTCATCCCCTTCCTGGGGATCTCTCTCTGGGAGAGCCCTTAACCTAGTACTGGTCGATTGGCTTAAAAGTGATTGTAAGGCTTCATTTAAAAAAAAAAAAAATAACAAACATGTCATACTTACCTCCACTGTGCAGTTCGTTTTGCACAGAGTGGCCCCGATCCTCGACTTCTTTGGCCCCCCGGCGGCGCGGGTAGCTCCTTCCCACATCATATAACACCCTTGGAGAAGCGCTGTCCCGGGGGGTTACCTTGCAAGCGCGCTCCCGAGTCCAGAATTTGCGTCCATAGATGCAGAATGCCGGACTTTGCCCCGCCCCCCACGTCATTGGATTTGATTGACAGCAGTGGGAGCCAATGGCTGCGCTGCTATCAATCTATCCAATCAAGAGCCAAGACAACGGGCAGAGGGGAAGAACGTGTCTCCGGCGTGGGAATTACAGGACTCAGGTGAGTAAAACGGGGGGGCCAGTCAGTGACAGAAGTTTTTTCACCTTAATGCATAGGATGCATTAAGGTGAAAAAACATGAGGGTTTACAACCCCTTTAACCACTTAAGCCCGGACCATTTTGGCTGGTTAAAGACCAGGCCCCTTTTTGCGATTCGGCACTGCTTCGTTTTAACTGACAATTGCGCGGTCGTGCGACGTGGCTCCCAAACAAAATTGGCGTCCTTTTTTCCCACAAATATAGCTTTCTTTTGGTGGTATTTGATCACCTTTGCGGGTTTTTTTTTTTGCGCTATAAAAAAAATATAGTGACAATTTTGAAAAAAATTCAATATTTTTTACTTTTTGCTATAATAAATATCCCCAAAAAAATATATAAAAAAACATATTGTTTCCTCAGTTTAGGCCGATACATATTCTTATACATATTTTTGGTAAAAAAAAAATCACAATCAGCGTTTATTGATTGGTTTGCGCAAAAGTTATAGCGTTTACAAAATAGGGGATAGTTTTTATGGCATTTTTATAAAAAAAAAAAAAATGTTACTAGTAATCGGCGGCGATCAGTGATTTTTTTCGTGACTGCGACATTATTTCCAAACTACCATTCAGGGACACCCTCCCTTCCCAAAATTTAGCTTGTGCTGTAACGAATCACAGCACAGTGATTGGAGACAAGAGGCGGGATTTATGATTTCTCCAATCACAAGCAGGGGGCGGGATTGTGCTCCTCCAGGCATTCCCGGCCAGGACAAGTACTGTCAGTGAGTAGTGATGAGCCGAACACCCCCGGGTTCGGTTCGCACCAGAACCCGCGAACGGACCGAAAGTTCGCACGAACTTTAGAACCCTATTAAATACAATGGATGCGAACGTTCGAAATCTAAAGTGCTAATTATAACGACTATTATGCATGTTATTGTCCTAAAAAGGGTTTGGGAACCCGGGTTCTGCACCAGGGGACATGTATCAATGCAAAAAGAAGTTTTAAAAACGGCCGTTTTTCTGGAGCAGTCATTTTAATGATGCATAAAGTGAAAAAAAAAAAGTCAAATATTCCTTTAAATATCGTACCTGGGGGGTGTCTAAAGTATGCCTGTGAAGTGCCACATGTTTCCCGTGTTTAGAACTGTCCCTGCACAAAATTACATTTCTAAAGGAAAAAAAGCCATTTAAAACTGCTTGCGGCTTTAATGTAATGTCTGGTACCGGTAATATGGATGAAAATCTTTAAGAAAAATGGCATAGCTACCCCATCACACACACCCCCCCCCCACCCCAGACCATTACCAGCCCCTTTGGGTCTTGTATGGATATTAACCACTTGACAACTGGGCACTTAAACCCCCTTCCTAACCAGACAAATTTTCAGCTTTCGGTGCTCTCACATTTTGAATGACAATTACTCAGTCATACAACACTGTACCCATATGAAATTTTTGTCCTTTTTTTCACACAAATAGAGCTTTCTTTTGGTGGTATTTAATCACTGTTGGGTTTTTTATTTTTTGCGCTATAAGAGAAAAAAGACTGAAAATTTTGTAAAAAAATGAATTTTTCTTTGTTTCCGTTATAAAATTTTGCAAATTAGTATTTTTTCTTCATACATTTTGGCCAAAATTTATACTGCTACATATCTTTGGTAAAAATAAGTACAAATTGGTGCATATTTTTTAGTCTTTGTGAAAGTTATAGAGTCCACAAGCTATGGTGCCAATATCTGAAAATTGATCACACCTGAAGTACTGACGACCTATCTCATTTCTTGAGACCCTAACATGTCAGAAAAGTACAAATACCCCCCAAATGACCCCTTTTTGGAAAGAAGACATTCCAAGGTATTTAGAAAGAGTCATTGTGAGTTTTTTGAAGTTGTCATTTTTTCCCACAATTCTTTGCAAAAATCAAGATTTTTTTTTCTTTTTTTTTTTTTTTCCACAAAATTGTCATATTAGCAGGTTATTTCTCACACACAGCATATGCATACCACAAATTACACCCCAAAACACATTCTGCTATTCCTCCCGAGTATGGCGATACCACATGTGTGAGACTTTTACACAGCGTGGCCACATAGAGAGGCCCAACATGCAGGGAGCACCTTCAGGCGTTCTGGAGAACCCAGGCCAATTCTGACATTTCTCTCCTACATGTAAAAATCATCATGTATTTGCTATAAAATTACATAGAACCCCAAAACATGATATATGTTTTTTTAGCAAAGACCTTAAAGAATATAATGGTGGTCATTGCAACTTTTTATCTTGCACGGTATTTGCGCAGAAATTTTCTAACGCGTTTTTTACGGAAAAAAACTGTTTTTTGCCTAAAAGAAAAAAAAACAGTAAAGTTAGCCCAATGTTTTTGCATAATGTGAAAGATGAAGTTACGCCGAGTAAATAGATACCTAACATGTCACCCTTCAAAATTGCACACGCTCGTGGAATGGCGCCAAACTTCGCTACTTAAAAATCCCCATAGGCAACGCTTTAAATATTTTTACTGGTTATATGTTTTGAGTTACAGAGGAGGTCTAGGGCCAAAATTATTGCTCTCGCTCTAACGTTCGCAACGATACCTCACATGTGTGGTTTGAACACCGTTTTCATATGTGGGCGGGGCTTACGTATGCGTTCACTTCTGCATGCGAGCTCGCGGGGGCAGGGGCGCTTTAAAAAAAATATATATATTTTATTGTCCATTTTACTTTATTTATTTTAGTTTGACATGTTTTTCCGCCCCAATTTTTTTTTTGATCACTTTTATTCCTATTACAAGGAATGTAAACATCCCTTGTAATAGGAATATGGCATGACAGGTCCTCTTTACAGTGAGATATGGGGTCAATAAGACCCCACATCTCACCTCTAGGCTGGGAAGCCTGAAAAAAACAACAAAAAAAAACAATCCTGGCTTTGATCGTAGCGGTGAGTCGGTAGAAGCACCGGAGGGCAGCGGGAGGGGGGGCATCCCCTCTCACCTTCCGTAAGAGCGATCAAGCGGTGGAACAGCCGCTATGATCGTTCTTATGGTGCAGGGAATCGCCAGCTGAAAAAGCGAATAGCTGAATGATGCCTGTAGCTGCTCCCATCATTCAGATATCTCCGCACAAAGTCAAGGACGTCATATGATGGCCGGCGGGCGGGAAGTGGTTATTGCAGAGTGTAACGGGAAGGCCCGGGGGACTCAGAATCGCTTAGAAAGTATGAGATACCCTTGCTTCAGCTCCCCCAATGGCTCTTATGTGTCAATCACCCTGTGTCTCTATTAGGGGCACAGGGTGAATGAAAACCCCAATATGGCCTATGATGGCCATATTCAAGCTGCACATACATTGTATCTAGATTGGATGTGTACTGTGAGGGGGGGGGGGTGTAATCATTGCGGTGAGGAGTTAAGGTTATTTGCATTCTATTGTCTATTATGAATTAAGTCTGCTACTGTGACAATGTGGATTGGAGCTGGTCGACCGTCTGGCTGCATATTATGGGATGTTGAAGTGTCTTCTGTGAGGAGGGGGGGGGGGGAATCACCCCTCCTGCCTAAGACTGTTTATCAAAGGAGAAGTTTGAACACACCTGACCTGTATTACCATTGTCATTGGACAGTTTAACCCGCCCTGTTCCCCAAAGGATGGGAGGGGAGGGTTTTGAAGAGAAATGTGTTATCATGTGTTTTGAAAATAAAGTCATTCCCTGTTTTGGAACTTGAATACAGAGCGTTGTCTCGTATCTGGGGGGAGAATCATTCGTATGGGGTCTTATTCGGCTGGTTGGAGTGTCTGGTGGCTGTCGTGTGGTTGGAAAGGGAATATCCTAACGGTGGTAACCCCTTTCATACTTGGGGTGCCGTTGCAATTGGTGGCAGCAGTGGGATTGATCCCCACAGCCAGAAGGACAGCTACAAGAGGACACAGGACAATGGAGGCACAGTATGAACGGCTAAAGCTCTCCACCCTCAAAGACTTACTGGAGAACCGGGGAAGACCGGCCAACAACCGTAAGAAGAGCGACATTATCAGAGAACTAGTCGAAATGGATGGAACCAAAAGGCCCAGTGTAACAGACAGGACACCCGAAGAGGCAAGTTTTGATCGGGCTGTTAAACTAAGACTGGCACATTATGGTCCTAACCCTCCAGCGGAGATCATAGACCTAGTTATAGCGGCTGTGGAGGCAAATTTGCTACAGCAAAGAGGTGCTGCAGCAGCAGAAGTCACAGCATCACCAACTGCAAGGAGAGGAGAGGTACAGATACCAGCCGCCATGGAAGAGGAAGTCAGAAGGAGGTTACAAGAGATGCAGATACAGCATAGAGGACCAGTATCAGAGGAGGTCCTGCTGGGATGGTCGGATTCGATCCGCTGCGAACTCTGGAAGAAAGTGCTAGCTCTCGAGCAGCAACACCAGGGAAAGGTTCTCCCCTCCATCTATGTAAGGTACTGGTCGCAGTATGATGTACGAATGCCGTTATTGGGGGAACAACCAAAGCAGGAGTGGACAACTGAGTTAAGCAGGCTGATCCGGGCAGAAATGCGGTTGGACGAGAGCTACAAAGCCCTCCGGTGGTATGTAGCCCAAGAGTGCCCATGGTCAACGGATGACAGCCCCACGGAAGGCTTTGACTATAATGGCCTGGGATTGTTGTATTGGAGGCTGTCCAGTGACCCTGACTTTGGGAGTGATCGGGAGTGGCGTTTGGAGGAAATAATGGAGCACAGAGAGCGAAAACTGAATGTCTCGGAAGGGCACTGGGCAGAGGAAGATTTGGAGTTTCTGGCCGTTCAGGAATGGGAGCTGGAGATCGCTTACAGACAGCTGCTAGAATCTGTTCAGCAGCAGGGTGGGGCTACCTGTGCCTGGGACTATCAGGAAATACCAGTTGACAACTATGAAATCCTGGCTGAAGAATCGACAGTGGAAAAGCTGAAGATTGCCATCCCTAAAGCCGAAGTGGATGATGTGGAGTTCCAGGGAGCTAGGGCAGTTGGCTCATCTCCCCAGCCACTGATTACAGAAGGTATGGACTTAAGGAACTGTTCAGAGGATGTTATAGATTATGCATCGCCTGCCCAAGTACTGGCAGCAGGACAAAGTATTACAGACCCCTGCTCTACACCCGTGGCAGTTTTGGAGGCCCGAGTTGAGAAGGTGATGGTTCCTCTTTCCGAGTGGATTTCGGAGATGCAGAGAGGAGAAGCAGCCATTTTCCCTCCCCAACAGTTAACCAGAGCAGATGTTGTGAAGTCCCCAGCAGAAGTGCTGGCAACCGGGCAGAGTGATAGCAACCTCTGCCCAGCACCGGAAACAACTGTGGAGTTTCAGGGAGCCGGGGCAGTTGGCCCCTCTCTCCAGCAACAAGCTGAGGTGGTAAAGCTTTTACCCCCAGCTGAATCACTGGCAGCAGGGCAGAATGCTACTGGCCGCTGCACACAACTGCCACTTGAGCGGAAATCGGTGGATGGGACTGCGGTCTCCACTCACAGCAACCCAGCAGAAGAGCTGGCAACAGAGCCGAGTGCCACGGGCCTCTGCTCTCAACTAACAGAAGAGGGAGTTCCTGTGGTACTGGATGGGACTTCGGTCCTCACTGACACAACCCCAGAAAATGGTGTGACACTGGGACAGGAGGATGTCAGCCTTGCTTTGCAAGCACTCTGGGATTTTCACCTACCACAAGTGGATGGGACTTCAGTCTCCACTTGTATACCCCAGGGATGCCGGGCAGTCGACCCAGATCCCCAACAGCATGACGGACTGAGCCCAGTCACCCTGTCTTCTCTCCAGCAAGTGAAAGGACTCCAGGGAGAAGGGCCAGTCCAGGCCTCTCCCCAGCGGCGGGTATATTCTCTGAGAGAGGCAGAGGTTGGCTGGGTAAGTAATGCTCTGTTTGGAGCAATTTATTTGGGGTACTGTGTGGATACCGGCATTAGAAGAAGGGACCTATGGACTAACTTCGGAGTCAACCCGTCTGGGGTCGCCTCCTGTGTTAGTCTCCTGCCGAAAGGGGAGAGATGTAACGGGAAGGCCCGGGGGACTCAGAATCGCTTAGAAAGTATGAGATACCCTTGCTTCAGCTCCCCCAATGGCTCTTATGTGTCAATCACCCTGTGTCTCTATTAGGGGCACAGGGTGAATGAAAACCCCAATATGCCCTATGATGGCCATATTCAAGCTGCACATACATTGTATATAGATTGAATGTGTACTGTGAGGGGGGGGGGGGTTGTGTAATCATTGCGGTAAGGAGTTAAGGTTATTTGCATTCTATTGTCTATTATGAATTAAGTCTGCTACTGTGACAATGTGGATTGGAGTTGGTCAACCGTCTGGCTGCATATTATGGGATGTTGAAGTTTCTTCTGTGAGGAGGGGGGGGAATCACCCCTCCTGCCTAAGACTGTTTATCAAAGGAGAAGTTTGAACACACCTGACCTGTATTACCATTGTCATTGGACAGTTTAACCCGCCCTGTTCCCCAAAGGATGGGAGGGAAGGGTTTTGAAGAGAAATGTGTTACCATGTGTTTTGAAAATAAAGTTTTTCCCTGTTTTTGGAACTTGAATACAGAGCGTTGTCTCGTATCTGGGGGGAGAACCATTCGTATGGGGTCTTATTCAGCTGGTTGGAGTGTCTGGTGGCTGTCGTGTGGTTGGAAAGGGAATATCCTAACGGTGTAAACCCCTTTCATACTTGGGGTGCCGTTACAATTGGTGGCAGCAGTGGGATTGATCCCCACAGCCAGAAGGACAGCTACAAGAGGACACAGGACAATGGAGGCACAGTATGAACGGCTAAAGCTCTCCACCCTCAAAGACTTACTGGAGAACCGGGGAAGACCGGCCAACAACCATAAGAAGAGCGACATTATCAGAGAACTAGTCGAAATGGATGGAACCGAAAGGCCCAGTGTAACAGACAAGACACCCGAAGAGGCAAGTTTTGATCGGGCTGTTAAACTAAGACTGGCACATTATGGTCCTAACCCTCCAGCGGAGATCATAGACCTAGTTATAGCGGCTGTGGAGGCAAATTTGCTACAGCAAAGAGGTGCTGCAGCAGCAGAAGTCACAGCAGCACCAACTGCAAGGAGAGGAGAGGTACAGATACCAGCCGCCATGGAAGAGGAAGTCAGAAGGAGGTTACAAGAGATGCAGATACAGCATAGAGGACCAGTATCAGAGGAGGTCCTGCTGGGATGGTCGGATTCGATCCGCTGCGAACTCTGGAAGAAAGTGCTAGCTCTCGAGCAGCAACACCAGGGAAAGGTTCTCCCCTCCATCTATGTAAGGTACTGGTCGCAGTATGATGTACGAATGCCGTTATTGGGGGAACAACCAAAGCAGGAGTGGACAACTGAGTTAAGCAGGCTGATCCGGGCAGAGATGCGGTTGGACGAGAGCTACAGAGCCCTCCGGTGGTATGTAGCCCAAGAGTGCCCATGGTCAGCGGATGACAGCCCCACGGAAGGCTTTGACTATAATGGCCTGGGATTGTTGTATTGGAGGCTGTCCAGTGACCCTGACTTTGGGAGTGATCGGGAGTGGCGTTTGGAGGAAATAATGGAGCACAGAGAGCGAAAACTGAATGTCTCGGAAGGGCACTGGGCAGAGGAAGATTTGGAGTTTCTGGCCGTTCAGGAATGGGAGCTGGAGATCGCTTACAGACAGCTGCTAGAATCTGTTCAGCAGCAGGGTGGGGCTACCTGTGCCTGGGACTATCAGGAAATACCAGTTGACAACTATGAAATCCTGGCTGAAGAATCGGCAGTGGAAAAGCTGAAGTTTGCCATCCCTAAAGCCGAAGTGGATGATGTGGAGTTCCAGGGAGCTAGGGCAGTTGGCTCATCTCCCCAGCCACTGATTACAGAAGGTATGGACTTAAGGAACTGTTCAGAGGATGTTATAGATTATGCATCGCCTGCCCAAGTACTGGCAGCAGGACAAAGTATTACAGACCCCTGCTCTACACCCGTGGCAGTTTTGGAGGCCCGAGTTGAGAAGGTGATGGTTCCTCTTTCCGAGTGGATTTCGGAGATGCAGGGAGGAGAAGCAGCCATTTTCCCTCCCGAACAGTTAACCAGAGCAGATGGTGTGGAGTCCCCAGCAGAAGTGCTGGCAACCGGGCAGAGTGATAGCAACCTCTGCCCAGCACCGGAAACAACTGTGGAGTTTCAGGGAGCCGGGGCAGTTGGCCCCTCTCTCCAGCAACAAGCTGAGGTGGTAAAGCTTTTACCCCCAGCTGAATCACTGGCAGCAGGGCAGAATGCTACTGGCCGCTGCACACAACTGCCACTTGAGCGGATATCGGTGGATGGGACTGCGGTCTCCACTCACAGCAACCCAGCAGAAGAGCTGGCAACAGAGCCGAGTGCCACGGGCCTCTGCTCTCAACTAACAGAAGAGGGAGTTCCTGTGGTACTGGATGGAACTTCGGTCCTCACTGACACAACCCCAGAAAATGGTGTGACACTGGGACAGGAGGATGTCAGCCTTGCTTTGCAAGCACTCTGGGATTTTCACCTACCACAAGTGGATGGGACTTCAGTCTCCACTTGTATACCCCAGGGATGCCGGGCAGTCGACCCAGATCCCCAACAGCATGACAGACTGAGCCCAGTCACCCTGTCTTTTCTCCAGCGGCTGAAAGGACTCCAGGGAGAAGGGCCAGTCCAGGCCTCTCCCCAGCGGCGGGTATATTCTCTGAGAGAGGCAGAGGTTGGCTGGGTAAGTGATGCTCTGTTTGGAGCAATTTATTTGGGGTACTGTGTGGATACCGGCATTAGAAGAAGGGACCTATGGACTAACTTCGGAGTCAACCCGTCTGGGGTCGCCTCCTGTGTTAGTCTCCTGCCGAAAGGGGAGAGATGTAACGGGAAGGCCCGGGGGACTCAGAATCGCTTAGAAAGTATGAGATACCCTTGCTTCAGCTCCCCCAATGGCTCTTATGTGTCAATCACCCTGTGTCTCTATTAGGGGCACAGGGTGAATGAAAACCCCAATATGCCCTATGATGGCCATATTCAAGCTGCACATACATTTTATATAGATTGAATGTGTACTGTGAGGGGGGGGGGGGTTGTGTAATCATTGCGGTGAGGAGTTAAGGTTATTTGCATTCTATTGTCTATTATGAATTAAGTCTGCTACTGTGACAATGTGGATTGGAGCTGGTCAACCGTCTGGCTGCATATTATGGGATGTTGAAGTGTCTTCTGTGAGGAGGGGGGGGAATCACCCCTCCTGCCTAAGACTGTTTATCAAAGGAGAAGTTTGAACACACCTGACCTGTATTACCATTGTCATTGGACAGTTTAACCCGCCCTGTTCCCCAAAGGATGGGAGGGAAGGGTTTTGAAGAGAAATGTGTTACCATGTGTTTTGAAAATAAAGTTTTTCCCTGTTTTTGGAACTTGAATACAGAGCGTTGTCTCGTATCTGGGGGGAGAACCATTCGTATGGGGTCTTATTCAGCTGGTTGGAGTGTCTGGTGGCTGTCGTGTGGTTGGAAAGGGAATATCCTAACGGTGTTAACCCCTTTCATACTTGGGGTGCCGTTACACAGAGTATTGCCGGGTATTGAGGAGTATTGCCGGGTATTGAGGAGTATTGCCGGGTATTGAGGAGTATTGCCGGGTATTGCGGAGTATTGCCGAGTATTGCGGGGTATTGCGGGGTATTGCCGGGTATTGCGGAGTATTGCCGGGTATTGAGGAGTATTGCCGGGTATTGAGGAGTATTGCAGGGTATTGCAGAGTATTGCAGGGTATTGAGGAGTATTGCAGGGTATTGTGGAGTATTGCAGGGTATTGTGGAGTATTGCCGGGTATTGTGGAGTATTGCCGGGTATTGTGGAGTATTGCCGGGTATTGTGGAGTATTGCAGGGTATTGAGGAGTATTGCGGAGTATGGCAGGGTATTGCGGAATATGGCAGAGTATGGGCAGGGTATTGCACAGTATGGGCAGGGTATTGCACAGGGTATTGCACAGGGTATTGCACAGGGTATTGCAGAGTATGGGCAGAGTATGGGCAGAGTATGGGCAGGGTATTGCACAGGGTATTGCACAGGGAATTGCAGAGTATTGCACAGGGTATTGCAGAGTATTGGCAGGGTGTATTGCAGAGTATTGGCAGGGTGTATTGCAGAGTATTGCACAGGGTATTGCAGAGTATTGCACAGGGTATTGCAGAGTATTGCAGAGTACTGCACAGGGTGTATTGCAGAGTATTGCACAGGGTGTATTGCAGAGTATTGCACAGGGTGTATTGCAGAGTATTGGCAGAGTATTGCACAGGGATGGCTGAGCAGGGATGGATGGATGGCTGGATCGGTGACTGCAATTGTCACAGATCCAGCCCACAGCTGACATGGGGGAGGGAGCGGACATGATCCGCTCCCTCCCCTCTCCTCTCACACTGTACCGATCGGTACAGAGAGGGGAGGGAGGAACCGGCGTCATCACATGACGCCAGTCTGTTTACAAGTGATCGCTCCGTCATTTGACGGAGCGATCACGTGGTAAACGGCCGCGATTAGCGGCCATCTACCGTGATCCGTGATGCGCCGGGTCTTCCGGACCCGGCGGTCACGGACATATCCTGGAGCGCGCCCCAGGGGGCGCGTGGGAGCAAGATTCTGTGAGGACGTCCCTGGGACATCCACTCAGGATAACTCGACCGCGCTGTGGACGTCTTTTGTACATGGTGCGGTCGGGAAGTGGTTAAGGGGAACCCCGCACACAAATTAAAAAGGCCCTATATACTCTGAACAGCCGTATACAGGCGGTGCATACAAGGCAGGGACTGTAGGTTTGTTCTTATGTAGAATCTGTTTGTAATTTTGCACAGGTACATTGTTTAAGTGTAGCTCCAGCCAAAAAATATATTTTTAAGCTTTTTGGAAAACATAGGAAAGGGTTATCACCCCTGTAACATTTGTTTTGCTGTCTGTGCAGTGTGCACCTGTTCAGAACAGTTCACCTCACTTTCCGTCCTAATGACAAATGTTTTTTGAAAATTTGGGGTTTTTATTGAAACAAGAATTGGTGATAAAGAATCAGTGGAGAGGAGACACTTTGTTTCCCATATTAACTCTTACAGGAGAGAATTTGCCTTCCTAGGGGTAGATTTCCTCTCACTTCCTGTTGTATCCTTCCGTTTGCAAGGAGGAGTCGTTTGTAAGTTGGATGTTTGAAAGTAGGGGCCTGCCGTATATACTCAGCTGAAATTTGCCCCTTACATGTTGGTGTTGCCACAACACTGTGAGCCCTCACAGTTACTCTTGGTGGGCGCATGAATGGGCCCTGCTGTGAATTATTAGATCAAGAATTGTAATTGCATGCCCCTGTTGAACAGGGGCTGAAAAATTGGGCCTTTGGTGGTGGTGGTGGTGGTGGTGTTGACACAACACTGTAAGGCCTCACAGTTAGTCTTGGTGGGCGCAGGAATGGGCCCTGCTGTGAATTATTAGATCAAGAATTGTAATTGCATGCCCCTGTTGAACAGGGGCTGAAAAATTGGGCCTTTGGTGGTGGTGGGGGTGGTGGTGTTGACACAACACTGTAAGGCCTCACAGTTAGTCTTGGTGGGCGCAGGAATGGGCCCTGCTGTGAATTATTAGATCAAGAATTGTAATTACATGCCCCTGTTAAACAGGGGCAGAAAAATTGAGCCTTAGGCACTGGTGCCACAACACTGCAACCCCTCACAGATACTGTACTTGGAGCACAGCAATGAGCCCTGTTGCAAAGTATTGCATCAAAAATTGTAATTACACGCCCCTGTTAAACAGGGGCTGAAAAATTGGGCCTTAGCCACTGGTGCTGGTGCCACGACACTGCAACCACTCCCAGATACTCTAGTTGGAGTGCAGGAATGAGCCCTGCTGCAAAGCATTGCATAAGAAATTGTAATAACACACCCCTGTTAAACAGGGGCTGAAAAATTGGGCCTTGGCCACTGGTGGCGGCACCCAGAAACAAAAATGTTCTTCCAAGCTATCATCGTCAATCGGATCATTGAGGAGGAGGAGGATAGTCAGTCAACATAACAGGACAAACTCTCAGCATCAGCATCAGTCTTGAAGGGATGTGACATTTGAAAATAAATTAGTCTGTTATATCAGCTTCAGGTGTTTGGTAGCTGGTGGTGATCCAAGACTGGTTCATCTTTATGAAGGTCAGTCGATCAACAGAGTCGGTGGACAGGCGCACCCTGTGATCCGTGACAAATCCTCCAGCAGCACTGAATGTGCGTTCTGAAAGAACGCTGGATGCAGGACAGGCCAGTAGCTCAATTGCATACTGTGCAAGCTCTGGCCAGTGATCCATCCTCAAGACCCAGTAAGCCAGAGGATTTTCGGTGGAGAAGGTGTCCAAGTCTGACCTTGCCCCTAGGTATTCCTGCACCATGTATATCAGACGCTGGCGATGGTTGCTGGAACCGATCATACCTTGGGGCTGCGGACTAAAGAATTGTCTGAACGCTTCGGTCAGACGGCCACCTTCCCCACCGCTCCTTCTTTGAATGACCGAAGCCTCAGCAACTCGTTGTCCAAGACCAGGAGTTTGTAACCTCCCAGTCTCTGGGAACGCGTTGCACAGACCTTTCTGCAAGGCCTCCCGGAGTTGTCTCATCCTCTGCTCCCTCTGCGACGGTAAGATAAGGTCCGCAACCTTACCCTTGTACCGTGGATCAAGGAGAGTGGCCAGCCAGTAATGGTCCCTCTCCTTGATCCGAAGAATACGAGGATCCTTCCGCAGACTTTGCAGGATCAGGGAGGCCATGCAGCGTAGGTTAGCTGAGGCATTCAGTCCGGAGTCCTCTGGGTCACTAAGGACGACATGATCCGCAGCCATCTCCTCCCAGCCACGTACAAGTCCACTGGTTTCTTGGGACTGTAAATCATCCCTAAAAGACTGCTGCTGATGATGCTGAGTGCCAGGCTCCACCTCCATGCTGACACAATCCTCCTCCTCCTTCTCCTCCTCTTCTTCCTGTGCGATGGGTGGGACAGAAGGAACACTGTCTGGGTAAAGGGGGCCTTGAGAGGCAAGGAAGTCCTCCTCTTCCTGCCTCTGTTCTGCCTCAAGTGCCCTGTCCATTATTCCACGCAGCGTATGTTCCAACAGGTGGACAAGAGGTACAGTGTCACTGATGCATGCACTGTCACTGCTCACCATCCTCGTGGCCTCCTCAAATGGTGCCAGGACAGTGCATGCATCCCTGATCATGCCCCACTGGCGTGGTGAAAAAAACCCGAGCTCCCCTGACCCTGTCCTGGTGCCGTAGTCGCACAGGTACTCATTGATGGCCCTCTGCTGCATGTGCAGCCGCTGCAGCATGGCCAACGTTGAGTTCCACCTGGTGGGCATGTCACATATAAGGCGGTTCTTGGGCAGGTTCAACTCCTTTTGCAGCTCAGCCAGGTGAGCACTGGCATTATAAGATCTGCGGAAATGCACACAGACTTTCCTGGCCTGCCTCAGGACATCCTGTAAGCCCGGGTACCTGCCCAAGAACCGCTGCACCACCAGGTTAAGGACGTGAGCCACACAGGGCACATGGGTCAATTGTCCCTGTCGGAGAGCGGAGAGGAGGTTGGTGCTTAAGCTGGCGTGGCGTCAACCACCTCTCGGCCTGCCCCTGCAGAGCAGACAGAACCTCTGCCCCAGTGTGGCTCTTGTCCCCCAAACACACCAGCGCAAGCACGGCATGGCATCTTTTTGCCTGCGTACTTGCGTAGCCCTTTGAACACCTACGGAGCACCGCTGGTTCCGAGGACAAAGCACAGGAAGAGGCCACGGAGGAAGAAGAAGAGGAGGGGGTGGAGGACAGAGGTGTTTCACAACCAGTAGTAGCATTTTGGAGGTGTGGCGGTGGAACAACCTCCAACACTACTGCACCTTGTCCTGCATCCTTCCCAGCTGCCAAAAGAGTGACCCAATGGGCCGTGAAAGAAAGGTAACGTCCCTGTCCATGCCTGCTGGACCATGAGTCAGCGGTAATATGCACCTTACTGCTGACCGCCCTGTCCAGTGAGGCCAAGACATTGCCTTCCACATGCCGGTAGAGAGCCGGAATCGCCTTCCGTGAGAAAAAGTGGCGTTTGGGAACCTGCCACTGAGGAACCGCACATTGCACAAACTTACGGAAGGGGGCCGAGTCTACCAACTGAAAAGGCAGCAGTTGAAGCGCTAGCAATTTAGCCAAGCTAGCATTCAACCGCTGGGCATGTGGATGGCTGGGAGTGAACTTCTTTCGACGGTCCAGCAGCTGGGGCAGGGAAATTTGCCTGCTAGAATCGGACGTTGGTGTACTGCTAGCAGAGTGCCCGCAAGTACTTGGCTGTGACACACCTAATTCTACACCTTCATTCCTCTCAGAGCAGGTTTCAGAGAGGACTGAAGGTATAGTGGGGTTGGAGATCCCAGCTGATGCGGTGCAAGAAGAGGTCAGCTTTGTTCTTTGGTGTGGGTCTTTAAGGTAGGCTTGCCAACGAGCTGCATGGCAGGTCAACATATGTCTGGTCAAGCATGTGGTGCCCAAGCGGGTGATGTTTTGGCCACGCGATATACGCTTGAGACATATGTTGCAAACAGCAGCTGTGCGATCTGATGCACTCGACTCAAAAAAGGCCCACACCAAAGAACTTTTTGAATAACGGGCAGAGGCAGCGCCTTGCACAGGCGGAGCTCTGCGGTGTGATTCCGTCGGTGTGCTGCCCTTACGCTGGCCCCCGAGGGCATCCTGCCTCGTTGGAGATGTGCCTCCTCCTCATCCTCCTACTCCTCCTCCTCCTCTCTCCTATTAGGCACCCATGTGGAGTCAGTGACCTCATCATCCCCTCCCTCCTCATCACTGGAGCCAATCTGGCAGTATGCTGCAGCTGCTGGAACATGACTGCCAGATTGGTGTCCTTCTTGAGCATCCCCTCTCTCTGCTCTCACGCTACTGCTTTCCTCTAGCTGGGTATCATCATCAGACCCTTCGAAGCGCTGGGCATCCTCCTGGAGCATGTACCCAACACTGTGCTCAAATAGTTCGGGGGACTCCTCAGGAGGACATGGTTGGTCTAGGGAAGGAGTGACTGATGATGACATTGATACCAGGGAAGAGGACGCTTTGGCAGCTGCTTTGCCAGTACCCTGAGCCTGGGTGAGAGAGGATGAGGAGGATGAGGAGGGCTTGGTCATCCACTCTACCAAGTCTTCGGCATGATGCGGCTCAACACGTCCAGCTGCCGAAAAGAAGGACAAGCGTGTCCCATGGCCACGTGCTGATGGCGATGCACCGCGTCCACGACCAGCACTGTTGTCTCTAGACACAGAGCCTGCTTGCCCTCTTTTTTTGGCTCCTGACTGTCTGCCTTTCCTTGTTTGCCTTCCAGACATTCTAATGGCCTGCAGGGAAATGGGAAAAGCAGCAATACAGGCTAAGTTAAGGTGTAATATGGTCAGGAGGCACACTCCGCCCGCTGTAAGTGCCGCAAAATCCTGTTTGTGTAACACACCAGGAAAAAGCAGCAATACAGGCTAAGTTAAGGTGTAATATGGTCAGGAGGCACACTCCGCCCGCTGTAAGTGCCGCAAAATCCTGTTTGTGTAACACACCAGGAAAAAGCAGCAATACGGGCTAACTTCAGGTGTATAATGTGCAGGAGGCTTAGCAACAATGACACTGACACTGTCCCCTGCCTATCCTTCTCTCTCCCTGCACACAAGGTTTAGCAAAGAATATGACACTGACACTGTCCCCTGCCTATCCTTCTCTCTCCCTGTACACAAGGTTTATCAAAGTATATGACACTGACACTCTCCCTGCCTATCCTTCTCTCTCCCTACACACAAGGTTTAGCAAAGAATATGACACTGACAGTCTCCCTGCCTATCCTTCTCTGTCCCTACACACAAGGTTTAGCAAAGAATAGATTTGACAAGATTTGACACTGTCCCTGCCTATCCTTCACTTTCCCTGCTCCGGAACACACTACACAAGGCCGCCGCGCTGGCGGCCTTTTAGAGTGTGGGGCGTGTACTAAACCCCCTCAGCTATAATTGGCCACAGGCATCCTGCCTGTGGCCAATCATTGCTCTCCTCGCTGCCGGCGCTGTGATTGGCCAAGCATGCAGGGTCACAGTGCATGCCTGGCCAATCACAGCGCCGGGATTACACTGCGATGGCGCAGTGTATTGTGGGCCGTTCGCGTCACTCGAATTTGGCGCGAACGGCCCAAATCGTTCGTTGTTCGCCGAACGCGCGAACAGCCGATGTTCGAGTCGAACCTATGTTCGACTCGAACACCGAGCTCATCCCTATCAGTGAGTAAAGCTGTGATGTGGCAGCCTTTTTTGGGGGTGGCTGTGTCAGTTTTATTCCGGGACACTGTATTGTCCTGGAATGAATGTGCCCGGGACAGACCTGCAAAATGCGGGACTGTCCCGGGCAATCCGGGACATGTGGTCACCCTACTCTGCCTCCTGTGCAAATAAAGATTGTGAATGACGCCTAAATATCACTTTGACATTTTAGTCTTCTTGTTATTGTAAAGCAACCTATGCAAATTGTTTCTAAGAAAACAATGTTTATTATCTTGCTGTTACAGGCCATCAGTGTATAGAGATAATTAAGTGAAGATTACCTAGAAAAAGTAAAACTAAACATTAAAATTATGAAGAGTGAACTCAACCAGTAGAATCAGCTGAGGCCAGTCCGCTGTTTAGACTCCGCTGTATTTCAGAAAGATGTGTGCATTTGAGTACTTAAGTTGTGTTTATCTCAGGGCAAAATGGAGTATAAGGTCAGAGTGTGCTAGTTTCTGAGGACAAACATTCATTAAAGCAAATTATATGAGATTATGGACACCTGAGTCTCAGAATCGCTTTGAACAAAGTTCCTCAGATCTTTAAATCTGGGACTTTAGTTTTTCATTCAATTGATGAGTATCGTTCCACTTTAACATGTTTAAAAAAAGTCTCTGGCAGTAAAAGTGTTAAAATAATTTATGCACATTTATATCATTGCCAGTGTAAAGAAGGTCTAACAGGCCATTTTCCCTCATGATAGAGATTCCCTCTCACTTCCTGTTGTGTTTCCAGGGCAGGAAGTAAAGGAAAAGAAATGACAATAAAATGACAGGAGTTACAACTAGGGTGACCACATTTCCAAACTACCATTCAGGGACACCCTCCCTTCACAAAGATCAGCTTGTGCTTTAACGAATCACAGCACAGTGATTGGACACAAGAGGCGGGATTTATGATTTCTCCAATCACAAGCAGGGGGCTGGATTGTGCTCCTCCAGGCATTCCCGGCCAGGACAAGTACTGTCAGTGAGTAAAGTGGTGATGTGGCGGCCTTTTTTGGGGGCATCAGATTGGCCCGGGGGGTGACTGTGTCAGTTTTATTCTGGGACACTGTATTGTCCTGGAATTAATGTGCCCGGGACAGACCTGCAAAATGCGGGACTGTCCCGGGCAATCCGGGACACGTGGTCACCCTAGTTACAACCAGTGCATAATTGATAAAATTGTGGAAATTTATGGAAAATCGAGTTCGACCTTGCCCCTTCTGCCCTTATATTGGTTATTTGTCCGCTTCTCAGCCTTTATGCTAAGATCAAGTGTAGTATTTATTGTTATCCATGTCTAGTAAGGGTGATCCGCCGTCAAGTAGGATCACCGCTATCGAGTAGGATCACTCAGCCTAAGGAGGGATCCTCTCCCGTGAGTTCAGCTCTCGCTTCTCAGAGACCAGAGTAGTCCATCTACCGACATCCAGTGCGGCTGTGTGAGGAACCGGAGACTGCAAGTGTCAGAGAGACAGCAGATCGGGACACCGACAGCGGAGTGTACCGGAGAGACAAGGCCTACTTTGGGTGAGAGGGCACCTGCCCAGATTTCATTAACTGCTGGGTAGGCTTGTGACTTTTTGAAGGCCCGCCATTATGTCTAGTAAGGGTACTCCGCTGTCATTCTGGCCTGCTGCCAGGAATGGCTGGCTGTATAGTATTTCTATAGGTATCATGGATGTCCTGAGGGATCTTCCTCATGGGAAAGAAACCGATTTAAGTGCCCACTGGGTAAGGTGGGGGTCATGTGTCTTTCTCTGGTGTGAAGAATTTGGAGGGGCCCAATGCTCCTGATTTGAGTGTACAATCTGGTCTAGCTGAGGGCTGGGAAAGCAGAGATCCCATGGCCCAGCACCCCCCCCTAGCAGTTGGCCAAGGAATGAAGACCCTTCAAGAACCTGAACGGCACCTAAAATTTTCATTTGGTTCTGTGCATTGGTCCACACAAATGTACACTCAGGGATGGGCTTGGAGATCTGTGTAAATCCATCCTCCTTTCATTAATTTGAACAGGCTCCCTGCATACAGCTGCATAAGACACTTGTGCCTCCTGTTCAGATAAAGATAGCCCTTTGAATGCATGTACAGAACGGTACTCCTGTGGGAATGACGCCAAATTTCACTTTGACATTTTAGTCATCTTCTTATATTAAAGCAACCTACACAAATTGTTTCTAAGAAAACAATGTTTATTGTGTTGCTGTTACAGGCCATTGGTATACAGAGATAATTAAGTGAAGATTACCCTGAAAAAGTAAAACTAAACATTAATATTATGAGGAGCGGACTCAACCAGTAGAATCAGCTGAGGCCAGTCCGCTGTATTATTTCCGCAGAATTTCAGAAAGATGTGCGCAATGTGCATTGAGTACTTGAGTTTTGTTCATCTCAGGGCAAAATGGAGTATAGGTTCAACTGGGTCAGTGTGCTCATTTCTGAGGATACAAATTCATTAAAGAAAATTATCTGAGATTACGGACACCTGAGTCCCAGGATCACTTTGAACAAAGTTCCTCAGATCTATAATTCTGAGACTTTAGTTTTGTATTTAATTGATGAGTATCGTTCCAATTTAACATGTTAAAAAAAGTAGCAAGGTGGATGGTCCCTTATTGGCGACAGCTTCCCCTCTACCTCCGACCTCAACTGGTTCCTCGACCGGCGGAACCGTTACTTCTGGCTGGACTACAAGCCCGCAGTCCCAACCCTATGCTGCTCTCCTGCTTCTGGATAGGCCCTCAGACAGCCTAGCAACCAGATGTCCCCGGGATAGGCCTAAGGCTTACGGCCTAGCAGTCCGGGGCAACATGACACACGTCCACCCAGACAGCCATCCAGGTGGCACAGAACCCCGATCACCTTACTCCACCCAAATAAATAGGCTCTCCCAGTAGGCCAGGGGACCCAAGAAAATCCCTGCCCATTGGCTGAGACACCCCATTCATTAAAGATCTGTCCTTGCTATGCCCTTGTTTTATCCAATGTCACCAGCTACCTGGCCATCTAGTGACAGAAGAGAGAAGTGCAACAATTCCAAATAGGGGGAAATTAATTGATCCCCTAACAATTGGCAAAGGCAACTAATGCCTGGAAACTAAATTTACTAGCAGCCCTGCCTAAACATCAGGGTGCTACATCAACAAGGCAGATCGATGTTCTGTCAGTACAGAAGTCATGGATCCTGCGTTCCTGCAAAGCAGGGACATGGATCCATGCCTTCCCCTAGTACAAGCACCTTCCCCACAGTAAGAAAACACCAGCTAGGGACACATTTAACCATTTGATCGCCCCGATATTAACCCCTACCCTGCCAGTGTCATTAGTACAGTGACAGTGCATATTTTTTTAGCACTGATGACTATATTAGTATCACTGGTCCCCAAAAACCATCAAAAGTGTCAGTTAGTGTGCGATTTTTCTGCCGCAATATATCACAGTGCAGCTATAAGTCGCTGATAAAAGGAAAACAGGTGTGTAGGCGCTGCAACCTTCCTACAAAAACTCTGCCCGGTGCTCAGACCTTGAGGCTGCTGACACCTCCAACGTACCAGAATAAGGAAAGAGATGGTCGGCACTCAGGATGACATCCGAAATGGTATTTCTTCATTAAATACACATACAAAGCTGTAAAGAAATACCATTTTGGATGTCATCCAAAATGCCGACCATCTCTTTACTTATAAGTCGCTGATCACCGCCATTATTAGTAAAAATAAATAAATAAATAAATAAATAAAATATCCCATATTTTGTAGATGCTATAACTTTTGCGCAAACCAATCAATATACCGTATATACTCGAGTATTAGCCGACCCGAATATAAGCCGAGGCACCTAACTTTACCACAAAAAAAATGGGAAAACGTATTGACTCGAGTATAAGCCTAGGGTGTCCATCTGCATGCCTCACTGTGCCTCACTTTGCCTCACTGTGTCCATGTGCATGCCTCACTGTGTCCATGCCTCACTGTGTCCATGTGCATGCCTCACTGTGCCCATGCCTCACTGTGCCCATGACTAGACTGACGTTTAACATGGGAGTCTATGGAAGGGGTGCCCGGATTTGAAAAATCGGTTCTCCCCGGTCGTAGTTCCCCCAGACAAAAATCTTTACACACTTGTAGAGGAAGAGTGGGGCTACATGTGTGCCAAGTTTGGAGTCCAGGGGACCTACGGCCGGCCAGAGCCGGGTCCCCAAATTCTGGGGGCATTTTCAGCACAAAAAAATGTGCTGAAAAACTCGGCTTATACTCGAGTATATACGGTAAGCTTATTGGGATTTTTTACCAAAAATATGTAGCAGAATACATATTGGCGTAAATTGATGAAGAGATTTCTTACATATTTTTATTGGATAGATGTAGCACCCTCTACCATAGGTAGGTTCTAGAGGTGTAGTGTTTGTAGGTTCTGTCATTGCAGATAAATTTAGGCAGGCTTATGCTGCGAGCTAGGCCTGTTTGTTTTTGATCTGGGGGCAGGGAGTGGTTAGTGTAGCAGTGGGTGTGACTGACATGTGCTTCAGCTCTTGGAGCGCCCCCCCTGCTTTAAGTGAGAATGTTCTGGAAGAGGGGCAGGGCTGAGAGTTGGAGTGACATGGAGTACATGTGAGGAGCACTGACCAATCCCCAACTAGGATTGGCAGGGGGCAGGCCTCCTACATATACTCACAGTCAGCCTGCTGGGGGGGGGGAGTTTTCGGCTGGGTGAACTGAAGGATGGAATGCTAGACTGCGTGAAGGAGAAACACCCCCATCTAGGGGGGGGGGTGGATCCGGCGGAGGAGCTCGGGAGCTGGCTGCAGAGCTAGAGAGGAGAGACTGTGGGGTTTTGTGCCAAATCGTTGCAGCCTGAGGGCGCAGGATTTGCAAGTCATACTTGCTGGGAATAGTAGTCCATCGTCAAATATTTTTTCTAACTAAATTTTCAGGGCCATCAAGAAGGGGTACTGCAGGCCCCTGGCCTATTAAGAATCATCAAGTGAAACTACTCCTAGGACTTATTCAGAGTGAGGCCTAGTCAGCTCAAAATGGTGGGACAGGATTTCTAATGCTGTGACAGGAAAGTGATGTGCAGGAGGTGAAGCGTCCTGGAGGTAGAAGTCTGCAGGAAGAGTGCAGAGGAGGAGAATGGTTTGAAGTAAGGCTGTCAAAAGTGTCAAGAGTCCACCATTTTTGTTCTATCCAAGAAAAATGTAAAGCATAACCGCTATAACATTTGCAAAGGTAATGAGTAAATCTCAATGACATTTTCAATGTAAAGGTGGCGCAGCTATAACATTGCAAATACCAATTTATCCTATGGGCATCCTATATCCCTTCCCCCAACCAAGTTCAATTCCCCAAATAAAACAACAAAACTAAGCAAAAGACTTTTCATTGTCTACAGGGTGAATATGCGTGGATGTTAGTAACTCGTAGCAACCAACCGCTACATGTGTTTTATAGGAGGACGTAAAAAAATATATATATATATTTTTTTTAAATTGTCGTCCTTTTTTTTGTTTATAAAACAAAAATTAAAATCACAGAGGTGATCAAATACCACCAAAAGAAATCTCTGCTTGTAAGGAAAAAAGGACATACATTTTATTTGGGTATAGTGTCGCACGACTTCTACGACAAGCACCATAAACACCTGCCGTTGCAGAAGTTGGAAGAATTGGAGATATGGGGTATTGGGACTCAGAATTTCCCCTACGATGGCTATCTACCAATCAAGCTAACCTTTGATCTTTCAGTGGCCGGTAAAGCGGAAACCTTTGACACTTTGGCAATGATCTGCCCTCGGCCACCCGGGGCTAGTAAAAATTCCCACATTATAGGAATCAACACTGCCTTGTCAGGAGACTGCTGACACCTCTGGCCCAAGGGCAGGATGCTTCCGCTACAGGCGTGCACCCCATGCTGAGACAGGCTTACCAGTGCCTAGTACAAGAACAGAAGGCCCCTGCTGAAGGAGTGGGAAAGATCTGGTGCTTGGACAAGAGAGAGAGAGTGTTACAACCGGGTGAGGTGGCTTGTTTGAGAGCATCTGTCAAGCCACTTAGGGCCTGAGAGGACTTTCCACCTGGTGAGGGACCGATTCTACTGGCCCTGCAGGCGGGCTGAAGTCGAGGGTTACTGCCACTCCTGTATCAGATGTATTCAAAGGAAGACTTTGCCTCACCTAGCCGCCCCAATGGGCCATCTTCAGAGTCAGGGACCCATGGAGCTGGTGTCCATTGACTTTCTGTGCTTAGAGCCTGATCTGAGTGGACAGGGAAATATCTGGTGACTGACCATTTCACTAGATATGCCCAGGCCTTCCCCACGAAGGATCAACAAGCATCAACGGTGGCTAAGGTTCTGGTGGAAAAGTTCTTTGTGCACTATGGCCTTCCCCAACGTATTCACTCAGACCAAGGGAAAAACTTTAAGAGCAGCCTCATCAAAAGACTTTTAGACTTGTTAGGCACCAAAAAGTCCAGGACCACCCCATACCATCCTCAAGGAGACCCCTAACCAGAGAGATTCAACCAAACTCTCCTGGATATGCTGGGAACTTTAAATTCAGAAAAAAAGCAGCATTGAAGCAGACATGTAGATGCCATTGTGCACGCTTATAACAATACTGCAAACGATGCCACAGGGTACTCCCCTTATCGTCTAATGTTCGGACAAGAGGCCCGGTTACCAGTAGATCTGGCCTTTGGCATATCCTTGGACCATACCTCAGCAACCTCCCACAGAGGATATGTAGATTGTCTACTGAAAAGCCTGAAGACCACCTATGACAAGGCCCAAGCTACGTCAGACGCAAGGGGACTGAGAAACAAAAAGAGTTTTTACCTCAGGGTCCGAGTGCAGGATTTACAACCAGGCGACAGAGTGCTGTTAAGGAATCTGGGTGTCCCTGGAAAGCACAAGTTAGCTGACTGCTGGAAGTCACAGCCCTATGTCATTTGCAAACAGCTGCCGGTGTACCAGATTAGGTCAGAAGGGAGTGTGGGCCCGCTGAAGACTTGGCACCACAATCATCTGCTGCCCCTATCAGAAGCAGTTCGTCTGTCACCATTGCCAGACTCACAGGCAACTCCTTCTACCTCTCAAAGGTCACGACCGGTCACTAGATCTCAGTCAGTGCCCCAAGTTGTGGACGATGAAGACAGTGAGGATGAGGAGATAGACTTAAACTGGCTGTGGCCACCTCTGTTGTCAGGGTCTACGACCCCCGCTTTGTCTCTACCTGAAGTGTTAGATGCTGTGACCCTCAGACGAGAGGCCCCTGAGTTTGTGCCTCAGAATCCGCTCTCTGAGGAGCTGGAAGATACTCAAGTTTCCTTGCCGATGGAAGATCCTGAAGAGGTCCCATCCTTTACAGAGGGAGAACTGGAAGCTGATATGCAGGAAGAAGAAGAAGCTGTAGAAGAAACAGTGTTCAGTGTGCCTGAAACACCAGAGCCAAAGGAACAGAGAGAGAGGAGGGTTATTCCCCCACCAAAGAGTCCGACTTATGACCAACTGGGTGAAAGCTCTGAAGAGGCTGTGTGTGACGGACCTGGCCGGGACAGGGGCTTTTGGAGGGGACTGAATGCAAGCCTCTTGCCCTGCGACCATGGGCCCTGGCATTTGGGGGAACGGTGCTCTTTGTGAGCTGTATGCCTGGGGACCCTTGAGGGGGTGTTACTTTGGATTCAGGTCCATGTCCCCCCAAGACACACAGACTCTGGGGACCCTGTATATGCCATATTAGAGTGACTGAGTCATACTGTTGGGACATTCACACATTCACTCTAAGGATATGCGAATGCAATCACCTCCAGCCATCTGTCTGTCCTCTGTGTTAAAATGTGTGATGTTTACACTTAGGAATGTGTATTGTATAGCAGGTGAGACAGGTAGGAGCCGGGATGTCTACCCTGAACGGTCATATCTATGAGTCACCTTGGCTGGCTAAAGGATTTAGTTAATTAGCTCATGTTAATTATGTTTTGGTTACTCCCTCTGTTACTGTATATAAGACTTGATTTTTGGTTCTAATAAAGTCTCTCTTGGTTGAACTTACATACAGCCTGCCTGGTGTTTGTTCTGACCGACCACAAATGGATTCGAATGGCACATAGCTGTAGATTGAATCCTGGAGCACCGGATGATCCAATAGAGCAGAGGAGTGTCGGGAGAGTGGAGCCGAGCGAGCAAAGGGGCTCGTTACATTGGTGGCAGCAGTGGGATTTGCTCTCCAGTTCCTGGGACACTCCAAACCACCACAGTGAATGACCAGCTATGCAGCCTGCAGGAAAGTCACGCTGAAAGACCTACTTGAGAGCCGAGATGGACCAGAAGAAGGGTGATGCAGGACCCCGGTCAGTTGAAGATTTGTTTCAGCAACGAGTGCGGCAGCGGTTGGCATTATATGGGGCTAACCCATCAGAGACCGCCATACAGGAAGCCATTGAAGGCATTCAGCTGCAGGATGCCCGACAAGAGAGAGAACGAGAGCGACAAGAGAGAGAACGAGAGCGACAAAAGAGAGAACTAGAGCGGCAACATGAGTGGAGAATGGCGGTAATACGGCAATCGGAGACAACGCCTAAAGAACCAGCCACCATGGAAGAGGAATTCGGAAGGAGGTTGCGAGAGATGCAGGGAGGAGAAGCAGGCCATCTCCCCCCCAACAGTTAACCAGAGCAGATGGTGTGGAGTCCCCAGCAGAAGTGCTGGCAACAGGGCAGAGTGATACCCACCTCTGCCCAGCACCGGAAACCACTGTGGAGTTTCAGGGAGCCGAGGCAGTTGGCCCCTCTCCCCAGCAACAAGCTGAGGCAGTAAAGCTTTTACTCCCAGCTGAATCACTGGCAGCAGGGCAGAATGCTACTGGCATCGGCACACAACTGCCACAGGAGCGGATATCGGTGGATGGGACTACGGTCTCCACTCACAGCAACCCAGCAGAAGTGCTGGCAACAGGGCAGAGTGATACCCACCTCTGCCCAGCACCGGAAACCACTGTGGAGTTTCAGGGAGCCGGGGCAGTTGGCCCCTCTCCCCAGCAACAAGCTGAGGCAGTAAAGCTTTTACTCCCAGCTGAATCACTGGTAGCAGGGCAGAATGCTACTGGCATCGGCACACAATGGCCACAGGAGCGGATATCGGTGGATGGGACTGCGGTCTCCACTCACAGCAACCCAGCAGAAGAGCTGGCAACAGAGCAGAGTGCCGTGGGCCTCTTCTCTCAACTAACAGAAGAGGGAGGTCCTGTGGTACTGGATGGGACTTCAGTCCTCACTGACACAACCCCAGAAAATGGTGTGACACTGAGACAGGAGGATGTCAGCCTTGCTTTGCAAGCACTGGGGGATTTTCACCTACCACAAGTGGATGGGACTTCAGTCTCCACTTGTATACCCCAGGGATGCCGGGCAGTCGACCCAGATCCCCAACAGCATGACGGACTGAGCCCAGTCACCCTGCCTTCTCTCCAGCGGCTAAAAGGACTCCAGGGAGAAGGGCCAGTCCAGGCCTCTCCCCAGCGGCGGGTATGTTCTCTGAGAGAGGCAGAGGTTGGCTGCCTAAGTAATGCTCTGTTTGGAGCAATTTGTTTGGGGTACTGTGTGGATGCCGGCATTGGGGGAATGGAACTATGGACTAACTTCGGAGTCAACCCATTTGGGGTCTCCTCCTATGTTAGTTTCCTGCCGAAAGGGGAGATGTGTGACGGACCTGGCCGGGACAGAGGCTTTTGGAGGGGACTGAATGCAAGCCTCTTGCCCTGCGACCATGGGCCCTGGCATTTGGGGGAACGGTGCTCTTTGTGAGCTGTATGCCTGGGGACCCTTGAGGGGGTGTTACTTTGGATTCAGGTCCATGTCCCCCCAAGACACACAGACTCTGGGGACCCTGTATATGCCATATTAGAGTGACTGAGTCATACTGTTGGGACATTCACACATTCACTCTAAGGATATGCAAATGCCATCACCTCCAGCCATCTGTCTGTCCTCTGTGTTAAAATGTGTGATGTTTACACTTAGGAATGTGTATTGTATAGCAGGTGAGACAGGTAGGAGCCGGGATGTCTACCCTGAACGGTCATATCTATGAGTCACCTTGGCTGGCTAAAGGATTTAGTTAATTAGCTCATGTTAATTATGTTTTGGTTACTCCCTCTGTTACTGTATATAAGACTTGATTTTTGGTTCTAATAAAGTCTCTCTTGGTTGAACTTACATACAGCCTGCCTGGTGTTTGTTCTGACCGACCACAAATGGATTTGAATGGCACATAGCTGTAGATTGAATCCTGGAGCACCGGATGATCCAATAGAGCAGAGGAGTGTCGGGAGAGTGGAGCCGAGCGAGCAAAGGGGCTCGTTACACTGTGTTTACCTCAAAAAGGACACTTGAGACGCCTGGTCCTTTCACCTCACATTTAGTGGATGACAACCCCAACTCACCCCCTGGCACATCTTGCTGGGCCATTCCAGTTACGTTGGCCTGTAGGCAGAACAACCTCCCTTCCTATGCCCATTGGTGGGAGGTTCCGCTGCCAGGGTTTTATGAAAGTGTGAATTGCTTGATTTCTTGTGTATACTAACTGGTCTTTTTCTCCTCTTGTATATAACAAGGCATGTAACAGGTTATATACTGCCGCTGTCTTTGGGGATCAAAGATTTCAAGTGGGGGGAGTGTGTAGCAAGGGGTTACGATCCAAAGCATCCTAAAGACTACATTGTGTTCCTAACTAAGAGGTTGGCTCCCTCTGGTGTCTGTTTATGTTGTGACATAGAAGATCGTTCGGTCCAGTTGCATTATGGAACAAAGCATGGTGGGCATTGTAGTGTGAGAGGAAGTGACTCTATTGGCGTGGGTTGGATTGAGACTACAATACCCACAGTGCCACTGTGCTTTTAGGAAAGAGTGCGCCACCGCACAGCCTGCTGGGGGATGTTATATAACAGACTAGTAAGGCCTCAGCACGCTCTCTCTGGACGCCATCTTTCAACAGGCAGGAGGCCTGCTGTGAGCGTGCCTAGGCTGGAGACGTCTGGGCCTAAAGTTGGAGAGCGTATTGCCGACGAGGGGATCCTTGTGGACCGCATCACTGACTGTGCCAGAGAGTTGTTGTCCAGTTGTGCCAAGGGGGGTTCGAGCCAAATTTCTGGGGTTGACAGGCAGAGTGCAGACCCAAAATTAAACCAGCAGCTTCTACGAGGGTAGTGCTACACAAGGTATCCATAATTGTGCTCCCAGTAGCAGTGAAGTATCATTTTGCTTAACCTGATGTTTCACTGGGTCAGAAGTTGTACTCAGAGTTGAAGCAGAAGAACAGAGAACCTAATTTACCAAGTGGCTCCTGTGAGTGTAGCACTACACGCATATAAAACATACGGCAGCGTCCAGCTTTGTGCAGTTACCAGCTAATTGTCACCCTTAACACATTCATGAATAGTGATGAGCCGAACACCCCCGGGTTCAGTTCGCACCAGAACCCGCGAACGGACCGAAAGTTTGCACGAACTTTAGAACCCTATTAAATACAATAGATGCGAACGTTCGAAATCTAAAGTGCTAATTATAACGACTATTATGCATGTTATTGTCCTAAAAAGGGTTTGGGAACCCGGGTTCTGCACCAGGGGACATGTATCAATGCAAAAAGAAGTTTTAAAAACGGCCGTTTTTCTGGAGCAGTCATTTTAATGATGCATAAAGTGAAAAAAAAAAAAGTCAAATATTCCTTTAAATATCGTACCTGGGGGGTGTCTAAAGTATGCCTGTGAAGTGCCACGTGTTTCCCGTGTTTAGAACTGTCCCTGCACAAAATTACATTTCTAAAGGAAAAAAAGCCATTTAAAACTGCTTGCGGCTTTAATGTAATGTCTGGTACCGGTAATATGGATGAAAATCTTTAAGAAAAATGGCATAGCTACCCCATCACACACCCCCGCCCCCCCTACCCCAGCCCATTACCAGCCCCTTTGGGTCTTGTATGGATATTAAGGGGAACCCCACACACAAAATAAAAAAGGCCCTATATACTCTGAACAGCCGTATACAGGCGGTGCATACAAGACAGGGACTGTAGGTTTGTTCTTATGTAGAATCTGTTTGTAATTTTGAACAGGTACATTGTTTAAGTGTAGCTCCAGCCAAAAAATATATTTTTAAGCTTTTTGGAAAACATAGGGAAGGGTTATCACCCTTGTAACATTTGTTTTGCTGTCTGTGCAGTGTGCACCTGTTCAGAACAGTTCACCTCACTTTCCGTCCTAATGACAAATGTTTTTTGAAAATTTGGGGTTTTTATTGAAACAAGAATTGGTGATAAAGAATCAGTGGAGAGGAGACACTTTTTTTCCCATATTAACTCTTACAGGAGAGAATTTGCCTTCCTAGGGGTAGATTTCCTCTCACTTCCTGTTGTATCCTTCCGTTTGCAAGGAGGAGTC
This sequence comes from Rana muscosa, assembly GCA_029206835.1. NCBI lineage: Eukaryota > Metazoa > Chordata > Amphibia > Anura > Ranidae > Rana > Rana muscosa. The sequence goes on along the minus strand of CM055127.1, from coordinate 153,781,456 downwards.
GTTTGTAAGTTGGATGTTTGAAAGTAGGGGCCTGCCGTATATACTCAGCTGAAATTTGCCCCTTACATGTTGGTGTTGCCACAACACTGTGAGCCCCCACAGTTACTCTTGGTGGGCGCATGAATGGGCCCTGCTGTGAATTATCAGATCAAGAATTGTAATTGCATGCCCCTGTTGAACAGGGGCTGAAAAATTGGGCCTTTGGTGGTGGTGGTGGTGTTGACACAACACTGTAAGGCCTCACAGTTAGTCTTGGTGGGCGCAGGAATTGGCCCTGCTGTGAATTATTAGATCAAGAATTGTAATTGCATGCCCCTGTTGAACAGGGGCTGAAAAATTGGGCCTTTGGTGGTGGTGGTGGTGGTGGTGTTGACACAACACTGTAAGGCCTCACAGTTAGTCTTGGTGGGCGCAGGAATGGGCCCTGCTATGAATTATTAGATCAAGAATTGTAATTACATGCCCCTGTTAAACAGGGGCAGAAAAATTGAGCCTTAGGCACTGGTGCCACAACACTGCAACCCCTCACAGATACTGTACTTGGAGCACAGCAATGAGCCCTGTTGCAAAGTATTGCATCAAAAATTGTAATTACACGCCCCTGTTAAACAGGGTCTGAAAAATTGGGCCTTAGCTACTGGTGCTGGTGCCACGACACTGCAACCACTCCCAGATACTCTAGTTGGAGTGCAGGAATGAGCCCTGCTGCAAAGCATTGCATAAAAAATTGTAATAACACACCCCTGTTAAACAGGGGCTGAAAAATTGGGCCTTAGCCACTGGTGGCGGCACCCAGAAACAAAAATGTTCTTCCAAGCTATCATCGTCAATCAGATCATTGAGGAGGAGGATGATAGTCAGTCAACATAACAGGACAAACTCTCAGCATCAGCATCAGTCTTGAAGGGATGTGACATTTAAAAATAAATTAGTCTGTTATATCAGCTTCAGGTGTTTGGTAGCTGGTGGTGATCCAAGACTGGTTCATCTTTATGAAGGTCAGTCGATCAACAGAGTCGGTGGACAGGCGCACCCTGTGATCCGTGACAAATCCTCCAGCAGCACTGAATGTGCGTTCTGAAAGAACGCTGGATGCAGGACAGGCCAGTAGCTCAATTGCATACTGTGCAAGCTCTGGCCAGTGATCCATCCTCAAGACCCAGTAAGCCAGAGGATTTTCGGTGGGGAAGGTGTCCAAGTCTGACCTTGCCCCTAGGTATTCCTGCACCATGTATATCAGACGCTGGCGATGGTTGCTGGAACCGATCATACCTTGGGGCTGCGGACTAAAGAATTGTCTGAACGCTGCGGTCAGACGGTCACCTTCCCCACCGCTCCTTCTTTGACTGACCGAAGCCTCAGCAACTCGTTGTCCAAGACCAGGAGTTTGTAACCTCCCAGTCTCTGGGAACGCATTGCACAGACCTTTCTGCAAGGCCTCCCGGAGTTGTCTCATCCTCTGCTTCCTCTGCGACGGTAAGATAAGGTCCGCAACCTTACCCTTGTACCGTGGATCAAGGAGAGTGGCCAGCCAGTAATGGTCCCTCTCCTTGATCCGAAGAATATGAGGATCCTTCCGCAGACTTTGCAGGATCAGGGAGGCCATGCAGCGTAGGTTAGCTGAGGCATTCAGTCCGCAGTCCTCTGGGTCACTAAGGACGACATGATCCGCAGCCACCTCCTCCCAGCCACGTACAAGTCCACTGGTTTCTTGGGACTGTAAATCATCCCTAAAAGACTGCTGCTGATGATGCTGAGTGCCAGGCTCCACCTCCATGCTGACACAATCCTCCTCCTCCTCCTCCTCCTCTTCTTCCTGTGCGATGGGTGGGACAGAAGGAACACTGTCTGGGTAAAGGGGGCCTTGAGAGGCAAGGAAGTCCTCCTCTTCCTGCCTCTGTTCTGCCTCAAGTGCTCTGTCCATTATTCCACGCAGCGTATGTTCCAACAGGTGGACAAGAGGTACAGTGTCACTGATGCATGCACTGTCACTGCTCACCATCCTCGTGGCCTCCTCAAATGGTGCCAGGACAGTGCATGCATCCCTGATCATGCCCCACTGGCGTGGTGAAAAAAACCCGAGCTCCCCTGACCCTGTCCTGGTGCCGTAGTCGCACAGGTACTCATTGATGGCCCTCTGCTGCATGTGCAGCCGCTGCAGCATGGCCAACGTTGAGTTCCACCTGGTGGGCATGTCACATATAAGGCGGTTCTTGGGCAGGTTCAACTCCTTTTGCAGCTCAGCCAGGCGAGCACTGGCATTATAAGATCTGCGGAAATGCACACAGACTTTCCTGGCCTGCCTCAGGACATCCTGTAAGCCCGGGTACCTGCCCAAGAACCGCTGCACCACCAGGTTAAGGACGTGAGCCACACAGGGCACATGGGTCAGTTGTCCCTGTCGGAGAGCGGAGAGGAGGTTGGTGCCATTGTCGCAAACAACCATTCCTGGCTTAAGCTGGCGTGGCGTCAACCACCTCTCGGCCTGCCCCTGCAGAGCAGACAGAACCTCTGCCCCAGTGTGGCTCCTGTCCCCCAAACACACCAGCGCAAGCACGGCATGGCATCTTTTTGCCTGTGTACTTGCGTAGCCCCTTGAACGCCTACGGAGCACCGCTGGTTCCGAGGACAAAGCACAGGAAGAGGCCACGGAGGAAGAAGAAGAGGAGGGGGTGGAGGACAGAGGTGTGTCACAACCAGTAGTAGCATTTTGGAGGCGTGGCGGTGGAACAACCTCCAACACTACTGCACCTTGTCCTGCATCCTTCCCAGCTGCCAAAAGAGTGACCCAATGGGCCGTGAAAGAAAGGTAACGTCCCTGTCCATGCCTGCTGGACCATTAATGAGCGGTAATATGCACCTTACCGCTGACTGCCCTGTCCAGCGAGGCCAAGACATTGCCTTCCACATGCCGGTAGAGAGCCGGAATCGCCTTCCGTGAGAAAAAGTGGCGTTTGGGAACCTGCCACTGAGGAACCGCACATTGCACAAACTCACGGTAGGGGGCCGAGTCTACCAACTGAAAAGGCAGCAGTTGAAGCGCTAGCAATTTAGCCAAGCTAGCATTCAACCGCTGGGCATGTGGATGGCTGGGAGTGAACTTCTTTCGACGGTCCAGCAGCTGGGGCAGGGAAATTTGCCTGCTGGAATCGGACGTTGGTGTACTGCTAGCAGAGTGCCCGCAAGTACTTGGCTGTGACACACCTAATTCTACACCTTCATTCCTCTCAGAGCAGGTTTCAGAGAGGACTGAAGGTATAGTGGGGTTGGAGATCCCAGCTGATGCGGTGCAAGAAGAGGTCAGGTTTGTTCTTTGGTGTGGGTCTTTAAGGTAGGCTTGCCAACGAGCTGCATGGCAGATCAACATATGTCTGGTCAAGCATGTGGTGCCCAAGCGGGTGATGTTTTGGCCACGCGGTATATGCTTGAGACATATGTTGCAAACAGCAGCTGTGCGATCTGATGCACTCGACTCAAAAAAGGCCCACACCAAAGAACTTTTTGAATAACGGGCAGAGGCAGCGCCTTGCACAGGCGGAGCTCTGCGGTGTGATTCCGTCGGTGTGCTGCCCTTACGCTGGCCCCCCGAGGGCATCCTGCCTCGTTGGAGATGTGCCTCCTCCTCATCCTCCTCCTCCTCCTCTCTCCTATTAGGCACCCACGTGGAGTCAGTGACCTCATCATTCCCTCCCTCCTCATCACTGGAGCCAATCTGGCAGTATGCTGCAGCTGCTGGAACATGACTGCCAGATTGGTGTCCTTCTTGAGCATCCCCTCTCTCTGCTCTCACCCTACTGCCTTCCTCTAGCTGGGTATCATCATCAGACCCTTCGAAACGCTGGGCATCCTCCTGGAGCATGTACCCAACACTGTGCTCAAACAGTTCGGGGGACTCCTCAGGAGGACATGGTTGGTCTAGGGAAGGAGTGACTGATGATGACATTGATACCAGGGAAGAGGACGCTTTGGCAGCTGCTTTGCCAGTACCCTGAGCCTGGGTGAGAGGATGAGGAGGATGAGGAGGGCTTGGTCATCCACGCTACCAAGTCTTCGGCATGATGCGGCTCAACACGTCCAGCTGCCGAAAAGAAGGACAAGTGTGTCCCATGGCCACGTGCTGATAGCGATGCACCGCGTCCACGACCAGCACTGTTGTCTCTAGACACAGAGCCTGCTTGCCCTCTTTTTTTAGCTCCTGACTGTCTGCCTCTCCTTGTTTGCCTTCCAGACATTCTAATGGCCTGCAGGGAAATGGGAAAAGCAGCAATACAAGCTAAGTTAAGGTGTAATATGGTCAGGAGGCACACTCCGCCCGCTGTAAGTGCCGCAAAATCCTGTTTGTGTAACACACCAGGAAAAAGCAGCAATACAGGCTAAGTTAAGGTGTAATATGGTCAGGAGGCACACTCCGCCCGCTGTAAGTGCCGCAAAATCCTGTTTGTGTAACACACCAGGAAAAAGCAGCAATACAGGCTAAGTTAAGGTGTAATATGGTCAGGAGGTACACTCCGCCCGCTGTAAGTGCCGCAAAATCCTGTTGGTGTAACACACCAGGAAAAAGCAGCAATACAGGCTAAGTTAAGGTGTAATATGGTCAGGAGGCACACTCCGCCCGCTGTAAGTGCCGCAAAATCCTGTTGGTGTAACACACCAGGAAAAAGCAGCAATACGGGCTAACTTCAGGTGTATAATGTGCAGGAGGCTTAGCAACAATGACACTGACACTGTCCCCTGCCTATCCTTCTCTCTCCCTGCACACAAGGTTTATCAAAGTATATGACACTGACACTCTCCCTGCCTATCCTTCTCTCTCCCTGCACACAAGGTTTAGCAAAGAATATGACACTGACACTGTCCCCTGCCTATCCTTCTCTCACCCTGCACACAAGGTTTATCAAAGTATATGACACTGACACTCTCCCTGCCTATCCTTCTCTCTCCCTGCACACAAGGTTTAGCAAAGAATATGACACTGACACTGTCCCCTGCCTATCCTTCTCTCTCCCTGTACACAAGGTTTATCAAAGTATATGACACTGACACTCTCCCTGCCTATCCTTCTCTCTCCCTACACACAAGGTTTAGCAAATAATATGACACTGACACTCTCCCTGCCTATCCTTCTCTGTCCCTACACACAAGGTTTAGCAAAGAATAGATTTGACAAGATTTGACACTGTCCCTGCCTATCCTTCACTTTCCCTGCTCCAGGACACACTACACAAGGCCGCCGCGCTGGCGGCCTTTTATAGTGTGGGGCGTGTACTAAACCCCCTCAGCTATAATTGGCCACAGGCATCCTGCCTGTGGCCAATCATTGCTCTCCTCGCTGCCGGCGCTGTGATTGGCCAAGCATGCAGGGTCACAGTGCATGCTTGGCCAATCACAGCGCCGGGATAACACTGCGATGGCGCAGTGTATTGTGGGCCGTTCGCGTCACTCGAATTTGGCGCGAACGGCCCAAATCGTTCGTTGTTTGCCGAACGCGCGAACAGCCGATGTTCGAGTCGAACCTATGTTCGACTCGAACACCGAGCTCATCCCTATTCATGAATAAACAGCATCACAGTCATTATGTTTAAATCAAATCATCTTTTTATTCCTTTTATATATAGACAATAAAGAAACACAACAAAAAACGACATACTATGGAAGAGCCCTGGGGCCAGATTTTTTTTTTTTTACAGAATTATGAGTTTCATTTTTTTTTTTTTTACAAAATTCTGAGTTTGAAAGTCAGAATTCTGAGATTAAAATCAGAATTCTGAGTTTGAAAGTCAGAATTCTGAGATTGAAAGTCAGAATTCTGAGTTTCAAAGTCAGAATTCTGAGATTTAAAGTCAGAATTCTGAGTTTTAAAGTCAAAATTCTGAGTTTCAAAGTCAGAATTCTGAGATTGAAAGTCAGAATTCTGAGTTTCAAAGTCAGAATTCTGAGATTTAAAGTCAGAATTCTGAGTTTTAAAGTCAGAATTCTGAGTTTCAAAGTCAGAATTCTGAGATTAAAAGTCAGAATTCTGAGTTTCAAAGTCAGAATTCTGAGATTAAAAGTAAAAATTCTGAGATTTAAAGTCAGAATTCTGACTTTTGAACTCAGAATTCTGACTTTTAATCTCAGAATTCTGACTTTGAAACTCAGAAGTCTGACTTTTATCCCATCGGAAATTCCGATCGTGTGTACAGGGCATTAGGTATTCTTCAGAGCAAGCTATATTGAAGTCCAGGCTTGAAACAAACAGTAGACTTCAGCTTAGTAGTAATACTTAAGCCCCGTACACACGGTCGGACTTCCATCGGACTTTTCCGTGTTTTTTTGTCCGAACGGAGTTGGTTGGGAACACCCATAGCATACACACGCTCTGACTTTTCTGCAAACTTTCTCAAAACTTTTTGCAACATCACGTGTTTTTTCTGCTCTTTTCTGCTCTTTACCGCCACCCTTTGGTCAACTTCTGCTATTTTTGGTGGATTTTAACATTAGTTGTTTTGTCCATCGGACAAAAGTCTGATGGTTTTCTGTACACACGGTCGGACTTTGCTCCATCGGACTTTTGTTGGGCAAAAGTTTGTCCGTTTGCAGACCCAACCAAACGAAAAAAAGTTTGTCCGATGGAGCGTACACACGGTCGGATTGTTGGTCCAACTTGCTCAAAATGAAGTTTGTTGGGCAAAAGTCAGACCGTGTGTACGGGGCTTTAGAGCCACAAAAGCATAGTCCCTTTAAGAAGGAGTTTGGTTAGACAAAGCTCTTCAGGACCCCAGGCGGTGCCACCTTTAAACAGACCTACGGCTGACTATGTAGTACCAGAGTGGCAGCTGAAGCGCAAGTGTTTTCTCAGTTTCCAAGATTTCTCTGCATCTGTACTCTCAAGACCCAAGGACAGCTGGTAGCCTCCATCCAACTTCCAAGCAAACCGACCCATGATACCAGACAGATCTTCAGCAGACAGCTCCCCTCAGTCAGCTCTTCATAGCACCAGGGTCTCAACATTCAAGCCCCTTAGGTCACCCACCTGAGGTATCACCAAGAGCAGCTTCCGACTAGGAGGACAGTGTGCCCCCCAGGGTGGACTAATCCACTCTGGGAAAAGACCCAGAGCTCAGTGTGCTCAATGAATATATACAGTTACAGAGCATGCCATCAGAGCCTGCCACCCAGGCCAAGGCTGTATCAATATCCATGCTGCCATCTGCATAGCTTCACACCTATTATCCAGAAACTTCTCAAGTTTCCTGGATACAGAGAAAGCTATAGGCCAGACTGGCAACAGCAGAACACACTGAACAGACCTTACTAGCAGATTACAGCTTCACTGGATACAGTGAACAGAATATGCTTTTGCCTACCAAATACATAAATGCAGCCAGACTGACCACAGCACGGCAACTAAATTTGCCTATCAAAAACAACTAATACTAACTTATTTAATCTTAGAACCTACCTAGGAGGGTGCTACATCTACATGTGTACATGTGCTACAAAGGAATAATGTGTGGGCTTTAAGGTTTAATGGTGTGCTTTCCCCTGCATGTGTCACTTCCTGTTTAGAAGGCCAACCAAGGAGGTTGGGCTTTGAGGTCTTCTGGGAAAGTAGGAGTTTGACCATACATATGGAGATGTAGTTGCTACACCTAGAGTGGTGTTACCTAGTTGCTACACCTAAGAGTAGGACCCTGATATTGAGATTTACTCTTTATTAGGCACCTGTTAGGTAATGAGTACAACAAAAAGATACAAGCACCACAGCCGCAGCACTTGAGAAAGGGGAGAATGGATTATGCCATGTCTATGGATGTTGCACCTTTCTGTGTTCTGAGTGTGCTGCTGAGTCAGAGATGCTGCATGTCACCAGAGCTTGCCAAGTTGTCGGGAGTGCTGTGACATTCGCACTGAGGCCGCTATGGTTGGGGAGATCCAGCGAGCTAAAGAGAGGGGCTTCAATGGCTTCATAAGAACACACTTCATAGAACAACACTACAGAGTCTGGAGTTGCTGCCAACACGACCACGGGTACTGCACAAAGTACCCCTTTGTCCAGCATTGCTTGGTCCTCGCATTGTTTTCTTGTATCGTACAAATTAGTTTTGTTTTGTTACTGTTTATTGCTACTGCCATTGTTTTATTGTTGTTGCCTTGTTGAGTGTATAGTCCAAATAAATCTTTAATCTTCGGCCTTGGTGTGACAGATGGTGTGACATTGCTAGAAGAGTTGCTGTCATCTGGAAACAGGGGCCCCATACATCAGTGGTTCCTCCAGAGGTAAGCTCTACACAACAATAAGAATCAATCTACAGGTCAGGTAGCCAGTAAAGCCAACAACAAAGTGTATGCCCAATCATGAGCTAAATTTCCCTCAAGCTTCCTTTCCCCCCTAAGTCATTATTTTCTTTATCTTATTCCTGTAGTAAGAAATGGCTACGATTACTCCCTGTGACATCCCCAGGCTTGTAAAATTCTTGCAGGGAAAGTTGTTGGAAGCTCAGTTTCTATTGATGTAGACACGCCCCCGGAACTACATCTTCTAAGATCCCAACAATTTATGGTCAGGCTCTTGGGAGTCAAGGCAGCAGCATTGTTTTGCTGGGAAAGAAAGCAATGTATACACATGGAGAGGAACAGAAATGGGTTTTGGGATTGGCACCCTGGAGTCCTAGAGTCTAGTAGGCAGGCCTGACAACACTGGTTAGGATTTTGGTGCAGCAAAGGCACTGTGTTATCAACCCAAATAGGAAGGGAGGAAAATCATGCCTTGCCATCCATGTCAGTGGGATGAAAGAGGCAAGGGTAGGGGACTCTTTGTGGTGCATTGAACTAGAGGGTCCTGTGTGGTTCTAGGGAAGGGAGGGGGGCTGAAAGGTTTTGAGGGAGGTATGGTGACTGACGGACTGCTTGGCACCCCGCCTGGGTGCTTCCGCCAAGATACAACTTCCTCCACTCTGGAACCAAGAACCAGATATTATAGCTAAGCATTGCACCCAAGAACTAGACAACACTAGCTTAGGTGCAAACAGGAACTGACTTTATTGTAAACTCTCACAGAATATATACCACACAAGATCAGGTAAGAGCTTGATCACATTATGCTAAACAATGCAAACTGTAAACAGTAATATCATTAGCACATCTAAGGAACAGCCAACATAAACATAAACAGTAATCTAATCAAAGAGTAATCTAATTATTAACTAGTCATCTAGACATTCCTAGGTGACTCAGGTCAGTGCTCATTCAGACAGTTCAAGACCAGAATTCAAGCTGTCCAAATCTCATTAACCAGCTTTCTTTTCACATACATCTTCTCACTGAGTTTCAAGTTGGCAGAGGCCATCATGGCGTTCTTGACTGGTAAATGTGGTAATGTCATCTTGCATTATATAAAAGGACTTCCTGAATGCTTGTAGCTCTTTCAATTGCCAGGGCCCACAGTTAGTAGGCAAGATGCTACCCTGAAATCCCCTCCAAAAGCCCCTGACCTGGTTGGGTCTGTCACAGTGACTAAGGAGCTTTTTGGGCATTCAGGGTAGAGGTGATCTCTGGGGCCGTCTTCCCCCCCCCCACTCTACGTGTTCTCACAGTTCTCAAAGACCTCCTTCCCAGCATGATGCCTACTCAGGAATGAAGGCAGCTTTGGTCATACGATATTTCACATGATAAGGGTAAACAGGAAAAAGGGCAGTCCTCCCTCACTCCCTAACGGGCACCCGTGCTGAGAAGAAAGTCTGTTTTCTGCAGGTGCCTCCTCTTCCTGCTCGTGCTCTAAAACACCCACAATAGGCTGGCATTGGAGGAAGAAAAAAGCAGAATCCTCCCACCAGGAGTTATTCCAATCCCCGCTCTCCCTTACAGGAGTGACACTGCTGTCGCTCCTGTCAATCAGCAAGAAGCCGGAGAACTGAGCAGGGCAGGTAACGAGCTGGCAACCTAAGCAAAAAGCCGGAATCTCCTAGGAAATGCCAGAAACTTCCCCCTCCTACATACCTTTCCTGACCTCCCCCATAGCCGCCCCCTGCCTTGCAGAGCCCTGTGGAAACTTTTATACCGGTTCTCTTTAGCACAATGAATGCTCTCTTTTCTCTTCTCCCTGCAGCTAGATAAAGGAAATCTTTTGAGCTATGCTGAAAGCTGATGATGGTAATTAAATGATATTTCATTTATCAGGAGGCTACAATTAAATGATGGGAGGCTCTTATCTAATTTCATAGGCTTTCCTCATTGCTGTTGTTACATAATAATTAAATGGAGAGTTGGAGATGTATTTTGTTCTGTCAGTTTCAGCGTCATTATTTGAATCAGTCCCCTCCCTGGTGAAGTGGTACAAGATCATTAAGAATATAATGATCGCAGTTATATTACACAGCCGGATGGAAATACATTTTTTTATTTGTTACACTATAGGGCTCCTTATATACTAGGGCTCGCCATTGTGCTCCTTGAAGTGAAGCTCTAGTTTTGTTAAAGTAGATGTAAACCCACGCTACAACTCCAGGACGCCATGGTCTGAAAGGACCCTAATCTGGAAAATATTGCCAAATCCATCATTTATTTTGTTCCTTTTCTTTCAGGGACTTGAGAGCTTGGTTATTATAGATGCAAGTACTAATTCCACTTCTTGGCAGCTATAGCTGAGCATTTATAGTATTGCCTGGAGCACCGCGCATATTAAATGATCCTTTAAGCTTAATCTAAATGGACAACCGCTTGCTTGAGAGCCGGGTCCAAGCTGATCCTTCACACATTCGCTCCAGCTGGGGACACGTTTACTTTGGCGCTCTAGACCGGCAGGGTGAGTAACTCTCTTTCCATAGCTCCCAACTGTCCCGGATTTCGAGGGGCTGCCCCTGATTTCAAGGGACTGTCTCTGATTTCGAACAAAGTCACTCTGTCCCTCTTTCCTCATCATTTGACCCCCATTTTGATCTGATCTATATAGATACAGTGAAACCTCGGATTGCGAGTAACGCGGTTAACGAGCGTTTCGCAATACGAGCATTTTATTTTTAAAAATCCTGACTCGGTTTGCGAGTAATGTCTTGCAAAACAAGCAGGATTCAAGCCACAGCGGTGTGCAGTACCGCATTTGGTGGGGAGGGCGGAGCCAAGCGGAGCCATTCGGAGCCATTCGGAGCCGTTCGGAAATGCTTGGAAATTCTCGGAAATACTCAGTTCCCGGGCCTTTTCAAGGTTTTCCAAGTTCAACCGAGCTGTCCCGGGCCTTTCGATCATTTCCGAGACTCTCCGGCGCCCCCCACCTCTGGCCACATGCGGTATTGCATGCCATTGAAGTCAATGCGGAACAAATTTTTTTTGTTTCCATTGACTTCTATGGGGAAACTTGCTTTGATATGCGAGTGCTTTGGATTACGAGCATTCTCCTTTAAACGGATTATGCTCGTAAGCAATCCAAGGTTCCACTGTGTATAGAAAATGCACTTTTTATTTTTCAAAAAGTGTTTCCCAGTGCTAAACTGTTCATCCAATTCCTAAATTGCTACATTTGTAAACTTCAAAAGCCAATATAAAGGAGTAGTGGTGGTAATAAAAAAGCACTTGTGGGTTTAACCACTTGACCACTGGAAGATTTACCTTCCTTCATGACCAGGCCATTTTTTGTGTTACTTTAACTGACAATTGCGCAGTCATGCGGCGCTGTACCCAAATAAAATTGACGTCATTTTTTTTCCGACAAATAGAGCTTTCTTTTGGTGGTATTTGATCACCTCTGCTGGTTTTTCTTTTTTTGCGCTATAAACAAAAAAAGACCAACAATTTTGAAAAAAAACCCAATATTTTTTACTTTCTGCTATAAAACATATCTAATTAAAAAAATAAATTCTTCATTAATTTAGGCCAATGTGTATTCTGCTACATATTTTTTAAAAAATATCCCAATAAGCGTATATTGATTGGTTTACGCTAACGTTATAGAGTTTTGTAATTTTTATTTATTTTTCTTTTATACTAGTAATGGTGGTGATCAGTGACTTATAGCGGGACTGCAATATTGCAGCGGACAATCGGACACTAACTGACACTTTGCGGGAACCAGTGACACTAATACAGTGATCAGTGCTAAAAATATGCACTGTCACTGTACTAATGACACTGGCTGGAAAGGGGTTAGACATCAGGGGCGATCAAAGGGTTAACTGTGTTCCTAGCCTGTGTTTTTGTGTACTGTATGTGCTGCTTTTACTAGGGGAAGAGATGAATTTTATTCCCTGCTTTGCAGGAACACAAAATCCATTCCTTCCCCCCCTGTCAGAATGGAGATGTTGTCTTGTTTACATAGGCAGAGCTCTGTGCCGAGTCTCTGCCCAATGATCGGCGGGTGCCAACAGACATCCAGTGCCCAGCACCCACAGATCGACTTCTGCTGCGATTAATCGCCCGCCCGTGCACGCCCCCTGCAGGCAGAAGTGCACAATCACATACATATACATGATTCTGCACAGGAGGGCCACCCTGTAGCAGTAAATCTGCTATGGGGCAGTCCGGAAGTGGTTAACGAATCATTTTTTTGTATAATTCTTCTTTAAGGGGCGTGGCAGGAGGTGCGTCCTATGCCTACATACTTTGGCTAATAGGTGCCCCTTGTTCCTATCTCAAAAAGTTGGAAGGCATGCTCTTTCATTGGCTCCTTGGCACACGGCGCGGGCTGATTGCTCCTTGAAGGGTCCACAATAACTGTGCTCATCAATAGGGGGCACTATACCTTGAATGTATTAACTCTTTCGCGTTCTCAGCATAGAAAGCTCAGCTCTCTATATACGCATATGTACAGTGTGTGGGCCTTAAAGCCCATCTTCTTTGTTGCTGCACATGTGTTACATGGCTGGCAAGAGTCTAACCACGTTAAGTGTCAGATCCCACATCCTGTCATTAAAGCTGAACCCCAAGCAAGAAGCTAAATACACATATGGAAGCTGTTATGTTGTTACTGATGTTATGCTGCACCATTCTCCTCTGGCCAGCAGTGGAATAGTTAAAGCTAAGTAAGCTCATTGACTTCTATGCAGAGCTCTGAGAATGCTGGGAGTTGTAGTTTGAGACTGGATCCGTATAATGTCTACACTATAATGGTTACACTACAGAACACAATAGGCACTGTGCAGTAGGAGTAGTGGAGAGATGATTTTTTATTAAACTGCCTGGGAAAGTTCTTCCTTTTGGCACTGAGGGAGTTAGAGGGAAAGATCCTCTGTCTGCCAACTGGAGACCATACCAGCTGAGAGCCAAGCCTAAGACCAGGGGAGGGCTGGGCCAGGGGGCAGGGTGGCAATTGCCTCCCAGGCCGCCCTAACTCTTGTTCAAAATGGCCGGCAGCCGCTGCCCGCTACCATTTTCTTTTTTATTCTGGTCTAGGAAGTCAGGCCGGGGGCACGGCCATGGCAGCCGACCACTAGCTGTTGCATTTCGGGAGTTGTAGTCCGCGCTCAAGCTTCCGGTGGGTGGAAAACACAGCAGCGCAGAGGAAACTACAACTCCCTGGGACCGGATTCTTGGAAGCAGACAGAGGCAGGGCATGCCAGGGAGTCGGGACGCAGGGCTGCAGGGCTGGGCGCTGGCTGGAACTTGACCCCAGGATCAGGAGCGTTACCCCCCCCAGGAGACCGTGGTGTGCAAGGACCTGCTGGGCTGAGATTGCTGAGGTGAGAGACCCTGACACCCCTAGCTTACCCCCCATCTCCCCCGCCATACACCCCATGTAACCTGCCCCAGTGATCAGGCTTCATTGATGGGCACTGGAGTTGGCTGCACTGATAAGCACTGGTGAGGCTGCATTGAAAAACCAGGTGGGCCATGGATGGTGAGCTGATTCGGCAGTTCAGTGGGCCACTTGACTGGACTTGCCCCCCGGGCCTAAGGCTACCAGCCCTCCCCTGCCTAAGACTGAGAGTAAGGATGCCCAGGGGTGGCACAGCACTATCTGTATCACAGCACCTGCACCACAGCTGCAGGGAGACTGGAGCATCCACTTATCATCTGCTTCCCACTGCTGATCACTGGAAGCTTTCCAAGAGAGACTGAGGGGTCCCCCCTTCTACAGTGAGAGGTCACCATAGCATTACCGGGACTGGTGAAAGGGCTATTTACCCATTGCTGATACCTCTAGCAGGGACTCAACCACTGAGAGCAAGACAAGTGTACCCAATCCATACCGCACCCATACTGCACTCTGTACCAAACTTGTTACAAACCTAGCCTGCACCTATAACAACCCCATACCACATTATACCAAACCTTTAACGCATCTGAACCACGTCTACCTAGCACCTGTACCGAGACTATGCTGTACCTATACAGCATGCAGGTTAACTAGGACTGTCGTTAACTGCATAGACTCTCCTGCCCTACCCTTTCATTCATTGGGGGGACCAGGGAAGACAAAATATAAGAAATGAAAGTGGTTGTAACCCTAAAAAGAATAAAAAAAAAGGTCCTGTTCCTTTAAGGCATGATCTATAGCACCGTGCTGTGTAATTTGTCCCTTCCTATGTTGTAATATACCTGGTTGATCTTGCTTATTCCTGTGTCCCCCTGTCTGTGCTGACCATGGTAATCATGGCTGCTGAGCCATGATACCATGTTCAGGTTACATGCCTCCATAAGCCTGCTCTCTGCTTTGAATTTCTCCTGTCTCCCCCTCCCTCCCTGCATGTCATGAGAGCCGATTTCAACCCCGCCCCTCCCGCCGCTATTCAGCTGCAATATGCATCAAATATATATGTTTCCTCTCTGGATTATGCTGCCAATTACTATAGTGTGGGTGTTTTTTTTAAATGAAAAGGCTAAATACCTTTTTTCTTCACCACCGCTGTGCGGTCATGTGATCCCCCTCTGCTGGCCGGCTAAAGTCACAGGGGAATCTCGGCCTCCTCCTGCTTCTCTCCATAGATTGGGGAAGATCACATGACATCACAGCTGCGGTGTGAGAAAATGTAAAAAAAAAAAAAAACACTAGTTATTGACAGCATACTCTGGAGGGGATACATGTAAAGTCACAATGTGACTTTACAAACATTTTAATAACCGCTTGCTGACCGTATACTCTACATATACGGCGCTCCTCTGGGCAGGATCACATACCTGTACGTGATCCTGCACTTCTGGATCTGGGGCTAGGGTTGCCACCTCATCCCTTTAAAACCGAACACAAATTAATTACACAGGTTCTGAGGCTGATTAAGGTGGTAATTAAACTAACTTGGTGCCTTATCTACATTAAATTAGCCTCAGAACCTGCGTAATTAATTCCGTGTTTCCCCGAAAATAAGACCTAGCGTTATTTTCCAGGAAGGCTCAAATATAAGCCCTACCCCGAAAATAAGCCCTAGTTTAAAAAGCTTGTAAAATCCTATAATCCAATCTATTACAGTAGTCTATAATGTACAATGTGCGTTTTTGTAATATAATTGCGGGGAAGAGAGCTCCGGCAGGTCACAGAAGCGCAGAGCAGCGCTATAACGAAGGTATTTGGCACAATTATATTACAGAAACACACACATTGTACATTATATAATACTGTAATAGAGTGGATTATAGGTTTTTACAAGCATTTTAACTCGGTTCACACTGGGGATTCATTTCAGGCATGGAGAGAGAAGGGGATAGAAGACAGCACATTATATGGTAAGACCTACCCCGAAAATAAGCCCTACTGTGTCTTTTGTTGCCAAAATGAATATAAGACCCAGGCTTATTTTTGGGGAAACACGGTATGTGTTCGGGTTTAAAGGGATGAGGTGGCAACACTATCTGGGGCGCACACACGCGCCGCCAGCGACCTGCTCCCGCTGTGATTGGACGCAGCGGGAGCCAATCAGTGGGTTCGCCAGACGCAATTTTCGCCGGGGCCGCCGATCGTTCGGGACACTGGCAAAACAGCGGTCTGCCTATGTAAACAAGGCAGATCACCATTCTGTGAAAAGGGAAGGTAGAGATCCTGCATTTCTGCAAAGCAGGAACACACATTTCTGCCTTCCCATAGTACAAGCACATCCCCCACAGTTAGTAAGCACTCCCTAGGCACACATTTAACCCTTTGAGCGCCCCTGATGTTAACCCCATTCCCAGCCAGTGTCATTAGTACAGTGACAGTGCATATTTTTTAGCACTGATCACTGTATTACTATCACTGGTACCCAAAAAAGTGTCAGTTAGTGTCCAATTAGTCTACGGCAATGTCACAGTCCCGCTATAAGTCACTGATCGCCGCCATTACTAGTAAAGATAAATAAATAAATAAAAATTCCATAAATCTATCCCATAGTTTTTAAACGCTATACATTTTGCGCAAACCAATCAACATTCACTTATTGAGATTTTTCAATTTTTTTATTGGATATGTTTTATAGCAGAAAGTAAAAAATATATTTTATTGGTCAGGAAGGGGGGGTAAATCTTCCAGAGCTGAAGTGGCTAAACTTCAGCTTTTAGTAAAATGTTATTCTCCTCCCCTTTATGGTAAGCTGTCGCATCAGTAAAGTTTCCATCTCTAGCTGACACGTGGACCCTATATGAAGACAGGCGTTATGTAACGAGCTGACGCCGTGTTCCTTATGTATGTTCTTGGTGACATGTCTGGTTAATGCAGCTGTGTGGCCCGGCTGCTTCCATTAGAGCCTCATCAGAGGAGTTTTCACTCCATTTCCCTGAATTGCTCCTTTTTTTTGTAGTGTAATGGTCAGGTGGAGGGGACAAGACCGCTGGCCAGTCCTGGATGGAACTGGAAGAGACAAGAGAGGTGTAAAATTTCTGAATATGTTGAAGTCATGGGGAATTTTTTTTATTTTTTCTGCAAAAAATAATAATTTTGGAAACATTTTTTAAAAAATTTGAGCGTGGAGTACTGTAGTTTTACAAATTGAAAGTCATTTTGTTACACTGGGAAGATGAATGCAGTACATAAAAGTATTATGCTTGGAATAAAAGTACAGCTTATTCAGTAAATAAACTAAACTTGCTTTCTAAAATGTTATTTTTTCACCTATACATTAGAACAGGTAACCCCCCTTTCCCGCACAATAATTTCAAAGCTTCCTGCCAATTACGGATGAGCCTGATATTCGAGTCGAACGTATGTTTGACTCGAACATCGGGTGTTCGCCCATTCGCTGAATTCAGAATATTATGGGGCCTTCGTGGGAAATTCGAGCACCCGCGGAATGCCTGGGGTTGCCACCTGTCCGGGATTCACCCAGACAGCCCGGGTTTTGAATCATGTGTCCGGGTTTCAATCCACCTGAAACCCGGACACAATATTCAGACAGGAATGTGGCCTCAAACTGGGCCTGATAGGAGGGTGAGGGGGCACCATGTGCGCCACATTACTATTCTCGTTAGAGTGCCCAAAGGTGTCCCAGGTCTATTACAATCCTATAATGTATGCTAAATAAAAAAAAAAATTCTGTGCGCTGTTAAAGTGTTCGAGTTTAGCTTGAAGAAAAAGTGGCAACCCTAGGAACGCCCCATAATGCACTGCGAGATCGCAGTGCATTAATGGCTGCTGATTGGCCAAAGCATGCACCTGACCTCCATGCTTTGGCCAATCACAGCGCGCTCTGCTTTGAGAGCCATGATTGGCCAAAGCAGGGTGCCCTTTGGCCAATCATGGCTCAGGGGGCTAAGTCCACGCCCCACACTATGTAAGGCTGCTTACATAGTGGCCGTACATAGTGTAATGAATAAGAGCAGTAAAATTTTATTTCTAAAGGAAAAAACTTCATTTAAAACTGCTCGCAACTGTAATGTATTGCCGGATCCCGGCAATATACACAAAAATCATTGAAAATAATGGCGTGAGTCCCCCCTCAGACCATTACCAGGCCCAGGTCTGGTATGGATATTAAGTGGAACCCTGCGGCAAAATTGAAAAAAATTAAATGGCGTAGGGGTGCCCCCCAAATCAATACCAGGCCCTTCAGGTCTGGTATGGATTTTAATGGGAACCCTGCGCCAAAATAAAAAATCAATGGCGTGGGGGTCCCCCGCAAAATCCATATCAGACCCTTATCTGAGCACGCAACCTGGCAAGCCGCAGGAAAAGGAGGGTGAGAGAGCGCCCCCCCTCCTGAACAGTACCTGGCCACATGCCCTCAACATGGGGAGGGTACTTTGGGGTCCCGCCCAAAACACCTTGTCCCCATGTTGATGGGGACAAGGGTCTCTTCCCCACAACCCTTGCCCAGTGGTTGTGAGGGTCTGCGGGCCAGGGGCTTATTGGAATCTGGAAGCCCCCTTTGACAAGGGGGGCCCCAGATCCTGGCCCCCCCATGTGAATGGGTATCGGGTACATTGTACCACAACTCATTCACCAAAAAAAGTAAAAATGATAGGAGACAGTTTTGGACAATTCCTTTATTAAAAAAATATAAATAAAAAGTGTCCCGCGATGTCCATCCATCTTCAAACATGGCGTGTGACGGTCCAGAGAAAAACATAAAATGGAAAAACTCTGCCTCCATGGGAGGCATCCTGCCAACTGCAGCCTTTTCGCAATGACAGCTGTTATATAGCTGAGGGCGGGGCCACCCCGTGATGTAACCCCGCCCCCTCTGACGTCACGTGACTTCACTTTTTGTTTTCCGGTCCCTCTCCGCTGTGATTGAAGATGCATTTACATCGCGGGACACTTTTTTTTTTAATAAACGGTCAGGGTTGTGGGGAAGAGGCCCTCGTCCCCATCAACATGGGGACAAGGTGTTTTGGGGGGGACCACAAAGCACCCTCCCCATGTTGAGGGCATGTGGCCTGGTACAGTTCAGGAGGGCTCTCTCGTCCCCCCCCCTTTTCCTGCCGCCTGCCAGGTTGCGTGCTCGGATAAGGGTCTGGTATGGATTTTGGGGGACCCCCACAACATAAAAAAAAAAAATGAACACAGGGTTCCCCTTAAAATCCATTCCAGACCTCAAGGACCTGGTATGGATTTTGGGTGGGACCCCCACACCATTTTATTTTACATTTTGGCGTGGGGATGTTTTTTCAATGATTTTTATCTATATTGCCAAGATCCGACAATACATTACAGTCGTGAGCAGTTTTAGACATTTTTTCCTTTAGAAATGTAATTTTGCTGCGGTACTGTTATGAACATGGGAAAGATGCGCTACTTTACAGGCAGACTAGGGAGACCCCCAGGCACAATATTTAAAGGAATATTTAATTTTTATTGTTTCACTTTAAGCATTATTAAAATAACTGCTCCTGAAAAAAGGCAGCTTTTAAAACTTTTTTTTTGCATTGATACATGTCCTCAAACACGTTTTATGGCAATAACTTGCATATAAGCCTTTAAAATGAGCACTTTTGATTTTTCATGTTCGTGTCCCATAGACTTTAACGGTGTTCGCATCTTCGCACAAATTTTTTGCCTGTTCGCATATTCTGTTGCGAAGTGAACCAGGGGGTGTTCGGCTCATCCCTACTGTCAATATGTGTTTTCAGTTATTGATGCTGATCCGGAGGCATATATTGCTCTATAAAGTCCTGATGTCGATGTCCTGATTGTCAGGTGTCATTTATCTATAAATGAAGAGATTGTGTATTTTTGGGAGGCCGTGGTCAGGGCTGTCTTTAATATTGATTGGACCCTGGGCAAACATTTTCTTGGGCCCGCCTGAATCCACTTATCAACTATTTGTAGGCAGCGCAGACTCAAGGGACAGCTGATTTGGGCCCCACAATGACTGGGCCCGGGACAGCTGCCCCCTTTTCCCTGTGTTAAATATTGACCCTGGCCATGGTTTCCAACACAGTGCTTGTACTGCGGTGGGTTGGCAAGTGGTAAAAGTCCATAAAAAAACCATGTCCACTCAAGACTAACCTGTGACTATGCTGCTGCACAAGTTTACTGGAGAGCTGCGTTTTCACCCTGTAAAAGGAAGTAGAAAAATTACACATTTAGTGGTAGGATCGAAAGGTTTTAGCCATTCCCTATTCTGTCAGAATTTAAAAAAATTACACTTTGTTCTGATTTAATGATTTATTAAGAATGCGTTTTACATTTTTTAACGCTGAAGGTTTATATTGCTATCTGCAAAAGATGTGGTGTGTGGATGGATGTGCATGCTTTGTGCCTTCCATTCTTGGCCCATGATATACGTTACCGTGGATTACGTCTTGTTTACTCTCAAAGGTTTTATTCTGCTCCATGTCTCCTCTCGGGATGTTCGAGTGTAGAGCGATCTTACATCAGATCACATTGACGGCCCTCATAGAGCGTCAGATGAGGCAGATGGAGGATAATCCAGATCGTATTGTCTGAGAACAGGTTTGTTGCTAGGAAACCAGCATCTCTTCCAAACTTCCACGCAAGGCAAGCGCTGCATCTGACACAAAACTGCACGCTGATCCCTCTTTATCATATATATTACATACATGATATCTATATATATTTACAGTACTGTTCAGGTGTAAAAAAATGCTGTAAAGTAAGAATGCTTTCAAAAATACGTATTTTAATCGTTTATTTTTTTATCAATTTAGAAAATGCAAAGTGAGCGAACAGAAGGAAAATCTAACACAAATCAATATTTGGTGTGACTACCCTTTGGCTTCAAACCAGCATCAATTCTTACACTTGCACACTTTGTACACTTACACAAAGTCAGGGAAATTGTAGGACTAGAGTCAGGTGTGTGATTAACCAATAATACCAAGCAGGTGCTAATGATCATCAATTTTATATGTAGGTTGAAACACAATCATTAACTGAAACAGAAACAGCTGTGTAAGAGGCTTATAACTGGGTGAGGAACAGGCAAACTCTGCTACTAAGGTGTGGTTGTGGAAGACCGTTTCATGTCACAGGTCATACAGCATGAAATGACTGAGCACAGCAACAAGACTCGAGGTAGTTATACTGCATCAGCAAGGTCTCTCCCAGACAAAGATTTCACAGCAGACTGGGGTTTCAAGATGCGCTGTTCAAGCTCTTTTGAGGAAGCACAAAGAAACAGGCAACACTGAGGACTGTAGACGCAGTGGTCGGGCAAGGAAACTTATTGCAGTAGATGAAAAACACATCATGCTTACTTCCCTACAACATCGGCACAGAACTGGCAGAAACCAGTGGGACCCAGGTACACTCCCATCTACTGTCTGGAGAAGTCTGGTCACAAGTGGTCTTCATGGAGGAACTGCGGCCAAAAAGCCATACCTCTGATGTGGAGACAAGGCTAAGCGACTCAACTATGCACAAAAACATAGGAACTGGGGTGCAGAAAAATGTTAATTGAAAATGTTCCATTTTGTTAATTGATAAAAATGAACTATTAACACTTCAATTTCTGAAAGCATTGTTCATTTACAACAAGTTATACCCATAGAAATCAAAAGGGAACCATCACAAAGAAAAAGGAAAAGCGGAATGCATTGGCTCACAAGTTAGATATAATAACATTCAAAACTGAATTTGACCCTCATAACGGTAAACGAATGGGCCATGGGCACAATTATATGAGGTGTCCAAAGCATCAGAGAAAATGGGTGAAAAAAGTAGCTGTTGTTTATGGTGACCAAACAGTTTTCACCATTGTCAGGACAAGGTCCTCTGGCAACCAAGCAAAAGCAACCTGTAGGCAGGCGCAGTTTATTGTTTTCACTGCAGGTAGTGCTCTACTGCAGCAGAATTGCAGAGGGAGCGGAAGTCAAGGGGAACCTAGTTCTTCTATGGTTTCCTGGGTCACAGGGGGCAGATATCAGATTGGATGCTGGCACCCCTTGTGACTTTGGTGGTTTTCTTGGCTCAGGCAGAGTCTACTTAGGGGCTGGGCTCTGAGGAAGAAGCTCTGCGCTTTGAAACGCGTCAGCCGGCAGTGGCCCTCATCACATCCTCTACGACAGTTTGGAGGGCGGTTTGGGTTCTGTATGCTGCAGCCACCTATGGAAATGCGTTTTTACTGCAAACCTTTCTGCTACACTTGTGAGTAGTTTTTATACTTTCTTTTAAATAAAATCCATCCAAACGATAATACACTAGGCTAGTGCGCCCTTTTTTCTCGAGAGTCTACTTAAGACCCTGGCTCCCAGGCTTGACACACATTTCGCGGCTGGCTAGAGTAGGGACAGGTCTGTCAGGGACAGTAATTAACATCAGGGAAAGGTTCCAGAGGAGTAGGTAAAGTGCAAGGGACATGCCGTCCTTTCTGCATGCCTACCCACTTTGGTAAGAACCGGCTAGACCACATTCCCCTCCTTGAGACAGATGTACACACGAGACCTTCTGCTACTGATATCTGTTACATCCTGTGTGTGCTTTGGTTGGGTTGCCTTCCCATTGGGCTTGTGTATTGCGGAACTTTAATTACAATATATTTCTGTTACTCTGCAACTGGACTCTTAAATGGTCTCGGCAGTCACACAATGGTGCACCTACCCACAAACATATCCCACCAAATGAAAGGAGCTTAAGCATCTGCACTTACTTTTGGCCAACCACAGGATTACCACCTTTTGGTAACCCAATGGGATGAGCAGGTGTTGCGACAAGGTTACACCAATAGGGCCCATTCCTACCAGCCAGGTTTGCTGCAGTGCATTAAACACATGTATATTAACTTGTTGTGTTGTGCGTTATGATGCTTTGTTTAATCAAGGTTCCTTCATTCAAAGCTGATATTCTAGTGTTTGATTGATGCTTGAAAGCTAAGCCCCCTCTCACCCTGACAATTTGTCCCATCCCTCTGGGCTTTATTGTTGAGATCATAGGCGTGCGCACAGGGTGTGCCAGGTGTGCCCAGAAACACCCTAATCACCCTGTGCAGCACAGATTCCCTCTACTGCCCTGGCTCCCATCTTTCCCCCCGCAGCGCTGCCAGCTTCCCTCCTCTCCTATCGGCTGTTGCTGCTGGGATGTTTTAGGAGTGGGGAAGGGGCCAGTAAATATGTAATTTACAGGCCCCTTTCCTTTCTGAATGAACATCGTGAGTGATTGGTAGTGTGTGTTTGGGCTTTGGTGTGCACACCCTAATGCAATAGGCTGCACACACCTATGGTTGAGATCTCAGGGAGGGTTCCCATCTCTGCTGTGCCCATTTTTAGGGGTTCCAACCATCCATGCTGTTTTTTTTTTCATTTTTTTTATAATTGAGAATAAAACAGCAAGAGCTGGGAACACACAAAGGTTGGAACACCCAAAACTCCTGGGTGGAAAGGAACACAGTCGTGGAGAATGGCAGGGAGATCCCAATGCTGGTGTATCTAAGACCTCTAGGAATCCAGGAGCTGACTCAGCCCCCCAAGCTCCATCTATAACTAAACTATCACATTTAGGTGAACTACCCCTTTAAGATAAGCAATTAAAAGTAAGCGTTTATTCACCTAAGTCAGTTATACATTAGGCCTATAAAGCAAGTTATTAGTCAAGCTTGAAATAAAAAGAAATATTGCTTTACCACCCACGTGCACAAATACGTTCATAAAGCGTTTTCCATAGTGACCAGCAATTGCTAGTTAGGTTCGGCGACACCCACGCTGACAGTATGTTATTAATACAACTAATTATCTTACTTGTGACCATTGCAAGTGACATTGCCCTGTGACTTCTCCAGCTCCTAATATGCCCCGTGACGTCTCTGCAATAATTATTAACTATGGAAAATCACAGTATATAAAGTTTAGGGATAGAACGTTTGGATCAAAGGAAAAGTAATTGAAATTTGAAGTTACCGTACTTTATGTGAAGGAGCTGATAACATCTATCACAATGTTTGAGGATAGGAGGAGAAATATGTGTGAAGCCCTGTACACACGGGCGAGAATCCCGTCAGGAAAAAAACGTTGTTTTTCCTGAAGGGTATCCTGGCAAGCTTTTCTTGCCAAGCCCTGTGTACACACGCACATTCAAAAGAACCACCGTTCTTTTGAATGGCAAGAACACGGTGGCGTCATCGACAATGACGAGCCGGCGCTCGTCACATTTGATGTCGTCGCCGCCATCTTACTTCACCCTACATTACCCTTGTAAGCTACCGCGCATGCGTCAAAGTCTCATCGAGCATGCGCGGCCTTACCTGGGGACAGGTAAGCATACAAGCCTCGTACACACGAGCGGTTTTCTCGTCGGGAAACAGGTCGACGAGAATCCCGATGAGAAAATAGAGAGCAGGTTCTCTATTTTTCTCGTTGAGATTCCCAGCAGTTTTCCCGACGAGAAACCATACACACGAACGGTTTTCTCGGCAAAAGGCTGTCCCAGCAGTTTCCTTGCCGAGAAACCCGGCCTTGTGTACGAACAAGGCTTGAGTGACAAATTTTTGGCCAAGAGGCACAATCCTTCCAAATCGCTATCATTTCAGACTAAGAGGAACTCAGCAAATACTGCAACATAGACAATTCATAGATCTTATTGATTTCCATTTAGCCCTTTCACAACTTGAGACATTTTTGCAGGGTTTTTTTTTGTACATGTGTTTAAAAAAATCATTTTAGGCCTGAAGATTACCTAAATCCAGGGCTTTTTTTCAGGTGGAACTTGGTGGAACTCAGTTCCACCACCTCTGGCTCAGACCCTGTGGTGCCTGCTCACCACAATCGCTTGTAAACACAGAAGTCCGGTTTCTGTGTTTACAAGTGACAGCTCTGCAGTCTGTGTGTAACCCCCCTGAACTCTGCACTCTGTATGTAATGCAATCCTGGTATTTAATGCCCCTTTAATACCCTCCTACTGTTTGTGAAATCTGACCACACCCACTATTTGATGTGATTTGGAGGGTGTGTGGGGGCAGGGTTTTTTTTTGGGGGGGGGGGTCGTGGTTGAGTTCCAGCACCTATTTTTGAGAAAAAAGCCCTACCTAAATCCCTCAACACTTTGTATTTCTGAAAGCAAAGACCCTGGAGAATAAAATGGTAGTAGCTCAATTTTTTTTTGTCACATGATATTAGTACAATGGTTTATCGAGCAGACAATTCCAGTAAAAAATACACGTATGCCGCGTAGGGATGAGCTTCGTGTTCGAATCGAACATACGTTCGACTCGAACATCGGCTGTTCGATCGTTCGACGAAGATCGAACGATTTGGGCCGTTCGCGCCAAATTCGAGTGACGCGAACGGCCCACAATGCACTACGCCATCGCAGTGTCATCCAGGCGCTGTGATTGGCCAAGCATGCACTGTGACCCCGCATGCTTGGCCAATCACAGCGCCGGCAGCGAGGAGAGCAATGATTGGCCACAGGCAGGATGCCTGTGGCCAATTATTGCTGAGGGTGTTTAGTACACGCCCCACACTATAAAAGGCCGCCAGCACGGCGGCCTAGTGTAGTGTGTTCCGGAGCAGGGATAGAGCAGCATAGGCAGGGACAGTGACTTTTATTTCTTTCTTGCTTAACCTGGATTCCTTTAGTTTAGGGAAAGAGAAGGATAGGTAGGGAGAGTGTCAGTGTGTTTTGTGCTTGTGCTATAGTGTGCTTAAAAAAAACATTTTTTCTAGGGACAGAAAACTGTAGGTAGGGAGAGTGTCAGTTTCTTTCACTGTGTAAGTCCTTGTTTCTAGGGACCTGGAAGGACAGTGAGTGAATTCTCCTTGTGCTATATTGTGCTTAAAAAAAACATTTTTTGTAGGGACAGAAAACTGTAGGTAGGGAGAGTGTCAGTTTCTTTCACTGTGCAAGTCCTTGTTTCCAGGGACCTGGAAGGACAGTGAGTGAATTCTCCTTGTGCTATATTGTGCTTAAAAAAAACATTTTTTCTAGGGACAGAAAACTGTAGGTAGGGAGAGTGTCAGTTTCTTTCACTGTGCAAGTCCTTGTTTCTAGGGACCTGGAAGGACAGTGAGTGAATTCTCCTTGTGCTATATTGTGCTTAAAAAAAACATTTTTTCTAGGGACAGAAAACTGTAGGTAGGGAGAGTGTCAGTTTCTTTCACTGTGCAAGTCCTTGTTTCTAGGGACTGGGAAGGACAGTGAGTGAATTCTCCTTGTGCTATAGTGTGCTTAAAAAAAACATTTTTTCTAGGGACAGAAAACTGTAGGTAGGGAGAGTGTCAGTTTCTTTCACTGTGCAAGTCCTTGTTTCTAGGGACCTGGAAGGACAGTGAGTGAATTCTCCTTGTGCTATATTGTGCTTAAAAAAAACATTTTTTCTAGGGACAGAAAACTGTAGGTAGGGAGAGTGTCAGTTTCTTTCACTGTGCAAGTCCTTGTTTCTAGGGACCTGAAAGGACAGTGAGTGAATTCTCCTTGTGCTATATTGTGCTTAAAAAAACATTTTTTCTAGGGACAGAAAACTGTAGGTAGGGAGAGTGTCAGTTTCTTTCACTGTGCAAGTCCTTGTTTCTAGGGACCTGGAAGGACAGTGAGTGCATTCTCCTTGTGCTATATTGTGCTTAAAAAAAACATTTTTTCTAGGGACAGAAAACTGTAGGTAGGGAGAGTGTCAGTTTCTTTCACTGTGTAAGTCCTTGTTTCTAGGGACCTGGAAGGACAGTGAGTGAATTCTCCTTGTGCTATATTGTGCTTAAAAAAAACATTTTTTCTAGGGACAGAAAACTCTAGGTAGGGAGAGTGTCAGTTTCTTTCACTGTGCAAGTCCTTGTTTCCAGGGACCTGGAAGGACAGTGAGTGAATTCTCCTTGTGCTATATTGTGCTTAAAAAAAACATTTTTTCTAGGGACAGAAAACTGTAGGTAGGGAGAGTGTCAGTTTCTTTCACTGTGCAAGTCCTTGTTTCTAGGGACCTGGAAGGACAGTGAGTGAATTCTCCTTGTGCTATATTGTGCTTAAAAAACATTTTTTCTAGGGACAGAAAACTGTAGGTAGGGAGAGTGTCAGTTTCTTTCACTGTGCAAGTCCTTGTTTCAAGGGACAGAGAAGGACACCTGAAGGTAGCCCTTATTGCTTTTTTCCCATCTCCCTGCAGGCCATCTATTAGAATGTCTGGAAGGCAAACAAGGAGAGGCAGACAGTCAGGAGGCAATAAAAGAGGGCAAGCAGGCTCTGTGTCTGGGGGCAACAGTGCTGGTCGTGGACGCGGTGCATTGTCATCAGCACATGGCCATGGGACACGCTTGTCCTTCTTTTCCGCAGCTGGACATGTTGAGCCACATCATGCCGAAGACTTGGTAGAGTGGATGACCAAGCCCTCCTCCTCCTCCTCATCCTCTCTCACCCAGGCTCAGGGTACTGGCAAAGCAGCTGCCAAAGCGTCCTCTTCCCTGGTATCAATGTCAGACTCATCATCAGTCACTCCTTCCCTAGACCCACCATGTCCTCCTCCTGAGGAGTCCCCCGAACTGTTTGAGCACAGTGTTGGGTACATGCTCCAGGAGGATGCCCAGCGTTTTGAAGGGTCTGATGATGAAACCCAGCTACAGGAAGGCAGTAGGGTGAGAGCAGACAGAGGGGATGCTCAAGAAGGACACCAATCTGGCAGTCATGTTCCAGCAGCTGCAGCATACTGCCAGATTGGCTCCAGTGATGAGGAGGGAGGGGATGATGAGGTCACTGACTCCACGTGGGTGCCTAATAGGAGAGAGGAGGAGGAGGATGAGGAGGAGGCACATCTCCAACGAGACAGGATGCCCTTTGGTGGCCAGCGTAAGGGCAGTACACCGACGGAATCACACCGCAGAGCTCCGCCAGTGCAGGGCGCTGCCTCTGTCCGTCATTCAAAAAGTTCCTTGGTGTGGGCCTTTTTTGAGGCTAGTGCATCAGATCGCACAGCTGCTGTTTGCAACATATGTCTCAAGCGTATATCGCGTGGCCAAAACATCAGCCGCTTGGGTACCACATGCCTGACCAGACATATGTTGACCTGCCATGCAGCTCGTTGGCAAGCCTACCTCAAAGACCCACACCAAAGAACAAAGCGGACCTCTCCTTGCACCGCATCAGCTGGGATTTCCAACCCCACTATAACTTCAGTCCTCTCTGAAACATGCACTGAGAGGAATGAAGGTGTAGAATTAGGTGTGTCACAGCCAAGTACTTGCGGCCACTCTGCTAGCAGTACACCGACGTCCGATTCTAGCAGGCAAATTTCCCTGCCCCAGCTGCTGGACCGTCGAAAGAAGTTCACTCCCAGCCATCCACATGCCCAGCGGTTGAATGCTAGCTTGGCTAAATTGCTAGCGCTTCAACTGCTGCCTTTTCAGTTGGTAGACTCGGCCCCCTTCCGTGAGTTTGTGCAATGTGCGGTTCCTCAGTGGCAGGTTCCCAAACGCCACTTTTTCTCACGGAAGGCTATTCCGGCTCTCTACCGGCATGTGGAAGGCAATGTCTTGGCCTCGCTGGACAGGGCGGTCAGCGGTAAGGTGCATATTACCGCTGACTCATGGTCCAGCAGGCATGGACAGGGACGTTACCTTTCTTTCACGGCCCATTGGGTCACTCTTTTGGCAGCTGGGAAGGATGCAGGACAAGGTGCAGTAGTGTTGGAGGTTGTCCCACCGCCACGCCTCCAAAATGCTACTACTGGTTGTGACACACCTCTCTCCTCCACCCCCTCCTCTTCTTCTTCCTCCATGGCCTCTTCCTGTGGTTTGTCCTATGAACCAGCGGTGCTCCGTAGCCGTTCACGGGGCTACGCAAGTACGCAGGCAAAAAGATTCCATGCCGTGCTTGCGCTGGTGTGTTTGGGGGACAGAAGCCACACTGGGGCAGAGGTCCTGTCTGCTCTGCAGGGCCAGGCCGAGAGGTGGTTGACGCCACGCCAGCTTAAGCCAGGAATGGTGGTTTGCGACAATGGCACCAACCTCCTCTCCGCCCTCCGACAGGGACAACTGACCCATGTGCCCTGTGTGGCTCACGTCCTTAACCTGGTGGTGCAGCGGTTCTTGGGCAGGTACCCGGGCTTACAGGATGTCCTGAGGCAGGCCAGGAAAGTCTGTGTGCATTTCCGCAGATCTTATAATGCCAGTGCTCGCCTGGCTGAGCTGCAAAAGGAGTTGAACCTGCCCAAGAACCGCCTTATATGTGACATGCCCACCAGGTGGAACTCAACGTTGGCCATGCTGCAGCGGCTGCACACGCAGCAGAGGGCCATCAATGAGTACCTGTGCGACTACGGCACCAGGACAGGGTCAGGGGAGCTTGGTTTTTTTTCTCCACGCCAGTGGGGCATGATCAGGGATGCATGCACTGTCCTGGCACCATTTGAGGAGGCCACGAGGATGGTGAGCAGTGACAGTGCATGCATCAGTGACACTGTACCTCTTGTCCACCTGTTGGAGCACACGCTGCGTGGAATAATGGACAGGGCACTTGAGGCAGAACAGAGGCAGGAAGAGGAGGACTTCCTTGCCTCTCAAGGCCCCCTTTACCCAGACAGTGTTCCTTCTGTCCCACCCATCGCACAGGAAGAGGAAGAGGAGGAGGAGGAGGAGGAGGAGGAGGATTGTGTCAGCATGGAGGTGGAGGCTGGCACTCAGCATCATCAGCAGCAGTCTTTTAGGGATGATTTACAGTCCCAAGAAACCAGTGGACTTGTACGTGGCTGGGAGGAGGTGACTGCGGATCATGTCGTCCTTAGTGACCCAGAGGACTCCGGAGCGAATGCCTCAGCAAACCTACGCTGCATGGCCTCCCTGATCCTGCAAAGTCTGCGGAAGGATCCTCGTATTCTTTGGATCAAGGAGAGGGACCATTACTGGCTGGCCACTCTCCTTGATCCACGGTACAAGGGTAAGGTTGCGGACCTTATGTTACCGTCGCAGAGGGAGCAGAGGATGAGACAACTCCGGGAGGCCTTGCAGAAAGGTCTGTGCAACGCGTTCCCAGAGACTGGGAGGTTACAAACTCCTGGTCCAGGACAACGAGTTGCTGAGGCTTCGGCCAGTCAAAGAAGGAGCGGTGGGGAAGGTGGCCGTCTGACCGATGCGTTCAGACAATTCTTTAGTCCGCAGCCCCAAAGTATGATTGGTTCCAGCAACCATCGCCAGCGTCTGATAAACATGGTGCAGGAATATCTAGGGGCAAGGTCAGACTTGGACACCTTCCCCACCGAAAATCCTCTGGCTTACTGGGTCTTGAGGATGGATCACTGGCCAGAGCTTGCACAGTATGCAATTGAGCTACTGGCCTGTCCTGCATCCAGCGTTCTTTCGGAACGCACATTCAGTGCTGCTGGAGGATTTGTCACGGATCACAGGGTGCGCCTGTCCACCGACTCGGTTGATCGACTGACTTTCATCAAGATGAACCAGTCTTGGATCACCACCAGCTACCACACACCTGATGCTGATATAACAGACTAATTGATTTTAACATGTCACATCCCTTCAAGACTGATGCTGATGCTGAGTGTCTGTGCTGTTATGTTGACTGGCTATCCTCCTCCTCCGAGTCCTCAATGATACGATTGATGATGATAGCTTGGAAGATCATTTTTGTTTATGGGTGCCGCCACCAGTGGCTAAGGCCCAATTTTTCAGCCCCTGTTTTACAGGGGCGTGTAATTACAATTTTTTTAGCAATAATTTGCCATAGGGCTCATTGCTGTGCTCCAAGTACAGTATCTGTGAGGGCTTGGAGTGTTGTGGCACCAGTGCCTAAGGCCCAATTTTTCAGCCCCTGTTTAACAGGGGCGTGTCATTACAATTTTTGAAGCAATACTTTGCAACAGGGCTCATTGCTGTGCTCCAAGTACAGTATCTGTGAGGGGTTGTAGTGTTGTGCCACCAGTGCCTAAGGCCCAATTTTTCAGCCCCTGTTCAACAGGGGCATGTAATTACAATTCTTGATCTAATAATTCACAGCAGGGCCCATTCCTGCACCCACCAAGAGTAACTCTGAGGGCTTACAGTGTTGTGTCAACACCACCACCACCACCAAAGGCCCAATTTTTCAGCCCCTGTTCAACAGGGGCATGCAATTACAATTATTGATCTAATAATTCACAGCAGGGCCCATTGCTGCACCCACCAAGAGTAACTGTCAGGGCTTACAGTGTTGTGGCACCAGCACCACCATCAAAGGCCCAATTTTTACTACCACTGTTCAACAATTATATGTAATTACAATTCCTGATATAATAGTTGACAGCAGGGCGTTCCAGCACCAACCAAGAGTAACTGTGAGTGCTTACAGTGTTGTGCCAACACCAACTAAGGGGCCTATTTCTGCAGATTATATACGGCAGGTCCCTACTTTCAAACATCCAACTTACAAACGACTCCTACTTGCAAACGCAAGAAGACAACAGGAAGTGAGAGGAAATCTACCCCTAGGAAGGAAAATTCTCTCCTGTAAGAATAAATATGGGAGAAAGGTGTCTCCTCTGTACTGATGCTTTATCAGCAATCCTTGTTTCAAGAAAAACACCACATTTCAAAAACAGTTGTCATTGGGACGGAAAGTGAGGTGAAATGTTCTGAACAGGGGCACAGACAGCAAAACAAATGTTACAGGGGTGATAACCCTTACCTATGTTTTCCAAAAAGTTTAAAAATAGATTTTTGGGCTGGAGCTACACTTAAACAATGTACCTGTTCAAAATTACAAACACATTCTACATAAGAACAAACATACAGTCCCTGTCTTGTATGCACCGCCTGTATACGGCTGTTCAGAGTATATAGGGCCTTTTTTATTTTATGTGCGGGGTTCCCCTTAATATCCATACAAGACCCAAAGGGGCTGGTAATGGGCTGGGGTAGGGGGGGGTCATGGGGTAGCTATGCCATTTTTCTTAAAGATTTTCATCCATATTACCGGGACCAGACATTACATTAAAGCCGCAAGCAGTTTTAAATGGCTTTTTTTTCCTTTAGAAGTGTCATTTTGTGCAGGGACAGTTCTAAACACGGGAAACACGTGGCACTTCACAGGCATACTTTAGACACCCCCCAGGTACGATATTTAAAGGAATATTTGATTTTTTTTTTTCACTTTATGCATCATTAAAATGACTGCTCCCGAAAAACGACCGTTTTTAAAACTTCTTTTTGCATTGATACATGTCCCCTGGTGCAGAACCCGGGTTCCCAAACCCTTTTTAGGACAATAACATGCATAATAGTTGTTATAATTAGCACTTTAGAATTCGAACGTTCGCATCCATTGTATTTAATAGGGTTCTAATGTTCGTACGAACTTTCGGTCCGTTCGCGGGTTCTGGTGCGAACCGAACCCGGGGGTGTTCGGCTCATCACTAATGCCGCGTACACACGGTCGGAAATTCCGGCAAGAAAAGTCAGATGTGAGCTTTTGGTCGGAAATTCCGACCGTGTGAATGCTCCATCGGACTTTTGCTGTCGTGAACAACATCCCTTGTAATAGCATGGGCCATGACAGGTACCCTTTATGGAGAGATTTGGGGTCTATTAGACCTCAACTGACTCCTGTGGGCTCCAATGACAGATTGGTCCAATCGGCTGCTTTCCTGGCCGGTAACGGGCAATTTCTTCCTCCCTCTGTAGAGCTGCCGTTGCCGCTGGTCGCATCGCTCCTGGCTGGGCTCCGCGATCAGATGGCAGAGCTCAGGAAAGGCAGCAGCAATGGGAGGGGGGACCCCCTTCTGCCACCTGCAGAAGTGATCGAGTGGCTATTCAGTCTGCTCTAGTCTTGTCACTCTGCATGGTTAGGAAAGCACAGGTCTAGAATATGATCTAGGAGATGTGGGACTCTGAAATATATATATATACTCTGATTGGATTCGTTGTCATCTGTGCAAGTATTGAACTTTGTTCTGTATTGGAAGTCAATAAAGTGCATTCTCTGGAGAACTTGGGTGTGATGCTGCGGGAATAACATAACTTATATCATCATACTAATACTTAAACATCAACTATCACCTGGAAACCACTATGCTACTTCACTACACTTGCCAACCGCCACACGACGATATACGTAGACAGAATGGCACAGCTGCGCATATGGGCGTACAGATACGTCCCCTTTAAGATGAGAGCCGTGGGTCACGCACGCGCCAGTGGAGGTGCGCTCGCGACCCTGACGGGAGC
This sequence comes from Rana muscosa, assembly GCA_029206835.1. Classification (NCBI taxonomy): domain Eukaryota; kingdom Metazoa; phylum Chordata; class Amphibia; order Anura; family Ranidae; genus Rana; species Rana muscosa. Next base: position 153,748,558 of record CM055127.1, on the reverse strand, counting down.
TCCGTGACCGTGCCCGCGGACCTGATCGTCGCCGATGTCCCGCGATCGGGTTACAGAGCTGAAGAACGGGGAAAGGTAAGTGTAAACAAACATCTCCCCGTTTTTCCTAGTGGCACTGTCAGTGATCGTCTGTTCCCTGTCATCGGGAACAGCGATCAGTGACGTGTCACGCCAAGCCACGCCCCCTAACAGTAAGAATCACTCCCTAGGTTACATTTAACCCCCTTCAGCGCCCCTAGTGGTTAACCCCTTCACTGCCAGTGTAATTTTCACAGTAATCAGTGCATTTTTATAGCACTGATCGCTGTAAAAATTACAATGGTCCCAAAATGGTGTCAAAAGTGTCCGATGTGTCCGCCATAATGTCGCAGTCACAATAAAAATCGCTGATCGCTGCCATTACTAGTAAAACAAAAAATTATTAATAAAAATGCCATAAAACTATCCCCTATTTTGTAGACGCTATAACTTTTGCGCAATCCAATCAAAAAACGCTCATTGCAATTTTTTTTACCAAAAATATGTAGAAGAATATGTATCGGCCTAAACTGAGGAAAAAATAATTTTTTTATATATTTTTTGGGGATATTTATTATAGCAAAAAGTAAAAATTATTGAATTTTTTTCAAAATTTTTCAAAATTGTCGCTCTATTTTTGTTTATAGCACAAAAAATAAAAACCGCAGAGGCGATTAAACACCACCAAAGGAAAGCTCTATTTGTGGGAAAAAAAGGATGTCAATTTTGTTTGGGAGCCACGTCGCACGACCGCGCAATCGTCAGTTAAAGCGACGCAGTGCCGAATCGCAAAAAGTGCTCTGGTCAGGAATGGGGTAAATCCTTCCGGGGCTGAAGTGGTTAAACAGGGAATCGCTGGCTGAAAATGTTCATGCTGGGATGATGCCTGCAGGAAGGCTGGATGACTATAGTTTAACCCAAGTCTTGAAGATGACCACTGTGGTTTCCCTGCAGCTGATCTTTCCCTTACTACTGACTTTCTATGCTTTGTTCTTCACTGTCTCTGTGCAGAGTTGGCTATCTTGGTAGAAGAGAAGGGCTTTGCGTTCTCATTTCAGTCAATTCATTCAGTGCAGTTGAGACTGCAGAGACAGAGATTTCTCTTTCTCTGTCCCAAAGGCGAAACATCAGATGTCTGTTTAGACCCCTGATATCTCATCAAAAAACCCCAATGTGGCTCTTAAAAAAATAGTAAAAAATTATATTGTATGTAGCGACCTCACCTCTCACTCCCTCCTTCGCTGTCAATGTCAATGGCTCTCGTCTAGGGGGACCAGGAAGGAGAGTGTGACGTACCACCAGCTTGTATCCTCTTGTGTGTAGAGGTGTGAGCTATACCCAATTACCTTTGGGTCTGTGCCCCTGTCCAGAGCCAAAACTTCCCTTGAGAATGACCTTTAACTCCCAGAAAGCCAAGTTCCACACCATTGAAAGTCCAACACTTATTTATTCTTCAGAGCAATAAATAGTCCTTTTAGAGCAGACTGGTTAGACAAAGAACAGACAAGGTGAAGAGGAAGGTCCAGGCACAAACATGAACTTGTTACTCTCCTGTTTCGGTGTGCGCAAACAGGCTTGGCGCACGGTCGCTGCCACCGATCGTGAGGGTGGTCGCTGCCACCGACCGGGTGAATTGGACTTGAGGTCTCTGCGACCGACCTGGGTTTCAGCTGGGTCGCTGCCACCGACCATGCGAACTTGGACTACCTTCTTGAGTAGGGATGAGCTTCGTGTTCGAGTCGAACATACGTTCGACTCGAACATCGGCTGTTCGATCGTTCGACGAAGATCGAACGATTTGGGCCGTTCGCGCCAAATTCGAGTGACGCGAACGGCCCACAATGCACTACGTCATCGCAGTGTCATCCAGGCGCTGTGATTGGCCAAGCATGCACTGTGACCCCGCATGCTTGGCCAATCACAGCGCCGGCAGCGAGGAGAGCAATGATTGGCCACAGGCAGGATGCCTGTGGCCAATTATTGCTGAGGGTGTTTAGTACACGCCCCACACTATAAAAGGCCGCCAGCACGGCGGCCTAATGTAGTGTGTTCCGGAGCAGGGAAAGAGAAGCATAGGCAGGGACAGTGACATTTATTGCTTTCTTGCTTAACCTGGATTCCTTTAGTTTAGGGAAAGAGAAGGATAGGTAGGGAGAGTGTCAGTGTGTTTTACTGTGCGAATCCTTGTTTCTAGGGACAAAGAAGGAAAGTGAGGGGAATTCTCCTTGTGCTATAGTGTGCTTTAAAAAAACATTTTTTCTAGGGACAGAAAACTCTAGGTAGGGAGAGTGTCAGTTTCTTTCACTGTGCGAATCCTTGTTTCTAGGGACAGGGAAGGACAGTGAGTGAATTCTCCTTGTGCTATAGTGTGCTTTAAAAAAACATTTTTTCTAGGGACAGAAAACTCTAGGTAGGGAGAGTGTCAGTTTCTTTCACTGTGCGAATCCTTGTTTCTAGGGACAAAGAAGGAAAGTGAGGGGAATTCTCCTTGTGCTATAGTGTGCTTTAAAAAAACATTTTTTCTAGGGACAGAAAACTCTAGGTAGGGAGAGTGTCAGTTTCTTTCACTGTGCGAATCCTTGTTTCTAGGGACAGGGAAGGACAGTGAGTGAATTCTCCTTGTGCTATAGTGTGCTTTAAAAAAACATTTTTTCTAGGGACAGAAAACTCTAGGTAGGGAGAGTGTCAGTTTCTTTCACTGTGCGAATCCTTGTTTCTAGGGACAAAGAAGGAAAGTGAGGGGAATTCTCCTTGTGCTATAGTGTGCTTTAAAAAAACATTTTTTCTAGGGACAGAAAACTCTAGATAGGGAGAGTGTCAGTTTCTTTCACTGTGCGATTCCTTGTTTCTAGGGACAGGGAAGGACAGTGAGTGAATTCTCCTTGTGCTATAGTGTGCTTTAAAAAAACATTTTTTCTAGGGACAGAAAACTCTAGGTAGGGAGAGTGTCAGGCCTCGTACACACGACCGATTTTCTCGGCAAGAACCAGCAAGAAACTTGCTGGCAGAGAGGTCTTGCCGAGTAAATCGGTCGTGTGTACGCTGCTAGCGTGTTTCTCGTCGAGAAAACCGACAAGAAACCTCGACGAGAAAATAGAGAACCTGCTCTCTATTTTCTCGTCGAGATTCTCCTCGGCGTGTTTCTCGACGAGAAAAGTGAGTGTGTGTACACTTACCTGTCCGCCCGGAAGCCCGCGCATGTTCGAAATGAATTTGACGCATGCGCGGTAGCTTCCTAGGCATACGTAGGGTATACCAAGATGGCGGCGACGGCATCGAATGTGACGAGCGCATGCTCGACGTAGTCGATGACGTCACCGCGTACACTCCTTTCAAAGAACCGCGGGTTCTTTGAAACGAGCGTGTGTACACTCGGCCGGGACAAGTTTCTTGTCCAAGAATCTCGTCGAAAAAAACGACATGTTTTTCTCAACGAGAATCTCGGCCGTGTGTACGAGGCCTCAGTTTCTTTCACTGTGCGAATCCTTGTTTCTAGGGACAAAGAAGGAAAGTGAGGGGAATTCTCCTTGTGCTATAGTGTGCTTTAAAAAAACATTTTTTCTAGGGACAGAAAACTCTAGGTAGGGAGAGTGTCAGTTTCTTTCACTGTGCGAATCCTTGTTTCTAGGGACAGGGAAGGACAGTGAGTGAATTCTCCTTGTGCTATAGTGTGCTTTAAAAAAACATTTTTTCTAGGGACAGAAAACTCTAGGTAGGGAGAGTGTCAGTTTCTTTCACTGTGCGAATCCTTGTTTCTAGGGACAAAGAAGGAAAGTGAGGGGAATTCTCCTTGTGCTATAGTGTGCTTTAAAAAAACATTTTTTCTAGGGACAGAAAACTCTAGGTAGGGAGAGTGTCAGTGTCTTTTACTGTGCGAATCCTTGTTTCTAGGGACAAAGAAGGAAAGTGAGGGGAATTCTCCTTGTGCTATAGTGTGCTTTAAAAAAACATTTTTTCTAGGGACAGAAAACTCTAGGTAGGGAGAGTGTCAGTTTCTTTCACTGTGCGAATCCTTGTTTCTAGGGACAGGGAAGGACAGTGAGTGAATTCTCCTTGTGCTATAGTGTGCTTTAAAAAAACATTTTTTCTAGGGACAGAAAACTCTAGGTAGGGAGAGTGTCAGTTTCTTTCACTGTGCGAATCCTTGTTTCTAGGGACAAAGAAGGAAAGTGAGGGGAATTCTCCTTGTGCTATAGTGTGCTTTAAAAAAACATTTTTTCTAGGGACAGAAAACTCTAGGTAGTGTGAGGGGGTTAGCTCGGCAGCGGGTGTGTGTGACCCCCGGGATGGGCTCCCCACACAAAACAGGCCCAGCAAACGGAGGTTGTGGTTTTCAAAATCAAAAAGGTGCGGTTTATTTTCTATTTACAGTGACAAAACACAGCAAAGCAAAAGAAACATAACCAAAATAAATCCTGGTCAAGTTGACCTCTGACTAAACATACAGGTTTCCTAACTAACAACTGGGATCAGCCTAGTGCTGTCCTAGTCCCTAAGTCCCTGGTTTAGTAAAAGTCCAAACAAATAGCCACACAGGCTTTGCCTCACCGCACAGGGGTTCACTCTCCCTAGACAGTCCACACAGGTCTGGTTCCAGGCATGAGCTAACATCTAATGAAGCTGGGAGTTCTTATAGAGGCCTAAATGAGCTGACAAGGTTCAGCTGGTCTCCTCATCTCTGTCTGCACGACGCCCCACACTCTCCCTAGAGGTATGAGTCATCCATGAGCCCACTAGCCTTAGCTGGGCCTATACAACTCTCCACCTAGTTGTATAAGTCAGCGTAAAGCCTGAATCTGGGCGAAATATATCTACCCCCCTGGATGCAACCAGGTGACTTTACCTTCCTGCTGTCACATACCCCCCCCTCTTGTTTTAACCTCGGGGTTGGAACACCAGCAATCAGGCATTCATGTACTCGAGACAAAGCATCCACATTCCCCATTTGAACGCCAGGGCGATGCTTTACTGTGAAGTTGAATTCCTGGAGGGCCAGGAACCACCTATTCACTCTTCTATTTGTTTCCTTGTTTTGAGCCATCCACTTTAACGGAGCGTGATCCGTAACCATGTCAAAGTGCCTACCTAGCAGGTAGTACCGAAGGGAATCTAGAGCCCACTTCACCGCTAAACACTCCTTTTCAACGGTGGCGTAATTTACCTCATGGGACTTCAATTTCCTGCTGAGGTAAATGACTGGGTGCTCTTCCCCGTTCCAGACCTGGGACAATACTGCTCCTAACCCCACATCTGACGCATCACTTTGTACGACAAAGTCTTTAGAGAAGTCGGGTGAGTACAACACTGGCTGGCTACATAAGGCTTGTTTCAAGAATTGGAATGCTGCCTCAGCCTCGGGGGTCCATTTAATCATGACCGACCCTTTCCCCTTCGTCAGGTTGGTTAGGGGCACAGCCTTAGAAGCAAAGTGGGGAATGAATCGCCGATAATACCCAGCGATTCCCAGAAAGGCTCGTACCTGCTTCTTGCTGTTGGGACGTGGCCAACTCTGGATGGCCTCGACTTTGTTGAGTTGGGGTTTTATTACTCCCCTCCCAATGGTGTACCCAAGATATTTGGCCTCCTCCTGCCCAATGGTACACTTCTTGGGGTTAGCCGTAAACCCCGCTTCCCGAACAGAGTCCAGGACAGCTTGCACTTTTGGCAGATGTGAGGCCCAATCTGTGCTATGGACAATTACGTCATCCAGGTAAGCCGCAGCATACTTCCGGTGGGGCCTCAGCATCTGGTCCATTTTCCGCTGGAATGTGGCCGGCGCATTCTGTAACCCGAACGGCATTCTTTTATATTGGAACGCCCCGTCTGGGGTTACAAATGCGGTTTTCTCTTTGGCCGACTTGGCCAGGGGGATTTGCCAATACCCTTTTGTGAGGTCAAGAGTCGTCATGTATCGGGCTGTTCCCAGCCGGTCGATCAACTCATCTATACGTGGCATGGGGTAGGTGTCAAATTTTGTAACTTTGTTCAACTGACGAAAATCGTTACAAAATCGCCAGCTCCCATCCGGTTTAGGCACCAACACGATGGGACTAGACCAATCACTTTGGGACTCCTCTATCACCCCTAAGTTCAGCATTTTCTGTACTTCCTCCCGTATTGCCTCCCGTCGAGCCTCTGGGATCCGATAGGGTTTTAACTTCACCCTTTCACCGGGCGGGGTAATGATGTCATGCTCTACCCCAGATGTTTGTCCCGGCAGCTCAGAGAATACCTCCTTGTTGCGAAGCACAAACTCCTTAACCTCCTGTTGTTGGGGTTGTGACAAGGTGGCTGCTATTCCAACCTCAGGAATCACGCAACCAGTTTGAGCTGGTGACCAAGTGTCTGCGACTAGGGACTCTCTATCCCTCCAGGCTTTCAACAGATTAACGTGATAGATCTGTTCGGGCTTTCGCCTTCCTGGTTGTCTGACCTTGTAATTCACTTCGCTCACTTTTTCCATTATCTCGTAGGGGCCTTGCCATTTGGCAAGGAATTTACTTTCAACCGTAGGGACAAGTACCAATATCCTATCCCCCGGGGAAAAGGTACGGGTCTTGGCTCCACGGTTGTACACTCTCTGCTGTGCCAACTGCGCTTGGGCCAAATGTTCCTTCACGATGGGCATTACCTGTGCAATTCGATCTTGCATCAGGGCGACATGCTCAATCACACTCCTGTGGGGAGAACTCTCACTTTCCCAAGTTTCCTTGGCAATATCCAACAGCCCTCTTGGGTGTCTCCCATACAGTAACTCAAAGGGGGAGAATCCCGTAGAGGATTGGGGCACCTCCCTAATAGCAAACATCAAATAAGGAAGTAAACAGTCCCAATCCTTTCCATCTCTATCCACCACTTTCTTCAACATTTGTTTTAGGGTTTTGTTGAATCTTTCAACCAGCCCATCGGTTTGGGGGTGATACACAGACGTACGCAATTGCGTCACTTTGAACAATTTACACAGCTCTTTCATAACCCGGGACATAAAGGGTGTACCTTGGTCCGTAAGCAGTTCTTTACAAATACCCACCCGGCTAAAAACAAGAGATAGCTCTTTGGCTATGGTTTTGGCCGAGGTATTTCGGAGAGGGATCGCTTCTGGATAACGGGTGGCATAGTCCATTATAACTAATATGTACTGGTGCCCCCTAGCGGACTTGATTATAGGACCTACCAAATCCATGGCGATCCTCTCAAACGGGACCTCAATGATGGGTAGAGGGACCAGCGGGCTACGGAAATGTGGCATCGGGGCCAACCTCTGACACACAGGGCAGGAGGAACAATAATTTTCTACGTCCTTCATCACCCCCGGCCAATAGAATCTCTGTAATACCCTCTCTCGGGTTTTCTCTGTCCCCAGATGACCTCCAAGAATGTGCCCATGGGCCAACTCCAACACCAACTTCCTGTAAGGTTTGGGCACCACCAGCTGCTCAACGGTTTCTTCTGCCCTTTTTGCCACCCGATACAGTAGGTCCTTCTCTACGCTGAAGTATGGGTAAGTGCAGGTATTATCTGGGTTCACTAACTCGCCATCTATTTTCACTACGTTTTCCCGTGCCTTTATTAGGGCGGGGTCTTTCAACTGTTCTGTGGCAAAGTTTTCCCTGTGAACCTCAAGATCAGAAAACTCCACAGACGGTAGGTTTTCGTCTGAGGAGGTGGGCTCCTCTCCAGTTTCTTGAGTCTCCCCTGCCAATACTGATAAGGGAAATTCCGGAGAGTCCTCACCACTCTCAGGGGAGTTCTGGCTATCACATTCCTGGTACATAGGGGCACCAGTGAGGGGCTCAGGATCATCCCACAGTTCCCAGAACTTCGGAAAATCCCTTCCCACAATGGCGTCATGCGGTAACTGAGATACTAAGCCCACTGGATGAGAGAGGGTACCTTTGGGGGTCTCGAAACACACTGTAGTCACTGGATACTCTCGGGTGTCCCCATGCACACAAATAACAGCTACCTTGCTATTCCCAGAGACCTCTGTTTTAACTAACTCAGCCTTTATCAGGGTCACAAGGCTACCTGAATCCAGCAATACCACAACATTTCTACCATTAACACACATTTTGCATAAATGTTTCTCAGTTCCTCGAATGGCAGTGCATGCGACTGTCGCACACAGCGACTGAGGTCTGCCCGTCAGAAAGTCACACTGCATGGGTTCCTCCACAACCGGGCAATTGGCTGCAATATGTCCCGCTTGCCGGCAGCGGTAGCAAACGATCCTTCTTGCCGCCTCTTGAGCCGCTGATTTCCCAGGCTGTTCTCGCCAAACTTGGGGTAGAGCTCCCACCCTCTCACTCTCTCCACCCTCACCCCTTGGAATCCTCTTATCCGCCCCTGGGGATGGTCTGGTCTTAGGGTGGAAAGTCCGAGTGTCTCTGGAAGAGGCCGTCAGGTTCTCTGTAGCCAAGTATTTCTCCACACGATCCACAAGACCATCGGCCGTCTCTGGGTCTCCATGGCTTACCCACTTTTGGATGGCAGTAGGAAGAGCTCTCAAAAACCGATCCATTACAACACGTTCCACAATCTTTGGTGCGGACAAAGTCTCTGGCTGTAGCCACTTTCTGCTCAGGTGAATGAGATCATACATTTGAGACCTGGGGGGTTTTCCAAGCTGGAAAGTCCAGTTATGCACACGCTGAGCCCGGACAGCCTGGGTGACACCCAGCCTTGCCAATATTTCAGCTTTTAGCATCACATAGTCTTTTGCTTGGTTAGGCTCTAGGTCATAGTAAGCTTTCTGCGATTCACCAGTTAACAGAGGAGCCACCAGTCCAGCCCACTGCTCCTCAGGCCACTTTTCTCTTTCAGCGGTCCTTTCAAATGTGGTCAAAAATACCTCTGGATCATCCTCTCCAGTCATTTTTGTCAATAAACGACTCACCCCAAAGGACGCGGTATTAGTGGGTCGGCTTTCCTCACTGGTCTGCGGACGTTGCTGCATTACTGCTTCCATCTGTTGTTGTAGTCTCTGCTCTTGCTTCTGCAACAGGTCTATGAAGCGGGCCTCAGATTGCTGCTGGGCTCGTTGCTGAGCCTCCAGACTCTGTTGCAAAGTTGCGTTTGTCTGCTGCTGGGCTGCAAGGCTCTGTTGTTGAGCTGCAAGGCTCTTTTGCAAACCTGCATTTGTCTGCTGTTGATTGGCATTTGCTAGAGCCAGCTGCTTCAGTATCTCCTCCATGCTGGCTTAAAAAAAACTGCCCGCATTCTCCACCAACTGTGAGGGGGTTAGCTCGGCAGCGGGTGTGTGTGACCCCCGGGATGGGCTCCCCACACAAAACAGGCCCAGCAAACGGAGGTTGTGGTTTTCAAAATCAAAAAGGTGCGGTTTATTTTCTATTTACAGTGACAAAACACAGCAAAGCAAAAGAAACATAACCAAAATAAATCCTGGTCAAGTTGACCTCTGACTAAACATACAGGTTTCCTAACTAACAACTGGGATCAGCCTAGTGCTGTCCTAGTCCCTAAGTCCCTGGTTTAGTAAAAGTCCAAACAAATAGCCACACAGGCTTTGCCTCACCGCACAGGGGTTCACTCTCCCTAGACAGTCCACACAGGTCTGGTTCCAGGCATGAGCTAACATCTAATGAAGCTGGGAGTTCTTATAGAGGCCTAAATGAGCTGACAAGGTTCAGCTGGTCTCCTCATCTCTGTCTGCACGACGCCCCACACTCTCCCTAGAGGTATGAGTCATCCATGAGCCCACTAGCCTTAGCTGGGCCTATACAACTCTCCACCTAGTTGTATAAGTCAGCGTAAAGCCTGAATCTGGGCGAAATATATCTACCCCCCTGGATGCAACCAGGTGACTTCACCTTCCTGCTGTCACAGTAGGGAGAGTGTCAGTTTCTTTCACTGTGCGAATCCTTGTTTCTAGGGACAGGGAAGGACAGTGAGTGAATTCTCCTTGTGCTATAGTGTGCTTTAAAAAAACATTTTTTCTAGGGACAGAAAACTCTAGGTAGGGAGAGTGTCAGTTTCTTTCACTGTGCGAATCCTTGTTTCTAGGGACAAAGAAGGAAAGTGAGTGGAATTCTCCTTGTGCTATAGTGTGCTTTAAAAAAACATTTTTTCTAGGGACAGAAAACTCTAGGTAGGGAGAGTGCCAGTTTCTTTCACTGTGCGATTCCTTGTTTCTAGGGACAGGGAAGGACAGTGAGTGAATTCTCCTTGTGCTATAGTGTGCTTTAAAAAAACATTTTTTCTAGGGACAGAAAACTCTAGGTAGGGAGAGTGTCAGTTTCTTTCACTGTGCGAATCCTTGTTTCTAGGGACAAAGAAGGAAAGTGAGGGGAATTCTCCTTGTGCTATAGTGTGCTTTAAAAAAACATTTTTTCTAGGGACAGAAAACTCTAGGTAGGGAGAGTGTCAGTGTCTTTTACTGTGCGAATCCTTGTTTCTAGGGACAAAGAAGGAAAGTGAGGGGAATTCTCCTTGTGCTATAGTGTGCTTTAAAAAAACATTTTTTCTAGGGACAGAAAACTCTAGGTAGGGAGAGTGTCAGTTTCTTTCACTGTGCGAATCCTTGTTTCTAGGGACAGGGAAGGACAGTGAGCGAATTCTCCTTGTGCTATAGTGTGCTTTAAAAAAACATTTTTTCTAGGGACAGAAAACTCTAGGTAGGGAGAGTGTCAGTTTCTTTTACTGTGCGAATCCTTGTTTCTAGGGACAAAGAAGGAAAGTGAGGGGAATTCTCCTTGTGCTATAGTGTGCTTTAAAAAAACATTTTTTCTAGGGACAGAAAACTCTAGGTAGGGAGAGTGTCAGTGTCTTTTACTGTGCGAATCCTTGTTTCTAGGGACAAAGAAGGAAAGTGAGGGGAATTCTCCTTGTGCTATAGTGTGCTTTAAAAAAAAAATTTTTTCTAGGGACAGAAAACTCTAGGTAGGGAGAGTGTCAGTTTCTTTCACTGTGCGAATCCTTGTTTCTAGGGACAGGGAAGGACAGTGAGGGAAATTCTCCTTGTGCTATAGTGTGCTAAAGCATTCCTCATCAACCATCTTTGAAATCCTTGTTTTTTTGACAGTCAGGGAAATTGTCGTTGTGCTATTCTGTGCAAAAGCAATCATCCTCAACCATATTTAGAAATCCTTAAGTAAAGGGACAGAGAAGGACACCTGAAGGTAGCCCTTATTGCTTTTTTCCCATCTCCCTGCAGGCCATCTATTAGAATGTCTGGAAGGCAAACAAGGAGAGGCAGACAGTCAGGAGGCAATAAAAGAGGGCAAGCAGGCTCTGTGTCTGGGGGCAACAGTGCTGGTCGTGGACGCGGTGCATTGTCATCAGCACATGGCCATGGGACACGCTTGTCCTTCTTTTCGGCAGCTGGACATGTTGAGCCACATCATGCCGAAGACTTGGTAGAGTGGATGACCAAGCCCTCCTCCTCCTCCTCATCCTCTCTCAGCCAGGCTCAGGGTACTGGCAAAGCAGCTGCCAAAGCGTCCTCTTCCCTGGTATCAATGTCAGACTCATCATCAGTCACTCCTTCCCTAGACCCACCATGTCCTCCTCCTGAGGAGTCCCCCGAACTGTTTGAGCACAGTGTTGGGTACATGCCCCAGGAGGATGCCCAGCGTTTCGAAGGGTCTGATGATGAAACCCAGCTACAGGAAGGCAGTAGCGTGAGAGCAGACAGAGGGGATGCTCAAGAAGGACACCAATCTGGCAGTCATGTTCCAGCAGCTGCAGCATACTGCCAGATTGGCTCCAGTGATGAGGAGGGAGGGGATGATGAGGTCACTGACTCCACGTGGGTGCCTAATAGTAGAGAGGAGGAGGAGGAGGATGAGGAGGAGGCACATCTCCAACGAGGCAGGATGCCCTTTGGTGGCCAGCGTAAGGGCAGTACACCGACGGAATCACACCGCAGAGCTCCGCCTGTGCAGGGCGCTGCCTCTGCCCGTCATTCAAAAAGTTCCTTGGTGTGGGCCTTTTTTGAGGCTAGTGCATCAGATCGCACAGCTGCTGTTTGCAACATATGTCTCAAGCGTATATCGCGTGGCCAAAACATCAGCCGCTTGGGTACCACATGCCTGACCAGACATATGTTGACCTGCCATGCAGCTCGTTGGCAAGCCTACCTCAAAGACCCACACCAAAGAACAAAGCGGACCTCTCCTTGCACCGCATCAGCTGGGATCTCCAACCCCACTATAACTTCAGTCCTCTCTGAAACATGCACTGAGAGGAATGAAGGTGTAGAATTAGGTGTGTCACAGCCAAGTACTTGCGGCCACTCTGCTAGCAGTACACCGACGTCCGATTCTAGCAGGCAAATTTCCCTGCCCCAGCTGCTGGACCGTCAAAAGAAGTTCACTCCCAGCCATCCACATGCCCAGCGGTTGAATGCTAGCTTGGCTAAATTGCTAGCGCTTCAACTGCTGCCTTTTCAGTTGGTAGACTCGGCCCCCTTCCGTGAGTTTGTGCAATGTGCGGTTCCTCAGTGGCAGGTTCCCAAACGCCACTTTTTCTCACGGAAGGCTATTCCGGCTCTCTACCGGCATGTGGAAGGCAATGTCTTGGCCTCGCTGGACAGGGCGGTCAGCGGTAAGGTGCATATTACCGCTGACTCATGGTCTAGCAGGCATGGACAGGGACGTTACCTTTCTTTCACGGCCCATTGGGTCACTCTTTTGGCAGCTGGGAAGGATGCAGGACAAGGTGCAGTAGTGTTGGAGGTTGTTCCACCGCCACGCCTCCAAAATGCTACTACTGGTTGTGACACACCTCTCTCCTCCACCCCCTCCTCTTCTTCTTCCTCCATGGCCTCTTCCTGTGGTTTGTCCTATGAACCAGCGGTGCTCCGTAGCCGTTCACGGGGCTACGCAAGTACGCAGGCAAAAAGATGCCATGCCGTGCTTGCGCTGGTGTGTTTGGGGGACAGAAGCCACACTGGGGCAGAGGTCCTGTCTGCTCTGCAGGGCCAGGCCGAGAGGTGGTTGACGCCACGCCAGCTTAAGCCAGGAATGGTGGTTTGCGACAATGGCACCAACCTCCTCTCCGCCCTCCGACAGGGACAACTGACCCATGTGCCCTGTGTGGCTCACGTCCTTAACCTGGTGGTGCAGCGGTTCTTGGGCAGGTACCCGGGCTTACAGGATGTCCTGAGGCAGGCCAGGAAAGTCTGTGTGCATTTCCGCAGATCTTATAATGCCAGTGCTCGCCTGGCTGAGCTGCAAAAGGAGTTGAACCTGCCCAAGAACCGCCTTATATGTGACATGCCCACCAGGTGGAACTCAACGTTGGCCATGCTGCAGCGGCTGCACACGCAGCAGAGGGCCATCAATGAGTACCTGTGCGACTACGGCACCAGGACAGGGTCAGGGGACCTTGGGTTTTTTTCTCCACGCCAGTGGGGCATGATCAGGGATGCATGCACTGTCCTGGCACCATTTGAGGAGGCCACGAGGATGGTGAGCAGTGACAGTGCATGCATCAGTGACACTGTACCTCTTGTCCACCTGTTGGAGCACACGCTGCGTGGAATAATGGACAGGGCACTTGAGGCAGAACAGAGGCAGGAAGAGGAGGACTTCCTTGCCTCTCAAGGCCCCCTTTACCCAGACAGTGTTCCTTCTGTCCCACCCATCGCACAGGAAGAGGAGGAGGAGGAGGAGGAGGATTGTGTCAGCATGGAGGTGGAGGCTGGCACTCAGCATCATCAGCAGCAGTCTTTTAGGGATGATTTACAGTCCCAAGAAACCAGTGGACTTGTACGTGGCTGGGAGGAGGTGGCTGCGGATCATGTCGTCCTTAGTGACCCAGAGGACTCCGGAGCGAATGCCTCAGCAAACCTACGCTGCATGGCCTCCCTGATCCTGCAAAGTCTGCGGAAGGATCCTCGTATTCTTCGGATCAAGGAGAGGGACCATTACTGGCTGGCCACTCTCCTTGATCCACGGTACAAGGGAAAGGTTGCGGACCTTATGTTACCGTCGCAGAGGGAGCAGAGGATGAGACAACTCCGGGAGGCCTTGCAGAAAGGTCTGTGCAACGCGTTCCCAGAGACTGGGAGGTTACAAACTCCTGGTCCTGGACAACGAGTTGCTGAGGCTTCGGCCAGTCAAAGAAGGAGCGGTGGGGAAGGTGGCCGTCTGACCGATGCGTTCAGACAATTCTTTAGTCCGCAGCCCCAAAGTATGATCGGTTCCAGCAACCATCGCCAGCGTCTGATAAACATGGTGCAGGAATATCTAGGGGCAAGGTCAGACTTGGACACCTTCCCCACCGAAAATCCTCTGGCTTACTGGGTCTTGAGGATGGATCACTGGCCAGAGCTTGCACAGTATGCAATTGAGCTACTGGCCTGTCCTGCATCCAGCGTTCTTTCGGAACGCACATTCAGTGCTGCTGGAGGATTTGTCACGGATCACAGGGTGCGCCTGTCCACCGACTCGGTTGATCGACTGACTTTCATCAAGATGAACCAGTCTTGGATCACCACCAGCTACCACACACCTGATGCTGATATAACAGACTAATTGATTTTAACATGTCACATCCCTTCAAGACTGATGCTGATGCTGAGTGCCTGTGCTGTTATGTTGACTGGCTATCCTCCTCCTCCGAGTCCTCAATGATACGATTGATGATGATAGCTTGGAAGATCATTTTTGTTTATGGGTGCCGCCACCAGTGGCTAAGGCCCAATTTTTCAGCCCCTGTTTTACAGGGGCGTGTAATTACAATTTTTTTAGCAATAATTTGCCATAGGGCTCATTGCTGTGCTCCAAGTACAGTATCTGTGAGGGGTTGGAGTGTTGTGGCACCAGTGCCTAAGGCCCAATTTTTCAGCCCCTGTTTAACAGGGGCGTGTCATTACAATTTTTGAAGCAATACTTTGCAACAGGGCTCATTGCTGTGCTCCAAGTACAGTATCTGTGAGGGGTTGTAGTGTTGTGCCACCAGTGCCTAAGGCCCAATTTTTCAGCCCCTGTTCAACAGGGGCATGCAATTACAATTCTTGATCTAATAATTCACAGCAGGGCCCATTGCTGCACCCACCAAGAGTAACTCTGAGGGCTTACAGTGTTGTGGCAACGCCACCACCACCACCACCACGAAAGGCCCAATTTTTCAGCCCCTGTTCAAAAGGGGCATGTAATTACAATTCTTGATCTAATAATTCACAGCAGGGCCCATTCCTGCACCCACCAAGAGTAACTCTGAGGGCTTACAGTGTTGTGGCAACGCCACCACCACCACGAAAGGCCCAATTTTTCAGCCCCTGTTCAAAAGGGGCATGTAATTACAATTCTTGATCTAATAATTCACAGCAGGGCCCATTGCTGCACCCACCAAGAGTAACTCTGAGGGCTTACAGTGTTGTGGCAACGCCACCACCACCACCACCACGAAAGGCCCAATTTTTCAGCCCCTGTTCAAAAGGGGCATGTAATTACAATTCTTGATCTAATAATTCACAGCAGGGCCCATTGCTGCACCCACCAAGAGTAACTCTGAGGGCTTACAGTGTTGTGGCAACGCCACCACCACCACCACCACGAAAGGCCCAATTTTTCAGCCCCTGTTCAAAAGGGGCATGTAATTACAATTCTTGATCTAATAATTCACAGCAGGGCCCATTCCTGCACCCACCAAGAGTAACTCTGAGGGCTTACAGTGTTGTGGCAACACCACCACCACCACCACCACCACGAAAGGCCCAATTTTTCAGCCCCTGTTCAACAGGGGCATGCAATTACAATTCTTGATCTAATAATTCACAGCAGGGCCCATTGCTGCACCCACCAAGAGTAACTGTCAGGGCTTACAGTGTTGTGGCACCAGCACCACCATCAAAGGCCCAATTTTTACTACCACTGTTCAACAATTATATGTAATTAAAATTCCTGATATAATAGTACACAGCAGGGCGTTCCAGCACCAACCAAGAGTAACTGTGAGTGCTTACAGTGTTGTGCCAACACCAACAACTAAGGGGCCTATTTCTGCAGAGTATATACGGCAGGTCCCTACTTTCAAACATCCAACTTACAAACGACTCCTACTTGCAAACGCAAGAAGACAACAGGAAGTGAGAGGAAATCTACCACTAGGAAGGAAAATTCTCTCCTGTAAGAATAAATATGGGAGAAAGGTGTCTCCTCTGTACTGATGCTTTATCAGCAATCCTTGTTTCAAGAAAAACACCACATTTCAAAAACAGTTGTCATTGGGACGGAAAGTGAGGTGAAATGTTCTGAACAGGGGCACAGACAGCAAAACAAATGTTACAGGGGTGATAACCCTTACCTATGTTTTCCAAAAAGTTTAAAAATAGATTTTTGGGCTGGAGCTACACTTCAACAATGTACCTGTTCAAAATTACAAACAGATTCTACATAAGAACAAACCTACAGTCCCTGTCTTGTATGCACCGCCTGTATACGGCTGTTCAGAGTATATAGGGCCTTTTTTATTTTATGTGCAGGGTTCCCCTTAATATCCATACAAGACCCAAAGGGGCTGGTAATGGGCTGGGGTGGGGGGGGGGGGGGTCATGGGGTAGCTATGCCATTTTTCTTAAAGAATTTCATCCATATTACCGGACCAGACATTACATTAAAGCCGCAAGCAGTTTTAAATGGCTTTTTTTTCCTTTAGAAGTGTCATTTTGTGCAGGGACAGTTCTAAACACGGGAAACACGTGGCACTTCACAGGCATACTTTAGACACCCCCCAGGTACGATATTTAAAGGAATATTTGACTTTTTTTTTTTCACTTTATGCATCATTAAAATGACTGCTCCCGAAAAACGACCGTTTTTAAAACTTCTTTTTGCATTGATACATGTCCCCTGGTGCAGAACCCGGGTTCCCAAACCCTTTTTAGGACAATAACATGCATAATAGTTTTTATAATTAGCACTTTAGAATTCGAACGTTCGCATCCATTGTATTTAATAGGGTTCTATTGTTCGTACGAACTTTCGGTCCGTTCGCGGGTTCTGGTGCGAACCGAACCCGGGGGTGTTCGGCTCATCACTATTCTTGAGATGTGGCCCCTGTCAGGGGAGTCATCCATCTGGGCGGTCACCAAAGGCCTCCACCGTCACCAGCCAATGCTGCGCTGGATCTCCGGGAAGGTCACCTCTCTGGTCCCCCTCGCCCTAGATTCGGGTGTCCAATACCGGAGGACACCCTAGGAATCCTCCATCCCTTGCGGGACCCAGTTGACGGTACTGGGCCCCAGGCCTCCAGAGAGTACCTCACCCCAGACCTAAGGTGTCTGGGGTGGAATCGCAGCTCCGTCTCTGGGCCGAGGGCGCCCAGAGACCACCAGCACTCACACCCAGGCTGAAGGTGCCTGGGCGTGGACCCCAAGCGGAAGATTGCCGCCCCTTTTATCCCCCTCCCAGCATGCACAGCAGGTTCCCCGCCCCGCTGTACTACTGCTGCGAGAGGACAAAAAGGGCACAGACTTACAATGGTGGTTCAACCCCGGCCCATGGCGACAGCGCCACCTACAGGCCCCAGGGAACTGGACACCCCTGTATACTCCACTGGCATAAATTGGTCATGAACCCTAACAATTGCTGCATCTGAGCCATTTATCACTCAGATGCCTCCCCTAAATGTAACCACCTGCTACATGTAAAAAAAAAAAAAATTGTAAAAAAATGATAAAAAAATAAAATAACAAAAGTAAAAAACGACTGACACCAGTGGCGGAATTACCAGAGTCAAAAAGGTTGCATTTTCGACTGTCCCCTGGCGTTTCGCCACGGGGCTCAGAAGGAAGAGCCCCACCCTGGGCTCGAAGGGAAGAGCCCCGGCCGGGGATCCCTTCATGGCTTCTTGCACAGACCCCTGAAGATTCTAGATACGCCGCTGCCCACAATGATTTAATGATGGTATTTTCAGAATATGATCTACTGTCTATCAAGTATGGCAAATGGTTACTGGCCAAAAAAAACAAGAGAACATTGATAAGGCGGGTTAAAAATTCACAGCTGTTTTTCAACCAAAGAGGTGGCTTAAGCAGATGTACAGTAGCTAGCCTTAAATTACATTTTCATTTTCAGGCTTTTTGTATAACATCAGCTGGAACAACGTGGACTGTTGATCAGACACTTATGCTATATTGCTTCTTAAGTCAACTGGGGGATTAGTTGTTGATGAGGTAGCGGGTTACTTTGATCCACTGTTTTTGAAAGCCAAGAACCTAAATGCATATCTTCTAACCTGATGTAGCTCTGAACCATTGTGTAAGGTCTCACTTATCTCAGCTATGGAAGAGTAAATGTCTCATTCAACAGGAAATAACAATGCTCCCATAATGTTACCTATATACTCAATGATGTCCCTAGCATATCTACCACATGGGGCCGATCATTTTCTATCACCCCCGCAAAGAAATGATATGGATGTGGGTAAATTGTGCTAACAGTGGGAGGGACTTAAAGGGGCATAGTCAAATTAAACCTGAGCCTACTAGCCTACTCACCCTATACTCAGTCCACATATGCCCCAGTCCTTTTACCCACAAAATATGCTTTAACGACTGTGCCAGAAGCAACAGACACATACAAACCTCAGCACACAGCATACCTTAAAGAAAGCGGAACTTCAGAAGTAATGTACTTAAAGTGATGTGATTGGGAGTATGTCAAATACAGCCTAGCATACAGAATGCAGAAGTCAGGAGTATGACATATACAGCCCAGCATACAGAGTAGTCAGGAGTTTGAAATGTAAAACACAGTGAGGGGTATATATCAAAACTGAAAGAATCCAGAGCAGTTGTACAACCAATCAGCTTCTATCTACAGCTTGGTCAGTAAAGCTTTGAATCTAAAAACGTAGAAGCTGATTGGTTGCCATGCACAGCTGCTCCATTTTTGTTAAACTTTCCTTAGTGTCTATAGTGCAGGGGTCAGGAGTACATAACGCACTGACCAATTTGCAGAGTACAACCAAAATTACCCCCTCATTCTAGTACTAATCACCCCACACCAAGCCTATATCTTCCATAGCACAGATTTTCCATCACACCCTTAATCCCCTTTCCCAGTCTACTTCCTTAGTACAGACTCCCTCAGGACAAAACCCTCACTACAGACTTCCCTCCAGCACAGACCAACCCCCCCAGCACATAACCCTTAGTACAGACTGACCCTCCCAAGCCAAGACCCCTCAGTACAGACACCCCATCCCCCAGTACAGACCTTTCAGTACAGACACCCCCCCAGTAAAGACCCCCATACAAATTGTCGCCCCTAACAGTCCTAAATCCCTCTTCCCAGCCCACTCCCTCGGTACAGACCCTTCTCCCCATTACAGAAACCCCTCCCCCAAGCACAGACCCCTTAGTAAGACACCCCTTCCTTCCTGTATAGACACCCCCTCCCCAATACAAACCACTCAATACAGACCCCACCCCTCCAGTCAAGATGCCCCTCAGGACAGACAGTCCCTTTGATTCAACCCCCCCCCCCCCAGTACAGCACCCTCAGTACAGACACCCCCTTTCCCAGTACAAAACTCTCAGTATGGATCCCCCCCCAAACCCTCCCACCATACCAGAAGACCAGATGCAGTGGCAGTTCACAATAAGGGAAAGTCCTCCTCTTCCCTCTATCACATTACCCTCAGTATAGACACCCCTTTTCCCAGTACAGACCTCTGCGTACAGATTTCCTCCCTCCCTATTAGTCCCTAAACTCAATCACCACACAAAGAGGCTTCCCCTAACTCTGAACCATTGCTGTCAAGGAAGCTGTGGCTGATAAAACTTTTTTTAGGGTTGCACGGCACTGTAGTGCAGCGCGGTGCAAAACAAAAACAGAAATCTCAAGCGAGCGCAGCACCCCCAGAGAGTAGGCACCCAGTGCCGACCAAACCCCCCGTAGTGCCCACTGTATACACAGATATACTGAACAATAGATTCTTCAGACAGTAATATAGGTTCCTAAGAGTGACAATCAGCATCTGGACCAGTTCAAATCACAGTCATGGAGATCTGTGGAGGTGTCAGCAGGATTGGGGTTGGAGGGACATTTCCGTGGTGGTCTCAGTGGTGGTCTGGTGGTGTCCTAAGTGTGTTTGCCATCAATTTAGTGATTATTTTGTTTCTGCTTTAGATCTTTTCCTAATAAACACTGATTCATATGTATTCTTGGATTTGTTATGAAGAGCGGCTGGGGACCTTCATCTTGCAGTTCATGCTTTTTATACTGGACAGAGAAAGTCACTTGCAGTCATTTATTATGGGTTGTTTCAGGTAACTTGCTATTAATAGGCAGTCCTTTACTTTATTCATTTTGTAGCTAATTTCCATCCTGAAAAGTTGATCCTGGACAGCTGCACACAGACTGGAAAGAGAACAGGGATTAGGACTCCCAAAGCCGTGTTATTTCTATAAACATATAGATCTGAGCCTCGGGATCCATAGCCACAGACACCTACCATCCCAGCACTGTCCCGAAACGACACACAATGTTCCTTTGAGTGTCACATTCTTACACAGTGCTTGGGTACACATAAAAAAAATACTTTAATATATGAGAGGTAAGACATCAGTATTTTTTTTTTGAACAGGTCAAGTAAGACATCAGTATTGTAGAGCAAATGTAGTCCTCGTGCATAGGGCTGTAAAGTCTTCTATATCCCCAATAGGCTGCTCCACATTGATGTTCTATATTGGTCACATCTTGTTTAAGCAAAGGTCTATAGAGTATACATGAGTCGTACGAGAGGACTGGCAGTGGTGAATCACCGCCATGATTTGAGATAACATGGGCTCCGAGGCCTCATCGGGGAATAGTACAGGAGATGTGTCTCCAGGGGTGTCCTCTAGGGTGCTTTGCGGAGAGACAAAGATCTCAATATGGTGAGTATCAGGGCTAAATGACTCACCCTATCCTGGAATCATCAGAGGCAGCGACAGTATGTAGTACCTAACAGGGTGTGCCATCTCCATCTTGAATAGGCTCCCTGCTAACCCTGGCCGGCCTTTCTCCCAGAGTTTTGAGGGCAAATCCCTCGTTCTTTACCATCCTCTCGGCTCCAAGTGGTGTTCGCCATCTTACCACTCAAAGCAGAAGAGTCTTATAGCTACAGGTTTGATAGGAAAGCTCGAAGGATAACCTGGTTAGGACAGAACTCAGTGACCATGGTTCTTAGTCGTACAGTGTAAAATACATCTGTTGCTCATACGCTCAACTTTACAGCTGTGTGCAACAAGCCTTAAACATTGCAGAATTGACTTTTATTTTAAAGACGACCAAAACTGTGGAAGCTGTCCACAGCAAAAAGCAAGCAGAGTAGAAAAGCCTAGTCACCAGTATTACCTGTGGTCTCCCTACAGCCTGTTTTTTTCCTGTTGCTGATTTACCATGCCTTTTTCTGCACTAAGTTCTTGCATGGAAATGACCAATTTGATAGAAGCAGGGCTTTGCTGCCCCCCAATAAAAAAATATGCATCGGGAGAGATTTAAAAGACACACAGAATAGTTGAAGGAGAAGCAGGGACATTCTTCTACTGCAGGTCCTCAGGTACAGCTTCTTTTCTAGCAAGGGGAACAGTGATCAGCATATAAAATGGTGTTACAAATGGGTGCCTGGCCAGCGAATAATGACGGGTGGGACTGTGCCTCAGCAATCATTATGTACACAGAGAAACAAAGAGCTCATATGACCGATGCTGCACTCTACTTTAGTGGGAACACTGCAGAGGATTGAATCGTTCTCTGCAGTGGGCATCAGGTGGCCATCTTGGGGAAGCCAGTTCCTAATATTTGTGCCAAACTCGACATTGCCGACCATTTTGGCAGGCATATGATATATAAATACCACATGCTGCATCTCAGGGAAGGGAACTCGTATGGAAAGAGAGAGAGAGAGGGCAGCAGGAACAAGTAGGAAAGAGACACCTGGCTGTGCCTTCTGGGAAGCAGCGATGCCCCCTGATGGATTGGATACCCTCATCTTTTTTGGACTATACCAGCCTGCAAGTACCCATGCTGGCAGTGACTTTCTGCTTAGTGTTAAAGAGCCTTTTGGGGGACAGACAGGATAGAAATGGTACTCCTCAATGGGCCTTCTGAGCACCTGTGTCATTATGAGCACCAGAACCTATTTAAGGTGTTTATTCTATGGAAAGTTACCCAAAGCCAACATGTCTGGAATGCTCTCTTATGGAATTAAGATTTCTTGCTGACAGGTTTTATCAAAGTAAAGAAGCACAATCTCTGTCCATCCCCTGTCCTCTTTGAGGTAGGTTGAATTTGGAGCATGGAACTCATGGCCTGGTCTATTGGTGGCTTTGAGGGCCTGTAATGTGGAAGCCCCATGGCAAATCCAGAGTGGCAATAAATTTCTGTGTGTACACAGGGAAACCATGGAGACCAACCTATATATTGCAAAGGCTGATCTCTGGAAATTGAGTGCACCCTGGAGTCAATGACTGTGTTAAAGTGTGTTAAGAAATTACATTAAGAAATTAGTGAAATGTAGGTTGTAGGTTTCTGACAGTTCCCACAATTGCAATTTCATGGAAAGTCCTTGCAGGTTCCGAGTCTTATGCCTAGTACACGCGTACGGGTTTCCCGGCGGTAAAAAATCCGCTGGGAAACCCGAGGGGAAAACCGAGAACCTGCTCGGTAACTTTCCCCCTGTACACACCAGAGGTTTTCCCGTCAGGAAAACTGCGGTGAGAGCTTTGGCCGGGAATCCCGGCCATGTGTATGCTCCACCGCAGTGTTTCCCATAGGAAAACTGCCGGGTTAAAAACCGCCGCGAATCACATTCTAATTTTTCCCGCTGGGTTTCCCAGCAGTTTTCCTGTCGGGAAAACTGCGATGGAGCATACACACGGCCGGTTTTCCCAGCCAAAAGCTCTCACCGCAGTTTTCCTGATGGGAAAACTGGTCGTGTGTACGAGGCATTATGCCTCGTGCATGGGCGACCGCTCCATAGGGCAAAGGGGGTCAATTGCCCCCCCCTGGAATCGTCAGAGTGAAGACACTTGCCCCCTGTGTTGCAATAACCCTAGCTAGCGGTCAAAGACAGGGTTAAATGCAACTGTGTATCACCGCTGCCGAAGCGCTTTGTAGGCGCTTCGGCAGCGGTGCCCATTTATTTCAATGGGCAGGGGCGGTGGAGGAGTAGTGTATACAGCGCTGCTCCACTGCCCCAAAGAAGCATGGATGACCGTAAAATGATGCCCCCCCCCCATAAAAAAGTTCAGCGGACGCCCATGGCCTCGTGTACACGAACGCGATTTCCGACAAGAAAAAAGCTGTTTTTTTTTCAGCAGGAAAACGGCTGAAATTTGTCTTGCATACACACGGTCATAATAATCTTGGCTGAAATTCCGACCGTCAAGAACGCGGTGACGTACAACACGTACCACGAGCCGAGATCAATGAAGTTCAATAGGCAGTTCGGCTCTTCTGCTTGATTCTGAGCATGCACGTTTTTTTGCGCGTCGTAATCGCATACAGACGAACACGATTCGCGATAGTTATTTTTCCTGTCACGAAAATTTAGATCCAGCTCACAATCTTTTCTTGGACGGAATTTTGACAGAAAAAGTGCGATGGAGCATACACATGGTCAGAATTTGCGACAAAAAGCTCACATCGCACTTTTCCCTTTGGGAATCTCGTTCGTGTGTACGAGGCATGAGACAAACCTGCTGAAAAGTGTGGTTACAAGCCTTACCAAATTTCACTCCAAATCTGGTGAGACTATTGCCGCGTACACACGATCATTATTCACGGCGGTTAAAAAACCGCCGTGAATAATGTCATTTAAAACGGGGGAACAGCTTGTTCCCCACACACGGTCGTTTTTCACGTCGTTTTTTCTCTTGTCGAGAAAAACGACCGTCTGTGGGCTCCGCGGCAGTGTTTCCCTATGGGAAACACTGCCGCGGAAAAAATGTAGGAAAAAACGACGAGAAAAATTAGAACATGTTCTAATTTTTCTCGTCGTTTTTAATGCCATTTTTCTCGTCGAGAAAAACTACAGAAAGCCCACAGACTATCGTTTTTCTCGTCGAATGGGGAAAATGTTGTTTTTCCCGACGAGAAAAGCGGCCGTGTGTACGCGGCATATCAGTCAAAGGCAACAGCGCCTTAGGTGATCTCACACTGCAGATACAGAACTATTAGGCTCAAGGCACAGAACAAGCAAAGCACAGGACATTTCGTTTACATTTCATTTACATCTCTAGCAAATCTTCACTTTATTTATGCAAATAATCAGCAGTGGAATTTGGAAACTTTAAGCCAGCCATCAAAGGTTCAAATCTCGGCCGGCTCAGCAGGAAACAGCCAAGATTCAAACCATGTATGGGCAGGCTGAATGTACCCAAGTTGATCGACCTATCAACTTGGGTAAAACCAGTCTGCCGGATTTTACATGCGATTACTACAAGCGGCTGTTATAGCAACTAACAATAATCACTGTCCTCTCCCGGCGAGGACAGCTTCCCCAGCCAGGAGAAGTCAATGGCTCAGCAGGAGGGATTCCCGCGTCAACACTTTCTGTGTTGATGCGGGAATCAAGCGAAATTCGCTCCGTCTATGGCCAGCCTTAGTATCATAAATGCTAGCTGAATTTTTAGTTCCCCTCAGCTCTTTAAAGAGTGCCCTGAACAATGACCTTCATGGCAGGATCACCAGGTGTTATTTAAATGAAATAAACAAGACCGAAGATAAATCCAAGGAAAGATCCCAGCTTTACTCACTGGCCAGCCCGCTGACAACTGAATCAATCTATCTAACAGTATGCGTTAAAAAAGGGGTTTAGTCTGCACACATTTGCAAATACATGCGCATACCTCCCAACTTTTCACCATTGTACTGCGGGACACTTGGGGAGCAGGGCCGTTTGGGAAGCGGGGGGGGGGGGGGGGTTGCTGCTGCTAAAAAAAAGTTGTTGGGAGGGGGGGCGGGGGTGCTTCCAAGGGACGCAGAACAGATTATAGCTGACATTACAGTTGTTGAGGGGGGGGGGGTGCTGCTGCGGGCTGCCAAAGAAATTGTAGCTGACATTGGAGTTGTTGAGTGAGGGGGGGGGGTGCTAGCCCGGGACACCAACAAATCTATCTGCCCATAACAGTTGGTGAGCGGGGGGGGGGGGGGGCTGCTACCGCCGGACCTGCCGTTAAAGTTCCCTTGCGGGGTGGGGGGTTCCATCAGTGACTTGTGCCAACGAAATGGAACTCGTTGAATTTGTTGAAGACTACATGAGAAGTGATCAGCTGGAGAAGTTAGAAGACCAAGGTATGTCTTACCTACTCATCATCCAAGACAAGATCGATGAACTAAAACTCAGGAGGTGACTGAACAAGTATCGGAGGTGGTGGTGAGATTAACTGACGTTGTTGCTTTATTGCCACGTAGAGATTTCAAAATGCAGGGTGGTGTAATTTCAGATCATGGTTCGGACATGAGTTACAGTATCGCGTGCAGACAAATTGACGAGGGTCTAACAGAAAAATTCCCTGAATCTGAAATTATACGCACCGTGTTGAGAATAATCAAACCTGGTCATTTTAAAGATATGTTGACTGAAAAAGATGATCTTACTGTTGCTGAATTGAAAAGGTTTTTGAAGTCACATAAGAGAGAACGAAGTGGTACTGAGTTATTTCAGTGTTGAGGAGGTCCGAGGAGTGTTGAGGAGCATGGGGGCAACCAGGGCCGTCGGAACAGGACAGGCAAACCAAGCAACTGCTTGGGGCCCCCAGCCGGCCTGGGGCCCCAGCAGAGCTGCCTCCCCTCCCGCGATTGGCGGCCCCCCCACCCGCGATTGGCGGCCCCCTCCTCTCGCGATTTGGCGCCCCCCCCCCACCCGCGATTTGGCGGCCCCCTCCTCCCGCGATTTGGCGGCCCCCCTCCCGCAATTGGTGGCCCCCTCCTCCCGCGATTTGGCGGCCCCCTACCGCGATTGGCGGCCCCCCCTCTCGCGATTTGCGTCGATGACACGCGTTAGCACCCCCCCTTCTGAAAAAGTAAAAAAATAAAAAAAAATTGTAGCACCCCCCCCGCTTCTCCGAAAAAAATCAGTAGCACCCCCCCCCCCTGCTTGGGGGCCCCAAATTCTCAATCTGCTTGGGGCCCCCAAATTCCTTTCAAACGGCCCTGGGGGCAACTCTTCCTCGGACCTCCTCTTCATTAGGTTATGCGGGAAAATGTCCTCTCTTGCGGGAAAGTGATGTCATTGGGAGGTATGGATGCGTAAGCCACAGAGTCTCGTCATGGCACCCTGGTATCTGTGGTCCTATCTCTAGCTTATGAGTGACTCCACAATGGAAGCAGATGCATTCTGATGGATAGGTGGAGGTCAGGTGGACTGAAGGGAGCCCACCCCTTCTTAAAGGTACAGGGGCACACTGAACACCCAGCAAATCGCACAATGGCTGCAAAAGTGTCAGTGCGTTGCCTGACCAATATAACAGTAACATTACAACAAAAAACGGTGTCCACTACCCCCACCTATATCTGGCCATTGCAGCAAATAGCATTGGAAGGCAACATATGATATAAACAAGACCAAGGATAAATCCAAGCTTATTTTAATGAAGCAGGGGCAGAAGTATAGGGGTCACAGAAGTCACAAGTGCGACTGGGCCCCATGCTTCAGGGGGCCCATGTGCCCCCCCCTCCCCCAGCGGTGGCTGCATATGGGACCGAGGCCGAGCTCCCCGATCCTCAGATGCGTAAATCGGCAATGCAGGAGCTCGGCACGCTGTGTTCACTTTGAAAGTGAAAGCAAGGAAGAGGTGTCTAGCAGTGTGTGCCGTGCTCTCTGCCTCCCCCTACAGTGCAGTACCCAGCATGGAGAGTGAAGGTACAGTGCTGCAGCTGCCGATTTTTAAAAAGGCTGTCTATATATGTTTGTATGCATGTGTTTATATGTGTGTGTCTGCATGTTTGGGTGTGTGCATGTGAGTGTCTGCCTGTGTGTTTTTTATGTGTGTGTGCGTTTATTTGTGTGCATGTGCATACCTCCCAACTTTTAAAAGTCCCACCGCGGGACATTCAATGTTATTTTTGTACCCATTTTCCTCCTGCAGCTGCTGAAAGCCTGCGGGAGGGAGAGGAGAAGTGGGGGAAATGAGAAGATCAGTTCCTCTATATGCAGCCGTCCCCACCGCTCCTCCTATGCAGCTTCTTTCTGCTGCCCCCTGTGTGCTCTCCAGCCCCCCTGTACTTTTTCATGGCCCCCCGTGCTCTCTCCTGGCCCCTCCTCCGCGGAGTTACCACCTCCCCTCTCCTGCCAGCTGCTGCTTTTCTGAATGGAGAGTCAGTGATCCATACCGATCATGGACTCAGTCCATTCATAACTGAAACATAGTAAACTGTTTTTACTATGCTTTAGTTTGCGAATGAAGGGGCATTCCTGTCCATTCATTCTGTGCAGCTGAGGCTGTGTTCTCAATCTCCTTTCTCGGTCTCAAAGGTGAAACATCAGAGGTCTGCTTAGACCCCTAATATCTCACCAAAGCCCCCCAATGAGGCTCTTAACATTAAAATAAATAAATAAATAATGCCAGTGGCAGAACTACCAGGGTAACAAACGTCGCATTTGTGACCGGGCTTGGAGGGAAGGGCCCCAGCTGGGGGTCAGGGGGGGCCCTTCATGGTCTCTTGCAGCGGGGCCCTGAAGGTTCTAGTTACGCCACTGTAATGAAGACTTCTGAATTAAAATACATTTAAATGCCTCTTGAAATTTCATTAACATGCTAAAGCCTCTGTGAGATTTTAGAGATTGAGTCTATTTTAACCCAAGAAAAATGATCTTAATTTTAATTCTCATGTCTTTATATGCAGTGTATCCGGAAAGTATTCACAACGCTTCACGTTTTCTTCATTTTTTTTATGTTACAGGCTTATTTCAAAATGGATTCATTTCATTATTTTCTTCAAAATTCTACAAACAATACCCCATAATGACAACGTGAAAGAAGCTTGTTTGAAATCTTTGCTAATTTATTTAAAAAACATAAAAAAAAAAAAAAAAACATATGTACATAAGTATTCTCAGCCTTTGCCATGACACTCAAAATTGAGCTCAGGATCATCCTGTCTCCACTGATCACCCTTGAGATGTTTCTACGACTTGGTCGGGGTCCACCTGTGGTAAATTCAGTTGATTGGACATGATTTGGAAAGGCACACGTCTGTCTATAAAGGGCCCCATAGGTAACAGTGCATGTCAGAGCACAAACCAAGCCATAAAGTCCAGGGAATTGTCTGTAGACCTCCGAGACAGGATTGTATTGAGGCACAGATCTGGGGAAGGGTACAGAAACATTTCTGCAGCATTGAAGGTCCCAATTAGCACAGTGGCCTCCATCATCGGTAAATGGAAGAAGTTTGGAACCACCAGGACTCTTCCTAGAGCCGGCCGCCTAGCCAAACTGAGCGATTGGGGTAGGAGGGCTTTGATCAGGGAGGTGACCAAGAACCCGATGGTTACTCTAAAGGAGCTCTAGCATTACTCTGTGGAGAGAGTAGTACTTTCTAGAAGAACAACCATCCCTGCAGCACTCCACCAATCAGGCCTGTATGATAGAGTGGCCAGACGAAAGCCACACCTCAACAAAAGGAGCCCACCTGGAGTTTGCCAAAAGGCACCTGAAGGACTCTCAGACCACAAACAAAATTCTCTGGTCTGATGAAACAAAGATTGAACTCTTTGGCCTGAATGGCAAGCATCATGTCTGGAGGAAACCATTCACTGATCACCTGGCCAATACCATCCCTACAGTGAAGCATGGTGGTGGAAGCATCATGCTGTGGGGATGTTTTTCAGTGACAGGAACTGGGAGACTAGTCAGGATCGAGGGAAAGATGAATGAAGCAATGTACAGAGACATCTTTGATGAAAACCTGCTCCAGAGCGCTCTGGACCTCAGACTGGGGCAAAGGTTCATCTTCCAACAGGACAACAACCCTAAGCCCACAGCAAAGATAACAAAGTAGTGGCTATGGGACAACTCTTTGAGTGTCCTTGAGTGGCCCAGCCAGTGCCCAGACTTGACCCTGATTGAACATCTCTGGAGAGATCTGAAAATGCCTGTGCACTGATGCCCCCCATCCGACCTGATGGAGCTTGAGAGGTCCTGCAAAGAAGAATGGGAGAAACTGCCCAAAAATAGGTGTGCCAAGCTTGTAGGATCATACTCAGAAAGACTTGAGGCTGTAATTGGTGCCAACGGTGCTTCAACAAAGTATTGAGCAAAGGCTGTGACTACTTACTGTATGTACATGGGATTTTTTTTTTCATTTTTTATTTTTAATAAATTTGCCAAGATTTAAAACAAACTTATTTCACGTTGTCATTATGGGGTATTGTTTGTAGAATTTTGAGGAAAATAATGAATTTAACCCATTTTGGAAAAAGGCTGTAACATAACAAAATGTGGAAAAAGTGAAGCCCTGTTAATACTTTCCGGATGCACTGTAGATCCTTATCCTGGTTTGTTCGATTTTTGAATGGAGCCTCATTTGTCTGAGTTGTTGGATGATGTTACGTTTTAATCTTTGTTATGACACTCCATACTTGTTGCCCCTCGCTGTACAGGTAACCGCTATATCCTTTACATCTGTGCTGGCTGAGGTTGATGGCAAATCTCATCATCTAAACATAAGGTTATGCAGGGGGAATTGGATGCCCCTGGTAAATAAACGACCTGCAACAATGGTGAGTAAACTGATCCCTTCATGGACGATTTAACAGATAAACCACTTACTGTCATACAGCTACTTCACTGGGAATTATCAGCGTTGGGTTCACTCAGTTCATCACCTGCTGCATTTGGCTGTCTTAAAAAAACAAACAAAAAAAAAAACCTTTTTATTACTTTTCATGTATTTATTAATTTACCTATAAATTTAAGATATACTCAGAATTTTTTACACATTCATAGGTGTTAAAGCGAAGTTCCACCCAAAAATGGAACTTCCGCTTTTTGTAATCCTCCCCCCCTCCGGTGTCACATTTTGCACCTTTCAGGGGGGAGGAGGGAGCAGATACCTGTGTATTACAGGTATTTGCTCCCACTTCCTGGCATAGATCACCGCGGTGACTGCGGTGACCTATGTCATGTCCGGCGCGTACTCCGCCCCCCCCCCCACCGCTGTCTTCTGGGAGACAATAGAAGACAGCAGGGGCCAGTGAGGACGCGCAGCGCGACTCGCGCATGCGCAGTAGGGAACCAGGAAGTAAACCAGGAAGTGAAGCCGCAAGGCTTCCAACCCGGGTCCAACCCGGTACTAGCAAGGTGTACCTAATAAAGTGACCGGTGACTGTATATCAGCCTTACAGGAGGAGAAAGCAGCAGAAGTGATGACTTTATCAGTGGGCTGGTGCCCCTTTAGTTTCCATTCAGCAATCTGGAGTGTGTGTTTTGTTCAGGTTGTTCATACAGTAAGGTGACCAGATTTTTAAAATGAAATCCGGGGACATATTTTTTTTTTTTACTAGTAATGGTGGCATCAGCGACTCTCTGCCTGTCGCCACCCGCCTCACAGTCTGTCAAGTCTTAAGCCTCGTACACACGGCCGAGAATCTCGTCAAGAAAAAACACGTCGTTTTTCTTGACGAGATTCTTGGACAAGAAACTTGTCCTGGCCGAGTGTACACACGATCCTTTCAAAGAACCGGCCGTTCTTTGAATGGAGCGAACGCGGTGACATAATCGACTACGACGAGCGTGCGCTTGTCACATTCGATGCCGTCGCCGCCATCTTGCTACACCCTACCTATGCCTAGGAAGCTACCGCGCATGCGTCAAAGTCATTTCGAGCATGCGCGGGTTTCCCGGAGGACAGGTAAGTGTACACACACACACTTTTCTCGTCGAGAAACCCGCTGACAAGAATCTCGACGAGAAAAAAGAGGGCAGGTTCTCTATTTTTCTCGTCGAGATTCTTGTCGGTTTTCTTGACGAGAAACATGATAGCCGCGTACACGACCGATTTACTCGGCAAGAAAGCTCTGCCAGCAAGTTTCTTGCTGGTACTTGCTGAGAAACTCGGTCGTGTGTACGAGGCTTTACTCCCCGGGCCCCGGCTACTACTGGGTGGGGTGCGGAGGAAGATCACTCCGCCAGGGAAGGCAAGGAGATAAGCAGGCAGGCGGCCCTCCGCTCCGGCCATGACATGATCATCAGAAAGGGGAACAGATAATGGAAAACAATACACCCCCCTAAGCTAGCAGAAGCGGCGGAGCAGGGGTGTGTAATTCAGATTTTTTCTTTTTTTTTTTATTCTGCACTGACTGTCTTTGAAATTGCCCCAGCCCCTGTTCAAATCCAATCCGGGGACAAAACCGGGGACAGACTTGGTCCGGGGACAGTGTCCTCAATCCGGGGACTGTCCCCTGAAAACGGGGATGTCTGGTCACCCTATCATACAGGTCAAGCTGACAGGAGAAAGCAGCAGAAGTGACAACTTTATCAGTGTTCTTTTGCTCTTTCATTGTCCAGTCAGCAGACTGGAGGGCACGTCTGGATCAAGTTGTGCACACAGTCTATATCAAGCTGACAGTAGGGGAAAGCAACAGAGTTGAAGAAATTATTATCCAATCAGCAAGACTAGGTTGTATTTTGAGCAGGTTGTGCATAAGTAACAAGCCAATAGGAGAATACAGCAAGAGTGATGACTTTATCAGTGCCGCTCTTTCATTATCCACTTAGCAGACTGGAGGGTGTGTTTTGACCATGTGGTTCATATATATCAAGCTGATGTAGCAAAATGGACTACAAACATAAAGCACCGTACCTTCCAGTGTTTCAAAGCATCGCTTGTTACTCTAGTGATCAGCATACCAGGTGACATCATAACTGTGTGTCAAACAAAAGGATTGTTGGATGAATAGTCCTCCCGCCTGCACAGAGTCCTGAGTTTAACCCGATAGAACACCTTTGGGATGAATTATAGCGGAGATTGCGAGCCTGGCCTTCTCGTCCACTTCAGTGCCTGACCTCACAAATGCGCTTCTGGAAGAATGGTCAAACATTCCCATAGACACATTCCTTAACCTTGTAAACAGCCTTCCCAGAAGAGTTGAAGCTGTTACAGCTGCAAAGGGTGGGCCAACTCAATATTGAACCCTACAGACTAATTCCACCACAAAAATAACGCTTTACCCCACGTTGGGGCGCCAGATGTAGCACCTACACCGATTTTCTGGGAGCCTGATGGTGACTGTGGGGGGTAGGGATGGCTGACATACATTCTCAGGGTGCAGGTTTGTAGGCATGGTGGACGATGAACAAGAAAGGACATGGGCGCCAGTCACTTTTATGCTTTAAACAATAGAGAAGTTTATTTCTCAGAACAGGAAAAATTTGGGAGAGAAGGAACAGGGCACAGGACACCCTTGAAATAAATTAGCAACAGGCAGATTGGCAGACTCCTTAGACAAAAATAGGTGTGGTGGGGCAGACAGCAGTACAGAAATAAGAGCCTTTAAGCTGAACCAGCACATCTGTACTGTGTAGGACAGGCTGTCTCCTCTAGTAACTGAACTTTACTCACTGCTTCATGCACAGATTACCTTTGGATGAGTTCCCTCTTGAAGTAGCCCCAGCCACTTCATAGCTTCCTGCTCATGAAGTCCATCCCTCTAGAATTGTTTCCAGATCTCTGGCAGGCTTTCCTCTGCATAAACTTGAACAGGCCTTGAATAGGACCAGCAGCCGGAAGCCACCTGGATAAGCCTCAGGCTTCAGGCCTAGTAGCCAGGAATTGTCGAAGCCCTGGGCGAGAAGACTGACCCTGATCACCTGACTTCTTTCCATTAAATAGCTTTTCCCAGCATGGATCACAAAAAATATGATTGGCTGGGAAAAGTAATGTTTATCCATAGCTGAAATGTAACTGTAGCTCATCATACTAATGTCAAAGGCAACAGTGCCACCTACTGACAAAAGGGAGAAGCCACAATTGAATGGAATTAAACAGAAGTCATGTAATCACTAAACACTACAAATTAGCCAGGCTGGTTACCACCCAGCACAACTAAATGTACATGTAGCCCTATTCTAGGGACAAGGGTGCTACACTCTCCCCCTGCCAAGAAGACTACGTGCTCAGATTTTGCAAAAAAAACATTTGCTCTCAAGCATGAGAGTGGATCTCCTGGCAAATAGTGGATGGGAAAGGGAAAAGGAAAGTTTAAACTTTTGAGTTCAAATACGTGTTGCATTCCACACGAAAACACCACCCAGCACAACTAAATTTACCTGTAACCCTATTCTAGGGACAATAGTGCTAAACTGGGATGCCATTAACCACTTCAGCCCCGGTGGATTTGGCTGCCAAAGGACCAGGCCACTTTTTGCGATTCGGCACTGCGTCGCTTTAACTGACAATTGTGCGATCGTGCAACGTGGCTCCCAAACAAAATTGACGTTCTTTTTTTCCCACAAATAGAGCTTTCTTTTGGTGGTATTTGATGACCTCTGCGGTTTTTATTTTTTTGCGCTATAAACAAAAATAGAGCGTAATTTTTGAAAAAAAAGCTATATTTTTACTTTTTGCTATAATAAATATCCCCAAAAAATATATACATTTTTTATTTTTCCTCAGTTTAGGCCGATACGTATTCTTCTACATATTTTTGGTAAAAAAAATCGCAATAAGTGTTTATTGATTGGTTTACGCAAAAGTTATAGCGTCTACAAAATAGGGGATAGTTTTATGGCATTTTTATTGTTATTTTTTTTTTTTAGTAATGGCGGCGATCAGCGATTTTTATCGTGACTGCGACATTATGGCAGACACATTGGACATAAAAATGCACTGATTACTGTATAAATGTGACTGGCAGGGAAGGGGTTAACCACTAGGGGGCTAGGAAGGGGTTAAGTGTGTCCTAGGGAGTGATTATAACTGTGTGGGGGTGGGGCTTACTGTGACACGACACTGATCGCTGCTCCCGATAAGAGGAAGCAGACGATCAGTGTCCTGTCACTAGGCAGAACAGGGAGATGCCTTGTTTACACAGGCAACCCCCCCGTTCTGCAGCTCCGTGACACGTATTTAGCTGCTTGCTTGGAGCTCAGCTTCAGCTTTAAAGGGGTTGTAAACCCTCACGGTTTTTCACCTCAATGCATTCTATGCATTAAGGTGAAAAACTTTTTTTTAGTACTGCAGCCCCCCAGCCCCCCCCGTTTTACTAACCTGGATGCTGTCATCCTCCGGCCGGGAACGAGCACACCATCTCTAGCTGGTGTCTCGTGTCCTGATTGGATAGATTGATAGTAGCGCGGCTATTGGTTCCCGCAGCTGTCAATCAAATCCAATGATGCGGTGCCGGGGAGCGGGGCCGAGTCCTGCATTCTGTGTGAATGGACACAGATGCGAGACTCGGGAGCGTGCCCGCACGGGTGTCCATCAAGGAGAGCGCTTCTCCAACGTGGACTCTCAATGCTGGGAGGAGCCACCAGCGCCACTGAGGGACCGCAGAAGAGGAGGTTTGGGGCCACTCCAAACTGCACAGTGGAGGTAAGTATGACATGTTATAAAAAGAAATAAAAAACAAGGGTTTACAACCCCTTTAAGTACTGAAACTCTTAAAAAAAAGCAACAGAATCTAAAAGTGGTTAGTGATACGCTTCAGGTTTCCTCCTGAGCTCTGACGTAATTGTTAGTTTGTATTTATGTCAATTAACAACCCCAAAGCTGGTTTTATTCATCTCAGATTCTTCTATAGCGTATCTTACAATATCACCTATTTTTTCCCCTTGTCTCCACGGTCCACCTCATTTCCACAAACATCACACTGAAATTATCTCCACCTACCTGATGTTGCTAATTACTTTTCTTTCTAAAGCCCTATTATCCCTTTTATTTTTTAATTATGCCATGAGATGGGAAAGCAACTGGGAATGGCGTAGAATAAAACTTGAGAGACCATCTGTGAGCTGGTGTACTAGCATAGCCATCAGTTTTGAGTAATTAACACCGTACGTTTGAATGAGCTTTGAATTGCTTTCCAAACTAAATTAGTTGTTTACGGCATGGGGCAGAATTATGTAATTGCCATGGTGTCTAATGCTCGGCCCACAAGTGGCTCTTCTTGACTATGCAGTGTTACATAATGTAAAAGTGTCTTAAAGGATAAGTTCACCTTTGTAAAAAAAAAAGTGCATTTAATATTTTCTTACTAGGAGCCTGAAAAGCATTGCAACCGCAATCAGCAGATGCAGGTGCAATGTATGGCTCCTGCAGACTGTCAGTGTTAAGCCTCGTACACACGGCCGAGAATCTCGTCAGGAAAAAACACGTCGTTTTTCCTGACGAGATTCTTGACAAGAATCTTGTCCCGGCCGAGTGTACACACACTCGATTCAAAAGAACCGCCGTTCTTTTGAATGGAACGAACGCGGTGACGTAATCGACTACGACGAGTGTGCGCTCGTCACATTTGATGCCGCCGCCATCTTGCTACACCCTACCTATGCCTAGAAAGTTACCGCACATGGGTCGAAGTCATTTCGAGCATGCGCGG
The DNA here is from genome assembly GCA_029206835.1 of Rana muscosa. NCBI lineage: Eukaryota > Metazoa > Chordata > Amphibia > Anura > Ranidae > Rana > Rana muscosa. The sequence goes on along the minus strand of CM055127.1, from coordinate 153,713,041 downwards.
GTTTCCACGGCGACAGGTAAGCGTACACACTCTCGGGTTTCTCGTTGGGAAACAGGCCAACGAGAATCTCGACGAGAAAATAGGGAGCAGGTTCTCTATTTTTCTCGTCGAGATTCTGGCCAGTTTTCTTGACGAGAAACCTGAAAGCCTTGTACACACGCACGGTTTTCTTGGCAAGAAAGCTCTCCCAGCAGTTTTCTTGTCGTTTCTTGTCGAGAAAACCGGCCGTGTGTACGAGGCTTAAGTCCGTACCTCGTATGGGCAGACAGTTACGCACTGCCTGGGAGAATCAATGAACTACCAGAGCCCTCAACAGTGCCCTGGTAGTTCATATATATGATTAATTCGTATATATAATCTTTTTTTTTTTTTTTTTTTTGATGTCCTATAGAACAATTTAATCCCCTTGAGGAAGACCTAGAGAGGTCGAAATGCATCGGGGTCTCTTCTACAGTACATCGTAATGCATTAAATTTGTAATGTCACACTATCCTAAATGTACACCATATGTATGTGAATTGTATTATTTCTGTGTTCCATTGTTGGTTTTTTAATTACCGGAGCTCATAAGATTCATGAATTTATCTTTTTATGCTATATGCATCATCGCAACCTTTCCAATAAAATTTACATTACTCTTTCGTCCATGGACCGACACAGCTTCTCTATTGACAAAGTGGGTATTATCCGTTAATTAGGAGTGACTAGGCAGAAAAACTTGTAAAAAGTGTTGCATCACACCTTCTACAGTACCGCCCAGGGGGCGGACCCTCTGGGTATACCCTCTCAGTCTGCACATCGCAGATCAGTTTTTTTCTGTCTAGCAAGGAGTAGGACATGGCTCCCTTCGGGCTCATTGGTCCGGGGAAAAAAGATATATGTATTTTTTATTTTTTTGCTACATTTGTTGTTTCCTGCGATCTTCGATCAACTGCCGACTGGGTGACAGGCTGGATCCTCGATCCTTGTAGTCTCCCCAGTTTCGGCCATCGAGCGTGTGCCGACCCTAGCTACGCGCTGGGTTTTCCACGACATGCCCGTCGCTCCACGGGTGGCCGGTGAGCCTACGCTCCAGGGCCTGCATCGGACCGCTCAGCTTCGGCTGACCTTACGGCCGAGTCGCAGCAGCCTGGCCGGTGAGCTTACGCTCCAAGGCTTGCATCGGACCGCTCAGCTTCGGCTGACCTTACGGCCGAGTCGCAGCAGCCTGTCCGGTGAGCGTCATGCTCCAGGGCATACATATGATCGTCCCTTCTGGGTCCAATCACAGCATGCCTGGCCAACAGTCACCTTCCGTGCGCGGACGATGATCTGTTTGGAATGTCTTCCAGCAGAATACATGCAGGATAGGTAAGTAAAACTCCCCTGCCTCGGCTGGGTGATTTAGCTGGACATTCCTGGAGAGATCAAGTAAGTGGTTGTGGCCCCTTTCTTCCCTCTCTCCCTGCCTTTCCCTCCTCCCTGGGCTTCTAGCTAAAGGTTGCTGGGTGCTGGGGGTCACCTAGGGGGTCCCACTGGAGCGGGGCTGGCTGTAACTAACATTTAAAAGAAATGTCATTTTTGCTTACCTGTGTTGCTGTGTCTCCATGCTGTCGGCGGCCATTTTGAGGTGGTCCATGCCAAGTTTGGCCTCTTGTAACTGCCTGGCGGCCATCTTCCTGTAGTTCGGCCACACCCACTGGCCCCTATCAGGTGATCGGCGGCCATGTTTGTCCACCCTGTATGCAGATATTGCCGTTCGGCGGCCATCTTTTTTGTGGGCTATGGCTGCCTGACCTCTATCTTCTGTCGGCGGCCATTTTCTTAGAGCCCACATTATCTTCCATACAGACGGTTTTGGCAACCATTTTGCGAGAGCCTCCGGCCTCTAGGGTGCATTACACTGGCGCGAAAATTCACACAGGAAGTGCTGATAAAAGAAGCAGACTGACACAGCAGCAAGGGGACAGCATCACAGGCGCAGCATAGCAGTACCTATCCAGGGTGGTGAGTCCTCTGGGTAACCCAGCATCTCTGCAGCACAGGAGGGTGGCCTATTGATATCTTGCCTGGAGCCCTGTGAGTGTCAGCGTGTGGTCAGCATGGCATCTGAGCCAGAGGTCTTCTCCCCTGAAACACCAGATTTAGCAGCTGGTGTCCCTGAGGTGTCTATGGACGCTATGTCGGCAATCCTAGAGGCGTTTGCTGCCAGGGTGGAAGCAGCACACGGGAATACAGGGGGTAATAAACGCCCCCGTCCCCTGCAATCTTCTGGGGATATTTCTGATGCAGAACCAGGTCCAGCTACGGCTCATGGCCCAGATTCTGATGCATCAGAGACTGCAGACCGTGACCGATCGGACAGTGAGGAGGACTCCAAGTCCAGGTCAGTACGCGAGACGGCTTTGGTATCTGACCTTATTACTGCAGTGCGGGATACGCTAAAGTTGGAAAGGACTGAAGAAGTAGCAGATACTCCAGTCCCCTTTGGGTTTCGTAAACCTGCCCGCACTGCTAAGGTGTTCCCTTGTGTGTCTTATTTTGACAAACTCTTATACAAGGAATGGGAGAACCCACTGAGGGTCTTTACAGCCCCAAAGAGGTTTGCAGTACGGTACCCCTTTGAGGAGAGTTTTCTGAAGATATGGACCTCTCCCCCTATAGTGGACCCTTCGGTGTCCAGACTTAATAGAGCCACCACTATTCCAGTAGAAGGGGCTCCTGTTTTCAAGGACCCTGTGGATAAGAAGGCTGAAGCACTCGCTCGCTACCTATACTCAGTGGTAGGCTCAGCAGTACGCCCGGCATTGGCGGGGGCCCTAGTGTCTCAGACACTTACTGAATGGGCAAAATTGCTACTCCAGGGGTTAAAGGAGCGAGATGCTCCTCCTAATGAGATAACTTTGGCCGACCAGTTGGTCCAGGGCCTTAAGTTTGTCTGCGAGTCAGACATGGATACTATTCCCCTGCTGTCAAGAGCTTCGGTTTATGCAGTAGCAATACGCCGCCTGATCTGGCTAAAGGGCTGGTCTGCGGACCAGACTTCCAAGAAAGCCCTATTGGATCTGCCTTTTAAGGGCGACAGACTTTTTGGGGCTTCTCTGGATGACATCATCAAGGATGCTACAGGAGGTAAAAGCACTTTGCTTCCCCAAACTAGCAAGGGTAGGGGACCACGCCAAGGGCAAGGGCCCTCCTTTACTGCACGTAAGCGGTTTTTTCGCCCTCTTAAGGCGACAGGGAAAAGACCCCAGGCCGATAAAGCGCCTGCCCAAGGACAAAAGCATCCTTGGTTCCGCAGACCCAACAAGCCTGTGGACAAATCTGCGTCCACATGAAGGTCCGCCCCCACCCAGCTCTCGGGTGGGGGGACGTCTTCGCAAATTCGCGACTCAGTGGACTGCTCTAGTCTCCGACAGGTGGGTTTGCGAAGTAATCTCCTCAGGCTACAAGATAGAATTTCTCTCTTGTCCACCAGACAGATTCATCACCTCCAATCTCCAGCTACTACCGACCCGTCGGGAGGCCCTGTATGGGGCGGTCCAGGGTCTACTGGAACGCGGGGTAGTTATTCCAGTTCCAGAACAGGAACGGGGTCAGGGTTTTTACTCAAATCTGTTCATTGTGCCAAAGAAGGAGGGGGTTCGTCCAATCTTGGATCTCAGAGCCCTCAATTGCTTTGTGAAGGTGCAAAGATTTCGGATGGAGTCGGTTCGATCCGTAGTCACGGCTCTCCATCCGGGGGACTTTCTGGCCTCCTTGGACATCAAGGACGCATACCTGCATGTCCCCATATACTCCAGACACCAGAGGTTTCTGCGATTTGCTATCGGGAAGAACCACTACCAGTTTGTGGCCCTCCCGTTTGGCCTTGCCTCAGCACCCAGGACGTTCACCAAGGTGCTCGCTCCGATTCTGGCACTTCTAAGACAGCGGGGTATCGCTATCACAGGTTACTTGGACGACCTTCTGCTGAAGGGCCCTTCAAGCTCAGAATTAGAGGTAAGCGTGTCCATTACCTGTCAGAATCTTCGAGACTGTGGTTGGATACTAAACACGCAAAAGTCAGTATTGGTGCCCACTCAACGCCTAGTGTACCTGGGGTTGATTCTGGATTCCTCAGAGGCAAAGGTATTCCTCCCTGTGGAGAAGTTGCAGACCCTCCGGGCTGCAGTACGGCAGCTGACTTCCAGGAATTGGTCGTCACTCCGTTTTTGCATGCGAGTGTTGGGCCTCATGGTAGCCTCCTTCGAGGCGGTCCCATATGCTCAATACCACACTCGAGTGTTACAGAGGGAAGTTCTGTCCAGATGGAACAGATGCCCTTCATCTCTGGATTATCAAATCCGAGTGAGCCACCTAGTCAGGAGATCCCTGGTATGGTGGCTGACAGCACCGGCTCTAATGGCCGGGAAGTCATTTCTTCCGGTTTACTGGATAGTGATCACGACGGACGCCAGCCTTACAGGTTGGGGGGGAGTCTGGGGTGTCCAGTCGGCGCAAGGTCGCTGGACCCCAGAGGAAGCCCTCCTGCCGATCAATGTCCTGGAGATCCGGGCGATCAAGCTGTGCCTCTTCAAATGGTCTCAGAGACTGCAAGGGCGTCCAGTCAGGATCCAGTCAGACAACGCCACAGCAGTGGCATATGTCAATCATCAAGGAGGAACAAGAAGCTCAGCTGCAGCATCGGAGATCGCTCGCATCCTGAAGTGGGCAGAGAGGAGCGTACCGGCACTGTCGGCCGTGTACATTCCGGGTGTGGAAAACTGGCAGGCGGACTACCTGAGCCGCCAGATGCTGGACCAGGGAGAATGGTCCTTACACCCGGAGGTGTTCCAACTCCTCTGCCAAAGATGGGGCACACCAGACGTAGATCTTCTGGCTTCCCGACTCAATCGGAAGGTATTGAGGTTTGTGGCCCGGTCAAGAGACCCATGGGCAGACGCAACGGACGCGTTGGTAGCATCGTGGGGCCAGTATCGGCTAATCTATGCCTTCCCTCCCTTAAGGCTTCTTCCTCTTCTGCTCCGCAGAGTGGAGGCAGAGGGAATTCCAATGATCCTAATCGCTCCAGATTGGCCTCAGCGTCCTTGGTACGCCGATCTAGTACGTCTGGTAGCAGACGCCCCCTGGCGCCTACCACTACGGAAGGACCTGCTGTCGCAAGGTCCCATATTCCATCCTGCTTTACAGTCATTGGCTTTAACGGCATGGCTGTTGAGAACCAGGTACTGAGAGACCGGGGCCTGTCAGACTCAGTAATTTCTACTATGAGAAGTGCTCGGAAACCGTCCTCTAGGAAGGTCTATCACCGCACTTGGAGGGCCTACATCTCCATGTGTGAGGAAATGAAATGGCATCCGCGTACCTATTTGGTTTCCAGAATCCTGCTGTTTTTACAGCATGGGGTAGACCAAAGGCTTGCCCTAAGTACGATTAAGGGACAGATATCTGCCCTGGCTGTCTTTTTTCAGCGACCCCTGGCGACTCACTCTCTCGTGAGTACATTTGTGCAGGGGGTTCGACATGTGGCCCCTCCGGTCCGCCCCCCGTTACCTCCGTGGGACTTGAACCTGGTCCTCTCGGTGCTTCAGAAGGCACCGTTTGAGAATATTAGAGATATTCCCCTGTTGACACTTTCTCAGAAGGTGGTCTTTTTGGTGGCTGTTACGTCAGTTAGACGAGTCTCTGAGCTGGCAGCCTTGTCCTGCAAGGCTCCCTATTTGATTTTCCACAAGGATAAGGTGGTGCTGCGGCCGCAGCCTTCCTTTCTTCCGAAGGTCGTTTCGGCTTTTCATCTCAACAAAGACATTGTACTTCCATCCTTGTGTCCTCAGCCGTCGAATCCTAAGGAGTCGGCGTTGCATTCCTTGGACGTTGTCCGAGCTTTGAGAGTATACATATCTGCTACTTCCCTGTTCCGGAAGTCAGACTCACTGTTTGTTTCGGTGGCTGGTCCCAAGAAGGGCCAAGCAGTCTCATCGGCCACCATCTCTAGGTGGATCCGACAGATAGTAATCCAGGCTTACGCCCTAAGGGGTCAGGCGCCCCCCTTTCCTGTCACGGCGCATTCGACCAGGGCAATAGGTGCCTCTTGGGCTTTCCGACATCAAGCGTCTGTTTCCCAATTATGTAAAGCGGCGACTTGGTCGTCCGCTCACACTTTCACAAAATTCTACAAAGTTGATGTAGGTGCATCTTCGGATGCCTCTTTCGGCCGCAAGGTTTTGCAGGCGGCTGTTTAGAGTTGCAACTCCTCCGTTGGAGGAGTGCTGTTTTGTGTTTTGGGGTGAAGTTTGTTTTTATGCTGTTACCACCCCTCGTTTTTTCTCTGACACTGCTTTGGGACGTCCCACTTTGTCAATAGAGAAGCTGTGTCGGTCCATGGACGAAAGAGTAAATAGGATTTTTTACTCACCGTAAAATCCTTTTCTCTGAGTCCATGGACCGACACAGCACCCACCCCTCCTTTTAAGTTTGTACTGCTTTTTGACGAACTGATCTGCGATGTGCAGACTGAGAGGGTATACCCAGAGGGTCCGCCCCCTGGGCGGTACTGTAGAAGGTGTGATGCAACACTTTTTACAAGTTTTTCTGCCTAGTCACTCCTAATTAACGGATAATACCCACTTTGTCAATAGAGAAGCTGTGTCGGTCCATGGACTCAGAGAAAAGGATTTTACGGTGAGTAAAAAATCCTATTTTTATCTACCATTGATTCCTCTTTGCTGCTTTAAAGTCCCACGGGAAAATTTTCTTTTTGTGTCCTGGTAGTTCATTGAAAACTACAAAGGCTGTCTGCACTTGTAGTTCATTCATTTACAGAACTCTGTGAATGAATGATGTGGCCGGGTGGGCGGAGCCCTGCAAACAAATTGTGAAAGTGAGTTCTGAGAGAAGATCCGTGGCTTGCTGTCACTAGAGGCAGCGGGTCAGCGAGAGGATGTTACATGTTCCACCCTAAGGGCCAGTTCACACCACATGCGGTCCAGTGCGTTTTTTTTTCTACATCAAAAATGCATGGATAGTAAGTTATATGGTTTTTAATGGCATAGTTCACACCAGTGCAGTCCATACCAGTGCATTCCAGTTCCAGTAAAAAAAGTAGAACATGCTGCATTTTTCCTGCACTGAACTGAACTGGAACGTAATAAAAACGCATTAAAGATGCACCTAAACGCACCAAAAATGCACTGGAACACACATGTTCTTATTTAAGGTGAAGAAAAAAAAGGGGGAAAATTGCACCGGAAGGCATCAAAGATACATCAAAAACACGGATACAAAAAAGCATCCAGGCTGCATTTCTATGGTGTGAACGGGCCCTAAAATTGTGTAGAAAATGTAACATGTTCCCAAAAGTGAACGTATCCTTTAAAGGGTAAGTTCACCTTTACAGAAAAATCTGTATGGTGAACTTACACAGGACCCCCCCCCCCCCCCCCAGGTCCCGCTGACCTGGACCGCGGAAATCTCCTGTTCTGAGCCCCGGTACATCCGCGTCAGGAGTCCGGGGCTTGGAACGGGAGAGCGGGGGGGGGGGGGGGTGTTGGTGAGCAGGGGGTTCTGTGTAAATTCACCTTACAGATTTTTCTGTACAGGTGAACTTACACTTTAAGACCAAACACCAGGTAGAAAAGGCACAAATTAATACGTCAATAAATGTGTCAATGTGAGCAGTGTAAGCACCTGAATTGGACTTGGTCTGCCTCTTGCAGTCTACTATACAGTAGGGCTCAGAGAGGGGGAGGGAGAAGCAGCACAAAAAAACATTAATGCCTCGTACACACGATAAGTTTTCCCGACAAGAAAAGTGTGATGTGAGCTTTTTGTCAGGAATTCCGACCGTGTGTATGCTCCATCACACTTTTTCTGTCAGAATTCCTGCCAAGAAAAGATTAAGAGCAGGATCTCAATTTTCGTGACAGGAAAAATTCCTATCGGGAATCGCGCTCGTCTGTATGCAATTACGACGCGAAAAAAAAACACGCATGCTCAGAATCAAGCAGAAGAGCCGAACTGCCTATTGAACTTCATTTTGTACGTCACCGCGTTCTTGACGTTCGGAATTTCAGACAAGATTTGTGTGACCGTGTGTATGCAACACAAGTTTGAGCAGTTTTCCTGCTGAAAAAAAAACACGGTTTTCCTGTCGGAAAAACTGATCATGTGTACGAGGCCTAAGGTGCATTGCAGTGCAAGGAGCCATGCTGATAGGAAGGGAAGAGCAGAGTGACAGAGAAATGAGCTCACCTGTGTGTCCCTTCTCCTTTAACTGTATGGTCACAAGGTGGGGGTGATGAGAGGGGGACCTGTTAGTGAAAGTGAAACTGCAACTGCAGTGGAGAAAAATAAGGGGTTCTCCCCTGCTATATATAGGGCCCGTGCTGCAAGGCGGAGCTGTGTACATTTTAGAACCGGATGACAAAAATGCAAATCCTTTAGAGGGGGAACAGCCAGGGCAGCCAACAGAAGGGGGTACAGGCAGTACTCCCAACCCGTGCCCCATCAGGTCAGCGGAGGGAGCCAGGTCTGTGAAGTAGACTGTATGGGGCCCCATGATTTCTAGAGAAAACTGTTCCCATGTAGGTGTTTCTGAGCTGTTTGGAATTCATCTCTGATGTAAATATCGTTTATTAAAGAGAACTGTCTTCTTTAGAGCCATTTTGTACTGTGAAAACAGTATGCAAAAGAGGAGCCCGTTCTTCTGGTGCAAAATGAGTAACTGTCAGCAGCTTCTTTATGAACGAAGCCTGCAAACACTACACAACAGCCTCAATTCACAAAGCTAAAACATCAGGAAGAAGTTTCAAAAATGGACAGTTACAGTGCCTTGAAAAAATATTCATATACCCTTGAAATTTTCCACATTATGTCATGTTACAACCAAAAGCGAAAATGTTTTTTTTGGGGGATTTTGAAAAATTGGTTTGAAGGAAGAAAAACGAACTCATGAAAAACCCTGAAAGTAATTGCCACATCCCAAATTGGAAATTGTATGTAGGGGATGCCCCAGGGATGGTATGAGCAAGAAAAGAACAGGATATGAAGGGAAGAATACAAAAGAGTTAAAAAGTACAAATTTTATTCCGTATAGAAAAATATATATACACATGAACATTAAAACGTTGAGTGGAACAAAAAAATTAAAATACAGCTGCTACTAGTTGTCAACACACTAAACCTCTAAACATCAAAGTGAAGTGATGATTGCGGTCACAACAGACCCGACATGTTTCGGATGACGCTGAAAAGATCTTTCTGTTTCTGGCGTGTTTATTTCCTTCTTCTTGGGTTTTTTAACCACTTGCTTACTGGGCACATATACCCCCTTCCTGCCCAGGTGAAATTTCAGCTTTCAGCGCTGTCACGCTTTGAATGCCAATTGCGCTGTCGTGCGACGTGGCTCCTAAACAAAATTGATGTCCTTTTTTTTCCCACAAATAGAGCTTTCTTTTGGTGGTATTTGATCATCTCTGCGGTTTTTATTTTTTGCGCTATAAACAAAAATAGAGCGACAATTTTGAAAAAAACACAATATTTTTTACTTTTTGCTATAATAATAATCCCATTTTTTTTTAAATAAAAAGTATTTTTTTCCTCAGTTTAGGCCGATACGTATTCTTCTACATATTTTTGGTAAAAAATAAAAATCGCAATAAGCGTATAGTGATTGGTTTGCGCAAACGTTATAGCGCCTACAAAATAGGGGATAGAATTATGATTTTTTTTTTTTTAAATAGTAATGGCGGCGATCTGTGATTTTTGTCAGGACTGCGATATTGCGACGGACACATGGGACACTTTTGACACATTTTTGGGACCATTCACATTTATACAGCGAACAGTACTATAAATATTCACTGATTACTGTATAAATGTGACTGTCAGGGAAGGGGTTAACACTAGGGGGCGATCAAGGGGTTAATTGTGTTCCCTGCTAGGTGATTCTTACTGTGGGGGGGGGGGGACTGACTGGGGGAGGTGACCGATGGTTGTCCCTATGTACAAGAGACACACTATCGGTCTCCTCTCCCTGACATGACGTGGATCTCTGTGTTTACACACAGAGATCTACGTCCCTGGCTCTGTGACTGCCGATCGCGGGTATTTGGCGGACATTGCGGCCGCCAGGCACGCGCATCGGCACCTGGGTGACGCGGCGCGCGCACACTCCCCAGCGGCCGGAGGTCAGAGGCCATCAATTGACGGCCTCCCGGCAATGTAGAGCCACCTTGTGGCCGTCAATTGTCGACGGCCCGGATAGGAAGTGGTTAAAGTAGAAGCATACTGATATATTTCTATTTGAAAAGAAGGTATATGTATATAAGTAACTAATCGCCACCATTACTAGTAAAAAAAATAAAATAAATAAAAATGCCATAAAACTATCTCCTATTTTGTAGATGCTATAACTTTTGCGCAAACCAATCAATAAACGATTATTGTGTTCGTATCGGCCTAAACTGAGGAAAAAAATTTTTGTTTTTTTAATATATTTTTTGGGGATATTTATTATAGCAATATTATATTATATTATATTATATGTAGCGGGGTCTCTGTTAATGGCCCCAGAACTACGTTACCCAGAACCCCATTCGGCCCCAGGGCGGAAGTTTCCACCGCAGAGACTCATGGGAGGGGCTACTTAAGGAAGAGGCGAGGCGGGGCTCGCTCTCTTTGGACACCGCGCTGCAAGCAACGAGGCTTCCTGTGCGGATCTGCTGCGGTGCAAGGCCTGAAGCCTGAGGCCTTGCGTAGCATCCGAAGAGCCTTCCACCCCCACTGCGGAGCCTGGGTGGATCCTGACTGGTCAAGCGAGGACATCTGTCGGATCGGGGACCCGATCGTTGCAGACGCTGTGGCGGATACACAGCAGGTGGAAGTCCCGGACTGGGATCGCGTCCGGAGCAGTGAGCGGGCACCTGCCCAGACCTATAGACTGTGCCGTGCTCAGGCCTAGTGACTGTATAGGCCCACAGTTCGTTTACTTGCTGTTTCACGGGAGGGACCGGTAGCAGGACAGAGTTGGAGTGTCCCTCCCCAGTATGGTTAATTCACGTTATTGCCTGTTGGATTACAAATGTATAAGTTCGTCAAGTGCACCACCGAAAGCTGGCATGCGAAGAAATCCTTTAGGGAAGTGACTGAGATTTACTTCATGTCAGGCCTGACTTAGGTGGGGAGAGTAAGAGATTGTTTAGTGCGCCATAGGGCGCGCACGCCATAATAGCTACGCGTGGTGGAGTACTGCGCTGCGCCATTATATTGTGCTGCAACTATTGAACTAATTAATGCAAGGCTCTGAAAGATATATTACATGTTGGGTGTTATACTCTATGTTATTCACTACCAGTAAAGCTGTTATATTTAATCTCTCGCCTCAGCGTGTTGTCTGACTGTTTAGAGATTATTAAGTGCAGTACATTTGAATGTGATATAAATTTAACCCTAGACTAACTGTGCCAGAGTGGGTCGAGTAAGATTGCCGGGGGTTGGCGGTACTGTATACAGGGCCCGAAATCAAACCAGCGGCTCTCTTAACTGGGGGTAGCGCTACATATATTTTTGTTTATAGCGCAAAAAATAAAAACCGCAGAGGTGATCAAATACCACCAAAAGAAAGCTCTATTTGTGGGGGAAAAAAAGGATGTCAATTTTGTTTGGGAGCCAAGTCGCACGACCGTGCAATTGTCAGTTAAAGCGACGCAGTGCCGAATCGCAAAAAGTGGCCAAATGGTCCGGGGCTGAAGTGGTTAATCAACAGCCTCATGGTGTACTGATAAAGTCCGCTTTTTTGATAGTAGGTCTTCTATTATCTTCATATGAAAAAAAAGATAACTGTCCTTGTGTTAAAGCTTAATGAATTAAGCATAATGGCTGGTGTGTCACAGTCTACTGCTGCCTATATCAACCAATCAGTTTCTTCCTTTCCAACTGAGGACAGCACTGGAAAAACAACAGTATGACAGCCTGGGTGTGGGTAGGGCTAACTGTGTTGCAGTATTTAAAGTGACCTGGCAAGACAAAGTCTTCTAGGAATTTTCTGGCTTATATATAGAATAGTTCAAAGAACAATACCAAGGTTATCTTAAAGCTTACACATGGACAGTAAGGCACTTCTACAGTCCTCGTAGCAAGGTAGTTCAGATATGTAGACCTATGTACTTGACGGCTGCTTCCTAAACAGGTCCCCTAGATTTACACTGGACCTCCAGATAGGGTGCTGTGCTGGCAATATGGGACACAGGGATGCACCAATCTAGGTGCAGGCTTTATAACAGGATGCTGCCCCCAAATCACAGAATTGTTCCAGGGGTGCACTGGACCATACCTATTCTGTGTCTGCTCCTCAGGAACCTTTCTCTGCACTAGACCTACCCCTCCCTAGCATGCACCTGCCCTATCTAAGTACTTCCCACACTGCAGGGTGCCTTCAAATAAGCCAGAAGGGGTTATATATAGCCTCTCTTGGTCCAGAATGGCTGCTCAAGTCTCAAGAGAGCTCTGTGTCCAATAAGACACAGGCTCCCCCAAAATGGCCACCGGAAGCACAGTGCAGAGGACAAGTCAGTCCCCTGCAGGGTTCCTCTATTGCCAAAGGTAATCAGCAATCATGTGTTTACTTCTGGCCACTAATTTACAGCGAGCCCACCTGCTCAAGAGATAGTTCTGCCCGTTAGGACAATGGAAGCCCTTCTACATAGTGACAATTGAAATCTGCCCTGTTACTATGAGGAATGCAGATATTTGTACTAGGCCACATTCTGACCTATTTGTAGCTGAACTCCCAGCATGCTCTGGGCTGGCCTTGAAGCCTCTCTTATTAGATAGCACATTGATCAGTCAGGCAGAACCAAACATCTATGTGATATCTTTTCAGCTTGAAGTGTCCTTGCTGGCCTGGCTTGCCACGGCTCTCAGGTGAGGAATGTAGAAGCGTGAGGTCAGGTGGCTTCACCTGGGGTAACCAGACACCAGGGATCAATGAAGGATCAGCTGTTCATAAACAACTTGTCCTACATGGATTATTTATTTTTCACTCGCAGGATTACTGTATATTCAGCTAATGGGCTGTGACAGACACTTACTACAGTCAAGAGGTTCAGCTAGTGCTAACAGCGAACACCCAACAATTAATTAATGAAAAACCGCAGTCTAAACACAAAATCGAACTTTAATCGAAAATTTAACACGCCTGAAAATACACCCCTCCCACCCCCACTTAATATCCCCCCTTTCCTCTTCTCCCACCAACCCATCTACAATCCCACCCAGCCTCCCCTGCCCCCCCCCCCCCCCGTTCCTGCTATTTTTGCATATCGTCCTGGTGCCAAAACTGCTGCCCTTTGGGCCTCACCAGTCAGTAGAAGGATCATTGATTTGTAAAAATACCTTAACAGTAGTAAAGGCTACTGCAGTATAATGCAACATGTCCATAGACTTTGACTGTCTCCTAAAAGCAGTGGTCTCCAAACTGCGGCCCATGTGACGGATGCAGCCCCTTGCCTGTATCTGGCCCTTGGGGCAATATTTCTTCTACTGACACCAACAATGAGGCACCATTTTTTTCACTGACACCAGCAATAGGGCACTATTCATTCCACTGACACAGATGATGGAGTACTATTCCTCCAACTATTATCAATGATTGCCCACTGTTCCTTCAACTAAAACCAATGATGGGGCACTATTCCTCCAACTAATACGAATGATGAAGCACTATTCCTCCAATGAATTCCAATGATGGGGCACTATTCCTGCCACTATTGCTTCTGACCACCAAGTCTGGGACACTGTCTACTCCCACTGATACTGGGGCATTTTCTACTCTCACTGGCCACAGTCCTGCTCTCCTAAAGTTTGAGGGACAGTAATCTGGCCCTTTGTTTATAAAGTCTGGAGAACCCTGTCCTAAAGCATGACTTCAATCTCCAGCCACTTATGTAGAACAATCTCTGGCTGTTTCCACTAGTAAGTCTTCAGTCTGTGACAGTTTTCTGTATGTAATAAATATTATTTGCAGCTTTATTCCCCCAGGAGCTGCTTGGTCATTTAGGTTCTCTGGTCTGGGCTTTGCCTCCAAGAATACCCTTAGCCCCTCTGACACACCAGGTTGAATGAAAGTTACTGCAAGCACTGCAGGAACACGAGTATGGATGCCTTTTACTCGGCTGTGAATTAGCACCAGGAAATAGACACAAGACTGTTTAGTGGTAATGGAACGCAATGTATTGGTACAGGTTATAATAAATGGTGGTTTGAGCATAAATGAACACGCAGAAGGTAGCTTAAGACACAGTCTTCTAGACAGTATAAACACTATGCCAAGGTAACTTAGAATAGAGTTCTGTACCACTAGACTGGGATTTACTCATGGATCAGCAAGGTCAGCAATAAACAGTGCATATAAGCATAAACCGCAATATAAATAATAATACTATAACTAGTCTGGAGTGCACTCTATGAAAATGGCTAGGATATGGTGCAATATCCCCTGAGAGGTACCTCTTATAAAAAAGAATAGGTGAAGGTCTATGTTTAGCAGCTATAAAGGGACAGTCTTTAGTCCTAACTCTTCTGCCGACTAGCATTGGGGCCCAGTTTTACCATTGGCGCACTTGAGAATAGTCCCAGTCAAGCCTGCAGACAGCAATAAGCCTACTAGATTGCTGTATGGTCAGTTCCTAAAGGGCTCAGTCTCTCCCTCCAGCAGCAAATAGTAAATCCCCACAGGATTAGCTCACCAGTCCCAGCAATATTGCAGCTCACAATCCAGTTACACACAGCAATAAGTCCACTCTCTGCTCTGCACCTAGGTGACTCTGGCTATCAGCACATCTGAACTCAGCACTCTAGATCCCGCTCAGGTCGCTGTTATGCAGCAGAGAGGGTGCACTCTGGACAGAGATGTGCGATCTCCGGGCTTCCTTATGGCAAGAGGAAGCTGTGTCCTGTACAGCCTGAGACAATGCAGCTCTTTACCTCCTCCTGGCAATCTCTCCCTGGAAAATGCAGTTCAAAAGCTCTTGATTACAGTAGAGTATCTCTCCTTTGGACGACAGTTCCCACAGTGCAGTGCTGCCTGACTCAGTCTATTGAACTCCTTCTGCTCAGCAGCTTCCTCCTCTTGCTCAGCAGCTTCCTCCTCTTGCTGATATAACTGTTAACCAGGTCAGCACCGCAAGACAGCAGCTACAAAGTGTTTCTCTCACTCTCCATTCCCAGCCAAGCCCTTGGCTAGTGGCTACATACCGTGTTTCCCCGAAAGTAAGACCTACCCTGAAAATAAGACCTACCCCGATTTTCCAGGAGGGCTGCAATATAAGCCCTACCCCGAAAATAAGCCCTAGTTTGAAGTGATTGTGGACTGCTGGAATCCTCTCTATTGCAGTGTTCTGTGTGGAGGGTGTGTTTCTGTGGTATAGTTGAGTGAGATGCCTTCTTAGAGTGCCCTGGGGGCAGGACCTTTTACCCTTACACAGCTTTGGGCCTGGGCCCCTGCCCCCCCCTGAGCCTGACCACCAACATTCCCCAGGGCTTGCCCACGGGCCATCCTACCAAATCTGCTCACTGGCCACCTCACCTGTACGCACTCAGCCCCCCTACACACACACACCTGTATAAATGTCAGAGCCCCCCCCCAAACACACACACCTGTATATATGCCAGCCCTCCCCACACACACACCTGTATATATAGTAGGGTTGTCCCGATACCACTTTTTTAAGACCGAGTACAAGTACCGATACTTTTTTTCAAGTACTCGCCGATACCGATTACCGATACTTTTTTTCAATGTCATGTGACAGTTTGAAAGATGGGGACTGATAGGTGGCACTTATGGGCACGGATCGATGGCACTTATGGGCACTGATAGGTGGCACTTGTGGGCAGTGATAGGTGGCACTGATAGGTGGCACTTGGGGGCACTGATAGATGGCACTTGTGGGCAGTGATAGGTGGCACTTGTGGGCATTGATAGGTGGCACTGATTGCACAGAAAGGTGGCACTTGTGGGCACTGATAGGTGGCACTTGTGGGCACTGATAGGTGGCACTTGTGGGCACAGAAAGGTGGCACTTGTGGGCACTGATAGGTGGCACTTGTGGGCACAGAAAGGTGGCACTTGTGGGCAGTGATAGGTGGCACTTGTGGGCACTGATAGGTGGCACTGATTGCACAGAAAGGTGGCACTTGTGGGCAGTGATAGGTGGCACTTGTGGGCAGTGATAGGTGGCACTTGTGGGCACTGATAGATGGCACTGATTGCACTATTAGTGCAATCAGTGCCATCTATCAGTGCCCACAAGTGCCACCTATCAGTGCAATCAGTGCCCATAAGTGCCACCTATCAGTGCAATCAGTGGCATCTACCAGTGCCACCTGATAGGTGGCACTGGTAGATGGCACTGATTCCACTGATAGGTAGCACTTGTGGGTACTGATAGGTGGCTGGCACTGAAATGCTGCGGGGGGTGGGGGGGAAATGACACAGGATTTAAGAAAAAAAAAAAACTGCTGCAACGCCCATCTTGGTACACCCTGCACTCGGCTGCAGTAAGCAACAGCAGACATCTTGTTACACCCAGCCCATATAGCTCGGGCTGGGTGTAACAAGATGTCTGCTGCTGCTTACTGCAGCCGAGTGCAGGGTGTACCAAGATGGGCGTGGGGACGTTCAGCCGCTGACGGCGACCGAATGTGACAGCACCGGTCACCGTTCCTGATGCGGCTGCGCCCTGAACCCCTGCCAGCTTACCAGGTTCAACTGCAGGTGAGGGACTCGCTCTCCGCCCGCGGACTCCGTCCACCGACTGTGCCCGCCCTCTTCAGCCAGACTCCGCCCGCACTTTCCCGCCCTCTCTCCTGCCCTCCCTAGCCACTGACTCCTCCCGCCCTCTCCGGCCACAAAAAAAAAAAAAAAAAGTATCGGGTGAAGCATCGGGAGCATTTGCGCGAGTACAAGTACTCGCGCAAATGCTTGGTATCGGTCCCGATACCGATACTAGTATCGGTATCGGGACAACCCTAATATATATATATATATATATATATATATATATATATATGAAAGCCCCTCACATACACACAGTGCTGTGTTTTGGCCTAGGGCAGCACTTTGCAAGGGGCAGCAGAAAAGCCGCCCCCCCCCACAAAAAAAAACACTCGCACCCTCCTTCCGCACGCAGTCAACAGCGGTGCTCAGCAGTGCTCTGTGACAGATCTGCTCCATTTGCCAGAGAACTCGGCAGTGGTGCTGTGATAGGGGAGAGGAGAGCTGCAGGCTGTTTTGTATTTGAGAGAAAAAGAGGAATGTAGATATTGGCGCTGTTCCTCTAGGCGACTATAACTGTGATAATAGGTGCTAGAAAGTAAAGTGACAAGTGCTAAGAACCACTAATGGTGGGTGTAAATAAAGTTGGTTTGAAATCAGCTTTAAAATCGTGGTGTGTGTTAGACCCTCTGTGGTTTTAGACCAGTTAATAAGAACTAGATGGCCAGTGTTGGCTGGTGCTAGTCAATACTGGGACCACAATAGTGGTGTGAACCACTTATATGTTTTATAGAGAGGGTTTGACCCCCTTTGACAAATGTGCACTGAATGAGATAAAATTATGATACCAAACAAGAGTAAAAAATGAACTAGGTGCCCTGTGTTAGCTAGTGCTAATCACTATCGGGTCCCCAAGTGTGATGTGTTCCACTTGTGTTAATGCTGTAGAGAGGGTTTGACCCCCTGAGACAAAAGTGCACTAAATGATAAATAGTAAATAAATGGTGCCACACAATAATTAATTAATTGATATGAAACTTCTATTCTAGAGAACTGAATGCAATACTGATGTAATAAAACACAGAAATCCTGAAAATATTAATTACACGAATAAATAAAAAAAAAAAAAAATTATATATATATATATATATATATATATATATATATATATATATATATATATTACATTAGGTGCAATGATAAACAATAATGTTTAAAGTGACTCATGCAAAAAGGTGACCAGTGCTCTTGCAAGAGAGAATATATATGATTTTGTTAGTCCTTAATCCTCTGTAATTGATGATGGTGAAGTTGGTGATCTTAGCCGTGCTCCTACAGTGAATGCACTCACCAGATTGATTTCCCCACCAGGGGCTCTGCGCGGCCACAGTGTATACCACTGTGTAGCACTCTGGAGAAAAAGATCCATCCAAAGGTTGCTAGTACTGTTCCACCAATATTAATATGCCAGAGAGGAAAAGTATGCCCATAGTGTAATCCAGCTTAAAAATTGCTTTATTGTATAAGAAAGTGGAGATATACTCACATTTTACATAAAAATACAGACATGTAATGAATCCGATAGGTGCCGTGCTGTGAAACCTATTTGCGGCTAAACCCGGAAGTGACGCAACACGTACTATAACTCCGCCATACGCGTTTCGTCACTCAAGACGTCATCTGGAGCGTCCATATTGCTACACCTCCTGGCTATTTATAGTGTGCGGTGCCCTATAGGACTGAGCTTTGTAATTACGGCGGCAATTTTTGGTGAGATTTTGGAGACCGAAGTCTCTATTTACATTGTTATTCTATCTCAAACAGAGACAGGCAACTTCGGCGGCCATTTTTGATAAGTTTTTGGAGACCGAAGTCTGTATTATTATGATAGTTCCACGATAAAGGGAAAAAATATATTTATATTTCAATATGCTAACATAGATTTATCTAAGTCCCTTTTTGAGAATATAAGTGTGTAATCACTATACTGCTGTCAGGTCACCTGTGGCCAGGTGACAGATGCACACCGTAGGGGGACAGGAGTGCACCGCAAGGTAGTGAACCCTATGGCTGACTGCTGCGGATAGGAAACTGGGTGGTTGTGGAAAGCGGGACCAGAGGAGCACAACCGGGATCCTATGGGAAGCTAGAGCCAAGATTTCCCAGGGCGCGGAGTCTAAGACCCAGCAGGTCTTCTCCAGAGCCTCTAGTGGTGAGGATGTTATGCTGCAGGCTGGGTCCAGGTTGCGGCCCCTAGAGTCTCCTAGCTCACGCCCCGTAGGATAAGGGGACAAGAGGGGAAGCAGCAGCACGAGATATAAGAGAAACGAAAGACAAGCCGAAAGTCAAGGGCCACAAGCAGACAAGGATAACGAAAGACAAGCCGAAGGTCAAGGGTCACGAGCAGACAGGGATAGTCAGGGACAAGCCAATAACGTAACAGAGAGACATACGTAGCACACGGCAGGCAGGAACCCAAACACACAATGCCTAACAAACACGTTGATCAGCAAAGCAGGCTTGCAGTGCACAGGTTAATATAGTGTTCTGTGATAGGGCCTGGGGTGGAGTCAGGCTGGGAGGAGATTATAAAGGAAGCCAGGTGAAAGGGCTCAGGCCTCTAAGATGAACACATGGGAAGGAAGGTAAGCTGACAGACAAACACTACTGCATATCCATGACAACTGCTCAGTGGATGGTACATACTGAAAAAATGTTTATGGATTTCCAGTATTTATCATGGACTTGATGTTTAACATGATCTAATAATATTATATACACCGTAAATTAGTCCAAAGACACCCATACAGGGTCACCATACACTACATACAACCAAAGCCTATTGTAACAATTACAAAATCAATTTAAATACATGAAATGCATTACAAATACATTTTAAACATTAAAAATAAATTTTAAAAAAATTGTTTTAAAAAATATACGTATATATTTTAAAACTATATTAAATTATAGGTGTTGAATTTTGAATTTTACCCACTAGTCTCAGTGTGATTAAAAGTTAATAAGTTGTTGGACACATACAATAACAAAGTAAACCAGGTGAAGACATATTAATCTTAGTCACGCTTACAAGGCTTACAGTACTGTAATTGTGATTATGGGTATGATTGTGCAAAAAATTACAGATGGGCTGTGTCAATTGAAATATGAGGTGGAACCCCTACCTCAATTTGTAATTTTAGGAAAAATAAGTACATTAAATAAAGTGAGACGAATTAAAAGAAGGACGAATTAAAAGAAAATGAGGAAAGAGGACAAGGGAATGCCTATATGTAAAATACCTATAAAATGCCTATAAAGAAATACAACAGAAAAAACAAAAAATTCCGGAGAGATGTGTTGGATTATAAAAACCAACAAGTCTACAAATGGCAAACGGATGACAATTACAATGAAAATGAAAATAACATTTCTATGATAGAAGAATCAAGGGATAATTCTGTTGAAATAATTAACATGGCAAGAAACAACAATACCTAATAGGATACCAAGGACTGTACAAGAGGAAGGAACAACCCTGACACACAGAAGAGAGGAAAGAAGACCCAATCAGAGAAATTACAGACAAACAGAACAAAATGAAAACAGAAAACAACCAAACTATGTACCAATTACCCCAAGGATACCAAGACACCAAAACAGATACTCCCCACTTAGATATGATTATCAGGATACCCCTTATAGAGAACCCCAACATAGGAGGATTTTTTTCCCTGGGGTTACAGTGGGAGACCACCAGCAACAAGGGGTGGAAATGGACCATACAGCCCACAAGGAGGATGGAAACCTTTTTGACATCCAGCCAGGAATCAACACCAAGGAGACCATCGACAATTCGGGGGCCACCAGGGATGGAACCCAAGAATAACCAGACAAACAGGAAGGAGAGAAAACAATTGGGAACCAGAGGAGAACGAATGGGAAGAGAGAAGAGAGCACACCTACAGACCCCAACGGTAGGCAAGAGAAAACGGACCCGAGGGAAACGAGGGGGGATCAAGAAAAAGAAGACGTGAATACTAGGAAGTGGCATTTTCAACCTAAGTGAGGCAGTCTTCAACAAAGAAGAACTTAAATTACTAGACTTAGGATTGAAATATGCCCCTGATAAAGATCTGGACAAATTTGAAGCCTATATAGATCTACAAAAGTTTGTAAGGAAAATTAACATAATTTTTTTTTTGCATTAAAAGAAGCGAATACCAATATGAAAGAAGCCACTCATTTTAAACATTCTAATTTATGAAACAATTCAATTTTTAACCCTAAAATGCAACAGAGTTAAAGTTTAGTGGTTTTTAAAAAGATGGTAGAAGAAGACATAAGAAAACTAAAAGTAAATAAATCAAAAGGGAACAAAATCTGTAAAACAATTAAAGAAATAGAGAAGAATAAATAAATAATAATCCGCCCAGCCGATAAAGGAGGAGGCCTGGTGATACTCAATAAAAGGGATTATGAAATAGAAATGAACAAATTGCTGAAAGTACAAGATACTTATAAAAAATTCATGGGAAATCCAAAAATTGAATATGAAAAGAAATTGAAATCCTTCGTCAAACGAGGAGAAAACAGGAATTTTAACAAAAAAATAAGCTAATTTCCTCACTCCAGAAGCTGCAAAGACCTCTGTCATCTACTACGTCCTGAAAATTTACAAGAATCAACAGAATCCTCCTGGAAGGCCTATAATAAGCGGGATAGATTCACTATTTTCTCGTCTAGGAGCATACATCGACGGATATCTACAGCCGATGGTAGTAGAGGGAAAATCCTATCTGAAGGATAGTAGGCAATTGATCGCGGAGCTCAGAAATTTTGCAACACACTAAGATTACCTCCTGGTGGCAATAGACGTAAATTCGTTATACACCAATATTATACAGGAAGATGGAGTAAATAGCGTTGAATGGGCATTATACAAACAAACGGACTTGAAGGATGAACAAATTAAATATATCGTAGAAGGTTTAAGACTAGCCATGAGTCACAATTATTTTTGGCATAAAGGGGAATACTATACCCAGACAAAAGGAGTAGTTATGGGGGCCAAATATGCCCCCAGTGTAGCAAATCTCTTAACCATTGAGAGGAGGAGCAGATATATAGTGTACCAAGAGAAAATCTTAAGCTCTACCGGTGGTACATAGATGACATTGTCATAGTATGGAAAGGAACAGAAGAAGAACTACAAATATTTTTTGACAAAATTAATCAAAACATCTATGGGATCACCTTTACAGGAAATTGGAGCAAACAAAGTATAGATTATCTCGACCTACAGGTATACAAAAATAATGGGCTTTTAAACACTAGGACGTTCTTCAAAAATACAGATCGCAATGGATACATTTAGACTAAGAGCTGCCACCATCTACAGTGGATTGGTAATATACCAAAAGGACAATTAATGCGCCTATATAGGAATTGTAGCAGCCTACAAGACTGTGAAGAAAAGTCAAACACAATAATTAATAGATTTAAAGCAAAAGGATACAAAGAGAAGGATCTTCTTGCATTAAAAGAAAAAGTCAAAAAAATGGATAGGAATATGATAATAGAAGGAAAGTTAGAAAATAAGAAAAAAAAAAAGAGAAAACATATTGACGTGGCCTTTCTGACGGGATATAACAAACAGTACAAAGCCGTAGAAGTAGTAATAAAAAAACATTGGCCCATCTTACAGTCAGACAAAATTTTGAAATCCATAATACCATCTAAACCTACTTTTATTTATAGAAAAGCTCCATCTCTGAGAAACAGATTGGTACACAATGCCCAAGACCCACCAAAACAGATCAAGATCTATAAATATCTAAAAGGATTCTTCAAGTGTGAAAATTGCCTACCCTGCAGGGTTAGTAAAAAGACCAATAAAAAGATAGCAAATTTCACCTCTACAGCAAATGGCAAAGAATACAATATTAAGGAATTAATAACCTGCAACAGCACCCACGTCACATATGTGATAGAATGTCCCTGCCACAAACACAAGACCACTTTTTGTCAGAATATGAGAACATATCAACATCATAAAAAATGGTTTCAACAAACACAGTGTCTCAAGGCATTTTAGAGATCACCACAGAAGAGATCCAACATGTATGATCTTCTACGCCACAGACAAAATCAAAGGACATTTGTGTGGAGAGAATAAGAAAAAAAAAAAATCTCACAAAATGAAACAAAATGGATTTTTCAATTTGATACTCTCGAACCAATAGGATTAAACATAGACGTAGACTTAAATTGTTTCCTCACTAATTTTTAGAGAACATCAGACCTTTATTCTTCTACCAGTCTTTATTAACCTCTTTTTTACAATTTATTAATTTCTTTATTTTTAAAATATGTCTTGGAGTTCAACCATTTTTTTATTTTTATTTTTGGTTAATATTTAATAGGGCATGAGGACATAGTTATATACATACAGGTATTCCCTTGTCCTCCTTCATAGTTTTCTTTTAATTCGTCCTTCTTTTAATTCGTCTCACTTTATTTAATGTACTAATTTTTCCTGAAATTACAACTTGAGGTAGGGGTTCCACCTCATATTTCAATTGACACAGCCCATCTGTAATTTTTTGCACAATCATAACCATAATCACAATTACAGTACTGTAAGCCTTGTAAGCGTGACTAAGATTAATATGTCTTCACCAGGTTTACTTTGTTATTGTATGTGTCCAACAACTTATTAACTTTTAATCACACTGAGACTAGTGGGGTAAAATTCTAAATTTAACACCTACAATTTAATATAGTTTTAAAGTATATACATATTTTTTTTAAATCAAATGTTTTAAAATGTATTTTTAATGTTTAAAATGTATTTGTAATGCATTTCATGTATTTAAATTGATTTTGTAATCGCCAATTGATACAATAGGCTTTGGTTGTATGTAGTGTATGGTGACCCCCTATGGGTGTCTTTGGACTAATTTACGGTGTATATAATATTATTAGATCATGTTAAACATCAAGTCCGTGATAAATACCGGAAATCCATAAACATTTTTTCAGTATGTACCCTCCACTGAGCAGTATAGTGATTACACACTTATATTCTCAAAAAGAGACTTAGATAAATCTATCGTGGAACTATCATAATATTGATACGAACTTCGGTCTCCAAAAACGTATCAAAATGGCCGCCGGAGTTGCCTGTCTCTGTATGAGATAGAATAACAATGTAAATAAAGACTTCAGTCTCCAAAATCTCACCAAAACTGGCTGCCGTAATTACAAAGCTCAGTCCCATAGGGCACCGCACACTATAAATAGCCGGGAGGTGTAGCAATATGGACACTCAAGATGACGTCTTGAGTGATGAAACGCGTAGGGCGGAGTTATAGTACGTGTTGCGTCACTTCCGGGTTTAGCCGCAAATAGGTATTACAGCACGGCACCTATCGGTTTCATTACATGTCTGTATTTTTATGTAAAATGTGATTATATCTCCACTTTCTTATACACTAAAGCAATTTTTAAGCTGGATTACGATATGGGCATACTTTTCCTCTCTGGCATATTAATATTGGTGGAACGGTACTAGCAACCTTTCGACAGATCTTTTTCTCCAGAGTGCTACACAGTGGCATACACTGTGGCCGCGCAGAGCCCCTGGTGGGGAAATCAATCTGGTGAGTGCATTCACTGTAGGAGCACGGCTAAGATCACCAAGTTCAACACCATCAATTACAGAGAATTAAGGACTAACAAAATCATATATATTCTCTTTTTCAAGAGTACTGGTCACCTTTTTGCACAAGTCACTTTAAACATTATTGTTTATCATTGCACCGAATGTATAAAAAAAAAAATAATAATATTTATGTAATTAATATTTTCAGGATTTCTGTGTTTTATTACATCAGTATTGCACACACCACTATTGTGGTCCCAGTATTGACTAGCACCAGCCAACACTGGCCATCTAGTTCTGATTAACTGGTCTACAACCACAGAGGGTCTAACACACAACACCACTTTAAAGCTGATTTCAAACCAACTTTATTTACACCCACCATTAGTGGTTCTTAGCACTTGTCACGTTACCTTCTAGCACCTATTATCACAGTTATAGTCACCTAGAGGAACAGCGCCAATATCTACATTCCTCTTTTTCTCTTAAACTATCTATACTCCATCTAGGTGATAGTATTTTGTAGAGGCAGCAGTTTATATCTCTTTCCTCTGTTTGAATATATCCTTGTGCGGAATCACACACCTACTCGTTTCATGTCTGTGTATTTGCCCCGCCTCGCCCCTTCCCCTTTCTCCTGTCAGCCGAAGAGAGAGCGGCTCTAATCGGGGACACCGCCCACTCAGAGAAGAGTGCACGCTCTGAACTCCCTCCACTCTTCTGTTTCTGCTGCTCGTATGTGTGTCAGCGGAGAAACCATATCCTAGTAGAGGTGAGTGATCTGTGGACACAGCCAAGTCAACACCCTGTGCACAGACACCCGACATCATTGTCACCCTCCTCCTCAGACTGGGCTCTCCACTACACCTCCCCTCACTTGAACAGTTAACTGTCATCTGTGCCTGCCCCATGCAGAGTGTGTCATCCACCTGCGTGTCTGGGTTACCCCCACCCCCCTTCACTCACCTATGTGCTTACTTCTCCAACCCAAACCCCGCACAGCCAACAGGGACCCAGGACCCAGCATAGGGACCTGGGACCACGCACAGCCACCAAGGACCCTGCACAGGGACCAGGGACCCCGCACAGCCACCAGTGACCCTGCACAACCACCAGTGACCCCGCACAACCACCAGGGACCCCGCACAACCACCAGGGACCCCACACAGCCACCAAGGACACGGGACCCCGCACAGCCACCAGAGACCCCGCGCAGGGACCCTGCACAGCCACCAGAGACCCCGCACAGCCACCAGAGACCCCGCACAGCCACCAGAGACTCCGCACAACTACCAGGGACCCCGCACAGCCACCAGGGGCCCTGCGCAGCCACCAGGGAACCCGCAAAGCCACCAGGGAGCCGGGACCACACACAGCCACCAAGGACCCGGGACCCCACACAGCCACCAGAGACGCAGCACAGGGACCAGGGACCCCGCACAGCCACCATGGTCCCGGGACCCTGACCAGGGACCCTGCACAGCCACCAGAGACCCAGCACAGCCACCAAGGACCTGGGAACCCGCACAGGAAGCCGCACAGCCACCAGTGACTCCGCAAAGGGACCAGGGAACCCGCACAGCCACCAGGGGCCCCGAATAGCCACTTGAGAAAGATGGGGTGGCATAATTTTAGGGGGCGTCCGATTTTAGTCTTGCCTAGGGCAGCACAAAACCAAAATACACCACTGCATACACAAACCTGTAAACACACAAGGCTCTGGCCCCTCCCTCTACACAAACAGCCCCCTCCCTTTCCTCCACAGCCCCTACTTGTAAAGAAGATCTTCCTACCTAGTCCCAGGTCGTTTTCACAAAGCAGGCATGTTGCTGAGAAGCACAGTACAGATCACACAAAGGGTGCACATGCACATAGTAGCCAGAGGTGGCAGTAAAGAGCTCGATGTCTGAGCTTAGTGACCAGGGCCGCCATCAGGGGGGTACAGGCAGTACACCTGTAAGGGGCCCGGAGGTCCCCAGGGGCCCGGATGGCCCCCCTTTTTTTTTTCTTTTTTTTTTAACATTTTTTTTGTAGGGGGCCCAGAGGTCCCCAGGGGCCCGGAGTACCCCGGGGCCCCGAATGTCAACCCCCCTTTTTTTTTTATAATTTTTTTTTTATTCGTTTTTTTTATTTCATTTTTTTTTATTTATTTATGTTATTTTTTTATATTTATTTTTTTGTAAGGGGCCCAGAGGTCCCCAGAGGCTTGGAGGTCCCCAGGGCCCCGGATGGCAACCTCCTTTTTTTTTATTTTTATAAAAATTATTATTTTTTTTTTTTTTATCTTTATTATTTTTTATTTTTTGTAAGGGGCCCAGAGGTCCGCAGAGGCCCGGAGGTCCCCAGGGCCCCGGATGGCAACCTCCCTTTTTTTATTTTTTATAAAAATTATTCTTGTTTTTTTTTATCTTTATTATTTTTTATTTTTTGTAAGGGGCCCAGAGGTCCCCAGAGGCCCGGAGGTCCCCAGGGCCCCAGGTGGCAACCTCCTTTTTTTTTTTTTTTTTTTTATAAAAATGTATATTATTTTTTTATTTTTATAATTTTTTTTAATTTTTTTTGTAAGGGGCCCAGAGGTCCCCAGAGGCCCGGATGGCAACCTCCCTTTTTTTTTTTGTAAAAATTATTCTTTTTTTTTAATTCTTTTTTTGTAAGGGGCCCAGAGGTCCCCAGAGGCCCCGAATGGCAACCTACCTTTTTTTTGTTCTTTTGGTTTTTTTTGTGTTCGTCAGCACCCAAAGCCCCCCCGACCTCAACAATTCGCGTCGGCAGCACCCCCCGCATCTCAATTCGTGGCATCCCCCCACACTTCTCAATTTGCGGCAGCCCCCCCGCTTTCTCAATTCGCGGCGGCAGCACTCCCCCCGTTCTCCTCTCCTTCAGGGGGCCCATGCCTGAAGCTGTGTAAGAGGCCCCAAAATTCCTGATGGTGGCCCTGTTAGTGACACGTGAATAGCAGAAGCTATAAAAATGTTTCTATAATGCACAGCACGGTGTCGTGCCGAGAAAGGTCCCCCGGCGGATAATGCCCGCCCTGTACTGCACCGGCACAGTGCTTGTGCTGTACGCAACTCAACGGAGCCGCCGAAAATCTCCGAACATGAACAGCTGTTCATCAGCTGTACACGGCGCCTGCGCAATCAAGACGACATTGTGCCACACACTTCCGCACGCTCCCGATGCTCGTGCAACTCTGCAAGGGGCGAATGCATACAGAAGAGGCCACTTCTCAATAATACATCCGCCCCTTTGAGAAATCCACCCCCATCATATGAGCTCTACCTATCATGCAGCCTCTTCTGTATGCATCCGCAGCTTGCAGAGTTCAATGAATAATACACATGCCCATTGCAGAGTTGCACGAGCATCGAGAGCGTGCGGGAGCGTGTGGCACAATGTACTCTTAATTGTGCAGGCGCCGTGTACAGCTGAAGAACAGCTGTTCATGTTCGGAGATTTTTGGCGGCTCCGTTGAGCTCCGTACTGCGCAAGCGCTGCGCAGTACAGGGTGGGCATTATTCGCCAGGGGGACCTTTCTCAGCAGAACAATGGCTCCCTCCACCCGTCCTGCCTTCTTCTGGCCCTGGCGGGCCCCTTACACTTATGATGGCTGAACCCCCCTGATGGTGGCCCTGCACACAGTACTACTGATGGTGGGGTGGGGGCTCTCTGTTCTATCACTGCATGGCTCTATGGGTGACCCTCAGCACACACAAGCTTTGGTAAGGACACATATTGTATGGACAACCCTCAGTACACGAAAGCTCCAGGAATATCACATATTGCCTGGGTGACTCTCGAAACACACAAGTTCCAGAATGTCACATATTGTATGGGCAGCCCTTGGCACACACAAGCTCTGGGAAAGTCACATAATGCATGCGCAATCTTCAGGACATGTGGGCTCTGGGAAGTTTACATATTGCATGGGCGATCCTTGGCACTAGCTCCAGGAAGGTCATATATTGCTAGCGCAATCCTCAGCACTTGCAAGCTCCAGGAAGGTCACATATTGCATGGGCGACCCTCCGCACACGCAAGCTCTAGGAAAGTCACATATTGCAGATGTGACCTTCAGAACATACAAGTTCCGGAAGGTTATATATTGCTTGGGCAACCTTTGGCACATGCAAGCTCTGGGAAGGTCATAGATCATATAATGCATGGACAACCTTCCGAACATGTGCGCTCCAGGAAATTTAGATATTGCATGAGCAACCCTCAGCACGTGCAAGCTCAGGAAAGGTCACATTTTGCATGGGCAAACCTCAGGATACGCAAGCTTCAGGAAGGTCACATAATGCATGAACAACCTTCAGAACATGTGAGCTCCAGGAAATTTACATATTTCATGAGCAACCCTCAGCACGCGAATGCTCAGGAAAGGTTACATTTTGCATGGACAATTCTCAGGATACGGGAAGCTCCAGGAATGTCACATATTTCATGGGTGAACCTCAGGATACGCAAGGTTCAGGAAGGTCACATAATGTATGCATGGGCAACCTTCAGAGCATTTAAGCTCCAGGAAATTTACATATTGCATGAGCAACCCTCAGCACGCAAATGCTCAGGAAAGGTTACATTTTGCATGGACAATTCTCAGGATACGGGAAGCTCCAGGAAGGTCACATATTGCATGGGTGAACCTCAGCAAACGCAAGCTCAAGAAAGGTCACATATTGCCTGGGACACCCTTGGCACACATGAGTTCTGGTAAGGTCACATATTCCATGGACAACCCTCCACACACACACACACAGGCTCCTGGATGATCACATATTGCAACCAGGACATCCAAGGCACTTTACAGGATCCACTATGCGCTCTGCACAATTCTCACTGGGTCCCCCTGATAATGCAAGATATCGGAGTGCAAGCACCCTGGGAGTGTGATCATTGGCTGAGGTCAGGTGGAAAATAGAGTCTGCAGACTAAGGTAGAGCTTCTGCCAAAGATTGCACCCTGTGTGTATGAGCGGCAACTGCCATCTATGCTATGGCTACAGCAATCAGAACCTGCTGGGCTTGGGCCTGGTACGGGATTACTGCCTGTACTTCCTCTTTCAACAGAGAAGCTAACATGAGCCTGGAAAAATGCAATAAAAGTCTAAAGCATCACCTGCTGGCTCGAAAGGAGAATGCAAATTATTAATATGCAATATTACTGTAGCGCCCTCCTCACTCCCCTCTGTCTTCAGCTCGTCTCTCTCTCGTCTAGGGGTACCTTAGAGGGGAATGGAGCGGGGACACTACGCCTGGCCTTCACCACAGGTGTCAGTGTGATATAAGCAAAGTTCTTTTACCTTCGAGTCAGTGCTGTGCACCTGAAGCCTCCACCAAGAGTTACCTTGAACAATGTCTGTCAGGAAATGAGCCCCACACCATTAAAGTCCAACACTCCTTTATTCCTCTCGAATGAACACAATCAGTTGAACTCCCTTAGTAGAAACAGAACAGAAAAGGAGGTGTGGATGCGAGTAGGCCCAGACACAATGTGTTCTCCACTTTCCTCCCTGAAAGTGGGTTGCGGTCTCCGAGTGAGGGGGAATTTTCTTCCAGGCGGTCTCCAACGAGAGGCTCACCTGTCACCGGCAATATGCTGCACCAGGTCTTCAAGTGAGGAGCTCCCCCCGGTCCATTACGCCTTCCGGATTCGGGTTCCCAACCCCTGGGTTCCCTAGGATCTCCTTCCCTCGCGGAACTCAGTGTTGGGCACTGAGCTCCAGACCTCCATCCGAATACCTCACCCCAGGCTAAAGGTGCCTGGGATGGAACACGACCTCCGACTGTCCTCTAGGCCTAGGCCCGTCTAGAGGACCGACACAAACCACACGCCCGCACGCTGAAGGTGCCTGGGACTCGCCCCGTGACAAAGATGGCCGGCCCGTTTATACCCTCTCCCGGCAAGCACGGCGGGTTCCCCGCCCCACCATACCCCTGCCGAGGGAGGACAAAAAGGAGGCACGGCACACAGCAATGATTCAACCCCAGCCCAGGGCGACAGCGCCACCTGCCTGGCTGCAGGGAATTACACATCACTGATGTCTCTGCCAAGTTCAAATTACACCCGGGAAAGTACATACCCGCTACATTACTATTTACCAAATTAAAGCGGAATTAAACCCATCAGTTTAACAGTTTCAAAAAGCAGTTACATTCCCGGCATGCCGGGAATGCAAACAGTCACATTGGTTGTGCTCTCAACCAAACTGTCGAACCATCCAATGGCTGGTGTCATAACTGATCACATGTGCAGCATCATGGCAGTTGAAGATTAAACAGAGGCCAAGATGGCAGCTTCCTTGCCTGAAAATGATAGGAGGGTTTACTTCCACTTTAAAAAAATATTTAAAGATGTTACTATTCTTTTATCCATAATAAACAAAGAAAAAAATCAGGTACAAAACCACTGTGCTTTCCTGTCAAGGCATTCGGATTAAAAATACTACACTCACGATAGTGAAAATACCCAACATATTTTTTTTCTTTTGGACAGAGTGGGTGGAAGTAGAATGGAAGAAGAGAAACAGCGCCATCTAAGTGTAGCATAAAAATATACAATTTTATTTGCACAAGTAAGCAACTCGCAAGAAACAGCATGGAGAGCGCTTATCTAGCTACAAGCACCACTGTCTGGTTCCAGTCCAATCCCGCTGACTGTAGATCCCCGGAAGGCTGTCCCGGGCTGTGCTGGCAGCTCCCAGCACTTCCTGGACAGCTTGGGTCCACTGGCGGGTGGAGAAAACATCACAAGGGGGAGAAGTGGGTGTGGCACATGCTTGGAACATGCATTCTCCTTCATCAGGCCAAAGTGGGGGCCATCTTAGATAAGGTATTTATGGGCAAGCCATGCCGGCAGACTATAGTGCCCAGCCAGCCATTTAAGCAGCACAAAGATGGTAAAAAACAAGACTGGCCTCCCCTATATTATCATAAAGCTACAATAAATGCTCTGAGATACAGAAATTAACAATATGAAAAAATATGTCAATATGATTTAGTGTGGGTGAACCATCATTTGACCACAGAAATAGAAGAGGAGTTCAAGGGACTTTTCAGGTGAAATAACGTTCCGTGACTAGGAAGCGCTTGTGAGGTGGAGATTATAAATTAACAAAAAATCTACTTGAAAAATTCCATATGTATTAAAAAATGTAGTTAAAATATTATAACCATACAAAATCATGTATAATCTTGACCCGGTTCTTATGGTCCTTATTCTCATAGCAGTATTATGATGAAAGATCCCAACATGTTTCGCCTGCTGGGCTTCTTCAGCGGATGTATTTTCTACTAGGGGTCATGGCACTTTATCAAATAAAGACACAGTATAAACAATCATAAACAATTTTAGAATATATATTCAATAGTGTTGATCCATCATGCTTACCCCATGATTACATACATGCATATCGCTCAAGTTTATAAACTGAACTATTCGAGATATGTTCTCAGTGATGTCAAAAAGAGCTGGACTGTATGTGGCCACAGGCTGTATATAAGGACTAGACTAAATATAATATAGTATACTTCCTGTGGCCACATACAGTCCTGCTCTATTTGATATCACTGAGAACATCTCTCGAATAGTTCAGATTATAAACTTGAGTGATATGCATTTTGGCTCAAAACTATTGAATATATATATTGTTGTAAGATTGTATATGATTGTTTATACTGTGTCTTATTTGATAGAGTGCCAAAACCCCTAGCAGCAAATACTTCTGAAGAATCCCAGCGGGCGAAACATGTTGGGATCTTTCATCATAATACTGCTATGTGAATAAGGACCATAAGACTTGGGTCATGATTGTACATTATTTTTTTATGGTTATAATATACCCCACTCTGCATCTACCTCATCCCCCAATACAACCTACCAACCCTATGTCTATTGGTACATTTTTTTCAGAAAAGAACCATCCGGTCATCTCATCGCTCCTATCATATTATATATATTTATCTACCTATTGTCTGAAGACACTAGCTCTCTGATTGCTCTCTTATGACACTCGGCACATCACTTACTGTGGGCTTCATTCTAGATGTAAGTGACCCTTGATGCATGTTTTCTCACCTAATTGGTTGGTCAGTCAAAATGAACGTGTTGCACTCCCACCTAGTCAATATGCAAATAATGTTTGTGTTCTTTTTTTCTTCTTTCTTTTAAACAGGATCTCTGTTTTAAAGTCAAGAATGTAAGGTCCTGAGGAAGAAAAGATGTGAAACGCGTCAACCTCTTGACATTGTACTAACAGAGATCTATAAATTTAAATGATGACTGATCCAATTGATTGGAGGTCATATTGATTAGAACCATCTAATCAAATTGGTTTTATTTGAAAAAATAGTTTAATAATTTGTAATAAATGTATTTAGTATTATTTTGTTTCGATGTCCTTCACTGGTACTGTTACAGTCCGTCACATCAGTCCTATCTTCTAAAATATCTTTAAGGATGAGGTACACCCATAGCCCACACAACCCTAATATATATGGTTATAATATTTAACCACTTGTCCCCCGCCCACTGTCAATTGACGGCGGGCGGAGGACACTCTCGTTCTGCGAGGACGTCATATGACGTCCTCCCTTTAAAACGAGCTAGGAGGCGCCCGCGCGCCGCCGGCGGCGCGCCCGCTCACCAGCCGCGGTCACAAGGCCCCGATGCGCGTGCCCGGCGGCCGCGATTGCCGCCGGGCACCCGCGATTTCCCGGGAAACGAGCAGGAAAGTGGATCTCTGTGTGTAAACACAGAGATCCACGTCCTGTGAGGGAGAGGAGGCTGATGGTGTGTCCCTTGTACATAGGGACAACCACCGGTCACCTCCCCCAGTCAGTCCCCTCCCCCCACAGTAAGAACACTTTGAGGGAACATATTTAACCCCTTCCCGCCCCCTAGTGGTTAACCCCTTCCCTGCCAATCACATTTATACAGTAATCAATGCATTTTTATAGCAGGGATCGCTGTATAAATGTGAATGGTCCCAAAAATGTGTCAAAAGTGTCCGATGTGTCCGCCGCAATATCGCAGTCACAATAAAAATCACAGATCGCCGCCATTACTAATAAAAAAAAAAAAAATGCTATAAATCTATCCCCTATTTTGTAGACGCTATAACTTTTGCGCAAACCAATCAATACGCGCTTATTGCGATTTTTTTTTTTTACCAAAAATATGTAGAAGAATACGTATCGGCCTAAACTGAGGAAAATTTTATTTAAAAAAAAATGGGTATTTATTATAGCAAAAAGTAAAAAATTGAGTTTTTTTCCAAACTGGACGCTCTTCTTTTGTTTATAGCGCAAAAAATAAAAACCGCAGAGGTGATCAAATACCACCAAAAGAAAGCTCTATTTGTGGGAAAAAAAAGGACGCAAATTTCGTTTGGGAGCCACGTCACACGACCGCGCAATTGTCATTCAAAGTGTGACAGCGCTGAAAGCTGAAAAATGGCTTGGGCAGGAAGGGGGTTTTCGTGCACAGTAGGGAGGTGGTTAAGCTACATTTTCTGATAAATATGGAATTTTTAATGTAGATTTTTTGTTAATTGATATGTTGCACCTGAAAAGTCTCATGAACTCCTCTTCCATTTCTTTAAATTTTATATATATATATATATATATATATATATATATATATTGTGACAGCAGGAAGGTAAAGTCACCTGGTTGCATCCAGGGGGGTAGATATATTTCTCCCAGATTCAGGCTTTATGCCGACTTATACAACTAGGGAGGGAGTTGATGAAGCCCAGCTGAGGCTAGTGGGCTCATGGATGACTCATACCTCTAGGGAGAGTGCTGGGCGTCGTGCAGGCAGGGAGTTGATGAGACCAGCTGAAGCTTGTCAGCTCGTTTAAGGCCTCTATAAAAACTCCCAGCTTCATTAGGTGTTTGCTCATGCCTGGACCCAGACCTGTGTGGACTGTCTAGGGAGAGTGAACCCCTGTGCGGTGAGACAAAGCCTGTGTGGCTATTTGTTTGGACATTTACTAAACCAGGGACTTAGGGACTAGGACAGCACCAGGCTGATCCCAGTTGTTAGTTAGGAAACCTGCATGTTTAGTCAGAGGTCAAGCTGACCAGGATTTATTTTGTTTATGTTTCTTTTTGGCTTTGCTGTGTTTTTGTCACTGTACATAGAGAAATAAACCGCACCTTTTGATTTTGAAAACCACAACCTCCGTCTGCTGGGCCTGTTTTTGTGTGGGGAGCCCAACCAGGGGGTCACACACACCCGCTACCGAGTTAACCCCCTCACAGTTGGTGGAGAACCAGTGGCAGTTTTTTTTTAAGCCAGCATGGAGGAGATACTGAAACAGCTGGCTCTAGCAAATGCCAATCAACAGCAGACAAATGCAGGTTTGCAAAGGAGCCTTGCAGCCCAGCAGCAAGCTCACCAACAGAGTCTGGAAGCTCAGCAACAAGCCCAGCAGCAATCTGAGGCCCGCTTCATAGACCTGTTACAGAAGCAAGAGCAGAGACTACAACAAATGGAAGCAGTAGTGCAGCAACGTCCGCAGACCAGTGAGGAAAGCCGTCCCACTAATACCGCGTCCTTTGGGGTGAGTCGTTTATTGACAAAAATGACTGGAGAGGATGATCCAGAGGTATTTTTGACCACATTTGAAAGGACTGCTGAAAAAGAAAAGTGGCCTGAGGAGCAGTGGGCTGGACTGGTGGCTCCTCTGTTAACTGGTGAATCGCAGAAGGCTTACTATGACCTAGAGCCTGACCAAGCAAAAGACTATGTGATGCTAAAAGCTGAAATATTGGCAAGGCTGGGTGTCACCCTGGCTGTCCGGGCTCAGCGTGTGCATAACTGGACTTTCCAGCTTGGAAAACCCCCCAGGTCTCAAATGTATGATCTCATTCACCTGAGCAGGAAGTGGCTACAGCCAGAGACTTTGTCCGCACCAGAGATTGTGGAACGTGTTGTAATGGATCGGTTTTTGAGAGCTCTTCCTTCTGCCATCCAAAAGTGGGTAAGCCATGGAGACCCAGAGACGGCCGGTGGTCTTGTGGATCGTGTAGAGAAATACTTGGCTACAGAGAACCTGACGGCCTCTTCCAGAGACTCACGGACTTTCCACCCTAAGACCAGACCATCCCCAGGGGCGGATAAGAGGATTCCAAGGGGTGAGGGTGGAGAGAGTGAGAGGGTGGGAGCTCTACCCAAAGTTTGGCGAGAACAGCCTGGGAAGTCAGGGGCTCAAGAGGCAGCCAAATGGATTGTTTGCTACCGCTGCCGGCAAGCGGGACATATTGCAGCAAATTGCCCGGTTGTAGAGGAACCCATGCACTGTGACTTTCTGACGGACAGACGTCAGTCGCTGTGTGCGACAGTCGCATGCACTGCCATTCGGGGAACTGAGAAACATTTATGCAAAATGTGTATTAATGGTAGAAATGTTGTGGTATTACTGGATTCAGGTAGCCTTGTGACCCTGATAAAGGCTGAATTAGTTAAAACAGAGGTCTCTGGGAATAGCAAGGTAGCTGTTATTTGTGTGCATGGGGACACCCGAGAGTATCCAGTGACTACAGTGTGTTTCAAGACCCCCAAAGGTACCCTCTCTCATCCAGTGGGGTTAGTATCTCAATTACCGCATGATGCCATTGTGGGAAGGGATTTTCCGAAGTTCTGGGAACTGTGGGATGATCCTGAGCCCCCCACTGGTGCCCCTATGTACCAGGAATGTGATAGCCAGAACTCCTCTGAGAGTGGTGAGGACTCTCCAGAATTTCCCTTGTCAGTATTGGCAGGGGAGACTCAAGAAACTGGAGAGGAGCCCACCTCCTCAGACGAAAACCTACCGTCTGTGGAGTTTTCTGATCTGGAGGTTCACAGGGAAAATTTTGCCACAGAACAGTTAAAAGACCCCGCCCTAATAAAGGCACGGGAAAACGTAGTGGAAATAGATGGCGAGTTAGTGAACCCAGATAATACCTGCACTTACCCATACTTCAGCGTAGAGAAGGACCTACTGTATCGGGTGGCAAAAAGGGCAGAAGAAACCGTTGAGCAGCTTGTGGTGCCCAAACCTTACAGGAAGTTGGTGTTGGAGTTGGCCCATGGGCACATTCTTGGAGGTCATCTGGGGACAGAGAAAACCCGAGAGAGGGTATTACAGAGATTCTATTGGCCTGGGGTGATGAAGGACATAGAAAATTATTGTTCCTCCTGCCCTGTGTGTCAGAGGTCGGCCCCGATGCCACATTTCCGTAGCCCGCTGGTCCCTCTACCCATCATTGAGGTCCCGTTTGAGAGAATCGCAATGGATTTGGTAGGTCCTATAATCAAGTCCGCTAGGGGGCACCAGTACATATTGGTTATAATGGACTATGCCACCCGTTATCCAGAAGCGATCCCTCTCAGAAATACCTCGGCCAAAACCATAGCCAAAGAGCTATCTCTTGTTTTTAGCCGGGTGGGTATTTGTAAAGAACTGCTTACGGACCAAGGTACACCCTTTATGTCCCGGGTTATGAAAGAGCTGTGTAAATTGTTCAAAGTGACGCAATTGCGTACATCTGTGTATCACCCCCAAACCGATGGGCTGGTTGAAAGATTCAACAAAACCCTAAAACAAATGTTGAAGAAAGTGGTGGATAGAGATGGAAAGGATTGGGACTGTCTACTTCCTTATTTGATGTTTGCTATTAGGGAGGTGCCCCAATCCTCTACGGGATTCTCCCCCTTTGAGTTACTGTATGGGAGACACCCAAGAGGGCTGTTGGATATTGCCAAGGAAACTTGGGAAAGTGAGAGTTCTCCCCACAGGAGTGTGATTGAGCATGTCGCCCTGATGCAAGATCGAATTGCACAGGTAATGCCCATCGTGAAGGAACATTTGGCCCAAGCGCAGTTGGCACAGCAGAGAGTGTACAACCGTGGAGCCAAGACCCGTACCTTTTCCCCGGGGGATAGGATATTGGTACTTGTCCCTACGGTTGAAAGTAAATTCCTTGCCAAATGGCAAGGCCCTACGAGATAATGGAAAAAGTGAGCGAAGTGAATTACAAGGTCAGACAACCAGGAAGGCGAAAGCCCGAACAGATATATCACGTTAATCTGTTGAAAGCCTGGAGGGATAGAGAGTCCCTAGTCGCAGAAACTTGGTCACCAGCTCAAACTGGTTGCGTGATTCCGGAGGTTGGAATAGCAGCCACCTTGTCACAACCCCAACAACAGGAGGTTAAGGAGTTTGTGCTTCGCAACAAGGAGGTGTTCTCTGAGCTGCCGGGACAAACATCTGGGGTAGAGCATGATATTATTACCCCGCCCGGTGAAAGGGTGAAGTTAAAACCCTATCGGATCCCAGAGGCCCGACGGGAGGCAATACGGGAGGAAGTACAGAAAATGCTGAACTTAGGGGTGATAGAGGAGTCCCAAAGTGATTGGTCTAGTCCCATTGTGTTGGTGCCTAAACCGGATGGGAGCTGGCGATTTTGTAACGATTTTCGTCAGTTGAACAAAGTTACAAAATTTGACACCTACCCCATGCCACGTATAGATGAGTTGATCGACCGGCTGGGAACAGCCCGATACATGACGACCCTTGACCTCACAAAAGGGTATTGGCAAATTCCCCTGGCCAAGTCGGCCAAAGAGAAAACCGCATTTGTAACCCCAGACGGGGCGTTCCAATATAAGAGAATGCCGTTCGGGTTACAGAATGCGCCGGCCACATTCCAGCGGAAAATGGACCAGATACTGAGGCCCCATCGGAAGTATGCTGCGGCTTACCTGGATGACGTAATTGTCCATAGCACAGATTGGGCCTCACATCTGCCAAAAGTGCAAGCAGTCCTAGACTCTATCCGGGAAGCGGGGTTTACGGCTAACCCCAAGAAGTGTACCATTGGGCAGGAGGAGGCCAAATATCTTGGGTACACCATTGGCAGGGGAGTGATAAAACCCCAACTCAACAAAGTCGAGGCCATCCAGAGTTGGCCACGTCCCAACAGCAAGAAGCAGGTACGGGCCTTTCTGGGAATCGCGGGTTATTATCTGCGCTTCATTCCCCACTTTGCTTCTAAGGCTGTGCCCCTAACCAACCTGACGAAAGGGAAAGGGTCGGTCATGATTAAATGGACCCCCGAGGCTGAGGCAGCATTCCAATTCTTGAAACAAGCCTTATGTAGCCAGCCAGTGTTGTACTCACCCAACTTCTCTAAAGACTTTGTCGTACAAAGTGATGCGTCAGATGTGGGGTTAGGAGCAGTATTGTCCCAGGTCTGGAACGGGGAAGAGCACCCAGTCATTTACCTCAGCAGGAAGTTGAAGTCCCATGAGGTAAATTACGCCACGGTTGAAAAGGAGTGTTTAGCGGTGAAGTGGGCTCTAGATTCCCTTCGGTACTATCTGCTAGGTAGGCACTTTGACATGGTTACGGATCACGCTCCGTTAAAGTGGATGGCTCAAAACAAGGAGACAAATAGAAGAGTGAATAGGTGGTTCCTGGCCCTACAGGAATTCAACTTCACAGTAAAGCATCGCCCTGGCGTTCAAATGGGGAATGTGGATGCTTTGTCTCGAGTACATGAATGCCTGATTGCTGGTGTTCCAACCCCAAGGTTAAAACAAGAGGGGGGGGTATGTGACAGCAGGAAGGTAAAGTCACCTGGTTGCAT
Organism: Rana muscosa; assembly: GCA_029206835.1. NCBI lineage: Eukaryota > Metazoa > Chordata > Amphibia > Anura > Ranidae > Rana > Rana muscosa. The sequence goes on along the minus strand of CM055127.1, from coordinate 153,673,977 downwards.
CCAGGGGGGTAGATATATTTCTCCCAGATTCAGGCTTTATGCCGACTTATACAACTAGGGAGGGAGTTGATGAAGCCCAGCTGAGGCTAGTGGGCTCATGGATGACTCATACCTCTAGGGAGAGTGCTGGGCGTCGTGCAGGCAGGGAGTTGATGAGACCAGCTGAAGCTTGTCAGCTCGTTTAAGGCCTCTATAAAAACTCCCAGCTTCATTAGGTGTTTGCTCATGCCTGGACCCAGACCTGTGTGGACTGTCTAGGGAGAGTGAACCCCTGTGCGGTGAGACAAAGCCTGTGTGGCTATTTGTTTGGACATTTACTAAACCAGGGACTTAGGGACTAGGACAGCACCAGGCTGATCCCAGTTGTTAGTTAGGAAACCTGCATGTTTAGTCAGAGGTCAAGCTGACCAGGATTTATTTTGTTTATGTTTCTTTTTGGCTTTGCTGTGTTTTTGTCACTGTACATAGAGAAATAAACCGCACCTTTTGATTTTGAAAACCACAACCTCCGTCTGCTGGGCCTGTTTTTGTGTGGGGAGCCCAACCAGGGGGTCACACACACCCGCTACCGAGTTAACCCCCTCACAGTATATATAAATATATAATAAATACTGTAGGTGCAACACTAAAATTCACATATACTAGTTTATTACACTATATCAAATAAACAATTTCAACACTTTTCGTACTTACAGATTGTAGAATACATCTCTATTCAGTTAATTAAGGTAACCATAATAATAATAATAATAGACCATAAGGGTCCTGTGGTAATAAATAAATATATATGCGTATAAATAATCGCAGATAAATAAATGCATATAATTACACTCAATAGAATTGAATACAAATACAAATACCGTATATACTCGAGTATAAGCCAACCCGAATATAAGCCGAGGCACCTAATTTTACAACAAACAACTGGGAAAACGTATTGACTCGAGTATAAGCCTAGGGTGTCCATCTGCATGCCTCACTGTGCCTCCCTTTGCCTCACTGTGCCCATGCCTCACTGTGCCCATGACTAGACTGACGTTTAACATGGGAGTCTATGGAAGGGGTACCCGGTTTTGAAAAATCGGTGCTCCCCGGCCGTAGGTCCCCCAGACAACAAACTGCACATTTGTAGAGGAAGAGTGCGGCTACATGTGTGCCAAGTTTTGGGTCCAGGGGACCTACGGCCGGCCGGTACCAGGTCCCTAAAGTCCGGGGGATCAGGCGCAAAAAGGTGACTCGAGTATAGGCCGAGGGGGGCATTTTCAGCACAAAAAAATGTGCTGAAAAACTCGGCTTATGCCGCGTACACACGATCATTTTTCCCGTCGTGAAAAATTACATTTTTTCTTTTGGACGAGAAAAACGACCGTGTGTGGGCTTTTTGTCATTTTTCCCGACGGGAAAAACGGCATTAATCACAACGAGAAAAATTAGAACATGCTCTAATTTTTCTCGTCGTGATTCCCGTCATTTTTTTCCGCGGCAGTTTTCCCATAGGGAAACACTGCCGGGGAGCCCACACGGTCGTTTTTTTCGACCAAGAAAATAAATGTCATTTAAAATGGCCGTGTGTAGGGGAACAAGCTGTTCCTCGTTTTTCACGTCGATTTTCTCGACGGTGTTTTCACCGTAGAAAAAATCGATCGTGTGTACACGGCATCATACTCGAGTATATACGGTACAATGAATATTTCCAACGCCTTTTTGAAGAAGAATAAAGCAGATTACAGTTAAGCAATAGAAAAAGGAAAACAAGTCAGTATGCTTAATTGAATCATATGGTGAGGATGTATGGCTATATCCTAATCAAGGAAACATATAAAGAGAATACATACCCACCCACTTCTATAAAGAAGGTGAACATAGAGCTGAATAAGTAAATACAATATTAGCATAAGAGTAGGTGAGAGGGGTGGGAAGAACCCCCCTCCTACACACACCACATAATATGTGACATATGGGTAGGAGTAGAACCTCTGTCAGGTTTTTATGTGCTGTTGTCTCCCACAGAGGAGATCTTCCATGACTTCCTGTGTGGTCACTCAGAGAGGAAGTAAGGGGAAACTGTCCTATGGGGACGCAGCACTTTTTATTTTTGTACACTGAGGGAAAGGTTTGAAACTATTTCATGTTCTTACTGTTGTCTCTGCACCTGTCCCATTTCTTGTGTGCTCACTGGAACAGGAAGTGAGAGAAATCTCTCCAGTGGGGTCACAGAGGGCTTGCAAGTCTTCCACACTTTATCCACTCTAAGTACTGGAAAATATATATATATTTTTTTTATTATTATTTTATATGTTTTCTCTTTAGAATGGAAATCAAATTGTTGTATTCTGAGTGAGCCCCCTCGCCCCCTTACCTTAGCCTCTGACAACATGCAGGAAATGACTAGGACTGACAACTTACAAGAAGCATTGAATAGCCACCTAGCCTGTGTTCCAGACATAACCTTGTACAAACGTAGGGTTGGGGGGGATATGAGAAAAAAAAAAAACAGAACGTCACAAATCGAAGGATCGCCAACCACCAACGCTGTGAACAGGGGCAGCTGGACAAACAGACGCAGGCCGCAAAGTAGCGGAGAATACTTGTATCTCTTGTGTGGTTGTGGAAAAAGGTCAGCTTGACACAGGAACAAGAGAAACTAATTCTGAGCAAGGTGACACAACGCGATTACAGTAACATGACTGCTATGGAGCCAAAACACAGGCTCGGTCTATGAGGTTTCCATCAGTTATCAGTTCACAAGTCGCTTACTGGTAAAGCCGTCTGTCGTTATTTCCCAAAAGGCACCAGCAGCTCTTACTGATAATTTACAGTAAAAGTCAGTATATCTCACAGCTGTCCTTGTTTTGAGAGACAGGCCCTCGTTTGGTATCAAATTAGGGTTGCCACCTTTTCTTCAAGTCAAATCCGAACCCTTTAGCGGAACACTGCAATTTTTTTTTTTATAGAATAAACTATACATATATTTTGCTATTAAATACAATTTTTAATCATATGAAGTTAATAACAAGAGTAACCCTTTACATCAGAGTCCACAGAGTTCCCCTTTTACATCTGAACTCGCAGAGTTCCCTTTCACTGCAAGGGGGGACTCTGTAGACTCTGATGTAAGGGAGAACTCTGGGGCCTCTAACATAAGGGATGCTCTGGGAACCCTGATTTAAGGGGGAACACTGAGAACTCTGATGTACGGAAAAGATTCTGATGTAAGGGGAAACACTGTGGCTTCTGGTGTAAAGTCGAAATCTGATGTAAGGGGTGCTCTGAGAACCCTGATTTGCCTTAGTGTACTCACTCAGAGGCAGGAGAGAGAAGGGGGGAGACTTTAGTCAGACAGGGATGGATGGTGAGCTCACTCACCCCTTGGCAGTCAGCACCTCTCATCCAGATGTATCTGAGGCTGCTGGACTTCAAATTTACGGCCCCAACTTTCCTTTCTGAGGCACAGAAATGGGATTGGAGTGTGGGCAGACACAGAGGGGGAGGGGTGGGGGGAAGAGGTGCAGATCGAGCCCTCTCTCCTCTCCCGTCTGTGTAAGGGTTTGAGAGGGTTTGTTAGTGCTGGCTTTGGGCTTTGTGAAAGAGTGTAACAGACACTCTCAGCTTAGACAACTGCAGCCAGCAACCCTGCTGGGAAGCCATAGTCCAGTCTAAATAATGTGTCTGGGTTTCAGGCAGTCTGAAACCCGGATGCATGTGTAGCGGGTACTTGAATTTAAGGGAGGCATCTGGGTGGTAGTGTAACCCAGATGCACAGATTGCTAGGGAATCCGAGACCCTTTTCTGGTTCTTGGAGGACTCTGGTGGTGTGAGGTTCCTTGTGGCCCACAGGTGGCGCTGTTGCCCTGGGCCGGGGCTGAACTCACATTGCAAGACTGTACCTTTTTGTCCTCCCCTGGAGCTGGTACAGCGGGGCGGGGAGCCCGCTGTGACGCAGGGGGAGAGGGGATGGAGGGGGCGGACGCCCTTGCCACGTGGTTCAGGGTTCAGAGTTCAGAGTTGGAGGATGCGGCCGCACCCAGGCACCTTCGGCCTGGGTGCTGGCGTTCCAGTGTTCCAGGCCCAGGTGCCCTTGACCTAGCCGGAGCGGAGATGGAGTCCATCCCAGGCACCTTTAGCCTGGGGTGAGGTACTATGGCGGAGGCCTGGGGCTCAGTACCTTCGACTGAGTTCCGCGAGGGTGGACGAATCCGAGGGGGGCCCTAATTCCTTGGGTGCCCGTGTCTGAGTTCGTGAGGACTAGTGTGCGGAACTTCTCTGGAGAGTCCGGCGCAGCATCGCTGGTAACAGAGAGGCCTCCTGTTTCTCTCTTGGACGGATCTCCTTCTACCTGAGAGGGGCCGTGTTAGCGAAGGTAATTCACGTTCTACCTCACATAGTCAGTGGCACTGACTATCCGCCACTGGTGATATCACAGTGGTTAGCATTGGAAGGGAAAGGATTGTGCCTCGATCTATTCCCCATTATTACTCAGTAGAAGAAACTGTTTGTTGTTTGCCAAGAAGAATAAAACTGAGTTGGACCTATTCACTGTGTGGAACTCGGGTTACTAGGAGCAAAGGAGTCAGGGACGAAGTACTGGACTTGACTCTAGGACACCTACACAAGACCCAATCTTCTGGCCTTCACCTCTTAGTTATGGAGGACATGGGCCGTGGTGTATCTCATCTCTCCCTCCCAAGAACCCCTAGACAACAGCCACATAACCGATAAAGCAAGAGAGAGAGAGAGGGTTGCTACACATGATTCCAAACCGAACTGTCCAGGTGAATCCTGGACAGGTGGCAACCCTATATCAAATCCCTCTGTCCTTCGGTCCACAACGGTCCCTGTTTTAGTCCTCATAAAGAGATCTGTATGAATATCTCCTATTCTATTACACTATCTGCTAAAACTGCTATTCAATGGCTAAGTCATTAGACTTTCTGTCCATCCATTAACCCCGGATCTCTACAACCTACTGCAAGATTTTATCCGGCCCTATGATATAAAAGGAGACTCTGATGGGAACTCTGATGTAAGGCTGGCCATAGACGGTTTGAATCTCAGCCATTTTAGCAGGAACCGGCTGAGATTGGAACCATGTATGGGCAGCCTGAATGTACCAAGTTGATCGATCGATTAACTTGGGTACAACCAGCCTGCTGGATTTTGCATGCAATTATCGCTTGCAGCTGGTATAGCCACTAGGAATAATTACTGAGGTTGATTTACTGAAGGCAAATAGGCTGTGCACTAGAAGTGAAGTGCAGTTGCTCTAGATTTGAGGGGAAGCTCTGAAATGAGGAGAAGCTCTGCTGATTTCTATCATCCAATCATGTGCAAGCTAAAATGCATTTTCCCTGCATGTTCCTCTCAGAACTAGAAGAACTGCACTTGCACTGCACTTGTAGGTGCACTCACAGTGCACAGACTATTTACCTTTAGTAAATCAACCCCACTGTCTTCCCCCAGCAAGGACGTCTTCCCCCCATCCCCAAAAAGCAACTACCCTGATCTTGTGCAACATTCTGCGTGCATGCGCTGGTCTTCAGTTATGAACGCATACGTGGCCTTCCTGGCACAGCTGCTCAGCACTGGACCTGGAGCAAAGCGAGGAAATCTTTGGCAGTGGTGAATACTACAGTGATTCTCTGCTTCCACAGCGGTCCCACAGCTATGAAATCTGTCCAAGGTGGACCAAGGTAATTATGCAACGAAATTCATATCTGGGGTTTTCATAGCTCCCAACTGTCCCGGATTTTGAGGGACTGTCCCTGATTTGGAACAATGTCCCTCTGTCCCTCATTCCTCCTCATCTGTCCCTCATTTTGGTCTGATCCATATAGATGTATATAAAATGCACTTTTTATCTATCCATAAGTGTTTTCCAGTGCTAAACCTTTCACCTGATTTCTAAATTGCTGCATTTGTAAATTCCAAAAGCCAATATAAAGGAATATTAGTGGTAAAAAAACACTTGTGGGTTTAACCAATCTGTTTTTTTTTTTGTACAATTCTCCTTTAAGTGGGTGTGGCAAGAGGTGTGTCCTATGCCTGCATACTTTTGCTGATAGGTGTCCCTCATTCCCATCTCAAAAAGTTGGGAGGTATGAGTTCTGCTTTAAAAGGGTTGTAAAGGTTTGTTTTTTATTTTCTAAATAGGTTCCTTTAAGCTAGTGCATTGTTGGTTCACTTACCTTTTCCTTCGATTTCCCTTCTAAATGTTTGTTTTCTTTGTTTTCTTTGTCTGAATTTCTCACTTCCTGTTCCTCCTCAGTAAGCTGTTCAGTAAGGTGTTCTGGCTGACTCCACACCGCTCGGATGATGGTGTGAAGTTCAGTGAGGAGAAACAGGAAGTGAGAAATTCAGACAAAGAAAAAAAACATTTAGAAGGGAAATCGAAGGAAAAGGTAAGTGAACCAACAATGCACTAGCTTAAAGGAACCTATTTAGAAAATAAAAAACGAACCTTTACAACCCCTTTAAATGTCAGTGTATCATATGAACCCCCACATGTAATGCCTCGTACACACAACCGTTTTTTCAGACGGGAAAACTGCTATGAGAACTTTTGGTCAGGAATCCTGGCCGTGTGTATGCTCCATCGCAGTTTTTCCGACGGGAAAACTGCTGGACAAAAAAAGAGAGCAGATCTCTTTTTTCCCATCAGGAAAAAATCCTGTCAGGAAAACGGTTCGTCTGTATTCTTTTCCGAGGGGAAGAAAACCGTGCATGCTTAGAATCAAGTATGAGACGGGAGCGCTCTTTCTGGTAAAACTAGCATTCGTAATGGAGATATCACACTCGTCACGCTGTAACAGACTGAAAAGCACGGAGGCAGAAAAGCGCAAATCGTCTCTTACCAAACTTTTACTAACACAAGGATCAGCAAAAGCAGCCCAAAGGGTGGCGCCGTTGGAATTGAAATTCCCCTTTATAGTGCCGTCATACGTGTTGTACGTCACCGCGCTTTGGACGGGCGGACTTTTGTCTGAGCTAGGGTTGCCACCTGTCCAGGATTCACCCGAACAGTTCGGGTTTGGAATCATGCGTCCAGGTTTCAGACTGCCTGAAACCCGGACACATTATTCAGACTGGACTATGGCTTCCCAGCAGGGTTGCTGGCTGCAGTTGTCTAAGCTGAGAGTGTCTGTTACACTCTCTTTCATGCTGCCCAAAGTCAGCACTAGCAATCTCCCCCCCCCCCCCAAACACACAGATGGGAGAGGAGAGAGGGTGTGATTTGCACCTCTTCCTCCTGCCCCTCCCCCTCTGTGTCTGCCCACACTCCAGTCCCAGGCGCTGTGCCTCAGAAAAGGAAAGTTGGGGCAGGAAATTTGAAGTCCAGCAGCCTCAGATACATCTGGATGAGAGGTGGTGACTGCCAAAGGGTGAGTGAGCTCACCATCCATCCCTGTCTGTGACTGAAGTCTCCCCCCTTCTCTCTCCTGCCTCTGAGTGAGTACACTAAGGCAAATCAGGGTTCTCAGAGCACTCATTACATCAGAGTTCCCCTTTACTCCAGAAGCCACAGTGTTCCCCCTTACATCAGAGTCATCTCCGTACATCAGAGTTCTTTCCGTACATCAGAGTTCTCAGTGTTCCCCCTCCTTAAATCAGAGTTCCCAGAGCATCCCTTATGTTAGAGGCCCCAGAGTTCTCCCTTACATGAGAGCCTGCAGAGCCCCCCCTTACAGTGAAAGGGGAACTCTACGTGTTCAGATGTAAAAGGGGAACTCTGTGGACTCTGATGTAAAGGGGGACTCTTGTTATTAACTTCATATGATTAGAAATTTTATTTATTAGCAAAATATATGTATAAAAAAATTGCTGTGCGCCGCTAAAGTGTTCGGATTTGACTTGAAGAAAAGGTGGCAACCCTAGTCTGAGCGTGTGTATGCAAGGCAGGCTGAGAGGAATTCTGTCGGGAAAACCGTTGGTTTTTTATCCGATGGAAAAAACGGTCATGTGTACGAGGCATAAGTGTATCATTGTTCTGGGATCGGAAATGACAGTGCGCCATTTTTGCTAGGTTCCCAGCAGTCCAGGTGTTATAGTACCAGGGTTCCCCCAAAACATTCACCTTTAATAATACTTTGCAAATACAATATCACAAAAAAAAAACCCAAAAAAAATCATAGAAATGCCAGACCTAGCACAGCTCACTTCTAATCTGCATGACAATTCTGGGAAACTTTGATTATTCCTTGCAATGCATCAACTTGTAGGTGACTGAACCTTAAAGTGTCGGACAATCAAACTCCAAGTGTCCCTTTCAGCTGTGATGCAGAACCAGGACTCGCCAATTCGCTTCTCCATCAGCAAAAACTCAATCCTTGCAAATGTCACGGGAGATCTGACTACAATGCTGGCACCATTTCACGCCGAATAGAAAATTGCGGCACGCTAATACGATGAAATGAAAGTCTGTGAAGTGGCTGGTGAAATATGAGATTATATGGGCAGTCATTATGGAGAAGTGGGCACATTCCCTTCCTGGGGCCACTCAGTAATTTCAGGGCAATCATGTATTTTTGTTTAGATGTACATTTTTTTTATTCTGTATTAGCGTCCTCCAGAAAACCATTGTGTGTGTTTCCGCAGTATAGGCAATAATGAGATGGGAGCTCTTGAACTTGTTCCACCTCAATAATACGTTTAATGGATATTGTTGCCATAGCAACTGGGTTGCTGCAGCTGGTAACCTGCCGCTTTTAAGATTCCACTGAAAGGCGGAGCTAGCGCTGCTCCCTGGCTTCTGTCTGGCCAATCACAAGCAGCCTAACATCCTGGACTCTCATGTTTGAACTTTATAGAAGTGACTTCCTCCTTGCTCATCTACGTGTCACCTAGGGTGACCACATTTCCAAACTACCATTCAGGGACACCCTCCCTTCCCAAAAATCAGCTTGTGCTGTAACGAATCACAGCACAGTGATTAGACACAAGAGGCAGGATTTATGATTTCTCCAATCACAAGCAGGGGGCGGGGATTGTGCTCCTCCAGGCATTCCCGATCAGGACAAGTACTATCAGTGAGTAAAATGGTGATGTGGCAGCCTTTTTTGGGGGCATCAGATTGGCTCGGGGGGTGGCTGTGTCAGTTTCATTCCGGGACACTGTATTGTCCTGGAATGAATGTGCCCGGGACAGACCTGCAAAATGCAACCCAGGACACGTGGTCACCATAGTGTCACCCCATGTACAGTAGTGTCTCCAAAGCTAGCCGTCTTCACCTGGAAACAGGAAGATGTTCCTTTTGTTCTTCTCAGAACTTGGGGGCGAAACCGAAAACTTCCTTTCTGAAAAAGTCCTGGAGCTTCAAGCCCACCAAAATGGGCAACAAAGCACTTCATAATAGGGTGACCACGTGCCCCGGATTGCCCGGGACAGTCCCGCATTTTGCAGGTCTGTCCCGGGCACCTTCATTCCAGGACAATACAGTGTCCCGGAATGAAACTGACACAGCCACCCCCCGAGCCAATCTGATGCCCCCAAAAAAGGCCGCCACATCACCGCTTTACTCACTGACAGTACTTGTCCTGGCCAGGAATGCCTGGAGGAGCACAATCCCCGCCCCCTGCTTGTGATTGGAGAAATCATAAATCCCACCTCTTGTGTCCAATCACTGTGCTGTGATTCGTTACAGCATAAGCTGAATTTTGGGAAGGGGGGGTGTCCCTGAATGGTAGTTTAAAAATGTGGTCACCCTACTTCATAACGAAGAGGCATCCTTCACTTCTGAAAATGGGGGGATGCTTGGTGATATTTACAGCACTATGGATCCCACATACACTATATTACCAAAAGTATTGGGACGCCTGCCTTTACACGCACATGAACTTTAATAGCATCCCAGTCTAAAGCCTCGTACACACGGGCGGGAATCCCATCGAAAAAAAAACGTTGGTTTTCTCAACAGGATTCCTGGCAAGCCCTGTGTACACACGCAGCCATTCTTTTGAATGGCAAGAACACGGTGACGTCATCGACTACGACGAGCCGGCGCTCGTCACATTCGATGCCCTCGCCGTCATCTTGCTACACTACCCTTGTATGCTACCGCGCATGCGTTGAAGTCTCATCGAGCATGCGTGGGTTTCCCTGGACAGGTAAGCATACAGACGGCCGGGTTTCTCGGCAGGAGAATCCCGATGAGAAAAATAGAGAGCAGGTTCTCTATTTTTCTCATCGAGATTGCCGGCAGTTTTCCCGACGAGAAACCATACACACGACCGGTTTTCTCAGCAAAAAGCTCTCCCAGAAGTTTTCTTGCCGAGAACACCGGCCGTGTGTACGAGGCTTTAGTCTGTAGGGTTCAATATTGAGTTGCCCCACCCTTTGTTGCTATAACAGCTTCAACTGTTCTGGGAAGGCTGTCCACAAGGTTTAGGAGTGTCTATGGGAATGTTTGATCATTCTTCCAGAAGCGCATTTGTGAGGTCAGGCACTGATGTTGAACGAGAAGGTCTAGCTCGCAGTCTCCTCTCGAATTCACCCCAAAGGTGTTCTATCGGGTTGAGGTCAGGACTGTGCAAGTCAATCAAGTTCCTCCACCCCAAACTCGCTCATCCGTGTCTTCATGGACCTTGCTTTGTGCACTGGTGCACAGTCATGTTGGAACAGGAAGGGGCCATCCCCAAACTGTTCCCACAAAGTTGGGAATATGAAATTGCCCAAAATGTCTTGGTATGCAGATGCCTTAAGAGAACTAAGGGGCCAAGCCCAACCCCTGAAAAACAACCCCACACCGTAATCCCCCCCTCCACCAAATGATTGGACCAGTGCACAAAGCAAGGTCCATAAAGACATGGATGAGCGAGTTGGGGTGGAGGAACTTGACTGGCCTGCACAGACTCCTGACCTCAACCTGACCTTAACCCTTCCACCTTTGGGAAGAATAAGAGTGGAGACTGTGAGCCAGGCCTTCTCGTCCAACATCAGTGCCTGACCTCACAAATGCGATTCTGGAAGAATGGTCAAACATTCCCATAGACACACTCCTAAACCTTGTGAACAGCCTTCCCAGAAGAGTTGAAGCTCTCATAGCTCTCATAGCTGTAAAGGATGGATCAACTCAATGTTGAACCCTACGGACTAAGACTGTAATGCCATTAAGGTTCATGTGCGTGTAAAGGCAGGTGTCCCAATACTTTTGGTAATATAGTGTATCTTCAATGTATGGGTCCAGAACGTTGTGTTCAGAGGCTACAAGCTAGAGTTTGTCATCCAGCCTTCTCTGCACTTTATGCTGTCAAACAGTCTCACATGCGGCCTTGTTTGCTGCACTCAGCTAGTACTCAGGGCCCAGGGGTCATTCCTTCCCTGTTCCAGAACCAGGAAAGTTTCAGGGTTATTATTTTAGTCAGTTCACGGTGCCCAAGCCAAATGGTGGTGTGTGGCCTATTCTGAACCTGAAGCTGTTACATTGCCCTCCATTCTGACAAGCTATGTGCCAACACCCAGACATCCCTCAATCTTGTCTGTAAAACTTGCAACACCTTTTCATGTTAGTTGGATGTTACCACCACACTTGACTTGACTGTCAGGTTTGGACTTTATAGAAGTGGCCCCCTGCTTGCCAAGCTATGTGTCCGCCCCTTCAGTAATGTAGGGTCTCCAAGGAGTAGATGTTCTCCTGCAGAGTTGTCATTTCTTGTGGGGGATGCCCAATTTTAACGACAGACTTAATGCTGCAGTAGTACTCCCCACCCTGCCACACACTGTGCCACCATCAAGACCAGGGGTCTCTAAACTTTCTAAACAAAGCGCCAGTTTATTATGCTTCAGGCTTTAGAGGGGCCGGACTGTGGCAGTGGGAGTAGAAAATGTCCTGGCATTAGGGTGACCACATTTCCAAACTACCATTCAGGGACAACCCCCCCCCCCTCCCAAAAATCAGCTTGTGCTGTAACAAATCACAGCACAGTGATTGGACATAAGAGGCGGGATTTATGATTTCTCCAATCACAAGCAGGGGGCGGGGATTGTGCTCCTCCAGGCATTCCCGGCCAGGGCAAGTACTGTCGGTGAGTAAAGCAGTGATGTGGCGGCCTTTTTTGGGGGCATCAGATTAGCCCGGGGGGTGGCTGTGTCAGTTTTTTTCCGGGACACTGTATTGTCCTGGAATAAAGGTGCCTGGGAAAGACCTGCAAAATGCGGGACTGTCCAGGGCAATCCGGAACACGTGGTCACCCTACCTGGCATTGGTAACAATGCTATATCATTGGTGTTGGTGAAATGAATTGTGCCCCATCATTGGTGTCCATGGGAGCAATAGTACCCTATCCTTGGTGTCCATATGAGGAATAGTGCACCATCCTTGTTGTCAGCATTAGGAATAATGCCTCATCATTGGCGTCAATGAAAGGAATAGTGCACCATCATTTTATATCCATAGGAGGAATGGTCCCAGAATGTTGGAGTCCATGGGAGGAATAATGTAAATCCTTGGTGTCCATGGCAGGAATAGTACCCAATTGTTGGTGTCCATGGGAGGAATAGTACCCAATCGTTGGTGTCCATGGGAGGAATAATACCCATTGTTGGTGTCCATTGGAGGAATAATACCCATTGTTGGTGTCCATTGGAGGAATAATACCCATTGTTGGTGTCCATTGAAGGAATAATAACCATTGTGGGTGTCCATTGGAGGAATAATACCCATTGTTGGTGTCCATTGGAGGAATATTACCCATTGTTGGTGTCCATTGGAGGAATAATACCCATTGTTGGTGTCCATTGGAGGAATAATACCCATTGTGGGTGTCCATTGGAGGAATAGTGCCCTATTGTTGGTGTCCATGAGAGGGATGGAATAGTGCCACATCGTTGGTGTCCATGGGAAGAATAGTGCCCATTGTTGGTGTCCATGGGAGAAATAGTGCCCCATCGTTGATGTCCTTGGGAGAAATAGTACCTCATTGTTGGTGTCAATAAGAGGAATAGTAGCCCATCCTTGGTGTCCATGGGAGGAATAATACTCTACAAGCTGAGAGCGGAGCTGAAGCACCTGCGAAGGCAACGTGAGGGCTTACACAGCCAGAAACGGGGATCCATGGATCCGGAATTTCAACTGGCCAAGGTCCGTGTGGATCATCAGGAGACCATCGTGGCCATGATGGAAGGCAGAGATGGGCCCTTTAAGAAAAAATTTTGCAACGACAAAAGGTTTGCAAGGGTGACAAAGATGGAGGTGGAGGAGGAGGAGACCCCTAGTTCTGCCCCCCTGCCCCCCCAGGGAGAGGTAAGCAGCCCCATGCCTTCCCAGGACTCAGGAGGCATGCTGAGGGTAATCCAGGTAATGGAGTCTCCTATGCGGGGGGATCAGATGGTGTTTAACGAGGAGGACATTACTGATGATGTGCCTGATAAAGTGAAGCCTGCTAAGTCCCATGTTGTGGATAAAACTGTTTTGTACCATCTAGCACCATGACTGATAATGTGTCTAATGATAATCAGGCTGCTAGTCCTGTGTGCAGCAATGTTGTGCCTGCTGAGGCTGCAATGCAGCAAGAGTTACGTTTAAAAAAAAAAATTCTGCAAATGAACTGCAAGTGTCAGAACAGCCCATTAACCCTTCTTTAGCTGAGTCCAAAGCTGTTTTCCCCACTGCTGCTGAGGACTCTACAGTGCAGCATCAGGAGACAACTGGTATTGCAGCAACTGTGACCATTCCTGATGGGAATGTGTGTGTGGCTGATAAAAATCATCCCAGTTCAGGTGTGATGAACAATGGTCCCAGTACAAGTGTAATGAACAATGGTCCCAGTACAAGTGTGATGAACAATGGTCCCAGTACAAGTGTGATGGACAATCCTACCAACTCTGTTCATGCAGATAATGTACAGACTAATGTGACTTCAGTGTGGGCCCTTGGCCCTGATAAACCTACATTTGCACAGGCGGTACACTCTGCTGATGGTAGTCCCGCTCCCAAGCGGGGTTTTCCCCTACAAGCTGCCACTTTGAGCACCCCAGGATCTGGTCTTGGGTCTCTGGCTTCTGCTGGGGGTCCCAGGCGGAATGTAGTTATTCTGAAATGGGAAGGTGGTGCCATCCCTCCAGCACGGCGTGCAGTGGTGGACTTGATATTGGAGATGGGTTTTGGTGCAAATGACCTGTATGCCTTTATACATGTAGCTGGGACACGGGATTATACGGTTAGCTTCACCAGGCCAGAGGGTCTTGACCTGTTCTGGGAGCAATATGAGGCCTGGTGCAGGTCTAGACCTGAATGGGAAGGTCTGGTCCCAGTTGCGGTTTCTCAGAGGTCAACAGTAAAAAAAATTACCATTATCCTGACCAATGAGAGTGTTCCTGCTCGGGATCTAGAGGTCTGGTTAAGGAACTAAGGGGGGGTTTTGACCAAGCCCAATAAAATCCTTGATGAGCGTAACATCTGGACTGGGGGATGGTCGGTAACAGTCACGTTGGCCAGGGATGGGAATGTTGTCCGTCACCTGCCCTCCTCAGCTTTCATAGGGAGGGATAGGATGACTGTTTTCTACCCTGGTCAGCCGAAGCTGTGTCACCGCTGTGGAGAAAAGGGGCACTTGAGCTCCTCCTGTTCAGCCTTGATATGTTCAGTGTGTCGGGGTCAGGGTCATATGGCTAAGGACTGCACCAGGAAGATCAGGTGCAACCTGTGCCTGCGCCTTGGCCACCCCTACAGCAGATGTCCTGAAGCCTGGCACAATATGGAGAAGGAGATAATAGATGACTTGTCAAGGCTGGACAGGATGGAGGGTGAGGCCCCCGGTGTACCATCCTCCTCTGCGGTGACCGCCTCCCCTGGTCCTGCTCAGGATCCCTCTCCAGTTCCTGTGGCTACCCCTTCTGTATCTGTAAGTATTCCTTCTGTTTCTGTCTTGGTGTCCCCCCAGCCTACTGTACCCTCTCCTCTTGTGTCAGAACCTTCCAAGTCTGTGCCCCCCGAGTCAGTTACCCCCCAGGAGTCTACCCCTCCTGAGTCTGACTTAAAAGGATCACCCCCCCCCCCACCAGGAGTGGTAGCGTTTACTAAAAAGGTTGCTTCTTCCTCTGTAAAGAAGTCTTGTGGAAAGACTTTAAAGAAAAAAGTAAGAGATGAGGGCATCTCTGAGGCTGACCTGCAGTACCTGGAGGAGAGAAGGAAGGTTGGGAGGCGGAAGAGGCAGGCGGTGAGGATGGAACGGGGACGGGAAGCTCCGGTGCCTGTCTCCAGCCGTCATAGGTCCTCCAAGTGGGATATTTCTTCATCCGGAGCTTCTTCTGAGAGAAGTTCCGATTCCCAAATGGACTTTGAGGCGGCCTCTAGAAAGAGAGAGGCTTCTGGTGATGAGCAGCAGAGGGGAGCTAAGAAGCAATCCACCCAATAACCCAAATGGCGGTTCCCCCTCCGTTAAAAGTGGTGATAATAAATGTCACCAGCATTAAGTCAGTAAGAGCTTGTTCTATGGCCTTCTTTTTGTTCAGCCAATTAGATGCTGAAATTTTATTTTTGCAAGAGACTAGGCTCACCTCCTTGGCAGATATTCATATGGCCAAGAGAGAGTAGAGGTATGGTCCATCTTACTGGTCTCTTGCGGCCGAGCCTTATGGGGGTGTGGCAGTGTTGTTTAAAACTGGCATGGTAACTGTCCGGCGGGTTATTGAGGTGGAGATTGGGAGATGTATGGTCTTAGACGTCCTTGTGGGAGGGCAGGACCTGCGCCTAATCAATGTTTATGGACCACACACAAAGTGGGACAGGAAATGCCTTTTTACAAGGATCAAGCCATTTCTTTTTACATCCCGGCAAGTGGTCTTTGGAGGTGACTTTAATACAGTAACTAGGCCCAAGGACAGGAAGGACTTCAAGGACAGGCTGGGATATGATAGCGTTTTTTAAAATAGTATGGTTAGGGATGCTGGTCTTGTGGATGTGCACATTAAGCACCTCCCGGACGACACCGGGTTCACCTTTCATCTTGGTAATAGTCAGAGTACGATAGATAGTTTTTTTTTTTTAAGGAGGCCTCTGCTTTCTCGCCCCCAGTGGTGCAGGCAGTAAAGTTCTCTGATCACTGTATGCTATCTGTGGTCCTGAATGCTTCAGACGCCCCTCAGAGGGGCAAGGGCATTTGGAGATTGAATTCGACTCTACTCAAGGAAGAACATGTTAGACAATCCTTTGAGGAATTCTTTCAGGCACTGGTGACCATCCTGGACTTTTGTAGCAGCAAGGCTGAGTGGTGGGAGCTGACCAAAAAGAGGATTGCTGGATTCTTCAGGGGCCTAGCCAATAGAAATCAGTTTAATAAATACATGACCTACCAACGTTTACGGAGGAAGCTGGATATTCTTGTCTCGAGAGGAGGAGATCCTGGGGCAATCTCCGAAGTGAAACTCCTTCTCAGGAAGTGTCAATATGACCGGCATGCCTCTTTGGTTCTGGAGAGGGACTATGGGAAGTACCACTCGCCTGACCCTTACCAGAACTGCAAACAAAGTGTAGCTGTTAAAACGGTCGTTGGCCTTAAGGACAGTACAGGTTCCTTGACAAAGTCCAGGTCAGGGATTCTGGAGGTCGTGAGGTCCTTTTATGTCGACCTTCATGGGAGGAAAGAGCTTGACCGTGACAAGATGGAAAGCTTTTTGGACTCTGCTCCAGGTCTAAATGGTGGAGAAGTTCCATTGATGAATTTGACAGAGGAGATTACAGTCAAAGAGGTGATGAGGGCAATTGAACAGCTTGCCATCAAAAAGTCACCTGGACCGGATGGCTTGACAGCTGAGTTTTATAAAGCCTTTAAGTCTATTCTGGCCCCACATTTGGTAGAGGTTTTTAACAGTTGCCTTGCTGAGGGGGTGCTTTCCCCGTCCATGAGGCACTCGGCTGTGATTCTTCTTTCAAAGGGTAAAGATCCTTCGATGATTGAGAATTGGCGCCCCATCAGCCTTCTTAATGTTGATAGAAAGATACTGGCAAAGATATTTTTCTGGCGCCTATCGTCAGTGGCAGAGTCTTTGCTTTCTCGCCATCAGCACTGTTCGGTCCAGGGTAGGAGCACCTTCTCAGCGGTTTTAGCTGTCCGGGAGGCCTTGGAGCGGTGCAGGGCTGCAGGCTGGGGAAAGTATTTGCTGACATTGGATCAGGCAAAGGCTTTTGATCGTGTTGACCATGAGTACCTGTGGTTGCTCCTTAGTAAGTACGGTCTGCCGGGTGGTTTTGTCGATTAGCTGAAAGTCTTGTATAAGGGGGCAGAAAGCTTCCCTCTTGCTAATGGTTGGGTTGGGCAGTCCTTTGAGGTTGGCTCCGGGGTGCGCCAGGGTTGTCCCCTGAGTCCCCTGCTCTAGGTGTTTGCAATCGACCCCTTCATCAGGAGGCTAGAGAGCGGCATGTTGTGTGGGGTACCAGTGGGGCTCCCGGGTGAGCCGCCATTGAGGGTTGTTGCCTATGCAGACGATGTGTCGGTGATTGTCACTGGGACGGATGAAGCGGAGGAGGTGGTCTCTCTGACATCACGGTATTCTGAAGCATCAGGCTCCAAGATCAATCAGGAAAAGACTGAAGTTTTCTGGATGGGAAAGGAAGGTGAGGGGTTTGATCTCCCGGACACCTTTCCAGTGCCCCAGGAAAGAATTAAGATACTAGGCATTGAATTTGGACCCGGCGATTATGGCCTCAAAATCTGGGAAGGCAGACTGGAAATTGGCAATACTAAGGTGGTCAGCTGGAAGAGATGGAAGTTATCTATGAGGGAAAGGGTTGATCTGATTAAGACTTACCTGATTCCGATCTTCTTGTATGTCAGCTTTGTCTGCATCTTGCCAGTGTCTCTCTATGCTAGGGTCAGTAGTGTGTTCTTCCAGATGCTGTGGGGGAACAGACTGAACCCCATCAAGAGGAATGTCACCTACCTATCCAGGAGGGAGGGTGGCTTAGGTATGGTCAACCCAGTTCTTTTCTTTTCACTGCTATTTCTCAAGTTTAACATTGGTAATATGCTTGCAGTGGAACCTCCTGGATGGGTAGGCATATTTAGATCTTGGTTTAGGCCTTTTCTACGACTTTGGGAAGAAGGTGGCCAAGTGGAGAATCGCAGGGGTCATCGTGGTCAGCTACCAGCCTATGTTGCTCCGTGCCTGAAGTTACTGCGGCAGTGGTGATTGTCGGCTGAAGATCTCAGATCGGTTCCAAGGAAAGTCCTTATGAGTCGAGTCTTGAGCGAAGTCTTTCATGACCCACTGGCCTTAAGGGATTGCCCGGGCCCAGTTTTGGGGGCGGGGTTAAGACTGATTAATTTGGATAGAGTACCCCCTAAATTTAGGGATCTGGCCTGGTTGTGCTTCCATGGGAAGCTCTATGTTCGGGGCAATTTGAAATTCCGCAGTGGGATGGATCGTAGCTTTCCTCGGGAGGAGTGTGCAGATGAGGAGGAGACTATGGACCATTTTCTGCTTCGTTGCCCTTTTAACATAGAGGTGTACAAACAGGTGGGGCGGGCCCTCTGTGTTCCCTTGCTCTCCAGGCTGGGTTATCCTGAGTGGGTGTACGGAGCATTCAATACTGGTGGAGTTTTTTGTTTGGATACACTTTTTTTAGTTAGCCTAGTAGTCCGTTATTTCAATTGGAACGCATGGTGTCAGGTCAGCATTCGGCAAAAACTCCTTCCTGTTGAGGTGGTGGTGTATGACATTTTGCATGAGGTGGGGAAGATTCGGGAGCTTGAGAGAGACAAGCGGGGTCAGGGGGCTTGGTTAAAGGCGTGGAGGGGTTTCAAGCCTCCCTGACTGCCAGGAGTCTCTTTCCCGGGTGTGGCTGTCTGTCTCTTATCACCCTAGATTATTATTATTTTTTAAATAATTTTTGATAAATGGCTGCGTACATAGGTGATGGGTTGTGCCTCTTAGGCCCTCTCTGCTGCTTTATGTAGATAGTTTTCTAAAAATGTTTTTGTAGTGGATTATGTATATATTGTATATATTCTGAACATGGATGTGTATTCCTTTGTTTTCTGTTGAAGTTTTGTACTATGGTTTTGTTTTTTACTTTTGTATAAAATTTGTTGCTTGATTCTTTTCAATAAAAGATCAATAGTGTCCCACTGTTGGTGTCAGTGGGAGGAGTAGTGTCCCATCACCGGTGTCAGTGGGTGGAATAGTTGCAGGAATTTTGACAGGAATGTCAGTAGAAGGAATAGTGGCCTAAGGGCCAGATAAAGTAAAAAGCTGCAGTTTGGAGACCACTAATCTAGACATCCCGCAATACTTTCCTGATCACTCAGGGCCCTGTTGCCCTCACTAAAGTCATTTCCCGTAGGCGATTCCAAATTTCATCATTGCGTTTAACACAGTACAAATGGCAAAGAATAGGTGGTTGAGCTGTGGTTTTATTGAACCCTTGCCCAACTGCCCAGCTGCAAGTTAGCCATATTAGTACACACTGCCACAGTCGTGGTATGGCACAACATAAAAGATACCACGAATTGCACTGTCACCAAAGGAATGGAGCCATGCCGCAACCACCCTACAACCACGTACAGTACAATGCGTGTAGTTGCTTCACAGACCTGCAGGCTTTCAGGGGTTAAAACATTTCCGCCAACCCGCCTGTCAATTGTCAAAAGATCCACTGTGGATTGCTCTTCAGAGGTGCAATAATGACATTGTAGTATAAATGAGCCCTTAATGTGAAGGTTGGTAAATCCATAGCGAATTGCCTATCCTGGGGGTGCAGTTAGCTGAGTAATCTAGAAAGTTGCCTGGGGCCTGGCACATGTCAGAGGTGGAATTTTTTGCGATGACCCCCCCCCCCCTTTCCTGTTTTGTTGTGATGATTTCTAAGACAGAATGTATATTTCTTCTGAGGGCAAGCACCCCGCAACCAAATGCAGTGTATGTGGTTACAGTGCGCTACTTAAGGGTTCAAGGGGTTAAAGCAGGAGGTGAGGAGGTGATACAGGAGGGCTTGTTCACACTAGCTTTGGTCTCTGAAGAGCGATCAGTGTTTGGGTCGCTCTTCAAAGAGCATTTGACAGGCAGTGAGCAGGTGTTGTATCGTCTTCTCGCTGCCTGCTTTAACCCCGCAAACTCCGTAGTAGTGTACTGCAACTGCGCATGCGCAGTTTCAGTTTTACCAGCCGCCCACCCAAATGCTAACATTTTAACTAATACTGTCAAGCTCGCCCATTGAGTTCAATAGGAGCACGATGCAACCACAAGCCAAACGCTTGACTCGTAGTGCAATATTTCACTACAGATGCTTGCCAACTTTTTTTACCAGGTCTTTATAAAGTAATCAATGGCAGATCACTTTTCAAAGGGCAGTAAGTTTACTTAGCTTTTGGCGGCAAACCTTAACTTTTGGTCACATCTGCGGATTCTGAGAACGCACGTAGAAATGTGCGTGTTCCAAAAGAGCAGAAAACGGGCGTTGCGCTTGCAGTGCCATTAATTGTCAGGCTAGGATTACATCTCTATGAGTGGGGGATGCACATGATTTTGCAAATGCACTGAGAGATGTGCTGCAGACGCACAGGGGGTGCCGCAACTTTGCGCACGCTAAACCTCATGTTGCAGCAGCACCATGTGACTTAGTGCGGCGTGATTTCTAAAAAGGGTTTGGGGACTTCTTTCCCCATCTTTCTCCTGGGCAGAACAGCTCATTGACATGAATAGGCTACTGTACCCACAACGTGCATGCGCAAATGCGCTTGCCCATATGTGAATGGAGCCTTATTGGCAAGCAAATAAGAGTTTTGCAGTGTGCAAAAAAATGGGCATTTGCTTGCACATACATGAATGGAGCCTAAATTAAGGTGACCAGATTTTTAAACTGAAATCCGGGGACATATTATTATTTTTTTTACTAGTAATGGCGGCAATCAGCGACTCTCTGCCCATCGCCGCCGCCCCGCCTCACAGCCTGTCAAGTCTTAATCCCCATACACACGGTCGGACTTTTTGACAACACACTTCAAAATGAGCACGTTTTCCAAAAAATCCGACCGTGTGTACGCTCCATTGGACAAACTTTTTCGGTTTTCATCGGACAAAAGTTCGCTCTGCAAACTGAGAAATTTTTCGGCAACAAAAGTCCTACGGTGCAAAGACCTATCGTGTGTACAGAAGTCCATCGGACTTTAGTCCAAAGTACAAACACGCATGCCCAGAACCAATGTTAAAATCAACCAACAGTAGCAGAAGTTGACCAAAGGGTGGCGGTAAAGAGCAGAAAAGTGCAGAAAAACCACGTGATGTTGGGAAAGTTTGCAGAAAAAGTCCTGCCGTGGGTATGCTATGGGCGTTCCCGGCAAACGCCCTTCAAACAAAAATCCACCGAAAAGTTTGTTTGAAGTCCGATCGTGTGTATGAGGCTTTACTCTCCGGGCCCCGGCTACTACTGGGTAGGGAGAGGAGGAAGATCACTCTGCCAGGGAAGGCAAGGAGATAAGCAGGCAAGCGGCTGGCCAGGACTTGAACCAAGGCAGAAGAACATGCGAGCGGAGCTGAATGGGCACCCGAAACTGAAGAAATATTCCCTCCGCTCCGACCAGCTCATGATCATCAGAAAGGGGCACAGATAATGGAAAAAAATACACCCCCTAAACCGGAAACCGGGGATGTCTGGTCACCCTAGCCTAAATGGCACCACAAACGCAGCAAGCCAACATGAGTTCGGCTGCGTGCAAAAACACGTAACAAACGCGGCATAACATGCTGTAAAAAATGCGGAAACAGCAAAAATCTTATGCAGATCACACGACAAACGGGCAAAAAAATGTGCAAAATGACGTGCGTTTTAATTTACCAGGTGGGAATGGAGCCTTTATAGAAGAGCGATTCTCACGTGATTTTGCGTGTCGCGTAGGGCCAGCACCATTCACTTGAAAGGGCTGCCCTATGCGCGTTTATCACCCGATACGAAGCTCCTACTCCTTTTCGAGGCCACAAGCTTCACGCAATATTTAAAGGCGTGGTTTGCAGAATTGCATCGCATTTGGGGTGCCATGAAAGGATCATGGCACCCGATCGAGCATTGCGGGTTGAGTAGCGATTGCCACGTGGTTTGGAATTTGCGCCATTTCGCTTTTGATCTGTTTCTACAAGATTTTGCTTTTGATCTGTTTCTACAGTGCTTTTTGCAGTGCATTTTGCGTTTTTGCACACACGTTTTTTGATGCATTTTTGTCTTTTGTTTGTTTTTTTGGCCCAACAACAAACTGGCCAAATAAAAAGCAAAAAAGCAAAAATAAAGACAAAACGCATGTCTGAAAATGCGGAAAGCACAGCAAAAAGCACTGCAGAAACGCTCAAAAGCATACCACATGCAGTCCAGTGCGTTTTTGTTCTGTATCGGAAACGCATGGATAGTAGGTTATATGGTTTCCAATGGCATAGTTCACACCAGTGCAGTCAGTTCCAGGGCATTCCAGTTCCAGAAAAAAAATGTAGAACAAGTTGCATTTTTCCTGCACTGGACTGTACTGGAACGCTGTAAAATGCATCAAAAGCGCACCGGAATGCACTGGACCCCAGTACAATGAGGGCAGGTTCACACCACAAAAACACATTCCAGATCCGTTCCAGATGCGTTTCTGCATGCATGTTTTTAGTATGTTTTTGGCGCGTTCCGGTGTGTTTTTGATGCATTTTTAATGCTTTTCCAGATGCATCCCAGCTGATTTTTTTTCTTATTTTTTTCCTGTTTTTCCCCCCCACTGTACTGGGGTCCAGTGCCTTTTTGATGCGTTTTAGTGCATTCCGGTGCGTTTTTTTTTTTTTACGTGCTTTACCACGTTCCAGTACAGTTCAGTGCATGCAGCATGTTCTACTTTTTTTCTGGAACACCCTGGAACTGCCAGCACTGGTGTGAACTATGCTATTGGAAACCATATAACCAACTTTCCATTTTGATACAGAAAAAAAAAAAAACGCATCACATGCAGTCCAGTGATGTGAACAGGTAAGCCCAGGTTCACACAGAGTTGCGGGAAAGAAGCCGTGCGAGTTCAGCTGAACTCGCAAAATTACACTCCCGCATGGCAGTCCCGATTTCTGCCGCGATTTCACAGACCTCTGTGCAGGTTTCTGCACAGATATCAATGTAAATCACAGCCTGAAACCGCAAAAAGTAGTACAGAAACGACTTTTTGAAATCAGTGCGGCGCCGAAAATGCAGCGTCGCACCGATTAGGACGGTGCCATTGCCGGCAATTGCCGCCGATTTGACATGCGATTTGAAAAATCGCATGTCAAATCGTACCAATGTGAACCAGGGCTTGCAAAGAGATGGTCCCTGTCCCCACCTATAACTGGCCTTCACAGCTGGGAATTTTTTTTAGCTGGGAATTTTCTCTGTTTTTGTCTTTCACGTGATGTGAACTGGCCCTGAAAAAAAAAAGCACCTGGAATGCATCCGAAAAAGCATTAAAAACGCACCGGAACATATCTAAAACGTGTATGCAGAAATGCATCTGGAACGGATCTGGAGTGTGTTTTTGTGGTGTGAACCGGCTCTTAGTTAAAGTTAAGCAAAAAGAGGGGAAAAAATACACGGGACTGCATCGAAAACGCATCCAAAACACGCATGCAGGAGTGAATTTGGCGTTTCTATGGTGGTGTGAACTGGCCTTTAGGCCCCTTTCACACTGGGGCGGGAAGGTGCGCTGTGGGTATAGCGGCGCTATTTTTAGCGCCGCTATACCTTCGTTTATTACTGCGGTATTCGGCCGCTAGCGGGGTGAATTTAACCCCCGCTAGCGGCCGAAAAAGGGTTAATACCGCCTGCAATGCGCCTCTGCAGAGGCGCATTGCGGGCGGTATTACCGCGGTTTCCCATTGCTTTCAATGGGCAGCAGCGGTAAAGGAGCGGTGAACACACCACTCCTTCACCGCTGTAAAGATGCGGCTAGCAGGACTTTTGGAGCGGTCCTGCTAGCGCACCGCTTCAGTGTGAAAGCCTTCGGGCTTTCACACTGAAGACTACAGGGCACGATTTTTTCAGGCGGTATAGCAGCGCTATTATTAGCGCTAAACCGCCTGAAAAACGTGTCCGTGTGAAAGGGGCCTTAGGGCGTGGGATGCTTTTGTGATGAGGGTTTATTATAACAAACAGCTCTGAGCAGCTCGTAAAGGGTTAATTGTATGTAGCTAGTAATGAAGGGGTCTCCAGACCACGGCCCTACAGTTGTTCAGGAACTACAATTCCCATCATGCCCTAGTCATGTCTGTGAATGTCAGAGTTTTACAATGCCTCATAGGACGTGTAGTTCCACAACAGCAGGAGGGCCGTCGTTACATTGTAGGAAAGGGTTAAATAAGCAGAGATCAGGATACAATGTATCGCTGGTTATGTGACATTGTATCAGCTGCCATTGTTAGAGATGGGAAGGGGGGTGTGCCCCAGCATTGCACATGCTCAGTGGGAGGGAGGGATACGGAAGTGTGTATACACGTGGCTGCTGGGAACAGCTCCAGCCTGTCAGGCACCTTTGCTCTGTGTTGTCACAGATGTCCTGATCACTGCTGTCAATCATAGTGATAAACACACAGGCAGGGCTGGCCCAATCAGAGGCTCCCGTACACTGGGACTGCTGCGGAGGGCTCAGTAATTTGGATTATTCCAAGGTAAAGTCTGCATGCTTTGTGTGATTGGTTAGTGGATGTCGTGACCCTCTGATTGGAAGAAATATGGCTGCTGCCCTGGACTGCGTATAAAGTGAACCTGTTATTTCACCTTTCAAAGGTTCCCTTTATAGACCAAGCAATCCTGCGCTCCCTGCCGAAAAGTGCATTGCAAGTGCCGATACCCCTTTATAGCGATCATCTGATCAATCACATGCGTCCAAATGTGCGTTTTAAGGTTTGTTAGCACCGTGTGTTGTATAGACTCCTTCAGACGGGTGGTGAGCCCCATCCTCCATACCATACCAGTGTTTCTCAACTCCAGTCCTCAAGGCGCCCCAACAGGTCATGTTTTCAGGCTCCCCATTGTTTTTCAAAGGTGATTTGATCAGTTTCACTGCCTTAGTAATTACCACAGCTGTTTCATCTGAGGGGGAAATCCTGAAAACATGACCTGTTGGGGCGCCTTGAGGACTGGAGTTCAGAAACACTGCGTCCATACTGTGTGTGCATCCACCTCCGAGCAGTTATAATCACTCCCTAGGTCACACTTAACCCCTTCAGCATACCTCCCAACTGGCACGGATTCTGCGGGTTTTACCCGCATAGGCTCCTCCTTCCCGCAGTCCCGTGAGACTGTCAGTTTTCCCGCACAGCAGGAAGCATGAAGAGATGAAGAGGAGGAAACAGCAGCAGCAGGTAAGAACACCCCCCCCCCCCCCCCCCCGCGATCGGTGGACTAGTTTCGGAGCCCCCACCCCCTCCCCGCTCAACAACTTTAGTTAGCAGGGGAGCGGGGACATCTGAATGTCCTGCGATGGGACTTTTAAAAGTTGGGAGGTATGCCTTCAGCGCCCCCTGCACGTTAACCCCTTCACTGCCAGTGTCATTTTCCCAGTAATCAGTGCATTTTTATAGCACGGATCGCTGTATAAATGACAATGGTCCCAAAATAGTGTCAAAAGTGTCCGATGTGTCCGCCATAATGTCGCAGTCACAATAAAAATCGCTGATCGCCGCCATTACTAGTAAAAAAAAATTTTTTTTATAAAAATGCCATAAAACTATCCCCTATTTTGTAGATGCTATAACTTTTGCACAAACCAATCAATAAACGCTTATGGCGATTTTTTTTTTTTTTTTATTTTTTTTTACCAAAAATATGTAGAAGAATACGTATCGGCCTAAACTGAGGAAATTATATATTTTTTGGGGATATTTATTATAGCAAAAAGTAAAAAATATTGCATTTTTTTCAAAATTGTCGCTCTATTTTTGTTTATAGAGCAAAAAATAAAAACCGCAGAGGTGATCAAATACCACCAAAAGAAAGCTCTATTTGTGGGAAAAAAAAGGACGCCAATTTTGTTTGGGAGCCACATCGCACGACCACGCAATTGTCAGTTAAAGCGACGCAGTGCCGAATCACAAAAAGTGGCCTGGTCTTTGGCCAGCCAAATGGCCCGGGGCTTAAGTGGTTAATCATGCAACCCAAAGTACCTAGGAGATCTACAAAGAGCAGTAAAGGTGCGTTGTAATTGGTTGCTGTGGATTATGAAGATTGTCGCCTTGATGGATGCGCTTGTAAATTTCCCCTATACTGTGTGTGTACATGCAGATCTCACAGGCCACTTTATTAGGTACACCTGTTTAATTGCTTGGTAACACAAATTGCTAATCGGCCAATCACATGGCAGCAACTCAGTTCATTTAGGCATCTAGAAGTGGTGAAGACAACTTGCTGAAGTTTAAACTGAGCATCAGAATGGGGATTTAAGTGACTTTGAACGTGGCATGGTTGTTGGTGCCAGACGGGCTGGTCTGAGTATTTCAAAAACTGCTGATCTGCTGTGATTTTCACACACAGCCATCTCTCGGGTTTACAGAGAATGGCCCTGAAAAGAGAAAATATCCAGTGAGCGGCAGTTGTGTGGACAAAAATGTCTTCTTGAGGTCAGAGGAGAATGGGTTCCAGATGATAGAAAGCCAACAGTAAGGCCACTTTCACACTGAGGCGCTTAAAAAACTGCCAGTAAAACACTGAGCGCTTTTGAAGCGCTTTTCAGGCTCTTTTGAAGCGCTTTCAATTCATTTTAATGAAGAGGGGCGTTTTTTTGTGTGAAAGCGCCTGAAAAGCGCCTCAGTGTGAAAGTGGTCTTACTCAAATAACCACTCATTACAACCAAGGTATGCAGAATACCATCTCTGAACGCACAATCCATCGAACAATGAAGCAGATGGGCTACAGCAGCAGAAGACCACACCGGGTGCCACTCCTGTCAGCTAAGAACAGGAAACTGAGGCTACAATTCACACAGGCTGAACAGCTTTCAGCTGCAACATTCAGATGGTCGGGTCAGAATTTGGTGTAAACAACATGAAAACATGGATCCATCCTGCCTTGTATCACCGGTTCAGGCTGGTGGTGGTGTAATGGTGTGGGGGGGATATTTTCTTGGCACACTTTGGGCCCCATATTACCAACTGGGCATTATTTAAACACCACGACCTACCTGAGTATTGTTGGTGACCATGTCCATCCCTTTATGACTACAGTGTCCCCATCTTCTGATGGCTCCTTCCAGCAGGATAATGCACCATGTCACAAAGCTCCAATCATCTCACCACTGGACAATGAGGTCACTGGACTCCAATGGCCTCCACACTCATCAGATCACATCCAATAGAGCACCTTTGGGATGTGGTGGAATGGGAGATTTGCATCATGGATGTGCAGCCAACAAATCTGCAGCAACTGAGTGATGCTATCATGTCACTATGGACCAAAATCTCTGAGGAATGTTTCCAACACCTTGTTGGATCTATGCCATGAAGAATTAAGGCAGTTCTGAAGGCAAAAGGGGGTCCAACCCGGTACTAGTAAGGTGTACCTAAAATAAAAAATAAAATGAAAAAAGGGGTCTGTGAGTGTATATTAGCTGTACATAAATCTATTTGCTACATTGATGTTGAAGCTAATAGCGTATGTTTTCATGTTTTCTTGCAGAGTGACCTCCCCGCCATGGCTGACTTGTCGCAATACGCAGACTTTAAAGAGTACAATTTCCTGTTTGCGGTGTCCTGCATCATTTTCAACCCGCTCTTCTGGAATGTGGTGAGTTTCTTGACTTAAAGTCTTATTAAACCCTCCGTTATCTTAAAGTGGATGTAAAGCCCCCTCTCATCCTTTCTAAACTCCGGCCATAGTGCTGATCTATAAGGATATAGATGCCTCCTGCATGTATCCTTATCTGTCAAATGTCTCCCCTCTGTCTGTTATAAGAACTGAAAAACTGCAGATTCTGTGGGTGGGTCTGTTGTCTGGAGCTCGGTGGGCGGAGTCGTGATGTCAGTAGACTCCCCGCCCACCTCTACACTACACTTGTCAACATGCATTTTCTCCTGTGTATTCCTTCTGCTCAGATCACTAAACATCCAGTCAAAATCCAGAAAAGTAACCACATGACTTCAGAAAAGGAGTTGGGGTGGGAATTAAAAAATAATGCCTGTCTAAAGCTAGTGCACGAGATATGTAAATAACCCGTCACTCAAAGCAAGGGGGCGGAACGGACAAAGGTTTTTCTCTGTTTGTCCGTTTTTATCTCACTGAACAGTAAAAGAGGATTGCTCAGAGCTGGATTAACTCTTTGTGGCAAGACCTGGCACAAATGATAGGAAATCTTATACTCTACATTGTGACAGCAAAAAAAAATAAAAATTCGGGTTTACATCCACTTTAAAGGATTTAGTTCATCTTTACCAAAAATCTGCCTGTGCAGGTAAGGGCCCTTTCACACATGCGGACCGTATGTCCGCTTTTTCATCCATCCGTTTACGGATGAAAAAGGGACATACATGTATCCCTATGGGATAGCGGGTGTCGGCGGATGAACATCTGCTGACACCCGATCTCATCAGTGTCCGCTATGCTTCGTTTCTGCAGACGGAGGAAAATACAATTTTTCCATCCGTCTGCGGAGCGGATCGGATGAACACGGACAGACGGTCCGTGTTCATCCGATTTTCCCCCCATAGAGGAGAGCGGAGATCTGACAGGGCGGTCCCTGCACAGTGTGCAGGGACCGTCCTGTCATCTGCCGGCTCAGCGGGGATCAACGGAGTGATTCCCCGCTGAGCAAGCGGAGGTTCACGGGGCGGATCATCACAGAATCCGCCCTTGTGAAAGGGCCCTTAGGGTTGTTTGTATATAAAAACCAACTTTGCAGCTCTGACCAAAGTTAAATAATGTCCTTACTATAGGTGTAGGCCATTTACTGTGTATGTACCTCCTGAAGTCTGACCAAAAAACATCCGGAGCTGGCATCTTCCTGTCACTCCCAGGTGATTCGAAACCCTTTGAATGTACTTTATCTCCCCCATAGCTCTAAGCTAAGTGATGCTGCAACAGGAAAGACCACATACACTATATTGCCGAAAGTATTGGGACGCCTGCCTTTACACGCACATGAACTTTATTGGCATCCCAGTCTTAGTCCGTCTGTGAGCCAGGCCTTCTCATCCAACATCAGTGCCTGACCTCACAAATGTCCTTCTAGAAGATTTTATCAAACATTCCCATAGACACACTCCTAAACCTTGTGGACAGCCTTCCCAGAAGAGTTGAAGCTGTTATAGCTGCAAAGGGTGAGCCAACTCGATATTAAACCCTACGGACTAAGACTGGAATGCCAATAAAGTTCATGTGCGTGTAAAGGCAGGTGTCCCAATACTTTTGGCAATATAGTGTATGTGCTTCGGCAGGTCTGTAAATTGTCTACACCTATAACAAGAGCATTATCCATCTTTAATCAAAGCCACATAGTTTGTTTATATCTACAGACATCCTTTACTATGCAGTTTTTTGGTAAAGGTGAACTAACCTTCCAAAATCAAGTCATGCCTCCTGGGTACTTTTTGATATTAAGCCCCTGTAAATCCAGTGTTGTCCCTCTGTGATCTGCAAATCCCCCAGCACACACCAGGTCAAACATTACCATCTTCCGATCTGAAGTTATCAGGGGGCCAGTTGTCTTTTCTGGGTCCTTGCAAGTAGAACCCCTGATGTGTATGTAGCGGGCCCCTACCTAGGGGGGGTCGCTATGCTTAAATTTAGGGGTGACCTGAGCGGTAGTTGGCTCGGGTCTTCTAATTGTTTGGACTCTGCCTTGCTGCGGTGTCACCTGGCGTGTAGTTCCCCTTTAAGCATATAGGTGGTGCTGTCACCTATGCTCGGGGTTGAACCACAGGTGATGGAGTGGCTATTGGATGTCCTCTCTCCGCTGCTGTACGGTGGGCGGTTCCGGCCTGCTGTGCATGCCAGGAGAGGGTATATAAGGGGCAGACGCCATTGTTCAGTAGTAGTACCCGGGGACCTGTACCCGGAGGAGTGTGCCCCTCTAAGGGGGGGGGTGCGCCCAACTTTGACTAAGGAGTCTCGGGCACCTTCGGCCCGAGGCTGCGGAGTTCCAGGTAGGCCCAGTACCTTCAACTGGGTCTACAAACCAAAAAGGAAACCCAGGGAGCCCAGGTGAGGGCAACCGCTCTGACATAGAGGAAACCGGGGGAGGATCGGTCCCATAGAGGAGACGAGTAATACAAGATTGCTGTCTCGGGAGAGGCCTGGTGACCTGTCGGAGGGAAGGATTCCTTAGTTCGCAGACTGCCCTTGCGGAGTGTTGTTACTTAAGGAGGGATCTCCTTGACTTTGTCCTTGGAGGGGACTGAGTCACTGTTCGAGCTTCATGCCGGCTGCTAGTGCTATTGAGTGACTATCCGGGTGAGCTGTACCCACTCAGGACCGAGTGGCGACTAAGCCAAGAGTGTGCCTGAATCCATTCTATTCTGCTAACCCCTTTCTCTCTTCAACTTTCTGGCTACTGAAGCAAAAAGAGAAAATAAACTCTTGTTGGAGTTGAAGTGTTGTGTGGACATTGACCTTCTTTGGGAAAGGTAAAGACTTGCCTCTAAAATCTAGAGGGGAGAACCAGTGAAGGGAAGCAACTCGCTGCGGGACCCAAATACATAACACCGTCGACCTCTAATCCAGAGGACGCGGGCATGTGGCATGGTGTGTCTGATCCCCTAAAAGGAAGGTAAGAGGGGGAAAAGGATCTGTGTGCTACATGTATGTGCAGTGCAGTGTACAGTAAATGGCCCTGAAGCCTCCTGAGATCTATGATGTGGTATCCCAAGGGGCTGCAGGCACTGGGACTCTATATGGGAAGTCAAGGCTGAGAGGGGACACATGGAGATATAGAGTGAAAGGTGGGCCAAGGGATTTATATGGGGAGTCAGGGCCGAGAGAGAGGACACTTGGAGATATAAAGTGAAGGGTGGGACAATGGATACATATGGGAAGCAGGGGCTGAGGGGGGACACATGGAGATATAGAAGTGAAAGGTGGGACAATGGATCTATATCTCCATGTGTCCCCTCTCAGCCCCTGCTTCCCATATGTATCCATTGTCCCACCCTTCACTTTATATCTCCAAGTGTCCTCTCTCTCAGCCTTGACTCCCCATATAAATCCCTTGGCCCACCTTTCACTCTATATCTCCATGTGTCCCCTCTCAGCCTCGACTTCCCATATAGAGTCCCATATAGAGCCTCGACTTCCTATATAGATCTAGTGTCCCACCTTTTACTCTATATGGGAAGTTGGGGCTGAGAGGGGACACGTGGAGATATAGAGTGAAAGGTGGGCCGATGGATCTATATGGGAAGTTGGGGCTGCGAGGGGACACGTGGAGATATAGAGTGAAAGGTGGGCCGATGGATCTATATGGGAAGCTGGGGCTAAGAGGGGACACGTGGAGATATAGAGTGAAAGGTGGGCCGATGGATCTATATGGGAAGCTGGGGCTGAGAGGGGACACGTGGAGATATAGAGTGAAAAGTGGGCCGATG
Organism: Rana muscosa; assembly: GCA_029206835.1. NCBI lineage: Eukaryota > Metazoa > Chordata > Amphibia > Anura > Ranidae > Rana > Rana muscosa. The sequence continues at coordinate 153,642,492 of CM055127.1, read as the reverse complement.
GCTCTATATGGGAAGCTGGGGCTGAGAGGGGACACATTGAAATCTAAAGTGAAAGGTGGAGGAACAGATATATATGGGAAGAGGGGGTTAAGCCCCATACACACGATCGGTTTGACTGATGAAAACCGTCCGATGGATGGTTTTCATCAGACCAACCGATCGTGTATGGTACCCATCGGTCTTTTTTTCCATCGGTTGTAAAAAATAGAACTTGTTTTTTAAAATTTTCCAATGGATAAAAAACCGATGGGAATTTCCGATCGTCTATGGGCAAGTCCATCGGTTAAAAAACCCACGCATGCTCAGAATCAAGTCGACGCATGCTCAGAAGCATTAAACTTCATTTTTCTCGGCTCATCGGAGTGTTTTACGTCACCGCGTTTGGAACGGTCGGTTTTTAGACTGATGGTGTGTGGTCAAGACTGATGAAAAACAGTTTCATCGGATTTCCGATGGACAAATCCATCAGACGAAAATCCATAGGATATCCGATCGTGTGTACGGGTCTTTAGAATGCAGACATGCTGTATTTTTATTCAGTACACTGCATTACACCTGTATGGTGGTGCGGGAAATGTGGGTTTCCTGCACCGTCTTTCGGTGTGAACAAGCCCTAATAATAGGTTAAAGAGGCACACTTTAAATTTCCTTGGCCATATATACTATAAATGCATCTTGGCTTGTACCGCAACAGATGTTTGGCCCTATTCCTATCAGTGGGCACATAGTAAGGTGCATGATCAATTCTGACCCAGGAACTCAAAGATCTCATCAATCCCCAAAAGATGTAAAAAACTGTCAGGTGGCTGAACTCTCCAGCTTCTACCAAACACAAAAATATCAGTTCTAGGTGGACCAACCCGTTAAGATGTTCCTAACCTGGATTGTCACTTGCAGATAATCTACACCTTTCTGTTCTGGGTCTTTGTGCATAGATTTGAAAACATCTCTAAGGCCCCTTTTACACTGGGGCGGTGGGTGCGTCGGCGGTAAAGCGGCCGAAAAGGGGTTAAAAACCACACAAAGCCCCTCTGCAGAGGTGCTTTGCCAGCGGTATAGCCACGCTGTCCCATTGATTTCAATGGGCAGCAGCGGTATACACACCGCTCCTTCACCGCTTCAAAGATGCGGCTAGCAGGACTTTTTTTACCGTCCTGCCAGCGCATCGCCTGAGTGTGAAAGCACTCTGGCTTTCACATTGAGACTGCAGGGCAGGAGTTTTTTAGGCGCTATTTTTAGTGCAAAACGCCTGAAAAATTCCTCAGTGTGAAAGGGGTCTAATGCCATGTACACACGGTTGGAATTTCCGATGAAAAAAGTCAGACGGAATTTTTTCATCGGATATTCTGACCGTGTGTGTGCGCCCCATCTGACTTTTTCCTTTTGGAAATTCCGACAGAGTTAGAGAACAAAATTTCTATCGGAAATTCCATTCGTCTGTATGGAACTCCGACGGAGAAAAAAACACCCATGCTCAGAATCAAGTCGACGCATGCTCTGAAGCATTGAACTTCATTTTTCTCGGCTCGTCGTAGTGTTGTACGTCACCGCGTTGTTGACGGTCAAAATTTGGTGTGACAGTGTGTATGCAAGACAGCTTGAACGGAATTCCGTTGGAAAAATCCGTCTGAGTTTATCCTGACGGAAAATCCGATCGTGTGTACAGGGCATAACTGTTATTGATACATTGAACGCGCATTATGGTGCAGTCACGACTTGCTCATTAGCAGCTTCTTAAAAATGTGCTTGGTTCTCATACAACAAGATAATATGTACTTCACGTCTGCGGCCGAGAGGTTGTCTTCACTTAAACCTCCTGTAGGAAAACATAATAATGGCTGTTCGCTGTAATTTGTGAGTGCCTTTTCAGTTCAGCTGCAGGAAAATATCCAGCAGCAGCTAACAGAGATGAACTTTTTTTTTTTTTTTTTTTTTTTTCTTTAACCGTATTATTATGAAAATGTTGTATATAAACGACTTGAAGTACAGTGAACGTCTATAAACTTTCTGGACACCAAGTGGTTAAATTTAGGATCATGGCTGCAGCCATGATCCAGGTGCCATATTATTATTTATTTGATTTATTTATTTTTACACCAGCGATAGTACTGTCACCAATGCACTACAGCATCACCATGTGACTGGTGTGGCTCTGATCAGGTATAATAACTGATAACAACAAAAAAATGTTAATTAATTTTTTAATTACATTTTTTTTTTTTTTTTTTACAATCAATGGATCTGTGACAAACGTACAAGATATGTTTTTTTACTGATATATCTTGGGTTGTCATGGCCTATAGTCCCAAAACAGCTGTCTTGGAAGAGAAACAGTGTTGATTCCAGTAAAGTCCTGCATATGTGCTCCAGGTCAAAGTCTTACTAGATCCCATGGTCAGGATGACAGCCTTGGAGGTGGGACTGATAAAAACTAGGGCTGTGGAAATGAACTATTAATTCCTCGATTAATCGATTTAATGTTTTTGATCGGTACTCACCTCTCTGCCGGCTTCCGGGTCTTCAGGGAGTTCCGTCGGAGATCCGGTGACGCCACAGAGACCGGCGGGGCTTGCCGTGTCCATCTGAAGGGCTCCTTTGCTGTGCCTTCATATCTGCATGCCGGCGGGACCTTACTGTCTGCCACACGCAAGGGCTGTTACACTTCTCTCTATCACTTCCCTCTATCAGCCTGGGATTCTACAGCCATCCACTGGGAGTTGTGATAGTTCCCTTCATGGGACATCTACATGCCGACGGACTGATGTTAACCCCTCCTCATCTGGATTCAGCAGTGGTATCGTTGTACACATTTTTATACCAGTATCATACTTAGCTACATGTTTTTATGACTGCTTTTGCTACCGTTTGGTATTACTCGCACCATTTTTACAGTTTATGTAGCTACATTGATTATATCTCCAGTGCAATATTTATTTTGTTACCTACTTGAAGACTATAAAAGTTTTAATGCTATTCCCATCGAGCGCTGCCTTTGTGTGTTTTTTGTATCCTGCTAATCATTTTTCCAGTGGTTGGTAGCTGCACTGGGAATCGGACTGCAAGGAGATCAGCTAAAAGTAGTTGGATCTGTATGTGCGTTATAATTAATCGAGATAATAAAAACCCAAAATGTTCAAGATGGTTCTCTTTAGGCATAGGACATAATGAACAGTATCAGTGCAGTTTACCTGCATTAACTTTGGCTCCTCGCAGGAAGAGAGAGGCACACCGCACCACAAGCCCGTACCCTCCTATGTGAAGAGGTTGAGCGGTGTTGTTGTTGGGTCTTCCACAGTTAGACAACCAGAGAATGTCTCTCATCTCTATTTTTAATAAAGACAAGTCCTTGTATCCCCACAGTAACTTGAATGTCCACACCAGCTGCAACTCCAACGTAGAGATTTATTTCTTATAAAACACAAACTCTGACAGGAAAGGTTGGAGGGAGAACAGGACAGCTTAAGATGTGGATGAGGTCCAGGCACAACCGTTACACAATTTACTGCTCCGATTCTCAAGCAGACTCAGCTCATTCGGATAGTCTCCCTAACTTGGGACTAGCAGCCGAAATGATGCTCGAACTTTACCCTTTGGTCTCTGCCACAGACTTGGTGAACTTGGTCTCCGTTCAAGGAGAAGACATCCCTCCAGAGAGTTACCGGGACCCTTCCTTCACTGTGACTTCTGCACCAGTCCTTCGGAACGGTTCCTCCCCCGACCTCCTCATCTAGGATACGGGTCCCCTCGCAAGGCGGCACCCTGAGATTCCTCGATCCCCGGTGGGCTTCAGCCGAAGGTGCTGGGCCCAGACCTTTGTTGCAGTCCCAGGGCTGAAGGTGCCTGGGACCCTTGACAACGAACCGCAGACCCGCCCCTGGGCTAAATGTGCCCAGGGCGGACAGGAACGAGAACCCCCGAGCGGGCAGCGTCTGCCCCTTTTTATATCCTCTCCCAGCATGCCCAGCAGGTAGACCACACCCACTGCATGGTTGCCGAGAGGGGACACACAAGGCACAGCACTGTATCAGCGGTTCAACCGTGGCCTTCTACGGCAGCGCCACCTGCAGGTCACAGGGAACCTGTACACCACTACTCTACCTGTGGACAAAAATGGTTGCAAGAACTCTTAACACAATTAGGGTGTTTGGGCATAACTACCACCCAAACACTTCCCCTAAATTTAGCACCCCGCTACACAAGTTTGTTTCTTCTTGGAATCTGATTGGGAGGACCTTGGAACCAGATATCTCTACTCTTATCAGCATGTATAATGTCTTTGTTGTCTAATACCTGACCTGAGCCAATTGCATATATTGACCGTGCAGCAGACGCTGCATTCTTGGCACCACAAGACAGGAGTGTGGCTTTCAGCAGTTCAACGTTTGAGAATTGGATTAGTTAGTATTGTGCCGTGTTACGTGAAGATCCTGAGCCTAACCAAAGTCATTTGGCAAGGCATAGTAATTTGGGTCACTTTTACATAACCGACTTTGAGCTGGACTTTCAAGAGCAGGAAGGGAACAGTTGTGATCTAAGGCATTGGCTCACCCCTGTCTTTTAGAAATCTTACTTGCATTACTTTTGTAATACAGAGCTGAAAGTTACAACTATCCCTCCTTTCTAAAGTTGACGTACCCAACATATCTGGCACCCAGGGCAGTGGCAGCTGGTGAAGTTTTAGAATGGGGGGGCGCCAGACCCTGCCCCTCCCTTTTGACCTATCCCACTTCTCATACGCCTCACCCCTTATAGAATCCACCCACTCCGTCCCCTCTATTCCACTAACTTCCACCCATAGTGTCAGGAGTATACAGCCCCAGCATCACGGGACAGAGTATACAACCCCCCCAGCATCACGGGACAGAGTATACAACCCCCCCAGCATCACGGGACAGAGTATACAACCCCCCCAGCCTCACGGGACAGAGTATACAACCCCCCCAGCCTCACGGGACAGAGTATACAACCCCCCCAGCCTCACGGGACAGAGTATACAACCCCCCCAGCCTCACGGGACAGAGTATACAACCCCCCCAGCCTCACGGGACAGAGTATACAACCCCCCCAGCCTCACGGGACAGAGTATACAACCCCCCCAGCCTCACGGGACAGAGTATACAACCCCCCCAGCCTCACGGGACAGAGTATACAACCCCCCCAGCCTCACGGGACACAAAGTGGGTGTGGCCAGACTCTTATCAGTTGAAGGGGTTTAAAGGGCATGGTTAAACAAAACCAATCTCCCCCCCCCCCTGTAACGGCACCCCCAAGTATGAAAGGGGTAAACGCTGTTTAAGATATTCCCTCTCCGAACACACATCCGCTACCGACACTCCACAGTCAAGCGACCGCTTCCCATAGGAATAATCCTTCCAGACATACGAGACAACGCTCCGTGTGCTTTCCAGCTGGTCTGACATTCTTTATTGACAAACTTCAAGTTTTATACACACAGAGAGGAGGTTCTTACATTCCTCATTTTCCTCTGACAATACACCTTTGACCAGACCTAATTTACATGGGCTAATTAACTACAGCTGATGACTCCGACACATGACCTTTAGGCTAGCCTCACTGTCTTTTAAACTACAGTACCCAGTATCAAAGGACTTCACACAATAGTTACATAACGAGCTCCCAATACACATCTGACAGTTCTTAGCAGACAACAGGTGGGTTTATTAGCTAATCCCTTTACATCTTAAATTACTATGCATAACCTTTATGTTCCTCAGACTGTCTGTCTGCTAGTTTATAATACCTATAATTACAGACTTAATTACCACAAGCCACAATAGCCAATAGAATGCAATCACACCCTACCCCATCACAGCAATTAGTACACAGCAGCCAACACACAATATACACACAATATATACAATGTATATACAGCATTGAATCTGACTAGCACAGATCATAGTGGGGTTCTCATTCACCCTGTGCCCAAAGTGACCCCTTCCTCAACACTACCCCTCATTGTTACACAGGACCCTCTCCCTCATACTAACCCCATCATTAAACACAGAGAGGTTATTGTTTAGGGTGGAGAGGCAGGGAGGGGGCTTTTAGGATGGAGAGGGAGATATTGCAATCCCCCGCACTCGGTGCACTAGTACACTGCCAGCTCTGTGATCCGCTCCCTGCCTCACATCAAAGGGGCTCGGACAGTTGCAGTCACATCTCCGCACTCCTGCTCCACAAGTTACAGTGAGCCAGGAGCCGGGAAACTGATGTGACGCAGCAGTGCAGAAAAAGCATCGCCCTCCGGTCTCGACCAATAAAAAAGACAGGACAGGAGCCAGGGACAAATCAGTGGAGAGTGGGAGTGTTTGCGGGCACACGGCTTGCGCCCCGAACACGCCCTGAACATGGGCAAATCAGCTTCCCATAGACTGCTGTGTGTCCAGCGCCCAGACACTCTTAAAGTGACCGTTTTGTCAAAAGCTTGGGGGTGTTGTTCATATTTTATTTTTTAACAAGTCCCCCCCCCCTCCCCCACACAGACACAAAATGATCCAAAGTCATATAGCACTAAATTGTGTGTGTGGCCAAATTGCGCTAGCAGTGGGAGGGGCTTAAAGGACATATACCCTTTAGTACAGACACCATCACTCCTCTCCAGTACAGACCCCTCAGTACCCCCCCCCCCTCAGTAGAGACCCCCCCCAGTACAGACCTCCAGGAAAGGACTCCCACTTCCCTTTTACTCACTCAGCCCAGATGCAGGCGGTTTCCAGTGTCATATTTCTAGAGCCAAGGAGTAGCCTCCCCTTGGCTGTGAACTGCCCTTGTCAGGAGCGCAGTGGTTGCCCCACCACCCAAGTATGCCACTGCTCCAGGCACAAAGACAATGTGCTTTAAAGCGGAGCTCCGCCAAAAATAAAATATTGAAAGCCAGCAGCTACAGCTACAGCAGCTGCTGACTTTTAATATTAGGACACTTAGGTGTCCTGGAGTCCAGCGACGTCCGCAGCAGAGGACGAGCAATCGCTCGTCACTCTGCTGCCCCCACCGCCATCCTCGGTGAGGGAACCAGGAAGTGAAGCCTTGCGGCTTCACTGCCCGGTTCCCTGCGGCGCATGCGCGAGTCGCGCTGCGCCGTTCTGATTGGTCCCTGTGTGTTCTGAGAGCCGAGTGTCTCCCAGAACACAACGGGTACTCTGCGGGAAGTGATGTGCTTCCCGCAGATTTCCCGCAGAGAGGACTCCCGGAAGTGGGTGCAAATACCTGTCTTAGACAGGTATCTTCACCCTCCTCCCCCCTGAAAGGTGTCAATTGTGACACCGGAGGAGGGGAGGGTTCCGATGAGCGGAAGTTCCACTTTAGGGTGGAGCTCCGCTGGCAGATGACTGGAATTCACTTTTACCTACAAGCTTTCTATTTCCAATAAGGCACAAGAACACACCTATAAAATACATCCATCCCCTTTTCCTAGGGACAGTCCTCCTTGTGAGTGGGCTGTCTCCAGGAAAAATGAGTCCTCAGATTCATCCCTGGGAACCAGGCACTAATATATATTAATCAATGCAGGGCGCAGGCCACTCTGGCGGCAAGATGGTGGCTATCCGTGTTGTTGGAGGATGCTCCAGCTAGGGTTGACGCTTGTGCAGTGTGACTTCTGTGTCTAGGGCTCTAAGAGATGAAAAGCATTTAGTAGGTTATCCTGTGTTTTTAGTACATATTTAACAAAGATGATTTTGGAGGAGCCGCATGTGTGCTACTGTTCTAATTGACCATTTTAGTTGGAGCCTGCACATTGTAATGGCTATTCTACTTTGGCCAAGCTCCTGGGGATGACTCTGCAAATGACCGAAGTAGAGAAGGGGAAAGGGAAGAAGTCAAACATCTGATGTGGGGGACACCAGCCACATCCTGTGAGTTACATGCTCCTAACCTAACCATGTGGGTTACTTAATCCTGACCTTGAACACAGCGTTACTTACTCCTGAACCCTGAGCTCTGTGTATTACTTAATCCTGACCCCTGAGCTCTCCGCGTTACTAAATTCTGACTTCTGAGCTCTGTGTTACTTAATCTTGACCCCTAAACCCTGTGCGTTACTTAATCCTGATCCCTGAACCATGTTCATTAGTTAATCAGCGTTACCTAATCCTTACCCCTGAACTCTGTGTGTTACTTATTCCTGACCTCTGGACTCTGTGCGTTACTTAATATTGACCACTGAATTCTGTGTATTACCTGATCCTGATCCCTGAACTCTTTGTTACTTAATCCTGACCCCTTAACTCTGTACGTTACCTGATCCTGACCTCTGAACTCTGTTTGTTATTTAAACCTGTCCCCGGAACTCCGTGTTACTTAATCCTGACCCCTAACCTCTCTGTGTTCCTAAATTCTGACTTCTGAACTCTGTGTTACTTAATCTTGACCCCTGAATTCTGTGTATTACCTGATCCTTTTCCCTGAACTCTTTGTACTACTTAATCCCAACCCCTGAACTTTCCATTATTAATCCTGACCCCTGAACACTGTTACTTAATCCTGGCCCCTGATCTCTCTTTGTTACTTAATTCTGCCCCTGAATTCTCTGCATTACCGAATAATTACCTGTGAACTCTGGGCATTGCCTAATTCTGCCCCTGAACTCTCTGCGTTACCTGATCCTGACCCCTTTGTCCCACAACACTTCTTTTCTACCTCTGACGCTTACTGCCACTTACATTAATATATGGTGGGGATGTCCTTTTAATTACGCTTTCTGGAACTAAATTCTCAAGCTTTATAATGAATGCTACTTTTTCAATAACCCTAATATGCCACAATTGGCTTTATTCTCCATTATTCCCAGTTCATTTAAGTCCATTAAAAAAAATAGTACTGAGATTCTTTCTTATAGCAGCCAGGCAGGTTATCTCCAAACACAAAGTCCTGGGTAGTTCCCACTATGGCAGAAGAGGTGAAAGCTCTTACTGATGTAATGCATATGGAACAAATAGTGGCCCATAATACTAGAATATAAGATTTCCAACACTTGGGTGCGTGGATAATGTACAAGAACTCATCTGAATTCTGAGCCAATTTCGCCACTGACAAATGGTCCAACATAGGAGGGTGAACTGTGCAATCTTCCTACACGAGGACAGTGAGACACACATTTTGGACAGAGAGGACATTTGTTTTGCAAGAAGCATGATAAAGGACATTTTACGTCACAGTGGAATACCCATCCCTAAACGAGCAGGTTCCTTCTATCTGTCGCCCACATATAATGCTGTGCTCCATGCACACTGGCTTAAAAAATGTTGCTATTACAGGAGTTTTGAGTTCTGCCTGTAGAAGCAGCTCAATGTTATCCTATTTGTCCATCCATACACATTGGGACGTTTACAGGCATATTTATTTTATTTTTTTTTAACAACAAGGTTGGTCTTTATTAAAGAATCAATGGTACATGACATATTATAGTCAGCATAAAGAAAAAATATATAATAAAATAAGGTAAATTAAAAAAGGAAAGGGAAAAAATAAAAATAAGGAAATAAACAGTTGAGATAAGCTGAGGGTTACAAGAGCATGTAATACAATTGTTTGTGAAAAAGAATCATACTCAAGAGGAGTTACCAATATCCACTTAGAGAGAGTGAGAGGATGGAGGGAGGAGGAGAGCAGGGAGGGGGGGGGGCGGAGACGGGAGAGGGAGAGGGGGAGAGAGGGGGAGGGAAGGAAGGGGACGAGTGGGGGGGGGGGGGGGGGGGGTGAGATAGGAGGAGGAAGTGAAGCGCACATGAATAATCAAGGGGAACATCAGAAAATGCAGTGTTAAACAGGGTCGATCCATGGGCCCCACACCCGTTCATACTTCGTCGGACACCCTCTATTAATATATGTAAGTTTGTATAAAGGCAACACATTATTGATCAAATCTATCCACGCCCCTACTGTAGGAGGCACTCTAGAGGTCCATTTCAACAGAATTAACTTTTTTGCATAGAAAAGCAGCATTGAAAGCAGGAGTTTAGTGTAGCGAGGTCTCTGTTCATCATCTTGTATCCCCAATAGAGCCAATTCGGCAGACACCGGGAGATCCAAGTGTAGCCGTACATTTATGAACTCGAAAATGGCGGACCAAAATTCCGCCAGCCTGGGACAGGACCAAAACATATGGATATATGTCCCAGAAGCAGCTCGGCATCGCGGGCAGTTCGAAGAACGCTGCGGATAGATGCCATGCAGTCTCTGAGGAGTAAAGTACACTCTATGTAGAAACTTGGCCTGTATTAACCTGTCCTTAGAGGATATCACCAACTTGTAGCTATCTTCAAAACACTCCTGCCATGACTCCCTGTCTAGCGACGGGATATCTCCCACCCATTTCCCCCACAGCAAGTCCATCTTCGGAGAATCCTTCCGGATAATTGTGAGATACAGCGTAGAAAGGGCCTTATCGAGGGAACTCTGGGCCAGCAAGTCCTCCACCGCATCCGCCCGTAGGCTAGGAGGCGTCGGAAACTGGGCCCGAAATGCGTGCCGCAACTGATAGTAGCGAAACAGCATCGAGGCCGGCAAACCAAACCGGTCAGACAACTCCCGGAAGGAAAGTAGGGACCCGTGGGAGACAATATCCCTCAATACCTTAATACCACACAGGGCCCACAGCTGCGGATCCGGGATGGAACGGAAATGTGCAAGGGAGGGATTCCCTCACAACGGGGCAAAGGGGGACCACTGATTAGGGGACAAGAAGCGACGCCTAGCCACCCCCCACACTCGCAGCGTAGTCCCAGACGGAACAGGCAGAGAGGGGTACGCCGAGGCACCCCTGTAAACCAGATTACTGAGTTCAGTGAGAGATCCCACCAACGCTGCCTCTAGGCAGACAGCCGCATTGGCCCTGGACTGCTCGAACCACCATCGCACGGTGACCAAGATAGCCGCCCAATAGTACACCATCAGGTTTGGGAGGGCCAGACCCCCACAGCTGACGGGCAGCTGAAGGGTCGATCTAGCTATGCGAGGAGATGAGCCTCGCCACAGAAAAGAGCCAATGCAACTGTCCAAATCTTTAAAAAAGGGAAGGGGAGATCCACACCGGACAGTTCCGAAAGATATAATTGAACCTAGGCAAGTAGATCATCTTTAGGACATTAATACGCCCCAAAAGGTTGAGCGGCAGGTTGGTCCAACGTGAACAGTGGTCCTTAAGGCGGGTGACTATCGGCAGTAGATTAAGGCGGAGGAAGGAGTTAAGGTCCCTAGAGATCTTAATGCCCAGATAGGTGAAAACCTCTACCCATTGTAACTGGGTCTGTGGAGCCGTGCCACCTGCCGCAACATCCAGGGGGAACAGAACAGACTTAGTCCAATTAATACGGATCCCTGAAAACTTACCAAATTCATCAAAGGTCTCGAGGGCTGCGGTTAGCGAGGAGTCAGCATCATGTAAATATAGAAGGGTGTCGTCCGCATAAAGCGATACCTTCTCCTCCAGAGGGCCAACCCGGAGTCCAATTATCCGGTCCGAGTCCCTGACCAAAACTGCCAAGGGCTCTATAGCTAGAGCGAACAAACTTGGAGATAGGGGACAACCCTGCCGAGTCCCCCTCCGGAGGAGAAAGTAATCCGATAGGAAGTCATTCACCCTGATCCTAGCTTTGGGGGATTTGTACAGCATACCCAACCACCGCAGAAATCCAGGCCCAATACCGAACCGCCTGAGGACCACCCAGAGGTACTCTCACTCAACAGAATCGAAAGCCTTTTCGGCATCAAGGGAGGCTATGACTCTAGTACCTCCGTTATCATGGGGCGTGGCCAGGTTCAGAAAGAGTCGACGGATATTGATGTCGGTGCCCTTACCCGGCACAAACCCAGTTTGATCAATGTGTATGAGGTCCTCGATCACCTTACCAAGTCTAATGGCCAAAATTTTTGCGAGGAGCTTGGCGTCAGCATTATTTAAAGAGATAGGCCTGTAAGAGGCACACTCCTCTGGGTCCCTACCAGGCTTGGGCACCAACACCACTATAGCATCAGACATAGAATCCGGGAGGGAACCAAGGGTATAGAATTGCTGCAGCATCGTTGTAAGTCTGGGAGCCAAAAGCTCCTGATACGTAGCATAGAACTCGATTGGAATCCCATCCGGCCCGGGAGTCTTCCCGGTCTGCATGGAGTGTAGGGCAATCTGCACCTCCTCAAGGGAAATATCTGCGTCTAGTTGCCTAGCTTTCTCTTCATCTAAGGAGGGAAGTGAGACCCGATCTAGGTAGCGGATAAGCTCAGAGTAGTCATAACTAACTCTAGAGGAGTACAAGGCCTGATAATACTCCAGGAATCTGGCACCAATGTCCGCAGGAGAGGTCAGCAAGCCACCATCCTGCGCCCTCTATCTGCCAACATGGGTTACAGCCTGCTGCCCCCTGGCAAGCCAAGCTAGCAGCCGACCGTTCTTATCCCCATATTCGAAGACTCTCTGGGAACTCTCGAGCATGGACTTTTTGGTGAGGTCTATTCTAAGTAGGGACAGGTTCCTCAGGGTATCTTGCCAGGGCACATAGTGAGCCGCATCAGGCGAACGAGTGTAAGCCGCCTCTTGTAATCTTGCCTGGTCCTCGAGATCTCTCAGAGACTGCATAGACCTCCGTTTCCGCACCACTATCCGAGCCATATAATCTCCCCTAAGCCAGGTTTTAAAAGCATCCCATTCTACAAGGGGATTAACTGTGTCAGCATTGTTCATCCAGAAGGTACAGAGTGCCTCCGGCATCCCCTCCTGTATCTCCGGGTCCATAATCCAGTACCTGGACAGCCTCCACAACCTCACACCCTCCACCTGAGAGAGACAGATAATAACAGCCAGCGGAGCGTGGTCCGAGATACCCCTCGAGAGGATCTCAGCACTGACCACTCTCCGCAAAAGTGCGGAGGAGGCAAATGCCAGGTCAATGCGGGACATGGTCCGATAGGTGCTAGAGAGACAGGTGTATTCTTTATTAGATGGATGGAAATGCCTCCACACATCCGTCATATGGAAAGTGGATGCCCAGTTGGCAAGGCCGTGATGTTGGGGACCAGAGGCGTGCAGTCTGTCCAGATCTCTGGACGGGACCAGATTAAAGTCACCAATAATTAGGACATTATCCACATTATATGCCGTAATCTGTTGCATAAGCGCATGCAAAACATCAAGGTCGGCCGGGGGGGGGGGGGCAGGTACACCCCCACCAGCACAAAGGGAATGTCCGAAATTAGGGCATGTAAAAGCACATACCTGCCTCCCGGGTCTAGTTTCACATCCAAGAGCCGAAAGGGCAGGGATCTGTGCACAAGGATACTAACGCCCCTGGCGTAATTAGAATAAGGCGCATGATAGTGTGCACCGACCCATGCCCGCCTCAAACTCAGGACCTTAGATCCCACAAGGTGCGTCTCCTGGAGTATACACACCTGGGGATGCAATTTCCTCAGATAATTAAGTACCAAAGAGCGCTTGACAGCAGAGTTAAGTCCCCTCACATTCCACGAAACCACCATGCACTTAGCCATGAGGGGGACGAGGAATCATAATATACCCAGTATTTCCAAGAAGTCTGTCGGAGTCAACACTCCCGGGGAGGGAATCCCTCAATCCCGGGTCCATCAAGTCCGGACAGCTCAGTAACCGTAGCACAGTGTCATACCAAAGAAACAACCACAGATTAAGCAAATTCTTAGACATAGGACCAACCTTAACCTTATGAGAACAGTAAAACAAACCCAAGCAAACATCAGCGGCAACTGCCACTCCCCCCCCACCCCCCACCCCATGCACCCCTAAACAGTGAGGAGCACTTAAATCCCAAAACACCCATAGTCTAAGAACCAATACTTAAGGTTGGGGTCGTGTAACCAGTGCGGAACCGTACAACATCTCCAGTGATCGTGAGATCAAGGAGAGCAGGCAGCACAAGTCTGTTCCCGGCATCTCCGAAGTGAGTCAAGACCGGATGGAATCATAAACATTCTCCTGACCAGGCAGGGGCACATTCTTAAGAGTCTGTTGCAAAAATCAGGTGCCATAACCATCAGCACCAAGTAGGAAGATCAGAGTCTTAGTTATTCAAGTGAGGAGCCAAACAGGGCCCCGGTCTGCCGAACACGTATAGGCATCCCTTCATCCTGGGGGGCAACAGCACGGAAGATCACTTAGGGAGGTAGGCTATCCAGCCAGACTGAGGCATCTTTAGGTGTAGTGAAAAACCGGAGCGACTCACCGTCCACCACCCGTAGCTTGGCCGGAAAAAGGATACTGTATTTGATGCCCTTACGTCTCAGGGCCACCTTAACCGCATCAAAGGAACGGCGTTGCCGCTGGGTCTCTACCGTGTAGTCAGGAAACATCAGAAGCTTCACGTTTCGGTAGGGGAGGTCCCCGGCAGCGCGGGAGGCACGGAGCAACTCATCCCAGTCTCGGAAGTTCAGCAGCCTCAGGATAAAGGTGCGCGGGGGGGCCCCTTCAGGTCCGGGCCTAGGAGGGACGCGGTGTGCCCTCTCAACCGCAAAGTATGGGGAGAGCCGGGCTGCAGGTAGCAGGGAGCGGAGAAGATCCTCGATGAAGCATGTGGGTGCCCGACCCTCCACCCCCTCCGGTAGGCCGACGATCCGGAGGTTATTCCTCCGGCTCCGGTTCTCGGCATCCTCCGCGCGGTATTCAAGGGCCCTGACCTTGGATTGTAGGGCCCGGATCGAAGCATCATGCCCCGTGACCGCGTCCTCCACCTCCCCCACCCGGCGCTCGGTCTCCGACACTCGGGCACGGATTTTATCCAAATCCTGACGGATGAGGCCAACATCCATCTGTACCCTCTCGATGCTGGCGGTAAGTGCCGTTTGGCATGAGGTAATCGCGGCCATCACCTCTGGAATTCCGGGGGGAGCCGGATCAGGATCCGCCTCGTGGTCTGTCTGCGACGCCATGTTAGAGAGGCGCACAGGAGAAGGCAGGGAACAGGGCCGCGGGGAGATTTCCTCCGGCGGGCACAGAGTAAACTTCAGCCTTTTTCCCCTCCTCTGATACCCGGAGCCCCTGGCAGGCATTCAGACCTCCGCAGGCAGGCTCAGCTTGCTGGTACAGGGAATTAAACGGATCTCACTCCAGGAGAGCTCGGGAAACACGTCCGGTCAGTCCGCCATCTTGGCCACGCCCCCCACAGGCATATTTTTGAGCTTAACGTTTTAGAAGCAGGAAAAAAAAACTTCTGGTTCGCGTTTCTGATTGGAGCTCACTGTCAGAAAAAAAAACGTAAAACTCTTCTAAACTCGTCTGGACTTTGTACAAAAAATGCTCTATATGAGTGTTTTTTTACTCCCAAGAGAACAGACGTTTTTTAAGTCCAGTGCATGGAGCCTTATGCCGCGTACACACGGCCGTTTTTCTCGTCGAAAAAAACGACATTTTTCCCATTTGATGAGAAAAACGATAGTCTGTGGGCTTTCTGTCGTTTTTTTCCGACGAGAAAAACGGCATTAAAAACGACGAGAAAAATTAGAACATGTTCTAATTTTTCTCGTCGTTTTTTTCGACATGTTTTCCGCGGCAGTGTTTCCCATAGGGAAACACTGCCACGGAGCCCACAGACGGTCGTTTTTCTCGTCAAGAGAAAAAATGACGTGAAAAAGCGACCGTGTGTGGGGAACAAGCTGTTCCCCGTTTTAAATGACATTATTCACGGCGGTTTTTTAACCGCCGTGAATAATGATTGTGTGTACGCGGCATTAAGCTCTCTACCCCAATAATTCACACCTTCATCCATGGAACAATTAATACCTGTCCAGACTTCATGGCACCTTCATCATTGAACCATGAAATTAGAACAAGAAGAATTCACAAACTTTCACACCTTCCATCTTGGACAGTCAACCAACTAGACCCATTCCATGGTGATCGCATTATGGTGACTGAGTTATCCGTGTTTCTATAAATGTTGGAGAATATTTCTGATATTCATTAGAGCTAGAGAAGCAACTTGAATAAGTAGCGTTGATGTCTTTAACATTACAAAACAAGTCCAGGTGAATCTGACTATTACTAGATACCATGAGTCCATGACTTGGATAAATGAGAGCCTTCCCAGACAATGGGCAGATATCGGCAATATTCCACTAAAAGCCTTAATGGGTTTCACGCAGAAGAGCTTACTCATAAGAACACATGATCATTATGAGTAAGCACTTTTCCGCAAAATACTTGGAGTCATTCTATCAATACCACGGATCCCTGATTACTAACTTCATTGCAATCTCCAAAATCTGGATGTGATTGTGTGGACCTTTTTAACTATAGACTTCAAAAGTCCACTTGAACTGAAGAGTCAATCAGTCACAAAGATTTAAAGCTAAAAAGGGGCCAGATGTAGTTCTAAAAAGAAAAAAAATTGTAACTGTATAAAAATAATATTTTTTTCTTTCTCAGCCTTTTGAGGTCAAAAATAGATTTTGGTGGTCCTCCTTCAGGCTACCATTACAAAGATGGCCTCTAAACCCCCCACATACTTTCCTCTGTCCCTAGAGTTCTTAGTGGTCTAAGAAGTGGTCACTGTCTGAAAAAAGATGGACTGCATAGGTTGCCACAGATAATGTATGGTGCTGTATGGTCCGTGAGTAGTTAAACTTTTTTTTAAATGTCTTAATTTACTTCCTGGTTTCCAGGCCTAGGCAATTGATGTCATACATCCTAGGAGCCTTCAGGAGGGCGGGGGGGGGGGGGGGGGTTCTCAACTAAGCACACCCTTCTCTCTGAGCTAAGGGCAGATGGATCCCAGAAAGTAAATGCTATATGAATCATTTGCCCTTACTCAAGATGGCCCCAGCCAGAAAGTGATACTAAAGTCTTGATAAATGAACAAACAGGGAAAAGAACCTGCTTCAGGTGTCTGGGTCACAAAAATCTTCTCCTCCTCAAAATGATGGTGCTGGCTCAGTATGCAAAATAGCATATAGAAAATAATTCAATCCGGATTGCCATACAGCAAAAGATGCAATCAACAGCTGACATGTTTCACACACTCATAGCTATGAGTAAGCACCAGTAGTTATGGTGTGAAACATGTCAGCTGTTGATTGCATCTTTTTGCTGTACGGTTTTTAACCAATTAAGAATTCGTTGTTGGAGTGCAGCCATCCAGATTGAATTATTTTCTATATGATACTAAAGTCTTATTTTTTTTTTTTAAATAACAAACCTGTTATACTTACCTGCTCTAAGTAGTGATTTTGCACAGATCCCCCTCTTCTCGGGTCCCTCACCAGCTCTCTTGGCCCCTCCCTCCTGTTGAGTGCCCCCACAGCAAGCGGCTTGCAATGGGGGCACCCGAGCGGAGCCGCAGCTCTGTGTGTCTATTCAGACACTGAGCCGTGGTTCAGCCCTGCCCCCCCCTCTCTCTTGATTGGCTAACTGACTTTGACTGCAGAGGGAGCCAATTGGCGCCACTGCTGTGTCTCAGCCTATCAGGAGGGAGGCATGGCCGAGGCACTTGGACAGCCAAGGCACTTGTGCACTTTGCTGGATCAAGATGGGGCTCAGGTAAGTATTAGGGGGGCTGCTGCACACAGAAGGTTTTTTATCTTAATGCATAGAATAAAAAACCTTCAGCCTTTTAGAATTACTTTTAAGGGTGATTTTCAGAGTGATTTCTCAGCAAAATAAACAATGGAGACTTAAATGGATGGGGGAGTTTGCTTTGAGAAAAAATGAATTAATAAGCATTTTTGGTTTGTAGTGCTCAGATGCAGTTTAGTTCCACTTTAACCACTTAGCAACTGCCCTATAGCAGTTTTACTGCTACAGGGTGGCAGGCATGTACTGGCCATCGGGACTACCGGGAGTTTCCCGGTGGGCCGATGGCTCAGTGGGCCGGTTTGAGTGACAGCCTGTCAAAGTAATGGCTGTGCGGCCTGCGCAGCCATTACTTTGAGCACTGCTGTACTGCAGGGGTGGACTGTCCGACTGACCTATCGGCACTGTGGGGCCCCATGACAGCTGCAGCCTGCAACACTAGCACTGGAAGCAGCTGCAATAGGACCTCTCACAGTTTGCTGTTCCCTGCTGGCCCCTCCTTCACTCCCATCCACCCCAGGTGCTTGCACATGACATAATCCGGGACGGACGAGAAGAGCAGAGGGTCCGGCAGAGAGAAGCGCGCCATGAGAGGTCTTATTGCAGGCATCGGGTGAGGCTCCATGATACTCTCCTGTTATCCCCCGCTGTCCCACTGTGTCCTCCAGCCTCCACTGTGTCCTCCAGCCCCTACGCTGTCCTCCAGCCCCCACGCTGTCCTCCAGCCCCCACGCTGTCCTCCACCCCCATTGTGTCCTCCACCCCCCCCAAGCTGTCCCCCTCTGTCCTCCAGCCCCCACTGTGTCCTCCAGCCCCTACGCTGTCCCCCTCTGTCTCCCTCCCCGTGTCCTCCACCCATCACGGTGTCCCCCCGTGTCCTCCACCCCCCACGCTGTTCCTCTGTGTCCTCCACCCCCCCACAGTATATATACTGTGTTTGTGCCTGTTTGCAAAATTAAAGTGGGATGGTCTGGATGATGTCCAGGGCCAAATTTGTGTCCCAGTCCAGCCCTGCAGGGTGGTCACTGTGCATAGGATCACTTTGTGTGTGTGTGTGTGTGTGTGATAGATAGATCTATCTATCTATCTATCTATTTCTGCACTTCCGGGTAGCATAGATTTATGTCTTCCCCCTACTAAAAGCACCTCCCAAAGTAAGAAAACACCAGCTAGACACACAGTTAACCCTTTGATTTCCCTGATGTTTACCCCTTTCCCAGCCAGTGTCATTAGTACAGTGCATTTTTTTAGCACTGATCACTGTTAACCAAAAAAGTGTCAAAAGTGTCAGTTGATGTCCAATTGTTCTCCACAATATCGCAGTCCCGCTATAAGTCACTGATCGCCGCCATTACTAGTAAAGAATAAATAAATAAATAAAAATATCCCATAGCTTGTAGATGCTATAAATTTTGCGCAAACCAATCAATATGCGCTTATTGTGATTTTTTTTTTTTTTTACCAATAATTTGTAGCAGAATACATATTGACCTAAATTTTTAAATTAGATTTTTTTTACATTTTTATTTTTTTATTATTGGATGTGTTTTATAGCAGGAAGTAAAAAATATATATTTTTTTGTTTTCAAAATTGTTGATCTTATTTTGTTTATAGCACAAAAAATAAAACAAACCACAGATTTTGATCAAATACCACCAAAAGAAAGCTGTATTTGTCAGAGGAAAAAAGGACATACATTTTATATATGTACAGTGCCATACGACCGCGCAATTGTCAGTTTAAGTAACGCAGTGCCGTATCGCAAAAAATGGCTTGGTCAGGAAGGGGGGTACATCTTCTGGAGGTGAAGTGGTTAAGGTGAGCATTGCAATCAGGCTTTCAGTGGGAGTGTCTGAAGAGTGAAAATAAGGTAGTGCTGGAAGGAGGAGGAAAACGGACTTGATAGGTCATGTGATCAGGGGCACTGTAGAGATTGGGCAGTGGTATCCACTCTCCATTTCTACATGTTTTAACTAATAATGCATCCATTTGGATTTACCCGGTAATAGTAAATAATAATTTGTGGAAAGTTCAAAAAAATACAGCATGGAGGGCGAATGCTTGTACAATCTAGTGTTTTAGCTAGCACAAAGCAAATTTATATAAGCGGTCTTGTTTTTTGGTCGCGTTGTACAATTCCCTGGAAAGCTGAGACACATCCGTCAGTGTCCTCTAAGCTTACTATTGCATTGTAAGGACAAGCTGCACCGCATCTCCTGTGCCTCGATGTATGTGCTTTACGCCAATTCCCCCACCCGCTCTTTAGCACTGAATGTATTCCAGCCAGATCAAGATGGTCTTCTCCATTACCAGCCTTTCATCCGATAGCTACAGGTGGGTCTTTTACTTGTCCATGGATTCCAGGGAAATGTTCCAGAGTGTGCCCTTACCAAAGAATAGGGAATTCTATCCAGCGAACTGCGGTCGGGCATTGTGAAGCTGCTACTGATTGTGGATTTGTTGTGTGTACAGCAAGATGGATTGGGTTTCGATTGCTTTTTTGTGTTTTTGTCATTAGCTCCCTAGTTAGGCAGATTGTGCCGGCACACGTTGTCCTTCCCCATCCTAACACTAAATTGCTGTTCGTGAAATTAAAAGCAGGTTAACCCCTGGAGCACTAAAGGTGAGGCCAGTTTAGCATGTTCTTTGCAAGGTGTTCTGATATTTTGCCAAAATGCACAGGACATACCATCCTGCTTTTTAATGAAAGCATTTGGTAACTTCTTATATTTTAATTGAAAGACCATTACATTGCCTTGATGACAAAGAACAGGGCTGGTTTATAGAGTTGGGCCGAACACTCCCCTGGTTTGGTCCGTACCAGAACTCTGGAACATCGCAAAAGTTCGGAACCGAAGCCCATTGAAGTCTATGGTACCCGAACTTAAAAAAAATATCAAAAGTGCCCATTTTGAAGACTTATATACAAGTGATTGGCCATAAAAGGGGTATGGTGGCCTGGGTGACCTGTATCAATGCAAAAAAAAGTTTTAAAAATATTGTTTTTAAAGGAGCAGTGATTTTAATGATGCTTAAACTGAAACAATAACAATGAAAAATTAAAAAAATCCTTTAAAATATGGTGCCTGGGGTAAGGTGACCAGATTTTTAAAATGAAATCCGGGGACATATTTTTAATTTTTTTTACTAGTAATGGCAGCAATCAGCGACTCTCTGCCCGTCACTGCCGCCACCTGCCCCACAGCCTGTCAAGTCTCCGCTACTTCTGGGTTGGGAGCGGAGGAAGATCACTCCACCAGGTAAGGCAAGGAGATAAGCAGGCAGGCGGCTGGCCGGGACTTGAGCCAAGGCAGAAGAACATGCGAGCAGAGATGGATGGGCACCCGAAACTTAAGAAATATTCCCTCCGCTCCAACCAGTACATGATCATCAGAAAGCGGCACAGATAATGGAAAAAAATAGACCCCCCCTAACTAGTAGGAGCGGGGGGGTGTAATTCAGATTATTATTTTTTTTATTAATTCGGCACTAACTGTCTTTGAAATTGCCCCAGCCCCTGTTCAAATCCAATCCGGGGACAAAACTGGGGACAGACTTGGTCCGGAGACAGTGTCCTCAATCCGGGGACTGTCCCCGGAAACCGGGGATGTCTGGTCACCCTAGCCTTGCGGGGGGGGGGGACCCTTTAGTCTGCCTGTAAAGTGGCACATCTGTACCATGTATTGAACCTGCTGCAGCAAAACTGACATATGTAGTACCCTCTACCGTAGGCAGGTGCTAGTATAGGATTTTTGGTGAGATAAAGCTGTCAGCGCAGATACGTTTAGGCAGGACTATGCTTCAGGTTAGGCCTGCTTGTTTCGATCTGGGGGCAGGGAGTGGTTAGTGTAGCAGTGGGTGTGACCACCTGTGCTTTAGTTCTGAGGCGCCTCCCCTGCTTCCAGGGAGTCTGTTATGGAAGAGGGGCAGGACCTAGGACTGGAGTGGCAGGCACCTGAGGAGCCCTGACCAATCCCCAAATGGAATTGGCAGGGGGCAGGCCTCCCATATAAGCTGAGGTAACAGCTCACTGGGGAGGAGTTGTCCACTGGGAGACGTGAAGAATGGAGTCCTAGATAGCAGCAGGGGCCCCATCCCCATCTGGGGGGGGGGGGTTGGAGGCCCAGCGGAGGAGCCTGGGAGATCTGGCAGGGAGCCTCATCCGTACACGGTCATGGACGAGGTGTCCTTGTCCTGGAACAGAGGGGCCAGAGAAGCCATTGGAACGGTTGTATGCCAGGGGAGCTGGGTGCGAGGCCAGAGGAGAGACTGGGATTTGTGTCAAATCAATGCGGCCTGAAGGCGCAGGATTAGCAGGCTGGACTAGCTGGGATCATTAGTCCACCAAGTTAAAGCTGCTAAATGACTAGGCCGCTGGGGAGAGGTACTGCAGACCTCTGGCCTAGTAACTATACAGCCAACTACAACCAAGTACAACTAATTACAGCCAGCAATCTGGGATTATTCAGAGTGATCCCCTTTTGTCAGAATGAAGATGATGGGACAGAGAGACTAATAGGTTATAGTGGAAGTATGTGCAGGAGGGAGAGAAGTCCTGGGAGCAATAGTCTGCAGGAGCTGTGCAGAGGAGGAGCAATAGTCTGCATGGATTATGCAGGAGTCAGTCACTATAACTGTTAGGGTTCATCAACTCTTCATGGCTCAACCTGTTTATTCAAATTCTTAAATATGATGGCAAAGCATCTTGTTCTATGGGCATCCCATATTTCCTTTCCCCCAACCAAGTTATATCCCCCCAATAAACAAAAACAAAACAACGCAAATGACGGTTCGTTGTCTCTGAGGTGATAGATGAAGGTCTGGCAGCAGGGTGATATGGTGGATGTTAGTAACTAGTAGCAACCAAGCTAGGGTTGCCACCTGTCCAGGATTCACCCGGACAGTTCGGGTTTGGAATCAGGCGTCCGGGTTTCAGACTGCCTGAAACCCGGACACATTATTTAGACTGGTCTATGGCTTCCCAGCAGGTTTCTGGCTGCAGTTAGTTGTCTAAGCCAGTGTTTCTCAACTCCAGTCCTCAAGGCGCCCCAACAGGTCATGTTTTCAGGATTTCCCTCAGACGATACGGCTGTGGTAATTACTAAGGCTGTGAAAACGATCAAATCACCTGTGCAAAATAATGGAAAGCCTGAAAACATGACCTGTTAGGGCGCCTTGAGGACTGGAGTTGAGAAACACTGGTCTAAGCTGAGAGTGTCTGTTACACTCTTTCACACTGCCCAAAGCCAGAACTAACAATTCCCCCCCCCCCCCCAAAACACCCCTACCCCTCTGTGTCTGCCTACACTCCAATCTCCAGCACTGTGCCTCACAAAAGGTAAGTTGGGGCCGGAGATTTAAAGTCCAGCAGCCTCAGATACATCTGGATGAGAGGTGCTGACTGCCAAGGGGTGAGTGAGCTCACCATCCATCCATGTCTGTGACTGGTCTCCCCCTTCTCTCTCCTGCCTCTGAGTAAGTACACTAAGGCAAAACAGGGTTCTCAGAGCACCCCTTACATCAGAGTTACCCTTTACACCAGAGGCCACAGCGTTTCCCCTTACATCAGAGTCTTTTCCATACATCAGAGTTCTCAGTGTTCCTCCTTAATTCAGGGTTCCCAGAGCATCCCTTATGTTAGAGTCCCCAGAGTTCTCCCTTACATGAGAGTCTGCAGAGTCCCCCCTTACAGTGAAAGGGAACTCTGCAAGTACAGATGTAAAAGGGGATCTTTGTAGACTCTGATGTAAAGGGGGACTCTTGTTATTACCTTCATATGATTAGAAATGTTATTTAATAGCAAAATATATAAATAGTTTATACTATAAATAAAATTGCTGTGCGCCGCTAAAGTGTTCGGGTTTGACTTGAAAAAAAGGTGGCAACCCTAAACCAAGCGCTACACATATATAAAAAATAATGTAGCACTACCACCGTAGAAGCTGCTGGTTTAGATTTGGGCCTTGCACAATACCTCACTGTTCGTTGTCTAGGGGATGAGTGTCTATAGAAAGTTCAATGTCCACACAAGTTATAAATCCTTTTCGTTGAGTTTTATTTCACACAAACTTGTATAGGTAGAGGGATGGAGGGTTAGGGGAAGGTTCAGGCACACACAGCAGATCACTGGGAAAACTTCTACGCTTCAAAAGTCATACTCACCACTCTCCATCGAGTGGGTATTGCTCACCCAGATAGGCCCCTCTCACTTGGCATAGCAGCCGGGATGATGCACGAACAAATAAAGAAATAACAGTTTCTGCCACAGAACTTTAGGACGATTAAGATGAACTGTTCAATGATCCTCTGCCACAGGATTTTAGTACCCGGATATCCAGCCTTACAGTTTAAGAGCCTTTAAGCCGACCAGGCACACTGTAAGGTAACATAAGCTATGGTGCATCCTCCAATAAGGTCACCAGGCCTTCCCCAAGATACCAGCCTTCCACTTGGTCCTCTCCAGGACAGGTCCTCCCCTGGTTTCCTCCATTGAGTGGCTTCCTCCCACAAGACAGACAGCACAGGATCACCTTCAAAGTGTAGGCCCCAGTCGGGACAACTGGGCCTACCTGGCAGAGATGCAGCCTCGGGCCAACATGGCTCCGCGGCTGAAATTCCAGTATCGCATACCTCGAGCCAGGAGGGCCACGAGGCGAAGAGAGCCCCGATTAAATGGCGTCTGCCCCTTAAGTATCCTTCCCCAGCATGCTCAGCGGGGAGACCCCTCCCACTGAGCTGTTACCGGGGAAAAATACCCAATACGCTCTGGCCTGCCTGTTTTCCAACACTGGCCTGTGGTGGAAACGCCACCTTCAGGCAAACAATGGGGAAAATCCCTCCAAGCATAGCCATAGCCGGAACAGAGGCTGATTTAGCCTTGCTCATCAGAGTCTGAACTAACTACCAGCTCAGACACCCACTAAATTTAAACATAGCGCCTGGTCATCGAGAGCAGGGCGCTACAATAATTTAAATTTAATTTTCCCTGCAATCTTTCCTTATTTTATAAAAAAACGGCTTGGAGGCCAGTCTGTATGATGAGACCACAATTTAGTGCACTCGGAAAAAAAGATTAGAGATTTTTTGGATAATATCTGGTGTCTCTTTGGCAGATTTTGGACGGAAATAAAAAAAATTTGCCCCACAGTGAGCAAGCCTTTAGTGAAGAAGCCAAATTATAGTACACTTGGGCCAAGAATAACCATTTTTGTTTTTTAGATGAAGTCATCATCCCCTCCATCCTCGTCATCATTGAAGCCAACTTGGCAATGCGCTGTGGCTGGGGGAACATGACTGCCAATTTGTTGTTTTACGAGTGTTCTCCCCTCTCTGGAGGTTCATGTTCCTACCTTACTCAAGCTCAGAACCAACATCTTAATCAAGTAATGGCTGTGCATTATCAAGAAGCAAGTGGCTGACGCTTTGTTCAAATAATTCAGCTGACTCCTGGCATGATGCTGGGGCTATGGCAGGAGTAGCTGTGGACAAGGAGGCAGAATAAGCTGCTCTGGCAGCTGCAGTGAACTGCGCACTAGTTTCAGCTTGAGTGACGGAGGATGAGGATGGTTTAGTAAGCCAGTTCACCACCTCCTCTGCATGCTGTGGCTGGATAGCACGGGCAACATCACTAATCAGAGAAACATGCCCTGCCTGAGGACGGACTACGTCCACCTTTTGCCTGTGGACACAGACGCTGCTGGCCCCCTTACAGTGGCATGAGAACGTCTGCCTCTCCTTGCTGACCTCCCAGACATGATGGGGGGGGGCTTATTACCCAACTTACTTAATAGATACTGGGAAGTGTGTAATTGGATGTACTTTTAATGATTGAAAAGTAGTGTTTGGGGCACTTTAACTTGAGAACTGCCGCTGACAAATGTAAAAACGATAAAAAAATAAAAAAAATAAAAAATAAAAAGGGGGAACAACAGTGTCGCAGTCTGAAAAACTGTGGCTGACAATTTACAAAAAAAACAAAACCCCCCAAAAATGTGGCAACCCAAAAAAAAAGGGGGGGATATACAGCACTAAGTGTTAAGTAATGTATGTAATGCTACACTGACACTCTCTACACTCAAAATAACACACTAGCTCCCTACTAGCAAACAGACCTCTGCTCTATCTATCGCCACTTTACCAAAACACTGCAAAATGTTCCTGTGGTAAAGAACCTTTTATAATGTGGGCTGGGACTATGAGTACTGAGCCATGATTGGGCAAAGTCATCATGACTTTGTCCAATCATGGCACTGACTGTTCTCTGTGCCCTAAATTGGAAAAAAGCCTTGCACGTGACCAGTGGTCAGGTGCATTGCTTCATCCAAGTAGGGCCCTAGAATGCACTGTGCCACGCACAGTGCATTGTGGGGCATCAGGTGTGCGAACATCCAGCCGAACGCCCCACAAGTTCGGGCCAAATTTTTGCTTGGCTCGAACTGTTTGCCCAACTCTACTTTACGAAAAGTTCTACAATTGTCTAGATGGCTAATCTCGTATATATTAACATCCAGAATCGCTATAGCAAGGTTTTGGAAACAGACTGTGTTGCAAATGGATTATGTCCATCAAAAATTAAACTGGATTATGAATAATGTATGTAGCGGGGTCCTCAAATTGATGGGATACACCTGGGGAATAGTGTGACCCAGGTGTATAATTGTGTTAGGATTCAGACCCCTTTTTGTTTCGTGGAGGACTGGAGGATGTAATATTCTCCTTTGCCTGTGGGTGGCGGGGTACCCACGGGCTTCAGGTAGAATCATCTCCTGCAGTGCTCCCTGTTTTGTCCCTTCCCGGAGATGGTATGGCTGGGGCGGGGAACCCGCCGGGCCGTTGATGGGAGGAGATAAAAGGGGGAGACGCCCTTACCACGAGGTGATCGTCGTCGTCGTCTGGCGGAGAAGGAGGTCCTCGGAGGCGGAGGGTTGCGGTCCGCACCCAGGCCCCTCAGGCCTGGGTGCTGGAGATCCAGGAGTCTGGTCCAGGTGCCCATGGCCTGGTCCGGAGTCATGTTGGCGTCCATCCCAGGCACCTTTAGCCTGGGGTGAGGTACTATCGAGGAGGCCTGGGGCCCAGTACCTTCGACTGGGTCCCGCTAGGGTGGACTGTCCGAGGGTCCCTGAGCGGAGGGACTCGTACCTGAGGTGAGGAGGCCGGGGAGGTTACCCACTGAAGACCCGGCGCAGCACCAACCCGGTGACAGTGGGCCTCTGGGAACTCTCTTGGGAGGACACATCCCCCTGATAGGGGCCACAGCGTATCGAAGAGGGCTCCACTGCTGTTCATAGGGGTTGTTGGAAGAGACCCCATCTTCCTGTTCTGTAACAGCCGGATTGGCTTAGGCGCCGCTGGTCATAGTACAGTGGCATAGAACTTAAACTTTAGGAAGTGCCTCGATCTGCTCGCCCCACCGTTGGCAAGGTTATAGGTCCCAACCAGTTTCCCCTGCAAAAGAACTGTTTATTGTGCTTTGCGTATTGGAGTGTCAAATAAACAAGTGTTGGATCTTTCTTCGGTGTGCGAACTCCAGTTACTGGAAGCAAAGGGGAGGCTGGCGAGCTTGCAATTACAGACTCAGTGTATTCACAGAACACACCGGCCCGAGGAAACATCAGGAAGTGGCCTTCACCTCCCTACTACAATGGGGAGGACATGGGCCGTGGCGCATCTCTCTCACAACCCAGGAACCCCTAGACATGAGCTGGAGTGTAACCGATAAAGTCGAAGAGGGAGTGAGGCCGCTACACGTGGGGGCTCGTCCGTCCGGGATAGAGTGTGTTCTAAAGATGGACTTGAGAATGTCTACATTTGAACTTTGCTGCCCAGAGGAGTTCCGAGCAGATCGGCCATATTACTGGCCAAAGTGCGTCCCTGCTCGGAGTTGTGGAAATGACCCTAACACGGGAAAGGCCCATGCGGAGGAGCGGAAAAAGGGAGAGGTCCAGCCGTGTGACGTACTGCACGTGGGGACTGTTAACGCACTGCGCCACGAGGCACCCCATGGCGACATCGTTCGTGGGCGGAGTCAAGAGGAAGCCCGCGAAAATGTACAGCTCATGGGAGGAGTCTGGCCAAGTGTGGGGATACACGTGGAGACTCCGGCGCGGGGTCAGTGCATGATGGAGCAGCAGATAGTCGGGATGACCTCAAGTGCCCCGTGGATTATCGTTCCTCACCCCACGAAAATGACTTCCTTTGCTGCCCCCATCACAGACACGGGGATAAGACTTAGGCCCCGAGGGCGGTTGGCTCTGTACACTTGCAGAGACACGGAGGCCCTCGGTGTGATCTGTCCCGGCTGCTCGGGACTGGTGGTCACCCTGAAGCCATTCGGGCGATGTGAGGAGTGCAGAGAATTCCTTTTTGAGGTCGAGTCGTCCACAAAAAGACCCCGGGCCCTTCGCCTCAACCACCTCACGGGTACTGCTACTCTGGAAGGGGAGATCAAGGCCTCTGTCGAGGTTCCCGTGCGCGCTGACCAGGGCGATGGACTGCCCAACAGAGAAAAATCCGAGGATGCTGCCTCGGTCGCCACAAGTTCTCTGCTCCCACCACCGAAGAGGAAAGTTGGCCTAGTACAGGCATCCTATGGACGTGGTCGAGCTTCACCCCGCTGCTTGCCTGGCCTGGATGGCGCCGGTCGAGAAGGAAGTCCCGGACTTCCCAGTCCTCTACAAGGGTCAGGTGAGCCAGGGGCGGGGACTGTGGTGGTGGTTGGAGGTGTCGGGGGCCCATTGGAGGTGGAGCCCCCCAGGGAGGTTGATTCTGTGTCCACCGGAAGATATCTGCCTGCGGAGATGTATGACACCTCCGACCTAGAGTCGCTGTCTGATTGCGGAGATGATGGCGAGATAGACGAACTGTTCAGCCGCAAGGGCTGGGATAGAGTGCCACTTCTTGCTTCCCGTGCGGTACGGGATTCACCTATGTACACAGGAGACAGCACACCTCGGGTGGAAGACCCGCAGCTTACGAGGGAACCTACCCCTCCACCTGTGTCCTCATCTACTGTTACCTCACCTACTTTGGTTGTGGGGACACCCCGCGCTTCTCTGAGAGCGCCGAAAGTCATTTCCAGGGAGCTGGTAAAGGCACCTCGGCATCCGGAAGCTATTGTGCTGCCTGGAACTGGAGAGAAAGCCACTATGCCACCTTTTGGCCCGCTTGCAGAGACTGTTCTGTCATAAAGTAGCTCGGGAATATGGGTGGGAGTACCCGTATCTGCCCCGGGACTTGCTGTATGAGGTGGAAGTCTGGAGAACAAGATGGTATGACGAGTTTGTGTGGGACAAGTTGAAGGTGCCCCATGCTCGCAGGTACCTGGAATGTGTGCCGGCAGTGTCTAAGAGGTTTGAGGACTGCAAAGCTGAATGGAAATTGGGGCGCCATATCCATGCTGACAAGATAGTCATTTGCAGAAGAGAAGGAGAAGATGTCGAGTATTCGATAGAGGCATTTGACAAACACCTGAAACCCCTGTACCTGCCGGATCCAAAGTTTTACTTATAGGAGAAAAGAACTCCTGTTTATTTCTTTTGTGCACTTGAACTTTCTGGAGGAGCCATTCCCAGACGCCCAGGACTGTGCCCTGCTTTTGTTTTTGTTTGGGCTTTTCTTCTTTTTTTTGTGCCAAAGGCAAGGACATTTGGGAATAGTGGCAGAGTAGGGAAAAAGCTGGAAGAACGAAGACTCGTTGAGTGTCATGACCGCGGCGTTGTCACCAGGTGGCAGTGTTGCGCAACAAATGTTTGAAAATGTTTCACACACACATCACCTTGCTTGTTGGAGTGAGTGGGTCTCTCGGCTGACGGGCCCACTCATCCCAAATGACACGAAATTATGTTAGGATGTTGTTTTTTTCTTTCCCCTGCAGGAGAATCGTAGGTCAAGATCATTGAGAGTGGGTGGCTCTTAGACAGTGTGGGAGAGGGGCTGTGACTATGCAGATGTTTAAAGTGTTTTATGACATAAGTTGTTTTATATGTTCCCCATTCCCTGAGCAGGTCTTGGCACTTGGGAAAAATTTAGAGGAACTGCCTCAGGGGTTTCACTCCATGTCACCACTTTATGGGAGGCATGGGTGTGCACCTGACGCTGGGGACCAGCGTCCAATCACAGGGGGGAGTGTGTAGCGGGGTCCTCAAATTGATGGGATACACCTGGGGAATAGTGTGACCCAGGTGTATAATTGTGTTAGGATTCAGACCCCTTTTTGTTTCGTGGAGGACTGGAGGATGTAATATTCTCCTTTGCCTGTGGGTGGCGGGGTACCCACGGGCTTCAGGTAGAATCATCTCCTGCAGTGCTCCCTGTTTTGTCCCTTCCCGGAGATGGTATGGCTGGGGCGGGGAACCCGCCGGGCCGTTGATGGGAGGAGATAAAAGGGGGAGACGCCCTTACCACGAGGTGGTCGTCGTCGTCGTCTGGCGGAGAAGGAGGTCCTCGGAGGAGGAGGGTTGCGGTCCGCACCCAGGCCCCTCAGGCCTGGGTGCTGGAGATCCAGGAGTCTGGTCCAGGTGCCCATGGCCTGGTCCGGAGTCATGTTGGCGTCCATCCCAGGCACCTTTAGCCTGGGGTGAGGTACTATCGAGGAGGCCTGGGGCCCAGTACCTTCGACTGGGTCCCGCTAGGGTGGACTGTCCGAGGGTCCCTGAGCGGAGGGACTCGTACCTGAGGTGAGGAGGCCGGGGAGGTTACCCACTGAAGACCCGGAGCAGCACCAACCCGGTGACAGTGGGCCTTTGGGAACTCTCTTGGGAGGACACATCCCCCTGATAGGGGCCACAGCGTATCGAAGAGGGCTCCACTGCTGTTCATAGGGGTTGTTGGAAGAGACCCCATCTTCCTGTTCTGTAACAGCCGGATTGGCTTAGGCGCCGCTGGTCATAGTACAGTGGCATAGAACTTAAACTTTAGGAAGTGCCTCGATCTGCTCGCCCCACCGTTGGCAAGGTTATAGGTCCCAACCAGTTTCCCCTGCAAAAGAACTGTTTATTGTGCTTTGCGTATTGGAGTGTCAAATAAACAAGTGTTGGACCTTTCTTCGGTGTGCGAACTCCAGTTACTGGAAGCAAAGGGGAGGCTGGCGAGCTTGCAATTACAGACTCAGTGTATTCACAGAACACACCGGCCCGAGGAAACATCAGGAAGTGGCCTTCACCTCCCTACTACAATGGGGAGGACATGGGCCGTGGCGCATCTCACTCTCACAACCCAGGAACCCCTAGACATGAGCTGGAGTGTAACCGATAAAGTCGAAGAGGGAGTGAGGCCGCTACATGTACATAATAATGTATGAAATTTACATGTACCCTTCAGAATAATACCACCAAATTTGATAAGACCTGGACCCCTGAATTAGATCTCTCACCAGACTGAGTGGGCCTGGGAGAACCCCCTCCTCATTATTTTTGGCGACCTCACATTTTTCTCTTTCCTTTTCTTTCTTTCTTCGACCTCTCATTATAATAAGTACCAATGGGTACTATGTTGTAGTATCTTGATGCCCCAAGTTACCGTTGGGCTTTCAAGACTACCATAAATTTATTTTTGTTTGTCGATACAATCAGGGAAACAATTTTGGCCCTCCCCACTGTATGGATCACTCTGCTTCGAGGAATCACCTTGCGAGTGGGGGCATGGACTATTTAGCTCTTTACTATACCAGTGGGTAACTGACAATTTGATACTGCCATTGTACTGATTATTGTTTATTTTGCTACTGTATGTTCTTGAGTTTTTTTTTAATTATGCGACCCTTTCGGGTCAGACAATGTCGTTTTCTACCTTTTTTGTATATGTGGAAAACTCAAACATTGAAATATAAGAAAAGTTCTACTCGGTTTAGGGAGAGTTTTTTAAATTATTGGAGCTCTTGAGTCAAAAGGGAAAATTAGGCTTTGGTTTGCATAGAGACCCAGGTCATGCACTTGGCTGCCTAGTTGCTTTAAAAAGAATTTGCTGCTACTTAGCTGAGTTCTGAAAACACCAGTTTCTCACTTTGGAAATGTGTCGATTTAACGTTCTCAGCTCGCCTAATGTAGGCTCTTTACTGATTCTTAGACACAGGCACTCAGAACCTAGGGCTTAGGTCTTCCTTTTCTTCTGGGCACATTAGCCAGCAATTTTGCTTTTTTTTTTTTGTATTTGTTTTGGTATTTATGTTTTAACCTTTCGGAGTTGTTCCTTTTTCTCGGCAAGGGCTTGGATATAAACATGGTGGAGTAGGAAATGCAGACTAGGGCATACAAAGGCCAGTCTAGCAGCACGCTAATAGACCACCACTTTGGGGAGGAAGCCAAGCATCTGAAAGAATGTTGAGAACAAAAAAAAATAAAATCATAAAGACCTTGTCCTAAGTGAACCTAAGCTATGCCAGGAACCCAGCACTAAAAAGCAACTGTCGTAACTACTCAAGCAAAGTGAATGAAATTTTGCAGAATGAACAACTCACAAGACAGTACCGCTCAGTCTTGGAAGAGTTTGCCTGCTGTAAACTGAGTGTGCATGCCGGCTAAAGGTGCTAAGAAAAAAACAAACTGATCAAGCCAGCAATGGAGAACCTTTTTAATGGATTAGCCGGTTAATGTTTACTCCATGAGAGCTCAGAAATAACTAGAAGTCGGACTCTTTACTGCAAAACAGTGGTCAGAAATTCCCCAACAGAAGTTATGTAGCACCCTCTACCATTAGGTAAGTGCTAGAATAGGATTTTTCTAGGTTAAACTATCAGTGCAGGCAAATTTAGGCAGGCCTATGCTTTAGGCTAGGCCTGTTTGTTTTGATCTGGGAGTGGTTAGTGTAGCAGTGGGTGTGATAATCACCTGTGCTTTGACTCTGAGGCGCCTACCCTGCTTTCAGGAAGATTGTTCTAGAATAGGGGTTGGACCTGAGGTTGGAGTGGCAGGCAGCTCATGTGAAGAGCTCTGACCAATCCCCATTGGGTATCGGCAGGGGGCAGGCCTCCCATATAAGCTGAGGTCACATGCTGCTAGAGAAGATTTGCTGGCCTGGAGAAGTAGAGAATGGAAGATTAGCCAGTTGCTGTAGGGCGCCCCCATCTGGGGGGCGCGCCGGGCGCAAAGGAGGGCCAGAGAGAGCTGTGGGGAAGGCTCATTCTCACACGGTCACAGATGAGGAATTCCTGGAGCGGAGGGTCCAGAGGATCTGCTGAAATGTATGTCCGGATGGTGTTCTCCATCATGAACTTGGGGCAGGAGAAGGTCAGTGAGTATACTACAGTGGAGTACTGGAGCAAGAGAAAGATTGTTGAGAATAGTGCAGGTCGCTGCGGCCGGGGAGCGCGGAATTTGCTGTTTGGACTGGCTGGGAGCAGTGGTACGTTTATTGCCATGTGCTACTAAATTGCTAGGCCGCCGGGGAGAGGTACCGCGTATCTCTGGCCTAGTAAAAGCGCTCAGGTAATATCATTAAAGGAACTTTGTGACAGCAACAAATTACATCCAGCAAGCTGGGATTATTCAGAGTGATCCCTTTTTGTCTTACTGGAAGTGAAGAGACAGGAATCGAACAGTTTTGCAGTAAAGGATTTGTAAAAGAGAAGAGGAGTTCAAGGGAGCGACATTCTGCCGAAGCTCGTGCAGAGGAGGAGGAGGAGCAATAGTCTGCATGGAGATATGCAGGGGAAGAGACTGTGAATGTTAGAAGTGCATCATTTTCAGGGCTAAAATCTACTAATCAATGTTCTCTAAATGTGGTGGCAATTCAACAAGTGCTATGGGCATCTCATATCTTCCTTTACCCCAACCAAGTTGTATCCCGCAATAAACAAAACAATGCAAATGACTGCTCATTGTCTCAGAAGTGATGTATGGGGGTCTGGCAGCAGGGTGATTTGGTGGATGTTTGTTACTAGTAGCAACCAAGGGCTACAGTTATATGGATAACAGGTGAAGGTGTTGTTGGGTCCCGGGTAGCTGTTACAGCCATATATGTAAGGGGTGCTGGCTATTTTGGGCAATAATGTGGGACAGGAGGTTGAATGTTTTTTTTTGTTTTTTTGCTTTCTGTGTCCCCAGTGGCGATATCCAGTATGGCCACGCTTAATCGCGAATGCGCATTAGCAAGCGGCACGCAGTGGCGGATCTTCGTGCGTGACAGCACATCGGTGCTCACAAAGCACGCTAATTGTCAGCGTCCACTGTCCTATATAAGGACAGCAGCTCCTCTCACATATTGCTGGATTATCGCCAGCCTTTGTATCCTGTGTTCCTGTGCTTCTGTTTGTTTACGTGTTACCCACCCAGCTTACCCCTGACTTGTTCTGGCTTCTCTCCTGGCTCTGACTCCACCTTGCTCCACGGACCTGCTCCTGCCTTGTTCCTGATCGGTATCCTGTGTTTGACCCTGGCTTGATCTCAACCACGCTTCTGCCCTAGCTTCTGATTGACCTCCTGCGTTTGACCCTCGGCCCTGCCTTCTGACTTTGCCTCCTGCTCTACCCATCAGTCAAGATCTGCCAGTGCTTCATTTGTCTTGGCTACTTCTTTGCTTTCGGGTGTCCTTCCTTCTGGAACCATCAGGCAGCTTCACCTTCAGGCAACCGGTGCATCTTTGGGCATAGCACCCTCTGTCACCATCTTCAAGGGCTACTCTGCAGGGGGAGTCCTCTCGTCACCTCAGCCTCCAGTCAAGTAAGTGACACTGAGGTAAAGTAAACTGTGTTTTACTATCCTTCAGTTTGTGAAAGAACAGGATGCCGCTCAGCACAGAGCACTTCCCACTCATTCACTGTCCAGTGCATCTGAGGCTGTAGAGAAAGGGACTGAGGAATCGCTGTCCTCACTCCCTTTTTTTTTTTTTATTGTCTCCAACGCTGATATTTCACCAAAGCCCCCAACAGGGCTCCTAAAAATTGTAAATAATAATAAAAAAAATCTAAAAATAAAAACTACTGACACCGCCCACTGCCCTACGGACACTGTCCACTGCTCTATTGACTGACACTGTGCACTTTTTAGGTAGGCTAAGTTTGTATTTTTACAGTGATGTTTACATATTTTTTTTACTTACCTTTCCTCTTTTTATTTATAAGTTTTCTTTACTATGTAGTTAGGCCTTGCTAGTTAATTTCTTTACAAAAGATGCTAAACCCCAGTGATCTTTGAGGTAGATTTCCAATTCTCAAAGGTGGCCTACCCCCGATCTAAAGGGATTTCCCTTCAGTTTGAGGATATTTTTCTCATCTCCTGTATAGCTTGTCGCCCCAAAAAAATTAATTAGTTCATTAGCTACTTTTGAGCAACATGCTTCTTTCGATGTGGGTTGCTGCTAATGCAGCAACCATTTATTGTGCGACAATCGCGAGAGAACCGCACCACGATTTTAGGTGCTATTTAAATGAATGGCACCTCAAATGTGCGTTCTGCGGTTTGTCATTCCCACCTTCGGCGCTTTGAAATCGCGGACAGAATCGCATCAAATCTGCCTGCGACTCAAAACGCAGAGGTGTGAATGCAGCCTTAAAAAGAGTCTTGATTTTAGATACATTTTAAGGTAGGGGTCTAGGTAGATGCAAAATACCCCCATATAACCCAGTTATGTATTTATTAAAAAAAATTTTTTTAAATATCCCAGTCTGCCTTTTAAAGCGGAAGTAAACCCATCGATTTAACAATTTCAAAAAACAGTTACATTCCCGGCATGCTGGGAATGCGAACTGTCACATTGGTTGTGCTCTCAACCAAACTGTCAAACCATCCAATGTCTGGTGTCATAACTGGTCACATGTGCAGCATCATGGCAGTTGAAGATTAAACAGAGGCCAAGATGGCAGCTTCCTTGGCTGAAAATGATAGGAGGGTTTACTTCCACTTTAAGTTGGTTCCCTGCAGTCCACTGCACAGCTGTATTCAGACTCAGACAGCAAGCACGAAGATGAACTCCTCTTTCTGTTGCAGCATCTTTAAGGCCTCATGCACACAGGGCGTTTTTACAACTGCTTTTACCAGCGTCAGATGTTTGTGTTTTTGCAGCTTAAAAATGCCTCTGTGTTATTCTAGGGTGTCTATGCACACATAGGCTTTTAAGATAAGGTGACCAGATTTTTAAACTGAAATCCGGGGACTTATTTTTTTTTTTTAATAGTAATTATTATTATTTAGGTACTTATATAGCGCCGTCAATTTACGCAGCGCTTTACATATACATTGCACATTCACATCGGTCCCTACCCTCAAGGAGCTTACAATCTAAGGTCCCTAACTTACATTCATATACTAGGGCCAATTTAGACAGAAGCCAATTAACCTACCAGCATGTCTTTGGAGTGTGGGAGGAAACCGGAGCACCCGGAGGAAACCCACGCAGACACAGGGAGAACATGCAAACTCCAGGCAGGTAGTGTCGTGGTTGGGATTTTACTGCTAGACGAGAGTGCTACCCACTACACCACTGTGCCGCCCTAATGGTGGCAATCAGCGACTCTCTGCCCATCGCCGCCGCCGCCGCCCGCGTCAAAGCCTGGCAAGTCTTACTCTCCGGGCCCCGGCTGCTACTGGGTGGGTAGCGAAGGAAGATCACTCCGCCAGGGAAGGCAAGGAGATAAGCAGGCAGGCGGCTGGCCGGGACTTGAGCAGAAGAACATTCGAGCAGAGCTGAATAGGCATGCACCCGAAATAAATATTCCCTCCGCTCCGACCAGCACATGATCATCAGAAAGGGGCACAGATAATGGAAAAAAATACACCCCTCTAAGCTAGTAGGAGCGGCGGAGCGGGGGTGTGTAATTCAGAATAATTCTGCAATGACTGTCTTTGAAATTGCCCCAGCCCCTTTTCAAATCCAATCCGGGGACAAAACCGGGGACAAAACCTGGTCCGGGGACAGTGTCCTCAATCCGGGGACTGTCCCCAGAAATCGGGGATGTCTGGTCACCCTATTTTAAGAGCTATAAGTGGCATAGGTGTTTTCAAGCTGCAAAAAAACCCTAGGGCCATCGCGTTCTGAAGATCACGTTACAGCTGTAAAAACATCTGACGCTGCTAATTGCGGCCTGGTATGAATCTTGGGGGGGACCCCACTCCGTATCTTTTTATTTTTTTGGGCGTGTGGTTACACTTCAAGATCCTCAGAGCACAAGTCGCATGCCACAAGTCGGATAATGATATTCTGACTTGGCTGCGACTTCTATTCAAATCAATGGGCTGAAAGTCGGATCAGTTAAGATGGCTCTCATAGGGAACCATTGATTTTGACATGTCATGTGACTTGTGCTCTGTAGTAAGAGTGGAAAATAGAAGAATCGGACCCCTTTCTCACTCAGTTTAGCTGCGTTAGCGGTAAAGCTAGTTTTAGCGGCACTTTACCGTCGCTTTTCGGCCACTAGCGCGGCACTTATAACCCCCGCTAGCGGCTGAAGAAATTGTTAAATGCACCCGAAAAGTGCCGCTGCCGAAGCGATTTGCAGGGGCTTCGGCAGCGGTGCCCATTCATTTCAATGGCCAGGGGTGGTGGAGTGGTGTGTACGCCGCTCCTAAGATGCTGCTTTCAGGAATTTTTCTAACGTCCTGCAAGCGCAACGCTCCAAGTGTGACAGCACTCAGGCTTTCACACTGGGGCTGCAAGGAAGGCATTTTTCAGGCGCTTTACAGGCGCTATTTTCAGCCCTTTAGCGCCTGAAAAACGCCTCCAGTGTGAAAGGGGTCTTAGAGAAATGCTGCTGAACGCTAACGTGGCTAAACGCACATTAACGCCAATTCAAATAGCTACTAAAAGCGCGTTTTTAATGACTCTCTTTCTTAGCGCCAATAATGGCTTTGCAGCTCGTTTTTTTCTAACGCCCTGTGTACATGAGGACTTAAGGTTTTATGTGCCCATTTGGAATCATTGATCAATTACTATTCAGACCAATGCATAGCAATTCTGCTTTCTTTGAATTGAAGAGCTGCAAGTTATGTCCCTCTTATGTAAGCACATAGATGAGAGTTCTGGAAGTTCCCAATGCATGTGAGCAGACTCTGCATTGTGAACATCGAGTTTCATGTTCTGAGTACAATAACACAATCTTCCGAAATCCTTGAGAAAGCTGAACTCATTATTCTCTAGGGGCTTTATCCTGCTACATTTTATTATGTTTAAAAACCTATTGTGATGGTAAGTCCCGTTCGCTCCCCTGTACTGGGGCTCCATTCATTGTCAGTTGTTTCAAGCTGTCCAATCACGGCAGGAAGTAGAGTATGTGTATTAGCAATTGTCGTACAACAATTATCTCTCACCTTGCATCAGCAGGCACTCCTTATAATCAGATTTCTGAATTGTCTTGTGATGTCAATATTCTACGAATTTAACTGGCAAACTGTAGTATTTTAACCGGTTCCCGACCAAGCCGCTGCAGTTATACTGCGGCAGGTTGGCTCTTCTGCGCGAATCGCAGCCATTGTACGTCGGGCGCGTACGCGGCGATTGCGTGCCCATTCGCTAGTGGGGAAGCCAGTCAGCGTGTCAGGCGGATTCTATGTCCGCTGGCCACCCGCGATTGCTCCACTGAGAGGCAGAACGAGGATCTGCCAGTGTAAACAAAGCAGATCCCTCTAAGGAAGTAGAGTGAGATTGTCTGTCTGTTCTTAGTGATTAGGAACAGCAATCTCTATATACTTCCTGTCAGTCCCTTCCCCCCACAGTTAGAAAAACACCTCCCTAGGGAACATTTAACCCTTTGATCGCCCCTGGTGTTAACCCCTTTCCCGCCAATGACATTTACACAGTAATCTGCGCATTTTTATAGCACTGATCGCTGTATAGATGTCACTGGTCCTAAAAAAAGTGTCAAAAGTGTCCGATCTGTCCGCCACAATGTTGCAGTCCCACTAAAAATCGCAGATCACCACCATTACTAGGAGAGAAAAAAAGGTCATAAATCTAGCTTCTATTTAGTAGATGCGATAACTTTTGCGCAAACCAATCAATATACGCTAATTGGGATTTTTTTAACCAAAAATATGCAGAAGAATACATATTGGCCTAAACTGAGGAAGAAATGTGTTTTTTTTTTTTTTTTTTTGTTTTTTTGGATATTTATTATAGCAAAAAGTAAAAATTATTGTTTTTTTGTTTTTTTTTCACAAATTTTCCCTCCTTTTTTTGTTAATAGCGCAAAAAAGAACCGCAGAGATGATCAAATACCACCAAAAGAAAGCTCTATTTGTGGGGAAAAAAGGACATCAATTTTGTTTTGGGTACAACGTCGCACAACCACGCAATTTGTCCGTTATATCGACGCAGTGCCGTATCTCAAAAAATGGCCTGGTCAGGAAGTGGGTAAATCCCTTACGGGGCTGAAGTGGGTAATTAAAGCGGAGTTCAACCCAAAAGTGGAACTTCCACTCATTTGTCGTCGTCCCCCTCCGATGCCACATTTGGCACCTTTCGGGGGGAGGGGATACCTGGTACCCTATCCCCACTTCCGGGAGTCTGGGCCGCGGCACATTACGTCAACAGCTTTGCTTCCTCCCTCCTCCCCCCACCACCGGGCCAGTAGGAGAGCGCAGTGGTGCCTCACGCATGCACAGTAGGGACCCAGCGTGAAGCCGTAATGCTTCGCTACCGGGTTCCCCATACGGACAATGGCGGCGGCAGCACCCGACAGCTGATGGAAACATCAGCTACGGTGCCGACATCACTGGACTCCAGGAAAGGTAAGTGTCCTATTATTAAAAGTCAGTAGCTGCAGTATGTGTAGCTGCTGGCTTTTCATTTTTTCAGGGGTGGGCGGACATCTTCTTTAAATTCATAAAAAAAAAAAAAGATGGATTCCAGGCAAACAGCAAATACCAGGTTGTTATATTAAAGTTGGATTTATATTTGTATTCTTCCAGTCTTGTTATATGGCCCCCCACTAGGAAGCATAGCCAGGTTGGTGACTCCACTTTTCTCTACTGGACTATAGCTTGGTCACCATATGAAACTGCAGCAACTTTCTCGAGCCGCATCCAAACTATTAAGAGAAAAACGGAAAAATATCCAGTCTAAACAAAGAAACAAATCAGACTTTATAGGCTCAGCATAGGGAACACATAAAGTTATAAAATATAATTATTAGACTTGTGCACAACGGAAAAATTAGTTTAGTTTCGGTTCGTTTCTTTTCGGTCCTGTTGATTCGTAATCATTCGTAATTTTGCTAGATGGGATTTTTCGTGTTCGGACTCATTCGTATTTTCGCAAGCGTCATTTTTCATTGAATTTTTAGTTGATTTATAATTCGTACTTTCGGTAGAGTACGTTGTTTTTTGTTGATTCTGGACACAACTCCTACTTTCGTAACTTTTTTTGGGTTAGTTGATTCGTAATTTTCCGTGTCTCTCTCACAACGACGCTGCCTATTATGCCTAATGTGCTTCGAATGGATTTGTACTTTTCTAAATACATAGCGGTTATTTGTAAGGATTCGAAATCTCGTATTTTACTTTCGTTTTTTACATGCGGCTATAACCTCCCCGCCCCTGTACACCATTTTGAGAGGGTTCAGCACAGTGAGGGAGAAGCAGAGAGCAGAGCAGAGTGTTATTGTGCTTCGAATGGATTTGTACATTCGTAACTTTTTTCATAACGAATTATGCCGAAGACATTCGGGCATTCGCTATTTTGCGGTATAATTTATTTCGGATTCAGTTTTATTCGTAATTGCTTTGTTCGGAAATTCGAATGCTTCCGAATGTCCGAAAGTTGCTAAATTCGGACGAATTTCGATTCGTTACGAAACCAATTGCACAAGCCTAATAATTATCTTCATTAATGCATATTAAAATTGTATCATGAAAAAATACATAGAATCACGATACAAAAAAATTAAACACAAAAAGTTAAAGGGTACCTCCACTTTTGTGGGGGGAAAAAATAGCAAATAAAGAAAAAATAATATAGCGCATATGATTGCAACACTAATCATTTTGTAATTGAATGTTATTAAAAATTACCTTTCATTTTCAATATGCAGCCAATTTAATTTTCTGAGAATGCATTGCAATATGGCTACCTGGAGTTGTTCTGTACACAGAGCGTGTACTGACCACTCCCCAGAAACATAATTTCCTGCTTGTGTGATTGGCTCACCAATTTTCCCAGAAGTCTGCACTAAGATACAAGTCAGATTTCAGACATCCCTTGCAACAAAAATGTCATTTTTTTGAGAGATACTTTCAATGGGAACCTGTCTAAAGGGATGCAGGCCCAGCAGATTTCCTCATTAGTGCTCTGCAGCTCCACACTTGACAGTTAATTATGAAACCACTCCCATTAGACCCACTCAGAACAGAGGCACAGACAAACAAACATGGATTTCTTCAGAATAACAAAAATTAGGAATCTTCAACAATGTTTGTTATAATCCTTGCAATGTACATTGATCACCCATAGGGGAATGTTTTTTTCTTCAACAAAATTGGAGTTATGCTTTAAGACCCACAATAGTCTATGCTCTAGTCAAGACTTTGTATGGAGGTGTACAACATTTCTAAAGCCTCGTACACACGGTCAGACTTCAAACAAACTTTTCCGTGGATTTTTGTCCGAAGGGAGTTGGCCGGGCACACCCATAGCATACACACGGCAGGACTTTTCTGCAAACTTTCCCAAAACTTTCTCAACATCACGTGGTTTTTCTGCTCTTTTCCGCTCTTTACTGCCACCCTTTGGTCAACTTCTGCTATTGTTGGTTGATTTTAACATTGGTTCTGGGCATGCGTATTTGTACTTCGGACAAAAGTCCGATGGATTTCTGTACACACGGTCGGACTTTGCACCATTGGACTTTTCTTGCCGAAAAGTTTGTCCGTTTTGCAGAGCGAACTTTTGTCCGATGCTTTATTTAAATGTAGTAACATAGGAAGGGTAAAACTTTGTTATAAAATTTAAAAAGTTTCCTTAATGAAATTACAATCTGTATTGAAAACAAACTGCCCTACTTTTCAACTCTAAAATTAAATGAAATTATCTTGTTTTGACAAATGATTTTTATAAGTTTGAAAAAACAACTTTTAGTGATGGTGACAGTCAAATGATTTGACCAAAGTAAATTTATTGTCCTAGTTTTACTTAACTCTGATGAAATCCTGAGCCCAAGTCTTGATGAAAGGAATTGTGACATTAATTTGTGCCTCTGCAGCTTTGCTTTCCTTTAGAACCGCGCCCTTCTCTGGCCGCGCAATCATTTTTAAATCACCTGCTATTTATGTGGCTGTTTTGGGGGCGGGGGGTCAAGATGAATTGGTCAAGTCAAGTAGACCTTTCAATCAACCTGCCCGCAACTTTCATTTTATTTCTCTTTAACTGAAATCCATAATTTGATATTTAACCTCCAGACTGTTTTGTTTTACATAAGAAAACCTCCATATTTTCTTGAATGCTGGTTAAAAAAATAGCTAACTAGGACATATAGGTTGTGTAATGTCAAACTTACAATTTACAGTTGTTTTTCAAAGTTACTGTATTCTTTTTGTAAAACACAAAAGAGAGCAGCGCCATCTAAGTGCAGCAATGTTAAAACATTTTTAATATAGGACAGACAATTTGGAACTCACAAGATCGTAGAGATCACGGCGCATGTAGGAAGGTATAAGAGGTATTAGAGGTTGATCCACTACTGGGGGAAGGCGGTAGGCTCGCAGGTGAAGAGACAGCTGATGTTCTCGGCTGGTGGCTCCCAACGCTTCCTGGTTCTCAGGATTGGCTGAGGGGCGGCTGGACACGTCACTTCCGGAAGGAGAGGGAGTGGGGAGGAGCGCGCGTTCGTAGCATGCGTGCTCCTTCATCAACTGTATTCTTTTTGACCTCTTTCTGGCTTCTTATGGCCAATGTCCCACCATCTGTAACTGATTTAGGCTTATTTTTTTTTATTAGTGTCTTTCACAGATCAAAACTCATTATCTCCATGTTACCGTATATACTCGAGTATAAGCCGACCCGAATATAAGCCGAGGCACCTAATTTTACCACAAAAAACTGGGAAAACGTATTGACTCGAGTTTAAGCCTAGGGTGTCCATGTGCATGCCTCACTGTGCCTCACTTTGCCCATTAGGCTTGTGCAATTCGTTTCGTAACGAATTGAAATTCGTCCGAATTTAGCAACTTTCGGACATTCGGAAGCATTCGAATTTCCGAACAAAGCAATTACGAATAAGACCGAATCCGAAATAAATTATACCGCAAATAGCGAATGCCCGAATGTCTTCGGCATAATTCGTTATGAAAAAGTTCCGAATGTACGAATCCATACGAAGCACAATAACACTCGCTCTGCTCTCTGCTTCTCCCACACCGTGCTGAACTCCCTCTCAAAATGGTGTACAGGGGCGGAGGTTATAGCCGCATGTAAAAAACGAAAGTAAAATACGAGATTTCGAATCCATTCGAAGCACAATAACACTCACTCTGCTCTGCTCTCTGCTTCTCCCTCACCGTGCTGAACCCTCTCAAAATGGTGTACAGGGGCGGAGCCTATAGCCACATGTAAAAAACGAAAGTAAAATACGAGATTTCGAATCGTTACAAATAACCGCAATGTATTTAGAAAAGTACAAATCCATTCGAAGCACATTAGGCATAATAGGCAGCGTCGTTGTGAGAGAGACACGGAAAATTACGAATCAACGAACCCAAAAAAAGTTACGAAAGTAGGAGTTGTGTCCAGAATCAACGAAAAACAACGTACTCTACCGAAAGTACGAATTATAAAGCAACAAAAAATTCAACGAAAAATGTCGCTTGCAAAAATACGAATGAGTCCGAACACGAAAAATCCCGTCTAGCAAAATTACGAATGATTACGAATCAACAGGACCGGAAAGAAACGAACCGAAACGGAACAAATTTTTCCGTTGTGCACAAGTCTAGTGCCCATGCCTAGACTGATGTTTAAAATGGGAGTCTAGGCCAGTACCGGGTCCCCAAAGTCACCAGAGAAATTACCGTTTAACATGGGAGTCTATGGAAGAGGTGCCCGGGTTTGAAAAATCGGTGTTTCCCGGCCGTAGGTCCCCCAGACAACAAACTTTGCACACTTGTAGAGAGAGTGTGGCTACATGTGTGCCAAGTTCGGGGTCCAGAGGACCTACGGCCAGCCTGTACCGTGTCCCCAAAGTCCGGGAGATCAGGCGCAAAAAGGTGACTCGAGTATAAGCCGAGGGGGGCATTTTCAGCACAAAAAAAATGTGCTGAAAAAACTCGGCTTATACTCGAGTATATACGTAATTGAAATCTGTATTTGAGATGGACCTTGCACAAAAAAAAAACTTTACATGTCCTACCTATTTCAAAAGACTATGTAATGCCGCGTACACACGACCGTTTTTCATGACGAGAAAAATGCAATTTTTTAACTTG
Organism: Rana muscosa; assembly: GCA_029206835.1. NCBI lineage: Eukaryota > Metazoa > Chordata > Amphibia > Anura > Ranidae > Rana > Rana muscosa. The sequence continues at coordinate 153,598,598 of CM055127.1, read as the reverse complement.
GTCGTGAAAAAACGGTCGTTTGTGGGCTCCAGAGCATTTTTCTCGACGAGAAAAATGTCCATTAAAAATTTAGAACCTGCTCTATTTTTTCTCATTGTTTTGTTTTTCACGTTGTCGTTTTTTCTCGTTGTGAAAAACGGTCGTGTGTACGCCTTAACGACGGGAAAATAAACGCGCATGCTCAGAAGCAAGTTATGAGACGGGAGCGCTCGTTCTGGTAAAACTAGCGTTCGTAATGCCTCGCTGCAAGAGGCGATCTTGCCTCCCACATGTACACGCTTACGACAAGCTGCTAGAGAAAACTTTGTTACCTTTGGTAACCACTGTATCTTGACACTGTAATAACTCTTTTACTGATGTCTTCATACCCCATTGTGTTTAGTGACCTGAACTGTAGACTATAGGTACTGGTTACTTATATTGCACCCCTTATTAACTTCAGGCCAGGCAAAGGCAAAAGTTTCAAAAGCTTTAAATTAACATGGTGATGACAAGTGACAGTCCAAGATAAAGTGTAGACATTCCCTAACATCACTAGTCAGTAACTACAGGCTTGTGGCTGCCCCAGACTTTGTTCAAGCAACGTCCAATTTTGGCCTGAGTAATAAAAACAACTTTGCCATTCTGAAGCTTCCCTCCAACCACTTTGCATATTATTTTATATATACTGTGATTCTGTACTTGCCAAATATGCGGCAGAAATCTCCCTCCACTGAGTCTGGCTGCAATTATTTAAACTGTGGGCAGCTGAAGCTGCTGCCTGTTTACTTCCTGGATTCACACAGACACACACCTTCAGCTCCGCAGCTCTCATTGGCCCTCTTATGACTTACCCCCCCCTATCTTTCTTCTTCTCTCATAAGAGTTAGAGAGAGATGTGCATGATGTCATAAACCTAGGCTTTTTTACAGACAAGAAACAAGAAGTGGGCTGTATAAGGTATTTACTGCCAGAAAATAAAAATGTTTTGCTATCCAAAGTTAAAACAAGGGCAGAAGATTTAATAGATGAAAAGTTAAAAAAAATGACTTTAGTTTTGGTTAGAGTGGGAAAGAGTTAAAATTTATTATTAGGTTCTTATTTTTGTCCGTGATCACATTTGGAAGACTTTCTCTCTCTTTTTTTTTTTGAAGCCCATATAAGATGAAAGGGGTCTTGTCATCATTGGGACAGGTGGACACCAAAACATTCTCAGAAAATCGAACCCATCTCCACTACACTTAAATGTGTTTTTTTTTTTTGTCTGTGTCCCAACTTAAGTCCATCGCTGTCCTAACGACCGTGTCCTTTAGTTGCAAAACTTATCGGTCTGATTTGCTCCCATGCTGCTGTGAGTGCGTAGGCCAAAGTCTTACCAGAGAGTAGCACAGATGGCACTAAGTGTTCTTCCATTAAATATATTAAGTTGAATTGCAATCATTATTTATTTTCTCCCAGATGTCTCTTCTGTGGTAAGTGTAGGTGGGGTATTTCTAAAGAAAAGGTGGGATGTGAGCCAAGAGAACATGAGTTTACTTCTTCTCAAGGGCCATCTTGTTGTGAGTGCCAAGGCCTGATGAATTGGCAAACTTCAGGTATATAATTCACAATAAGCCATGTGCTGGGAGGATTTGAGGTAATATGATAATCTCTATTCCCAGGGAGGCAATGTTTTATAAAAACAATTATGGGCCTAGCTAGTCTACCTGTTGTGATTGGAGCTGCAGGTCTCTTTAAAGTCAGGTTCAGTGTTGGTCATCTTAATTTAAAAAAGTAATTAGTTACAGTTACAAATTACTTCTCCCAAAAAGTAATTGCGTTAGTAACTCAGTTACTACATTGAAAAAGTAATTAGTTACGCAGCAAAGTAACTGATTTTTTTTTTTTTTTGAGGGCACATAGCACATCAGGGCATGGGGCACATAGCACATCAGGGCGTGGGGCACATAGCACATCAGGGCGTGGGGCACATAGCACATCAGGGCGTGGGGCACATAGCACATCAGGGCGTGGGGCACATAGCACATCAGGGCATGGGGCACATAGCACATCAGGGCGTGGGGCACATAGCACATCAGGGCATGGGGCACATAGCACATCAGGGCATGGGGAACATAGCACATAAGGGGACATAGCACATCAGGGCATGGGGCACATAGCACATCAGGGCACATAGCACATCAGGACATGGGGCACATAGCACATCAGGACATGGGGCACATAGCACATCAGGACATGGGGCACATAGCACATGAGGGCACATCAGGACATGGGACACATAGCACATCAGGGCAGGGCACATAGCACATTGTTTACCAGCCATGCAGAGTAGCGCAGGAAGCGTGTGTAATAAGTTCTCTCTCATGTCACGGCACTGACGGCAATCACGCTACTCCCCGCGGCCCCTCCTCTCTTCTCGTTCTTTCCAGATGATGTCACAAGCAAGTTGGGATGGAGGAGAAGAGAGGAGGGGCCGCGGGGAGCAGCGTAACTGCCGTCAGTGCCGTGACATGAGAGAGACCCGGTCATAGAGGAGAGGAGGATTTACACTACTGCCATCTAGTGGCAGTAGATGTAATTGGTGTAACGCCGCCCAAGTAATGGTAACTGCGTTACCATGAGGGGAAGAGTAATCAGATTACTCGTTACCCTCTAAAGTAACTGCGTTACGTAACTCTGTTTATTCTAACTCAGTTACTTACATCACTGGTCAGGTTATATTCGTTTATTCCTTTCATAAGAAATCTTTCACCTTATATCAGATACAAGTTCACATCTGTCTTTACTGGCCATTAGTTTCATGAAAGCAAAAAGGGACACATGTTACAATTACGCTGATATGAAAAAAAGCATTTTGGTCATTCCAATGGTTTTAGAAGAAAGTGGTTTGCAAAGGTGGTCATTTTATTGTCTGGTACCAAATTTATTAAAGGGTTGGGATGGATATAACCAGGCCCATTTATACCACCGCCTGACTAGCATGATCATTGCTATTTTGGTACAGAAGAGTGGGCAAAACCAATCATAATCTGAAGCGATGACCAAGGATAGCCTTCAGGGGTGCAACAGTCATGCAATTTTTTTAATTTATTTTTTATGCCCCCTTGCCAGCTTTACATCCAGAACAGCTTCTATGGAATAGGGCTTTGGGAAACAATGAGAAAGTACAGCCAGGTCATGGTAAGGTATGGACCAAAATTAGCAAGAGTCCTCCTCTTGGTTACTTTTGACCCACATTACCATTATCTTTCTGGGTATACCTTCCCACCAATCTCCAAGCTTTACTTCATAGAAGTTCTTCTGGATATAAACTTGGGCCAAGGGGCATCAAAGAATGATTTGCATGCCTGTGCCCACTATCCTAAAATTAAAGAATAATTTTCTTTTTTGTGGGGGATTTTGGTGATGGAAATGAGACCAACTGATACATTGAGGGGAGTTTACTAAAACTGGAGCAGACAGAATCTAAAGCAGCTGTGTGTAGGTAGGGTGCAGTGTGGTGTGGTGGCAATAATTCACACAGACCGGTGCAATAGAAATTTGTATTGAAGTAAAGTTCACAACAAACCTGGTGGGAAGGCTACCTAGCTAGTTTCCAGCAATGTTTAAGAGAGCAAAGAGCAGATTCCGGCTGGCCTGACAGCGTCGGTTGAAAGGGGACAGAATGCGGCCTGGCCATTTTGTGCCCAATTGGGAAGGTATCCGGAAGAAATGTGACCCTACGCTTTCCCCACTCATCAGGAACCTTTCCCTAATGCTAGTACTGTCCCTCACAGACTGGGTACCTTTTCCTGCTATACTCACTCCCAAAAAGCGCACCAGGGCCCTAAGAAGGCTCTGCCTGACTCGAGATGGCTGCCAGAGTCACATGTGGCAGCATTATCCAATTGGATGCTTCCCCAGCAGTGGCGGCTGATGCTCAAAATCTTTTGGGGGTGCAAACAAACTGAACAATTCTGAAAAATACAAAAAAAAAAAACATCAAATGTGGCCACTGTGCCCATCAAATGCGGCCACTGTGCCCATCAAATGCGGCCACTGTGCCCATCAAATGCAACCACTGTGCCCATCAAATGCAACCACTGTGCCATCAATTACAGCTTCACTGTACCCATTATAAAGGGTTCACTTCCCACCATCATCCCTGTGCTGAGTTTCCCACCAGGCATGTACACCTGCTGTGCCCATTATAACTGTCCCCGCTCCCCGCTGGTGCAGCGCATCAGCAATAACCCACTGACCTTGTCCAGCAGCAGCATATATGTTCTGGCTGACAGCCGTGGATGCTTGCCGGCCGCCGACTCCTCCTGGTCTACTCAGGCCTTGCATTCCATCTCTCTGAGGCGCTCGTGAAACCAGAAGTGATGTTGCAGCTCCGAGGGAAAGCACCGCCCATGTGTTACGGCTGTGTCAATGAAAAAAAACACATCAAGAATGAAGGAGTGTTGTGGCGCATTGCATTGCGGCACAATGCAGCAAAAAACCTGAAAATGAAGTCTCGTCTGCAATGATGTGATTGCATTGACGTCACGCTTCCCATAGATCACTGTCTCCGGCGTCCTAACACAGTGCACTTAAAGGACCTTTTTTTTTTTTTTTTTTTTCCAAGGGTCTTTAATTTATTTATTTTTTGTGACTAGCTTTGGGGGGCAACGCCCCTGCACCCCCCTATGGACGGGCCTGCCACTGTTCCCCAGTGACCGGGAAACCATAGAGGAACTGTGTTCCTCTCGACTTCCTCTCCACTGTGGAAGAGGGCCACCTGCAGTGGGGAAAGTACTCCACACCTGCTTACATGTGCATAGTAACCAATCAGCTTCTAACTTCAGCTGGTTCAGTTAAGCACTGGAAATAAAAGCTATAAGATGATTGATTACTATGGCTGCTTCAGATTCTGTCTGCTCTAGTTTTAGTAAAATGCTCATATTCTGTTTTAGGAAAGCGCTACTGAACGTTCACAAAAAATATTGGGGAACTGAAGAAAGTGCAGATAAAGGGAATCAAACTGATAAGAGGCATGGAGGAGCTCCACTATGAGGAAAGATTAGAGGAACTGAATTTATTCTCTCCTTGAGAAGAGGAGATTTAGGGGTGATTTGATCAACATGTATAAATACATACGTAGGTGGTCCATATAGTGTTCTTGGTGTTGAGTTACTCACCTTCAGGTCATAAGAAAGAGAGGACAAGGGGGCACTCTTTACGTCTGGAGGAAAAGAGATCTCCAAATATGGAAAGGTTTCTTCACAGTAAGAGCTGTGAAAATGTGGAATGGACTCCCTCAAGAGCTGGTTCTGGCCAGCTCAGTAGATTGTTTGTGTAGCCAAGTCTTGGGCCTCTCCAGGCCTAATGGTGACCTCCAGAGTTAGGGACAGCTGATATCCTTATGTGTAGAGTGGGTTACGAGGCATGCTGAGTGAAATGTAAGGTAGATTAATGGGCGGCAGACGCTTCTTGAATGCAGAGAGATTTTATTGTCTCTTAAACAGAACTGTGGGAAGAGAGGGTTTAGGGCCAGGACACCCTTAAGTGGTTGCAATGTTAATTGGCAGACTCCGAGACTTCTATAGGTAGACAGCCATGCAGGGAAAGGTACCCAGCCAGATGCTACATCTGCATGTGTAGACACGCTGTCTCCTATGGCAACAATCTTGAACAGTTTCTAACAAAGGTTGCAATGAACTCTTTCACTTCCTCCACAATCTCCTTTTTCGATCTGAGTATTATCCTCAAGCGTCACCCCGCTGGCCTGCTCCGTCTCTGGTTTGGCACACAAGACTGCTCTGCAAGCGTCACCTCCACTGGCTGGATCCCTGGCTTGACACCTGCCGAAGTTTCCCAATTCTTCGCTGTCCCCAGTTAGTGAGAATGCTGCTCTGGTACTTGTTTGAGCTACTCACAGTGGTCCCTGGTAATAAGGTGGATGGTCCCTTAGTGGCGAAAGCTTCTCCTCTACCCCTGACCATGACAGGTTCTCCAGCCGGCAGAACCATCACTTTTGGTTGGACTGCAAGCCGCAGTCCCAACCCTGCGCTGCTCTCTTGCTTCTGGATAGGCCCTCAGACAGCCTAGCAGCCAGATGTCCCTGGAATAGGCCTCCAAGCTCTGGCCTAGCAGCCCGGAGCAGCACAACACACGTCCACCCAGACAGCAATCCAGGTGGCACAGAACCCCGATCACCTGTCCTCACCCAAATAAATAGACTCTCCCAGCAGGCCAAGGGACCCAAGAAGATTTCTGCCCATTGGCTGAGATACCCCAATTATTCCTAATCTGTCCTTGCCAATGCCCTTGTCTTATCTAATGCCACCCGATACCTGGCCATCTAGTGACAGAAGAGAGAAGTGCAGCAATTCCAGAATTAGGGTGGAATCAATTTGATCTCCTATCAATTGGCCAAGGCAACTATATCTGGCAGGTAAATTCACTAGCAAACGAGAAACAGAAAAAAAGGGCGCACCAGCCTAGTGCATTATCCTTCGGATAGAATTTATTTTAAAAAATACATAAGAACTACTCACAAGTGTAGCAGAAAGCTTCACAATTTAAAAGTTTCCGTAGATAGCAGCAATATGTCGAGCCCAAATGCACTCCAGATGGTCATAGAGGATGTGATGAGAACCACTGCTGGCAGTGGTTCTCATCACATCCTCTATGACCATCTTATGTATTTTTCTTATGTATTTTTTTTAAATAAATTCTATCCGAAGGATAATGCACTAGGCTGGTGCGCCCTTTTTTTATTTTTCTTGTTTACTATTAGGATACCCCTATCCATGAAGGGCAGCAAGGCCAGTGTTACCACTATGAAATATTGATTATCAATCCACTCGTGCGCAGGAATGTTTTGTTTTCTGTTATCAAATTTATTAGCAACCCTGCCTAAACATCAGGGTGCTACATCTGTTTTTAAAAGGTCTGGATTTTTTCCTAAATGTACATAATTGGATGCTAATATTTATAGGTAGTGCAAATGAAATTTGAGGTAGTTGCGCGCTAATATGGTATATAATGTGAAACGTAGAAAAACATATAATGGTGATAACTTTTTACTGCAGCTGTCACTAATGTGCTCCCACAGAAATCGGTAAAAAACAATGTAGCGGGTGTTTGAATTTTAGGGGAGGCATCTGGGTGGTAGTGTAACCCAGATGCACCAATTGCTAGGGGATCCGAGACCCTTTTCTGGTTCTTGGAGGACTCTGGTGGTTTGAGGTTCCTTGCGGTCCACGGGTGGCGCTGTTGCCCGGGGTCGGAGCTGAATTCACACCGCAAGACTGTACCTTTTTGTCCTCCCCTGGAGCTGGTACAGCGGGGCGGGGAACCCGCTGTGAAGGGAGAGGGGATAAAAGGGGCGGACGCCCTAATCACGGGGTTCAGAGTTCGGAGAGAGTTGGAGGATGCGGCCGCACCCAGGCACCTTCAGCTTGGGTGCTGGCGTTCCGGACTTCCGGGCTCAGGTGCCCTTGACCTGGCCGGAGCGAGAGATGGAGTCCATTCCAGGCACCTTTAGCCTGGGGTGAGGTACTATGGCGGAGGCCTGGGGCTCAGTACATTCGACTGAGTTCCGCAAGGGTGAAGGAATCCGAAGGGGGGCCCTATCTCCTTGGGTGCCCGTGTCTGAGTTTGTGAGGACTGGTGTGCGGAACTTCCCTGAAGAGTCCAGCGCAGCATCGCTGGTGACAGAGAGGCCTCCTGTTTCTCCCTTGGACGGATCTCCTTCCCCTGACAGGGGCCGTGTAAGCGAAGGTAATTCACATTCTACTCAATATAGTCAGTGGCAGTGACTATTCGCCACTGGTGATACCACAGTGGTTAGCAGGAGAAGGGAAAGGATTGTGCCTCGATCTATCCCCCCATTACTACTCAGTAGAAGAAACTGTTTATTGTTTGGCAAGAAGAATAAAACTGTGTTGGACCTATTCACTGTGTGGAACTCCGGTTACTAGGAGCAAAGGAGTCAGGGACGAAGTACTGGACTTGACTCTAGGACACCTACACAAGACCCAATCTTCTGGCCTTCACCTCTTAGTTATGGAGGACATGGGCCGTGGTGTATCTCATCCCTCCCCCCAGCACGGAGACCCCTAGATGAAGAAAGACAAGCCGAGTATGAGAAGGGGAGAGAGGGGTGAGGCCGCTACAACAATATAGGTGTGACAGCGCTGTAAAAGTGAAATAAACACTGATATTGCAATATTATGAAAAAAGTCTAAAAACACATAAAATTAATGAATCCACGTTGTGCAAAAAACAAAACAAAAACAAGCTTGTGTGATGTCTTCAGAAAACCTCCATGAACGGAGTGCTCCCACCACCTCATGCAATGCTCGCTCACCTCCTTTAAACGCCCCTGCAAGGGGTCAAACACGCCTTGCACTCTGTGCAAACATTCCCTCCCAGGGATCGTCAGAGAATCTTGGTGGCTCAAAGGATGAAAGTAATCAAAAGCAGGTAGGTACTCCTTCCACTGTGCTGCTTCAAACTTTAAATCCACAATGACTACTACCGGCGGTAAGTTCAGCAACAAATGAAAAAAAACGAGAGAAAATGCCTCCTATAGTGCAGTATCCGAGGGGTTAAAAATAAAACCACTCCACCCCAGCTAGCATTGAACTCACATTTTAATGAAATTTGAAAAGCATTAAAAATGACATGACAGTCTCACTCAGTAGTAGTAGTCCACCGCCAGGCTCCACCTCTACTAGTTTCACCACCTCCCACGTGGCTTCAGATAAAATTGTATTAATTGTGAGTTCAATGCTAGCTGGGGTGGAGTGGTTTCATTTTTAACCCCTCGGATACTGCACTATAGGTTTTTTCATGTGTTGCTGAACTTACCGTTAGTCATTGTGGATTTAAAGTTTGAAGCAGCACAGTGGAAGGAGTACCTACCTGCTTTTGATTACTTTCATCCTTTGAGCCACCAAGATTCTCTGACGATCCCTGGGAGGGAATGTTTGCACAGAGTGCAAGGCGTATTTGACCCCTTGCAGGGTCGTTTAAAAGAGGTGAGCGAGCATTGCATGAGGGTGGTGGGTCCGTTCATGGAGGTTTTCTGAAGACATCACACAAGCTTGTTTTTGTTTTTTGCACAACGTGGATTCATTAATTTTATGTGTAGCGGGGTCTTAAATTTAGGGGAAGTGTTTGAGTGGTAGTTGTGCTCAAACATCCCAATTGTCAGGATTCTGTAAACCATTTTTATCCACAGGGAGAGTATTGGTGTGTAGTTCCCTGGGGCCTGCAGGTGGCGCTGCCATAGTAGGCCAGGGTTGAACCGCTGATACAGTGCTGTGCCTTGTGTAGCCCCTCTCAGCAGCCGTACCGTGGATGTGGCAGGCCTGCTGTGCATGCTGGCAGAGGATATAAAAGGGGCAGCCGCTGCCTGTTCGGGGTTCTGTTTGTTCTGTCATGGCCAGGGGTCCTACCCCAGGGAGTGTGTTCCTGTCCGCCCTGGGCACCTTTGGCCCAGGGGCGGAGGTCGGTGAATCAGTCCCAGGCACCTTTAGCCCTGGGACTGCGGCAAAGACCTTGGGCCCAGCACCTTCGGCTGGGGCCCAGCAAGGATCGAGGAATCCCAGGGTGCCGCCTTGCAAGGGGACCCGTATCTTGGACGAGGAGGCCGGGGGAGGAACTGTTCCGAGGGAACGGTGAGAAGTCACGTGAAGGAAGGGGCCCGGTAACTCTCTGGAGGGATGTCTTCTCCTTACATAGAGGCTGAGTTTTGAAGCACCAAGTTCATCAGGTCTGTGGCAGAGACTGTGAGTTTAAGTTGGAGTACCATTTGGCTGCTAGTCCCTACCTAGGGAGACTGTCCATTTGGGCTGAGTCTGCTTGAGAAGCCGAGCAGTGAAGTGATTGTGTTTGTGCCTGGACCTCTCCCACATCTTATGCTGTCCTGTTCTTTATTCCAACCTTTTCCTATCAGAGACTGTTATTTTATCAAAAGAGAAAATAAACTCTGCGTTGGAGTTGCAGCCGGTGTGGACATTCAAGTTACTGAGATAGGGGGGGAACAAGGACTCATCTCTCATTCATGGAGGCGAGAATCATTCTCTGACTTTCTGACTGTGGAGACCCATTGTTAACACCGCTCAACCTCCTCATACGGGAGGGTACGTGCTTGTGGCGTGGTGTGCCCTCTTTGCCTGCGAGGAGCCAAAGACAGGTAAAGGGGGTTGAGATCGCTACATATGTTTTTGGACTTTTTTCGTATTATTGCAATATCAGTGTTTATCACCATAATTGTTTATTTCACTTTTACAGCGCTGTCACACCTATATTGTTTTTTAATATTTATAGGTCAAGTTGCTCTAGGGAATATTCAATTGCCTGTTGGGGGTCATGCTCTGTTGTTGTTTTTTTTTTCTATTGCTTTCCTGTTGGTCAACTGTGTGTATATGGAGGTTTTTTAGTTTGTACGTGTGTGTGTGTGTGTGTGTGTGTGTGTGTGTGTGTGTGCATCACACAGATCCCTGTCCTGCTTACCTTCACTGGCAGGATAGGACACACCATGCCACATGCCCAGCATTCTCCATGTTGTGGAGGGTGAGCGGTGTTAACAGATTTGGGTCCTGCAGTGAGTTACCTCCTTCCATTGGTTCTCGTCCCTAGAATGTAGGGAAAAGTCTATTCTCTTAAAGAAGGACAATGTCCAGACAGTGTTAAACTGTGTAGTGGGGTCTCCGTTGAGGCCCCATGGACTACGTTACCCAGAACCCCGTTTGGCACCCAGGGTGCTTTGGGCTGCCGCAGAGACTCATGGGTGGGGTATAAAAGGGGAGGGCTAGGCTAAGCCCGGCCTCTTTGGACACCGCGCGGCTGGCAAGAGGACTTCCTGTGCGGACCTGCTGTGAGTGCAAGGCCCGAGGCCTGGGCCTTGCGCACTTCCAGAGAGCCTTCCAACTCGCTGCGGAGCCTGTGCGGCATTTGACATCTATCTGCTTTGCGGACGTCAGTTGGACCAGAGATCCGGCGGTGGCAGATCCTGTGTGCGGAGACACAGCGGTGGGAGTCCCGGACTGGGATCGAGTCCGGAGGGGTGAGAGAGCATCTGCTCACAGCTATAACCGAGTACTTTGCTAGGCCTACTGACTGCCTTGGCCCATCGTGTTATACTTGCTTTCCTGACAGGAGACTAGTTGCAGAACTGAGTTATATAGTCTCCGGGGAGTTGCTTCTATTGCCATAGACCACTGTTGGATTACAAATCATTGTTCCTGTATGTGCACCACCGATCATCTTGCATGCGAAGATTCCTCACTTAAAGACTGAACTTTAACTGAGTCAGGCCTGACTGGGGGGTTTATAGCATTGCTGAGCGCCATATTGCTCACCAGGGAAAATAGCTATATATCAGTGTGTGATAGAACTATACGTGCATTATAGTTGACTAGTGTTATTATTACTGCAGGGCTCTGCATGTATGTGTTATATGGTATTGACCGTTACCCCTTCTGTATAAGTAAACCTATTACAGTTAATCAATCCGGTATTGGCGTCCGTTACTATATTTTACAACTGTTTGGGTTAGTGTGGGATTGTTCAGGAACTGGTACAGAAGCCATATATATATATATATATATATATATATATATATATATATATATACCACCCCTAGACTAGCTGTGCCAGAGGAGGGTTGAGTAGATTCCCGGGAGTTGGCTGTGCTGTGTACAGGGCCCAAAACAAAACCAGCGGCTCTCTTAGTTTGGGGGTATCGCTACAACTACAACAGACGAGTTTATTTTTCTTGCTTGTAACTTAGTAGGAAAAGTTGACAATAGAGATAGAATTAGATAGGGAAGTAGGTTCAGGCACGCGGCACTTATTTACCCTCGTCGCCACTCAAGCCTGAGTGGGTTTTGCTCACCCGGATAGATCCCTCTCACGGTTCTAGCAGCCGAAGTGAAACACGGACCTTTACTTTTCAGAAGATCCTCTGCCACAGAATCTTTCCGTTCTTAAATCCAGAACTCCTTAGCACTTGTAATTTTAGAGACCGTAGGTGCCAATGGGGCACTTTACAGGGCTGTTTCACAGATCACAGAATCCTTCCCTCTGACAGGCAACCAGGCCTCTCCCGAGACAGTGACTTCCTTCACCAATCCCCTGGACAGGTCCTCCCCTGGTTTCCTCTCCTTCAGAGCGGGTAACCCTCCCACGGGCACCCTGGGATTTCTGTGGTTTGGTTTGTAGGCCTCAGTTGAAGGTACTGGGGCTACCTGGACCGATGCAGCCTCGGGCTAAAGGTGCCCGGGACTGAACCAACTCCCGCACCCCTGGCCAGCAGGGCCAAAGGGCACGACTCCGAACTCCCTAACGCATGGCGTCTGCCCCTTATGTACCCCCTCCCGGCATGCACAGCAGGTCGACCACGCCCACTGCAGGCTGCCGAGAGAGGACACCCAATCACGCCGCAATGACACCTGTGGTTCGACCCGAGACCTGGGCAACAATGCCACCTACAGGTCAAAGGGGAACTATACACCCAGGCAACACCACAGCAGAGCAGAGTCCAATTTAAGGAAATTAAATAGCCTGAGCCAAACTATTGCTTAGACTACCCTCTAAATTTCAGGCATAGCGACCCCAAATTTAGGGGCCTGCTACAGTGTTTTTATTTTCTATGTTGGTTGAAGTGGATGGACTTTTTTTTCAACTGGATTAACTATGTATCTATATACTGTGTTTCACACTGATTAATGGGGGCTTTTTAGTTTTAGTCCACCTCACCATAACCTGCCTGGTTATAGTGGTTTATTCTCCAAGCCTCATTCCATAGAAGCTATTGCTTCCATCCACAGCGAGCAGCACCGTAGAGATATAACCAAATCTAATTTAAAATCTGGTGAAACTAGCAGTCAGGCAGCAGTACCTTTTTTAATGATCCCGCACTGCAGATATATTGCTATGGGGCCCTAGGTATAGGAAGTGCACGATTTACCAGGAGAAATTCAAGACAAAAGGCAAATCTTTTAGGGTACTGCTTGGACACAATGTTTTCTAAGTGTTTCCTATAATCGAGCATATCTTAAATTTTTGAGTTCAGCTCTACTTTAAGACCTACTTTTAATGATGTTTTTCAACAGTAATTTTCAAGTTCAGTTATTGACACAAGAGGTTAGATTGAGTTTTGACACACATACCGAGATTTATCTCTTAATTTGGAGACCTATTTTTACACTGATTCTATGCACAAAACCATTTAGCGCATGTAACGGCTTTACTTTCATCAATTGAACAAGATGTGCGCTCGCTGACCTTCATACACAACCTGATTACTTTTATGCGTCTGCAATTCAATGTGAATTTTTTCCTACTCACGGCTCTCAATTTACTGTATGCGGTGCCCAGCACTGCAGCCAACCAGAACGTGACTGCACTCTCCAGAAACTCATTTGTAGACAATGTTCTGTAACCCAGATTGTGCTGCACAGAATAGAAATGAGCGAAAACTAGGTAAACAAACCCCATCATGGTGCCTCAGCCTTTTCTTCTTCCACTTTTATTTCTCTTGGAAGTTAAAGCGAACCTGTTGCGTCTCCATGACATTGGTGCCCATATACCTGTCAATTTTCAGGCAATTGTGAATCCACGTCTAACCAGAGATCGACAAAATGAATGCAAACCTATGCTAATTTAATCACATAATCGATTTTTCCGGAGTAACATAGATTTAATGAATTGAAAGAATAATTGTGATCAGATAGAATAAAAACAATGGCCCTGTCAAGCAATTTATAGAAAGTTACCAGATTTTCTGTCGTGTTCGATCAGGATTTCTTCATTTTGATTGCTCAGGGGGTTAATATATAAACATGGATTGTTCCGTACATTTTTTTGATATGGATGAAAATCCAAATAGAATTTGAGACTGAACAATTACATTGCTGTACATTTATGTCAAGCAATATTGTTTCCAGGGGTTCAGTCTTTTCCCCCTACAAACTGCTAATAGGACAGACGTTTAAAGAGGACCTATAGTGTATAAGTTGTGGTCATAAAAAGGCAAACAGAGAGCAAAGGACTACGCGCTAGTATTTCCTATAGATTCCCCGCTAGTGATATTTTCTTTATTACAGAGTTTCCTTTCCATGCCTTGTTCAGCGCTTTCTCTTTTTGGAGGCAGCCATCTTGATAGAGGCAGTGCTTTTCATGTCAGAGCGCCCCCCTTGATGACTGGTGGGGAAATATTCAAGAAGCAGCAGGAGAGGTGGAAAAAGCACAGATCTACAGAATGTATGAAGAATAGGCAGGGAGATTCTTGCACTGTGGGTCCTCAGGTACAACTTCCTCTCCAGAAAGGAGAACAGTGAGCAACACAACAGTGACATCACTAAATCTTATTCCAAATCTGGTGAGACTAACCGTCAGGCAGCAGTGCCTTTGATGATCTTAGACTGTAGATATATAGATTATATATATATATATATATATATATATATATATTCATTTTTTTCACATTTTGATCTTTATTGCATTATATTAGATGTTTTTTTGCACTTTAAAAAGGTCATGGTTTGACAGCGCTACACGTTTTTGATTTTTATATTATATATATATAAATATATATCTAAAAAAGGTGCACATAAACTAAAGGGGCCCACAAGTGCACTTCTCGGCGCCAAGGGGAACGGTTTACCAATTAACTTATTCTGAGATCAGAATAATAATAGAGTGAAAAGATATCATACAGAGATAGATATATATATATATATATATATATATATATATATATATATATATATATATATATATATATATATATATAATTAGATAAAACCAATATCACATAAATGATAAAAGGTGTTCTTATAAGTAATAGCAGCAGCTATTTAAAATTATAGATGAAAGCAACTGACACCCATAAAACAGTAAATATATAAAATGTATCAAAAAATTAAGAACAGAGTCTATTTGATAAAACAGCGCTTAGTATTGGATAATGTCCAACTTCAAAAAATATATGCGGTATGGTGGAAAAGAAATAAAATCACAAAGGATGCAGTGAAGTCACAGTTCTTAGTGTAGTAGGTGTTCCTAAAAGATGGATGAATCGTGCACCCTACACCAGCTCCCAATCTTCACCACAGATGTGATATAAGGTCCCCCGCTAGGGTTCAAACTCACCAGAACAATAAATCAAATGAGCCTTGCAAGATAAATTCCTCCTAATTCAAACTTCCATCACCACCTCAGGAATCGGTATGGGTTAAAACTCCATTCGAGGTACATATAAAACACAAATTCACTGACATAGTGTAATTCTGCTTTATTTTAAATTAACCCATATAAAACATATCCCCGCTTCCAATACACGTACAATAGTTCAACTTGTAAATGACATATGGGAATGAAACATAATCACCGCTCTCCTCCGAACACAGGGGCCGCACTCGTGCTGCAAGCGCAAAACTACAGACACTTCCTGGTTACGTTCTGGTTAGCGGTGGAACGCACACTCCTCACTTCCTGGATACGCCGTTGTAGCCACGCCCTGACGCGTTTCGTCACGTCCGACTTCAACAGAGGGCGTGGCTACTCGGCGTAAACACGGACCTTATATTATCCCTCCTCCACGGCCATTGGATAGGACAGCCCTACTCGTCCGCTCCTATTGGTACAGAGCCCGAGCGGAAGACGAGACGGACGTCAGCCGTGTTGAGTCACAGGGAATGCATAAACAAGCTCCGTGACATAAAAACTGCACTTTTTCAAAAAATAATAATAACCGGTGAATTGCGGTTTGGTTAAACTATAAAAAATATTTGGTTTTCACCTAACAGTTTCTTTTCGATATAATAACTGTGCCACATTTCGAACACTACTAATCACTCTATTACAAACAGGGGGGTTGCGATGCCACAGCCCCATATGTATAATATATTAAAAAGTGTGCCTTAATGATCATTAGAGTGAATGTCTGACTGTCGGTCACAGAGGGCCGATTAGGTTTCCGTGATTTCAGTGGGTTAATGAGAAATGGACACCCAAGTTTTTTATATATGTCCATATCCCCAGTGTTTAACCCACTAATCACTGACAGTAGAATTAATACATAAAACAACAATGGAAATATAATCAAAACTGGAGGATCTGCTACTATATAAATATAGCAGATAAAATACATACAATGTTAAATCTCAATGAGCATTACATGTATGAAAAGTACTGGAGAATAAAAAAGCATAAATTAAATTTAAAATAAATAAATAAAATAGACAAAGCCTGGAGTAAAATGAACCGTATATATAAGACTGGATTTTGATAAAATCGTTCAAGGGTGATATTTCAAAATTAAAATCCATAATAAAAATACGATGAGAAATAAAATGAAAACAGAGAACCTCAAATATCTAAAAAATTACATCACTTTAAAATAAAATAAAATAAAATAATATTAGATATTTGTATATTCGTGGATAACAGTAGATAATATAAGAGGGGGCACAATTGCTTTAATAATCACTGATAAAGCAGTTGATATCTAAATCAACGTTTAACCCCCTCGGTGCCAATGTATCAACTGAAAATATCCATTGAGTTTCTAGTTTGGAAAGTTCTCTTACAAGGTTTGCCCCCCTTCATGAAGGTTTAAGGTGATCAACCCCCCAAAATTTTAGGCCTGCTGGATTTTGATCATGAAAGAGCTTGAAGTGTAAGGACACGTTATGGTCTTTATAACCTAGTTTGATATTTGCTACGTGTTCAGCTATCCTTATTTTGAGTGCTCTTTTAGTGCGACCTACATACATAAGTTTGCATGTATTACAGGTTGTATTACATGTAATGAAATCATTTATTTGGAACTCAGAATTATTAGAGGTAGAGACAAAAGTCTCAATAGCTCTTAGAGGTCTTTCAACTTCTCTACATGGGCGACATTTCCGACAAGAGAAGAACCCATCTCTATCCCAGAAAGATGGAGGTTTTTTTGGGGGGTCTAATACCTTTTTAACTATTCTATCTCCATAATTTGGAGCTTTTCTGTAGATAAAACCTGGTTTTAGTGGAATATACGGTTCATTTTACTCCAGGCTTTGTCTATTTTATTTTATTTTTATTTTTTTTATTTAATTTATGCTTTTTTATTCTCCAGTACTTTTCATACATGTAATGCTCATTGAGATTTAACATTGTATGTATTTTGTCTGCTATATTTATATAGTAGCAAATCCTCCAGTTTTGATTATATTTCCATTGTTGTTTTATGTATTAATTCTACTGTCAGTGATTAGTGGGTTAAACACTGGGGATATGGACATATATAAAAAACTTGGGTGTCCATTTCTCATTAACCCACTGAAATCACGGAAACCTAATCGGCCCTCTGTGACTGACAGTCAGACATTCACTCTAATGATCATTAAGGCACACTTTTTAATATATTATACATATGGGGCTGTGGCATCGCAACCCCCCTGTTTGTAATAGAGTGATTAGTAGTGTTCGAAATGTGGCACAGTTATTATATCGAAAAGAAACTGTTAGGTGAAAACCAAATATTTTTTATAGTTTAACCAAACCGCAATTCACCGGTTATTATTATTTTTTGAAAAAGTGCAGTTTTTATGTCACAGAGCTTGTTTATGCATTTATGCATTCCCTGTGACTCAACACGGCCGACGTCCGTCTCGTCTTCCGCTCGGGCTCTGTACCAATAGGAGCGGATGAGTAGGGCTGTCCTATCCAATGGCCGTGGAGGAGGGATAATATAAGGTCCGTGTTTACGCCGAGTAGCCACGCCCTCTGTTGAAGTCGGAAGTGACGAAACGCGTCAAGGCGTGGCTACAACGGCGTATCCAGGAAGTGAGGAGTGTGCGTTCCACCGCTAACCAGAACGTAACCAGGAAGTGTCTGTAGTTTTGCGCTTGCAGCACGAGTGCGGCCCCTGTGTTCGGAGGAGAGCGGTGATTATGTTTCATTCCTATATGTCATTTACAAGTTGAACTATTGTACGTGTATTGGAAGCGGGGATATGTTTTATATGGGTTAATTTAAAATAAAGCAGAATTACAATATGTCAGTGAATTTGTGTTTTATATGTACCTCGAATGGAGTTTTAACCCATACCGATTCCTGAGGTGGTGATGGAAGTTTGAATTAGGAGGAATTTATCTTGCAAGGCTCATTTGATTTATTGTTCTGGTGAGTTTGAACCCCAGCGGGGGACCTTATATCACATCTGTGGTGAAGATTGGGAGCTGGTGTAGGGTGCACGATTCATCCATCTTTTAGGAACACCTACTACACTAAGAACTGTGACTTCACTGCATCCTTTGTGATTTTATTTCTTTTCCACCATACCGCATATATTTTTTGAAGTTGGACATTATCCAATACTAAGCGCTGTTTTATCAAATAGACTCTGTTCTTAATTTTTTTGATATATATATATATATATATATATATATATATATATATATATATATATATATATAAAAAAATCAAAAATGTGTAGCGCTGTCAAACCATGACCTTTTTAAAGTGCAAAAAAAGTGCAAAAGTGCAAAAAACCATCTAATATAATGCAATAAAGATCAAAATGTGATAAAATGAAAAAGGGAAAAATATTAATTATTATTAATAGTCCAAATGTCCCAATTCCACATCCATAAAGTGAACTCAAAACGTGTGCTGATCCAATGTTCAATTTGTGAAGACACCCAGTGCTCCCCACTGGATATTCAGGGTAAGTATATCTGCTTACCAGATTTTAAGACCCTCCAGGGTCTATGTGCACATTAGTGAGCTTTCACCCCTCACTATGGGCTCAAACGCATCCACTACCCAGCCTGCTTAATTGGATTCCACAGGTGAATTTTCCACAGTTATCATCAGTTAAGGAAACTTCAGAGTCCGGTCACACATTCATCATATGAAAGAGGAAGATAAACTCATTGCACAACATTCTTTTAAAAGCACACAGGAGTTTATTAAAAGTTCTACTTACAACAAAACAGTAGCTTACTGCCAAGCAGAAGAAGTCCCATTGGACGAAACGTACGTCAGGCTAGGCACGGAGCAGCTGTGACGTCCGAACACTCGTGGAGGGGACTGGACAAACAAGTGTTTCCATTATGAGCCTAATTTTATCATTTTTGTTGTAAGTACAACTTTTAATAAACTCCTGTGTGCAAGAAGAAAGGGGATAGGGCTATAGGGGACTTTTAGTTTCCCAATGAGATTGATGACATCCAATATTTCCTGCCGAAATTGCACCAGATGGGGACAGGACCAAACAACGTGGAAGAAATCAGCCCCGTCTAGGCCACACTTGGGGCACAGGGCTGTGCGGTCAGGGTAGATTCTTGCCAAACGAGCCGAGAGTAATATGTACGGTGCAAAAATTTAAACTGGGAGAACCTATCCCGTGCCGAGAGCATCAGGGGGAGAAATTGTTGGATACCCTCCTCCCCAGCCATCGTCTGCTAGGTCAGGAATGTCCCGCTGCCAACATGCAAATAATTGAGAAACCTTGGATGTGTCTAGAGTGACTAGTATATTGTAAAGGGTAGAACGTGTCTTCTGATCCTCCGAAGATCGGAGCACTAATTCTAGATCAGACGTCTCTAGGAGTACCGGGAGGGGAATTGGGAGAGGAAGGCGTGGCGTAGTTGTAGATACCTGAAAAACACATGGCTCGGAAGGCCCTGTCTCTGTTTTAGAGTGTCAAAAGTAGTCAAATGCCCCAGAGTCACTATTTCAGCCAGCGTTGTGATCCCATGACGGGCCCACAGGACCGGGTCTGGAATGGAGTGGAAGTGGGGCAACCGAGGATTGCCCCACAGCGGAGTTTGGGGCGCACAGGTGTTAGGTTTCCCAGTTTTTAGACTCACCGCCTCCCACACCCTAAGGGTCGTCCGCATGGATGGGGTCACTTGTGGATTGGACTTGGGGCCCCGATAGATTAAGTTCCTCAGTTCGGAGTGGCGGCAGGATTGGCCGGCGTCTCGGACAGCCACCGTTTAACCGTGACCAGGACCGCTGCCCAGTAATATTTAATGAAGCAAGGAAGGGCAAGGCCACCTAAGGTTACTGGCAATTGTAAGGTCGTTTTAGCAATTCTGGGGATCGACCCATTCCAGATAAAGGAGGTAATGATACTATCCAACTTCTTGAAAAATAGGGCAGGTATAGGTACCGGGGCCTGACGAAAAAGGTAGGTGAACTTGGGCAGGACCGACATTTTCACCAGGTTAACCCGTCCCACTAGGGTCAGCGGCAGGGATTTCCAGGTGGCACAGCGATGGGACCCCAAATTCTTGAATAGCCTTTGCTTTGCAATCCTCTCAAGGCTGCAGTTATCCCTGTTGCTTGTGCACCTTTTTCTATCACTTTTTCCTTCCACTCAACTTTCCATTAATTTGCTTGGATACCGTATTCTGTGAACAGCAAGCTTCTTTAGCAATGACCTTTTATGACTTCTCCTTCTTGTGGAGGGTGTCAATGAGTGTCTTCTGGACAACTGTCAAGTCAGCAGTCTTCCCCATAATCGTGTAACCTACTGAACCGGACTGAGAGACCATTTAAAGGCTCCGGAAACCTTTACAGGTGTTTTGAGTTAATTAGCTGATTAGTGTGACACCATAAGGCTGGGTTCATACTGGTATGACAAACGCTCCGACATTGGGAGCTCATGTCGCATTATGTGTGAAAATAAGTTTCTCTATGGGAGCCGTCTTAACTGGTCCAACACAAGTCGGTCCGACTTTGAAAATGCTCCCTGCACTACTTTGGTCCGACTTTGATCTTACTTCTTGAAAAATAGGGCAGGTATGGGTACCGGGGCCTGACGAAAATATTCAGCCCATTGAATATCACTGTCGGATCAAAGTCGGATCGCCGGATCTTGCCTGATCCGACTTTGGCATGCAACTTGTGCTCTGATGATCTTAAGTCTACAATATTGAAGTTTTCTAATTTTTCTGAGATGCTGAAATTTGGGTTTTCACTAGCTGTAAACCATAATCATCAAAATTAAAATAAATGCTTGAAATATATTACTCTGTGTGTAACGAATGTTCAGTGTATATACTGTATAGTATATGAGTTTCACTTTTTGAATTTAATTACTGAAATAAATTAACTTTTTTGATATTCAAAGTTTTTGAGATGCACCTGTATATATTGTCCTAATATCTGCTGCTACCCTCCGGTGTGTTTTGGCGAGTGTCTGTGTCAGTTACGTGTGCAGACCGCTGGATGTTTGCACTGATCACTCGAGAGTGTGATGCCCCGTACACACGGTCTGACTTTTGCCCGGCCAAACTCGCATCGGAATTCCATCGGAGTAAAAGAGAACATGTTCTCTATCTAAACTCCAACGGAATTCCTCGGAATTAAGTCCGATGGTGCACACACACGGTCGGAATATCCGATGAAAAAATTTGGTTTGACTTTTTTCATCAGAAATCCCGACCGTGTGTACAAGGCAATAGACAACCTTGCTCAATTACAAGCCAGCAACAGGAGGTCAAATATCATATTAGTGGCCAATTAACACCCTCTAATCTTTGTGCAAATGATGTGCGTAGAATTCCATTATCTCATCATGCACCTCTATGATTTAAATGGGCAGCCTGCAGAGAGAACAGATTTAAATAAACTCATTAGTGATTTTTAGCACAGATACTGCTTTATAATTATCCGCCTGTGCAATTTAATTTCAGACTTACAGTATGTTCTGTTCATCAGACAGGATGCTGCATAAAGATATGACCATGGAATTTTTCTGGGCTTCTGTTTTGAAGGGCTGTTTATATCTACTGCAGTGGCGACTGGTTCTTAAGTTTCTTAGGGGGGGGGCAGCCTGCAGCCCCCACCCAGCCAGCCACCCATGCCCCCTCCCCCCAAGCCGACCCCCCACCCTCCCCGTCACTCGATCTACCACTGATAACCTTACACAACCGACCCGTCCCCGTCCCCGTCAATCGCCGCTTTGCTCACTCACCCGCCAGGCCCCCCGCCAGCTCCGCACTTGCCTTCATCCCTGCGTCTCTCTCAGCTCCTGGCCAATAAGGAGTCCTGGGGGGTCTTAGGACCAGCTTCCTGATTGGCTGGGAGGAGAAATGGGAAGACATTAGCAAATATTAATTTGCTAGTGTCACAAAACCGGGTGAGCTTTGGGCGCAGTGCTCTGCGCCCCGAGCCCACCCTTTTTTTTAAGCCAATTAGAGCCTCAAGCACTAAACATGTGCTTCCAAAAAAAATTAAACCCCATTGAACTCCATGCTCCTGGCGCCCTGCATGTAGATTAGGGTCCGGGCGTATGTAGATTAGGGAGGGTCGGTGCCCGTGCACACTCTGCATGAGCTACTGTAACCTCTTAACAAAACCCCACTCCATTTATGCAATTTTGGGGTGCATGTGCATAAATATCAGATGTACAGAAGGATTAAAAAGTCCAGGATATGGTATTGATGCTCCTCCTCTATACGTCTTGCATAAATAATATGAAATCTGGCTCCTTTTCCTACCGTGTGTGAATAAGATGTGCTTGTCCACTTAACTAAAAAATAAATCTGTTGCCCTGCGGGGAAAAAAAATTGTTACATAGTAGGTGAGGTTGAAAAAAGACACAAGTCCATCAAGTCCAACCTATGTGTGTGATTATATGTCAGTATTACATTGTATACCCCTGTATGTTGTTGTCGTTCAGGTGCTTATCTAATGTTTTTTTTTTCCAAACCATCGATGCTCTCTGCTGAGTCCACCGCCTGTGGAAGGGAATTCCACATCTTCACCGCTCTTACAGTAAAGAACCCTCTACGCAGTTTAGGGTTTAACCTCTTTTCTTCAAATTTTAATGAGTGGTCACGTGTCTTATTAAACTCCCTTCCGCAAAAAAGTTTTATCCCTATTGTCACCAGTACGGTATTTGTACATTGAAATCATATCCCCTCTCAAGCGTCTCTTCTGCAGAGAGAATAAGTTCAGTGCTTGCAACCTTTCCTCATAACTAATATCCTCCAGACCCTTTATTAGCTTTGTTGCCCTTTACATTTCCAGTACATCCTTCCTGAGGACTGGTGCCCAGAACTGGACAGCATACTCCAGGTGCAGCCGGACCAGAGTCTTGTAGAGCGGGAGAATTACCTTTTTTTTTTCTCTGTAGTTGATCCCCTTTTTAATGCATGCCAATATTCTGTTTGCATTCGCTGCAAGATTTAGGCCTGGTACACACTATGAGATTATCAGATGAATGATCGTCCGTGTTTTTTTTTTGCTCATCTCCATATCGAAAATCAAGAGGCTACTAAAGTTACGAAAATTTTTGTACGACAGAATAATAATTCGTAAGTGATGTATTGTAATTTCTGCCAAAAACTGTGCTTATTAAACGAAAATCGTACGATCTGGTGTCATACGAGAAAAGTTTTAGTGTTTGTCCCATGTAATAATTTTGCACGACCTGTCTGGATCAGCTTGCCAAAGCTGTGTACTAACAATCAGATTATCATACGATCGCTTTGAAAGCGGTATTTTTCTTCTGATTTTTCTGATCGTGTGTACTAGGCTTTATCTTGCATTTTGCACAGAAACCATGCGGTTTGGTGCGGAGTGTTTCTGGAAAAGGTTCAGGGACTTCTTCTCTATGCTTCCCACGCGTAAAGCAGCCCATTAACAGGCGATCTTACATGCGGCGTGCAGGAACACGCAGAAATTGCGCGGAAACACGTGCGTTCAGTTGCACCTGTAGCCTATCCTTCTCTTATCTCTCCTCTGCAGACCCTGCGATACAGTGCTTAACATCATTTAAGCAACTTCCAAGGACTTGCCCCTCTGGGGACGCATCATTGAGCTGCCCTGGGTTCAAAGGAAAATGCTGCAGTGAATGGCGCCATTATTATGTGACACCGTTCTTTACTGCATTTAGGACCAGCCCACCGCTGGAGGAATAAGAGGTTGAAGATGACCAATGATATCACATTATTGGACCAAAGACCTCTGGAGAAAAGGCATACAGTATATAAAGCCCTGGTTCACACTGGTGCGATTTGACATGCGATTTGACATGTCAAATCGGCGAAATTTGCCGCAAATTGCGGGCAATGGCACCGTCCTAATCGGTGCGACGCCGCATCTGTGGCGCTGCACCGATTACAAAAAGTAGTTTCTGTACTACTTTTTGCGATTTCAGCCGCGATTTACATTGACATCTGTTTCAGATGTCTTTGAAATCGTGGCTGAAATCGGGACTGCCAGCGGGAGTGAAATCGTGCGAGTTCAGCTGAACTTGCAGGCTTCACTCCCGCAGCCCCAGTGTGAACGTGGGCAAATAGTAGTAAAAAATGATCCAGCCCTCTGATGTAAAGGGGAACTCTTATGGGGACTTTCATGTAGGGGGGGGGACACTGATATAGGGTGGACTTTGCTTGAGACTCTGATAGGATCCTGATAAAAAGGGTGACTCTGATGGGCTCAAGTTTTTTTGGGGGAATTTCTTTGCTTTGCTTTACTGAAGGATTTTTAATTTTTTTTAAACATATCACGCTGAGTCCAATAATCTCCAAGTAAATGTATTCATTTTAAATTTAACTTGTTCGTTTATAAAACTGAATTTTTTTATTTATTTTTTAGCCATTGAAAATGTAAATATACAATGTGTGATTGGGTGCAGCATGATGCAGCAGCAATGATGCCCACAGTTCAGGTACACAGGGCTGGTGCAAAGATTTTTGTCACCCTAGGCGAAAACCTAATTTTGCCCCCCCCCCCCCCTCTTCCCCCATTTTCCCTGTTCATGTAAACCCCACC
Source organism: Rana muscosa (assembly GCA_029206835.1). NCBI lineage: Eukaryota > Metazoa > Chordata > Amphibia > Anura > Ranidae > Rana > Rana muscosa. Next base: position 153,573,854 of record CM055127.1, on the reverse strand, counting down.
TTTTTAATGAAGCACCCATCAAATGCAGCCTTACCAGCGCCCATCAAATGCAGCCTTACCAGCGCCCATCAAATGCAGCCTTACCAGCGCCCATCAAATGCAGCCTTACCAGCGCCCATCAAATGCAGCCTTACCAGCGCCCATCAAATGCAGCCTTACCAGCGCCCATCAAATGCAGCCTTACCAGAGCCCATCAAATGCAGCCTCACCAGCGCACATCAATGCAGCCTCGCCAGTGCCCATCAAATGCAGCCTTGCCAGTGCCCATCAAATGCAGCCTCACCAGCGCTCACCAGTGCCCATCAAATGCAGCCTTACCTGTGCCCATCAAATGCAGCCTTACCTGTGCCCATCAAATGCAGCCTTACCTGTGCCCATCAAATGCAACCTCACCAGCGCCTATCAATGCAGCCTCACCAGCTTTTACCAGTGCCCATCAAATGCAACCTCACCAGCGCCTATCAATGCAGCCTCACCAGCTTTTACCAGTGCCCATCAAATGCAGCCTTACCAGTGCCCATCACATGCAGCCTCACCAGCGCCCATCAATGCAGCCTCACCAGCGCTCACCAGTGCCCATCAAATGCAGCCTTACCTGTGCCCATCAAATGCAGCCTTACCTGTGCCCATCAAATGCAGCCTTACCTGCGCCTATCAATGCAGCCTCACCAGTGCCCATCCATGAATGTTTGCTTGCTTCCATTCATTCGGAAGTCGGGACACAGTCCTCCGCCTCCACTGCGCCTCTGACACTAGGTGAGAACGGAGCGGAGGCTGCCTGCTGATGCTGAGACTTAGTTGCTTGCTGCAGAGAGAACAGACTTGGAACACCAATTCCCGGCGCCCTAGGCAGCAGGGTGCCCTAGGCGGCTGTTCACAATAAACCTAGTGGTACCACCGGCCCTGCAGGAACAATGTAAAGAACTTTTATTAAAGTAATGCAAAAACAGTTCACAATAAACTCAGCGGGAAGACAGCCCAACCGGGAACACTCACAAATTCCAACAGCATGTAGAGTGCAGGTTTCAGCCGAACTGACAGCGCCTGTTAGGAGGGGCAGACTGTGGCCTGGTCATCTCATGCCCAAGCGGGAAGAAGTCCAGAGATGTTGCGGATAGGGTTGCCACTTTTTCTTCAAGCCAAACCCGAACACTTTAGCGACGCACAGTCATTTTTATTTTGTTTTAGTATACACTATAGGATTGTAACAGACCTGGGACACCTTTGGGCACTCCAAAGAGAATAGTAATGCAGCGCCCATAGTGCCCCCTCACCCTTCGGTCAAGCCCTGTTCCGAGCCACATTCCTGTCTGAATAATGTGTCCGGGTTTAAGGGGGACTGAAACCCGGACACATGATTCAAAACCCAAACTGTCCGGGTGAATCCTGGACAGGTGGCAACCCTAGTTGCGGAACCTATGCTTTCTCTCCTTGTCTGGAACCTTTCCCTGCCCCTAGTACTGTCCCTGACAGATGCGGTACCTGTCCCTACACTAGCCACTCACAAATGCACACCTAGCCTTGGAGCCAGGGACCTAAATAGACTCTGCCTGACTCAAGATGGCTACTAGAGTCACATGGGGCAGCAGCATCCAATTGAATAGCTTCCTTAGTGACCCAGCAAAACATAGAGGAACCATGTTCCTCTTGACTTCCTCTCCAACTGGACAAGTCCCACCTACAGTGGAGAAAGCAGACTGTACCTGCTTACAAATGTGACCCTCATACTGAAAAGGTTGGAGACCCCTGATCTAGAATCTCAGTACTCTGTATTTCTTGGGTAGATTTTGGTGGTGTATTTGTGGATCTGCCTATATCTCCTCCCTCACATCATGCTAAATGCTAGCTCAACTCAGCAGAGAGACCCCATTTGCATTACAAAAGCCGATTTTATTTTATTTTTTATTTCCCCCCCGTTCAGAATTACACAGCTATTCCATGCTATAAGAATAGTGACCATGCCACAGCACTAACAATTAAAATATTTTGCCATCTTAATTTCTTATGCCCTGTACACACGATCGGATTTCCGATGGAATAAAATCCAATGGAATTTTCCGTCGGAGTTCTGATGAAGCTGACTTCCATCAGTCTTGCCTACACACCATCAGACAAAATTCCGACCGTCCAAAACGCGGTAACGTAAAACACTCTGACGAGCCGAGAAAAATGAATTTCAATGCTTCTGAGCATGCGTCAACTTGATTCTGAGCATGCGTGTGTTTTTTCTCCGTTGGAGTTCCACACAGACGATCGGAATTTCCTATCATTTTTTTTCCATCGGAAAAATTTAAATCATGTTTTATTTTTTAACACCGATGGAAAAGAGTGCGATGGGGCCCACACACGATCGTTTTTTCCGATGAAAAAAGTCTGTCTGACTTTTTTAATCAGAAAAAACGATCGTGTGTACAGGGCATAAGTATTCTCAGGTTATGGTGTGTGTTTATTTTACATACGGTTACTGCTTAGCAAAGCCCTTTTTTTTTTTTTTTTTACATTGAGCAATACAACATGTTCTTTATCGCCGTCTGTCTTATTTTGGTGGGGAAATCATTGTTTGATTGACAGGGACGGCGTTAATCTACAGACACGTCGTTCAGTAACGCTGTGTATTGCACGTGTTAGGGGCCCCCGTACGCAAGCCCTCGCCCCTGACCTGTCTGTGATACGTCCTGCAATCTGTCACAGCTGGTCTTGCCTCAATTTCCCAGGGACACAAGGCGGCCTGTGATACAAGTGATGTGATATTAGTGATTGTGTAATAATCTGCAGAACACTACGAGACGTAGAGATCAGAACACTCTATTTCCAGAATCTGAATGGACACCTGATGACCGTGACATTTTTAGTGTACCTTTCCCCTCCATACAGTACAAGAAGCTGCTCTACAATCATTTTTTGCCTCATGACTCACCATAATGTTGGTTAAAGAGAACCCACCCAGGATAAAGTGACAGCTTCTCTTGAAAGAACAACCACCCCCATCCTCCACACACCACGATGCCCCTTATTGTCAATTGGGACACCTGCCTTTACACCCACATGAACTTTAATGGCATCCCAGTCTTAGTCTGTAGGGTTCAATATTGAGTCGGCCCACCCTTTGCAGCTATAACAACTTCAACTCTTCTGGGAAGGCTGTCCACAAGGTTTAGGAGTGTGTCTATGGGAATGATTGACCCTTCTTCCAGAAGTGCATTTGTGAGGTCAGGCACTGATGTTGGACGAGAAAACCTCCCTTGCAGTCTTTGCTCTAATTCATCCAAAAGGTGTTCTGTCGGGTTGAGTTCAGGACTCTGTGCAGGCCAGTCAAGTTCCTCCACCCCAAACTCGCTCAGCTATGTCTTTATGGACCTTGCTTTGTGCACTGGTGCTCAGTCATGTTGGAACAGGAAAACGGTTCCCACAAAGTTGGGAGCATGAAATTGTCCAAAATGTCTTGGTATGCTGACGCCTTAAGAGTTCCCCTCACTGGAACTAAGGGGCCAAGCTCAACCCCTGAAAAACAACCCCAAACCATAATCCCCCCTCCACCAAATGATTTGGACCAGTGCACAAAGCAAAGTCCATAAAGAGATGGATGAGCGAGTTTGGGGTGGAGGAACTTGACTGGCCTGCACAGAGTCCTGACCTCAATCCGACAGAACACCTTTGGGATGAATTAGAGCAGAGACTGCGAGTCAGGCCTTCTCATCCAACATCAGTACCTGACCTCACAAATGCACTTCTGGAAGAATGGTCAAACATTCCCATAGACACACTCCTAAACCTTGTGGACAGCCTTCCCAGAAGAGTTGAAGCTGTTCTAGCTGCAAAGGGTGGGCCAACTCAATATTGAACCCTACGGACTAAGACTGGGATGCCATTCACGTTCATATGCGTGTAAAGGCAGGTGTCCCAATACTTTTGGCAATATAGTGTACTTACAGTATTCTGCCCTGTTCCCCTATTGAAGCTAGGAATCCAAACCTTGTAAAAGCTCAGTGTGTCACCATAGGGTCAGGGTGTACTCACATTAGGCACGGTTGCCTTGTACCATGCCTGATCATGACTCTCTCCCCTCCTCTCTCCTCCACTGCACTTGCATTGTGCCAGGCCCAAGCATACTTACATCTGCCAACCGCACCACACATCGATCCCTGCTTCGTAAGTGGTCCGCGATCTATGAAAAGTTCAGCGCTCGTGTACGGTTAGTGATCACACATATGCATACTGTGCCCGAGTGCAACATAACTTTGCCCAAGACCAACTCTTTCATGCTGGCCTAGATACGCATGGTACATGGAACTAGACCTGTGCGATTTGTTTTGTTAAGAATCGAAAGTCAGGTGACATTTCCGTTACCCGGAGATTCGATGTGTCCGAATTTCCAAATCACAATGGTAACATCGAGTAATTTCAGCTAATCTGAAATAACAGTAAGGTATAAAAACTGAAATGAAATGATTCCTATTTAGGCTGCTTTTATAGAATAGAATAAAATAGAATAGAAAATAAAATAAAGTAGAATGAAATAAAACGGAATAGAATAGAAAAGATTAGTATAGAATAAAACTGTATAGAATATATTTTTATTCTATTTAATTTTCTATTCTGTTCTATTCAGTTTATTCTATATTATTCTTTTATATACTATTCCTTTATTTTTTATTCTATTCTATTCTGTTTTATTCCATTATATAAAGCAGCTGAAATAGGAATCATCATCTTATTTCACTTTTACACCTTACTGTATTTATTGCAATATGCTTTCATTTCAAATCATTTTTGAATTCAAATTCTTTTTCAAAAGCAAATATACAAAACAAATTCTAAAATACGAAACAAATTCTAAAATAAATAAATAATTCTAAAATAACGAACAGTGGTGGCCTGTGTATTGGGGGCACCGCCCCCCCCCCCCTAATCCATGTGTCCGGCACCTAATCTACATGCAGGGCGCCAAATGCATGGATTCTAATGTGTTGTTTTTTTAGAAGCTCATGATTAGAGCCGGAGGCTCTAATTGGCTTCAAAAAGGGTGGGCTCTGCGCCCCGAGCCCACCCAGTTGTGTGACATTAGCGAATTGACATTAGCGAATTGATATTCGCCATGTCTTCCTGTTTCTCCTCCCGGCCAATCGGGAAGCGGGTCCTGAGACTCGATTGGCCTTGAGTCCTAACTCCTTTTACAAAGAGTTTTTTATTAATATCCATAGCAACTACACAGTTCAACCGTGTACTGAATACATTATGAATAAACATAACAGAGAAACAAAAAAGCATTTTGTAAAGGAGAGAATGCTAGTAAGAAGAAAATAATAAAAGACAACACAGTAAAAAGCAAATGAAAGTTAGGTTCATAAAGGTATTTAAATATGTGTAGGTCCCAAAAATACCACTAGGGCATTGTCCATTGTTCAACAGATACTTATAGAGTCCAACTGAACTGGGGCCTAACTATAAACAGTGCTAGACATCGAACGTGCACCCAACTCTTCTAGGCCTATGCCCGGTGGCCTGATAGCTTTGAAGATGAGAATAATAAATGAAAATACTAGAAGGAGGAAGATAAAGCAGGGTCGAAGAATAGCAGAGATGGGAAGGGTTAAAGAAAGGGGGGGGTTCCCGCGGCAGGGAGCCAGAGCACTTCAGAACCGTAGTAGAGTGGCGTCAAATTTTGAGGGTTTAGAGTAATCAACCCAAGGCTGCCAGACCCTAAGGAACTTATCATGGGTGTCTGAGAGAATAGCCGTCAGCTTTTCGTTAACTCCTGATTGACCCGAAGGAGAAGCGACCGACCGCCTCGGGACTCGGGAGGAGAAGCGGGGGGGAGCCGCCACCTGGATGGGGTAAGTGCCGGGGCTGGCAGGGGGCCTGACGATCGAGCAATGGGGGGGGGTTTTGGTGGCTGGCCTATGTGGTTGGGTTGGCTGGCTGGGGAGGGTGGCTAGGCTGGCTTGGGGGGGCACAGGCCACCCCCCAAGAAAATTGAGCACCAGCCGCCACTGATGGCAAATAAGGTGAAGCAAAGTTAACAAACTAATCTGAAACAAAGCAAATTTTTCTGTTGTGCACATCTCTACATAGAACCGGGCCAGAGCAGGGTATATAGTGTTCTCCGGGCCTCATCAATTCACCAGCAGGGGCCGGGGATAGAGAGGGGACTCTTTACTCGCTGGCCCCTGCTGCTGAACTGATGAGGCCTGGGAGCTTTTCATTAACCGGTGGGAGCCGTGGCTGTGCATAGATATTTAATGAGTCCACTCTGTGCCCCCTGCTAAACTGATGGGGCCCGGGCCTGATACAAAAGGACTGTCTCTAGCCCCCATCAGCAGCCCTGACCACACCAGTTTTTGCAAGAACAAATTTGGGGCTGGTCGGAGGTTGAGGATACTGACAACTATACGGGGTTTCACTATCAGGCCGCCAGGTCCAGCAAATGGATGTCAGGATGCAAATTAGACCCATGCAGCAGCCAGTTTGTGTCTGTCCACTAAGATTTAATTGCGAAATGTTTGTGACTGGCTGGAGTGTAACTCGAAACAGAAGATTTATGTTTTAAGATTGTTTTACAAGATAGATATTTCACCTTGTCTATCATGATTTATTGCTTCTCTATTTCATCTCTTTCTTCTTCATATAACACAGAGACTAGAATTCTCGGAAACGCTAAACTCTCAGCAGTCTGAGAAAAAGGAGCCCAAGCTTGGCCTTACTTGGCTGCTCTTCATTTCAGGTTCGCCATGTAGGGGTAATTCTCCGCTCCAGCAAGAAAAACACGCATGAGTCTTTACTGGGTATTTTAAAATGGATATAAAAAGTCTACACACCCTTATTTAAATGTCAGGTTTCTTTCATGTAAAAAAATTAGACAAAGATAAATCATTTCAGAACTTTTTGCACCTTTAACCACTTCAGCCCCGGACCATTTGGCTGCCAAAAGACCAGGCCACTTTTTGCGATTCGCCACTGCGTCGCTTTAACTAACAATTGCGCGATCGTGCAACGTGTCTCCCAAACAAAATTTACGTCCTTTTTTTCCCCACAAATAGAGCCTTCTTTTGGTGGTATTTGATCACCTCTGCAGTTTTTATTTTTTGTGCTATAAACAAAAATAGAGCGACAATTTTGAAAAAAAAAGCAATATTTTGTACTTTTTGCTATAATAAAGATCCCCCATTTTTTTTATTTTTTTTTTAAAAAAAGGAAATTTTTTCTCAGTTTAGGCCAATACGTATTCTTCTACATATTTTTGGTAAAAAAAAAATCGCAATAAGCGTATATTGATTGGTTTGCGCAAAAGTTATAGCATCTACAAAATAGGGGGTAGTTTTATGGCATTTTTATTATTTTTTTATTTTTTTTACTAGTAATGGCGGCGATCTGCGATTTTTATCGTGACTGCGACTTTATGGCGGACACATAGGGCACTTTTTACACATTTTTGGGACCATTGTCATTGTCATTTATACAGCGATCAGTGCTATAAAAATACACTGATTACTGTAAAAATGACACTGGCAGTGAAGGGGTTAACCATTAGGGGCGCTGAAGGGGTTAAGTGTGTCCTAGGGAGTGAATCTAACTGTAAGGGGGAGGAGCTACCAGTGACACATCAGCGATCACTGTTCCCGATCACAGGGAACAGTAGATTCCTGATGTGTCACTAGGCAGAACAGGGAAATGCCTTGTTTACAAAGGCATCCCCCTTTTCTGCCTTTGCTGACCTCAATCCCGGGCCGCCCGGGAACATCGAGTTCCCGTGACCGGCGGGCACACTCACGAGGCAAGTGGCTGGCGGGCCCGCTGGGCGGAAAATTTAAAGGGACGTACAGGTGCGCTCATTTGCCTGCCCGTGCCATTCTGTCGACGTATATCGTCGTGCGGCAGTCGGCAAGTGCTTAAAGCGGAGGTTCTGCGGCAAATAATTTTTTATTTTTTTTCCTGGTATTGAATAGATTTTCGCATTATAAATAATCACTCACTCGTTTGAGGTTATGAATTATCCCATGTCCGTTTTCGGGCAAAATAAGAACTTTAAAAATGCGAGCACTTCAGTTCCCATTTTGCTTGTGGGCATGTTGAAGCCCACAAGCAATGATTTCCTGTATGCCGATTGTTGCCATCACAAAGGGCGGCGTCATTGAATGTTCACGCCCCGTTGTGATGGAAATCCTAGTACGGCGTACCGCAATGACTCCTGGGAAGCGTGACACCAAGCTCCCAAAAGTCATCGCGGCGCCGGGTAATACAGTAGCCACGCCTACTCCCGCGGGAGTCAAGTCCAGGAAGTCAATCTGCAAACGGCAAGAATAAGGTATTTACAGAGGGAAAAAAAAATAAAAAATTGTCAAGTGAACATGTCGGCAGTGTGCTGAAGGGGATAAAATAAAGTTGTTAATCTGGGTGGAACTCCGCTTTAATGTGACCTATAAACTGTACAACTCAATTGAAAAACAAACTGAAATCTTTTAGGGGGGAGAAGTAAAAATAAAAAAATTAAATAATGTGGTTGCATAGGTTTGCACACCCTCTTATATCTGGGGATGTGTTCAGAATTAAGCAATCACATTCAAACTCATGTTAAATAGGAGTCAATACACACCTGCAATCATTTAAAGTGCCTCTGATTAACCCCAAAGTTCAGCTGTTCTAGTAGGTCTTTCGTGGCATTTTCTTGGTCACATTTTCTTAGTCGCATCCTACAGCAAAAGCCATGGTCTGCAGAGAGCTTCAAAAGCATCAGAGGGATCTCATTGATAAAAGGTATCAGTCAGGAGAAGGGTACAAAAAAATTTCCAAGGCATTAGATATACCATGGAACACAGTGAAGACAGTCATCATCAAGTGAAGAAAATATGGCACAACAGTGACATTACCAAGAACTGGACGTCCCTCCAAAATTGATGAAAAGACGAGAAGAAAACTGGTCAGGGAAGCTGCCAAGAGGCCTACAGCAACATTAAAGGAGCTGCAGGAATATCTGGCAAGTACTGGCTGTGTGGTACATGTCACAACAATCTCCCATATTCTTCATATGTCTGGGCTATGGGGTAGAGCGGCAAGACAGAGCCTTTTCTTATGAAGAAAAACATACAAGCCCGGCTAAATTTTGCAAAAACACACATCTGAAGTCTCCCAAAAGCATGTGGGAAAATATGTTCTGGTCTGATGAAACCAAGGTTGAACTTTTTGGCCATATTATAAAAGATATGTTTGGTGCAAAAACACTGCAAATCACCAAACGAACACCATACCCACCGTGAAGCATGGTGGTGGCAGCATCATGCTTTGGGGATGTTTTTCTTCCGCTGGAACAGGGGCCGTAGTCAAGGTAGAGGGAATTATGAACAGTTCCAAATATCTTTTAGCATGACAACTACCCAAAGCTTACATCGAAATCAACAAAGGAATGGCTTCACCAGAAGAAGATTAAAGTTTTGGAATGGCCCAGCCAGAGCCCAGACCTGAATCCCATTGAAAATCTGTGGGGTGATCTGAAGAGGGCTGTGCACAGGAGACGCCCTCACAATCTGACAGATTTGGCATGTTTTTGCAAAGAGTGGTATATTGCCATGCTGATGGACTAATACCCAAAAAGACTGAGTGCTGTAATAAAATCATAAGGTTCTTTAACAAAGTATTATGCTGCGTACACGCGACCGTGACGAGAAAAATGACATTTTTAAAAATGGTCGTGAAAAATGGTCGTGTGTATGCTCCAGAGCATTTTTCTCGACGAGAAAAATGCCTGAAAAAAAATTAGAACCTCCTCTCTTTTTTCTTGTCGCTTTTCACGTCGTGAAAAACGGTAGTGTGTATGCTTTTACGAGGGGGAAAAAAAAACACGCATGCTCAGAATCAAGTATGAGACGGGAGCGCTCATCTGGTAAAACTAGCGTTCGTAATGGAAATATCACATTCGTCACGCTGTAACGGACTGAAAAGCACGAAGACTGAAAAGCGCGAATCGTCTCTCACCAAACTTTATTAACACGAGGATCAGCAAAAGCGTCCCAAAGGGTGGCGCCATTTGAATGGAACTTCCCTTTATAGTGCCGTTGTATGTGTTGTACGTCACCGCGCTTTGCTCGAGCGTTTCTTTCATGAACGTGTGTATGCAAGGCAGGCTTGTGAGGAAACACGAAAAATCACGTTGAGAAAAACGTCGTTTTTTTTTCCATGACATGAATAACGGTCGTGTGTACGCGGCATTAGTTTAAGGGTGTGCACACTTATGCAACCATATTATTTTAGTTTTTTATATTTAGTTTCCTCCACCTAAAAGATTTCAGTTTGTTGTTCAACTGAGTTGTACAGTTTATAGGTCACATTAAAGGTGGAAAAAGTTCTGAAATAATTTATCTTTGTCTCATTTTTTTACATCACAGAAACCTGACATTTTAAACAGTGTGTAGACTTTTTATATCCACTGTACATGAAAAACAGGGATTTCTGGGACAGATTTCCTCTTCTATGTTAGTTTTTTTTCTTATTTGTCGGAAAAATTCACAATTGGATGAGCCAAATTGCATTATAAGGAGTTTAAAAAAAAAAAAGGAATAAAAGTAAAAATAAGAAAAAAATAAGTAATTAAAGGAAAAAATAAAATAAATAAATAAAAATGCATGTTGTTTTTTTTTATTTTACCCCCTCACTCGTTTCTTCTTTATAATGTACACATTTACCATATTTCTTCCCATTCTCTGGTGACCCGACCCAGCTCTTTTCCCGGCATAGTTGGCAGGTGTTCTTTTGTTTTGTAGGTTTTATGTATAAAATGTGGTAAATGCATATTTTTGCGTTTTTTCGTTTTTTTTTTTTTTTTTCTAGGAGGTTGTCAGTATTTACTAACTTTCATACACTGTAATGCTTAGTATCCGTTTTATTCTGTATGTATGAATGCTAAACAGTACCACTTCTCTTGTCCTGTATGCCGGGTGTAATTCTCAGTATCTGTTCCTATTCTGTACATATAGACTTTACACAGTATAATTTCTCTTGTCCTGTATGCCGGGTGTAATTCTCAGTATCTGTTCCTATTCTGTACATATAGACTTTACACAGTATAATTTCTCTTGTCCTGTATGCCGGGTGTAATTCTCAGTATCTGTTCCTATTCTGTACATATAGACTTTACACAGTATAATTTCTCTTGTCCTGTATGCCGGGTGTAATTCTCAGTATCTGTTCCTATTCTGTACATATAGACTTTACACAGTATAATTTCTCTTGTCCTGTATGCTGGGTCTAAAGCAGGGGTCTCAAACTAGCGGCCCTCCAGCTGTTGCGAAACTACAAGTCCCATCATGCCTCTGCCTGTGGGAGTCATGCTTGTAACTGTCAGCCTTGCAATGCCTCATGGGATTTGTAGTTTTGCAACAGCTGGAGGGCCACCAGTTTGAGACCCCTGGTCTAAAGCCTCGTACACACGACCGAGAATCTCGTCGTAAAAAACTACTTTGTTTTTGTCTACGAGATTCTTGTCAAGCTTTCCTTGCATACACACTGTCAATTAAAAATCTCGTCGTTGTAAAGCGCAGTCACGTACAACACATACGACGGCAGTATAAAGGGGAAGTTCGATTCTAATGGCGCCACCCCTTGGGCTGCTTTTGCTGATCTCATGTTACCGCGTGTTAGTAAAAGTTTGGGGAGAGACGATTCGCACTTTTCAGCCTCATGCTTTCAGTTCGTTACAGCGTGACGAATGTGCTATCTCCATTACGAACGCTAGTTTTACCAGAAGAAGCGCTCCCGTCTCATACTTGATTCTGAGCATGCGCGGTTTTTTTTAAGACTTTGAAAAGCATGCAAATGACCGGTTTTCTTGTCGGGAAACAGGGCGACGAGAATCCCGATGAGAAAAACGAGAATCCTGACGAGAAAATAGAGAGCAGGTTCTCGTCGAGATTCCCGGCAGTTTTCTCGAGAGGAAACCATACACACGAATGGTTTTCTTGGCAAGAAAGCTCTCCCAGCAGTTTTCTTGTCGTTTCTTGCCGAGAAAACCGGTCGTGTGTACAAGGCTTAATTTTCAGTATCTGTTCCTATGCTCTACATATGGACTTTGCATAGTACTACGTCTCTTGCTCTGTATGTTGAGTAAAATTCTCAGTATCTGTTCTTATTCGGTATGTATGAACACTGAACAGTAGCACTTCTTTTGATGAGTCCAGTCTGTTGAGTGTAATTCTCATTATTTATTCCTATTCAGCATGTAGGAATGCTACACAGTAGTATTTATATTTTTTTGTATGCTGGTTGTAATTCTAATATATTATGTTTTTGGTTTACCACATACTTGGCAAATGTTTGTCCCTGTCCAAAGGATACTGTCACCCCTGCCCAGGGGTGTATCTACCGCTAGGAAAACCGGGCGTTTGCCTTGGGTGGCATTTTTTTAGAGGGGTGGCGCCCCCAGGAAGAAGGGCAGAGATGGCTCTTTAATTACTTCTCACCCTTTGGGTGGTTGTACCGGCATGATGCCTACAGCTGCAGGCATCACCTCAGTATTGTTATTTGGAGTTGGCAGCTGGCTCTCTTGTAATAGCAATTGGAGCGACTTACTGGTCAATTGATTGCTATTACAAGCAGCGGGAGGGGATGCCCCTCCTACCGCTGCCTTCTGCGGCTCTCTCAGGCTCTCCAATTCCACAGGGAGACCTGAGCGACCAGCCAGAACATCCGCTGATCACAGTGGCAGTGCGTTCATAATGGGCGCAGGAGCACCGCCCCCTCTCACTCCTGCTCCCGTCACTCACAACAATACATAGGTTCATGCATTGCATGAACCTATTTATTGTCACCGACGCTGCCGCCCACTATTCAGATGGCTGGCCCCCTGTTGAGCGCCGGCCATCTGAATAACAGCGGCTGGTTGGTGTTTGGAAGGGCCTGAGGGCTGTAATCAGCTTCCGAATAGTTAACCAGAGGACGCACAGGGGTTTGTCCCCTGGTTAAAACTGACAGGCGTTTCAGTCAATCAGGTTCACCAGGCCTGGTTACCGGTAACCTGATTGGCTGAAGCGACATCAAGGGCGGGAGAAGACCTAGAGGATGGAAGAAGGAGGGCGCTGACCGGAGGAAGGTAAGTGCATGGCTGGGGGCAAACTGGCTGCATTTGGGGGCAAACTGGCTGCATTTGGGAGGAAACTGGCTGCATTTGAGGGGGCAAACTGGTGGCGTTTGGGCAGAGTGGCTGCTTTTTTTTTTTTTCAGTTTGTTTGCACCCCCCAAAAATTTTGAGCACCAGCCGCCACTGACTGATCAGCTTTTTTTTACTTTTTGGAACTGTAAACCGGAAGTGATGACATGACATCACTGACAGTTTTTAATAAAAAAAAACGTTCAAAAACAATGATCTTGGTGTTTTGAATGCTTTTAAGTGCAGAGGAGGGATTTGGGCTCTTATAGACCCCCAATTTCTCCATAAGGAGTACCTGTCACATGCCTATTACTGTCACAAGGATGTTTGCATTCCTTGTGATAGCAAAGTGATAAAAAAAAAGTTAAAGCAACAGTGTGAAAAAAATAAATGAAATTAAAGTGCCCCGTCCTCCCCTGCTTGAATGCAAAGGTGAACGCACCTGTCGGGCCCGCACGCACACAAACCATGATCGTCCCACACGTGAGGTATCAACATCAGATCATGGACAGTAATTCTATAATTGGCCCTTGGACGAATCATGTCTCAGGGTCTGATGAGGAAGCTGCAGCTGTTAACTGTGAATGGCTGCAGCTTCCACATCAGACTCTGAGACAAGAACGGTATACCGCGGCTGGGGTGGGACAAATTTTGATTGGAGGGAGGGAATTCGCACGATTTTAGTCTTGCCCAGGGCAGCACAAAACAAAAATACACCACTGCCCCTGCCCACAGCCTACACTTGATATGCTCACCTTCTGGGTGCTCCCACCCAGATCATACCCACTTTCTAGGCGGCCCTGCCCCTAATTATGTGGGAACTGCCCACAGCTGTGATCTCCTCAACTAATACCATTTTTTTTAATTTACTGCACATGCTCAGCAACTGAAGTAAGGATAATGCTGTGATCCCAGGTCAGGACACAACTCAGGACACAACCCAGGACACTGCATCATTGGGACAGAGGACAATGATGGGGTACTGTCCCTGCAAACCCGGGACAGTTGGCATCTATGGAGCCATATTGCGTATAAAACACTTCAAAAACAAACAGCACCTTTAGTACAAGCGCACACTAGGAAAAAGTGCAGTCCATTTGCTACAGGCACGGGATGTCATCTTTTGGTAACTGAAGCCGTGTGTTCTGCAATTCCGAGATCATGATATTCCATAATCTTGTGTTCCCGAACAATTGAATTATGTCCTAACTAGACTTTTCTTCTTCTTATCCTCCAAAGTGAAACTTCATGTCATTGTCCTTGATAGAGACACAAAAACAACGGCATATCTTCCTTGGCCTAATTGTGCAAGATACCATTCAACACCTTGTCCCAGATCTGAGCTCACTCATGCAAATATCTCATTAGAGCCGTGATAAATTGTGTTTATAGGTCTCCCCTGGCCTTATTACGGGTTATCACTCTTTAGCTGCAGTATAAACTGTTCTCTGTCGTATGAGATTAGTGGCCAAATCATGACGACTGATAAGTTTGGGAGGCCAGGCTTCACGTCATAGCATGCTCGGCCCGATGCCCAGAGCACTCCTGTTTGCTTGCTTGTGACCATACAATGAGCCAGCATTGTTCTGTTATGGTAATCAAGAGATTAGCTACCTTGCGCTCTTTTGTGCAGGAGGGTGCAGCAGAACTTTGGGTGGCAGACATGGCTATTGGCCTTCTGAATGGACGGTGTGGCATCTGCGTGGAAACGCTTCTGTTAGAGTAGTAAACAGTAGTTGTTGGCAACAATACGCAAATGGTAAAGTTGACACTGAAAAGAAAACTGAACTCTAGGAGCTGTGCCCAAAAAGAAAAGCTAAAAGTAAAGGATTAGTCATCAGTATTGCCAGTGGTTTACCTGCAGATGATCTTTTTCCCATTACTAACTTTCCATGCTTTGTTCTAAACTTTATCTGTGTGTGGGGGCCATCTTGGTAGAAGCAGGGCTTTGCTTCCTCATGTTAGAGCCTCCAGCAAGCAGAACCGTGCATAAGAAACATAAACCGGAAGTTTCTTGCAATGCAGGTC
The DNA here is from genome assembly GCA_029206835.1 of Rana muscosa. Classification (NCBI taxonomy): domain Eukaryota; kingdom Metazoa; phylum Chordata; class Amphibia; order Anura; family Ranidae; genus Rana; species Rana muscosa. The sequence continues at coordinate 153,558,694 of CM055127.1, read as the reverse complement.
CTCAGGTACAGCTTGCCCTTTAGCAAGGAGAATAGTGAGCAGCACAGTAGTGAGAACTCCAAATCTCACTCTAAATCGGGGGGGGGGGGGGGAGACTAGCACTCAGAGGCAGCAGTGCCTTTAGAGCTCATTCACACTAGCAGTTGAGGGGCAGTAAAGTCCCGTACATGAGCTGCATATTTATAGACCTCCAACCGTTCTCCCCTTAGCTGCAGTAGCAGCGGCTGGGGGGTATACACTTGACACAACAGGAATTATACCAACCATGGCTTTTGCCAGGAGCAGTGCCTGCTCAGTGCAACCCATTCAAGTAAATCAAGTCTCTGTGCATGTGCCCTGCCACCACATTCACTGCATTGGTTGTGGTGCGTTAGTGCAGGCTTTAAGTGGTTAATGCAGGCGGTCAGGAGGTGATACAATAGTGGCGGTGCTTCCATAAGGGGCGCGCGGGCACCGCCCCCTCTCTCCTGCCACCCTTCTATCACCATAGATAGATTCATGCAATGCATTAATCTATGGTCGCTGCTGCCACCCCCTATTCAGGTGCCCGACCCCTTTTGAGGCACCGGGAGCCTGAATTACAGCGGCGGGGTATTTTTTGGAAGCACCTGATTAGAGCCATAGGCTCTAATAGGCGTCCAGAAAGGTGAACAGCAGGCGCCATGCTGGGCGCTCAGAGGTCACTCAGCGTTGTGTTAGGAAAGCGAATGAATATTCGATTTCCTAACACTAAACCGCCTCTCAGCCAATCAGGTGCTCGGGTCTGTTACCTGTCCCCTGATTGTCTGAAACGACAGGCGCTGTGATTGGACGCCTATCAGGTGTCCAATCATAGCAGAGGACAGGAAGAGAGGACGGGAGAAGACATTGAGGAGTGTGGAGGACATCGCCGTCGTGACCCGCTGCCCCACCGAGACAGGTAAGTGCCGGGCGGGGCGGGGATGCACACTGGCAGCAATTGATGGGCACACTGTCGGCAATTGATGGGCACACTGTCGGCAATTGATGGGCACACTGTCGGCAATTGATGGGCACACTGTAGGCAATTGATGGGTACAGTAGCTGCGTTTGATAGCACAGTGGCGGCAATTTATGGGTACAGTGGCTGCGTTTGATGGCACAGTGGCTGCGTTTGATGGCACAGTGGCTGCGTTTGATGGCACAGTGGCTGCGTTTGATGGCACAGTGGCTGCGTTTGATGGCACAGTGGCTGCGTTTGATGGCACAGTGGCTGCGTTTGATGGACACAGTGGCTGCGTTTGATGGACACAGTGGCTGCGTTTGATGGACACAGTGGCTGCGTTTGATGGCACAGTGGCTGCGTTTGATGGCACAGTGGCTGCGTTTGATGGCACAGTGGCTGCGTTTGATGGCACAGTGGCTGCGTTTGATGGCACAGTGGCTGCGTTTGATGGACACAGTGGCTGCGTTTGATGGACACAGTGGCTGCAATTGATGGGGTTTTTTTTCAGTTTTGTTTGCGCCCCCCCAAAAATTCTGAGCACCAGCCGCCACTGTGATACAATGCCTCCTCACCACCTGGTAAAGATCATAGATCACTCCTCAGAGACCAAGGCAAGTATGAGTGAGCCCTTAGATCTCACACTGAAGATATACAGCATTAAGGCTAAAGGGACAGGAGTGCCTAGGCACATGCATACAAGCAGGGCTGGACTTGGTCAAAAATTTGGCCCTGGACTTCATCCAGACCGGTCCACTTTAATTTTGCAAACACGCAAAAAAAACAGTATATAAACTTTATGCAACTGTGCAAAAAAAAAAGTAAAAACATTCTACTATTGGGCAGAATAGGGCATAGCCACACCGGTGCCCATCAGTGCAGCCACACCGGTGCCCATCAGTGCAGCCACACCGGTGCCCATCAGTGCAGCCACACCGGTGCCCATCAGTGCAGCCACACCGGTGCCCGTCAGTGCAGCCACACCGGTGCCGATTAATGCAGCCTCATCTCAGTGCCCATCAGCCCAGCCTGATCAGTGCCCATCAGCCCAGCCTGATCAGTGCCCATCAGCCCAGCCTGATCAGTGCCCATTAATGCAGCCTGATCAGTGCCCATTAATGCAGCCTGATCAGTGCCCATCAATGTTGGTCCACCCCATTACCTGGTCTTCACAGCTTCTTCTACCTAGATCCCGAGTGCAGTGCTTGTCCTGCAGGTGGTTCCTCTGGAGCTGGAAGCCCTGGACCAGCTGTGCACTGCTGGTACATCTGGTCCTCTCCCTTCCTCCCGGGCACCACAGAGCTGGATAACTAGGGCTGGAGGAAACTGCGGGGGCGAGGTGAGTGGGCGGGACTCCCAAATCCTGTTCACCAATCAGCTAATCTCCTGACCCCCGCTGTGTAGCTTTTTAGAAAAAAATACTTCTCCGGTTCTCCCCTGTGTTCAGTGGGGGTCGGTGTACAGAAAGAGGACTATTTGATCACTTTTGGCTTTAGGCGGATTAATCCACAGCAGCGCTCCCGGCCAGCTCCAGTGTACTGATATAGCACAGGCTGGCCTTCAACTGTGTAGTGCGCTCATGCCGATTTAATCCGCCCAAAGCCAAAAGTGATGAAATAGTCCGCTTTCTGTCCCCCGGCCCCCCACTGAACACAAGGGGCCCCTAAAAGTTTATTTCCAAACAGCTGCACAGCGGGAGATAATCTTATTGGTGGACAGGGTTTTGGAGTCCCCGCCCGCTCTACCTCTGCTGTCACTGAAATCGGGAAACTCCCAGTAGTTCCGATGGCCAATACATGCCTGCATACAAGTAAGGATTTGAACTGCTATTTTTCAGAACGAATTCCAGACACAGGGTACAGTTTTTGACCTTAACAACCAGATGTTCGAAATTAAGTGGTACTTTATCTTAAAGGGATCCTGTGCTTGGCTCATGCAGCAATATGTTCACTTCTCCACCTGCACAGTCTCACCTTCCCTTTGCTCTCCTGCACCGAGGAGTGAAGAAAAATACCCAGTACTTCCTGATATGGGGGAGCATGTAACTCCCTCCAGCCTGTCCCCAATGACAGGGCTATTGCTTGGCTGCTTAGACACATTGGGGCACAAAGTCTTTATCACTGTAAAAGCTCCAAGATGTACCATATTTTTCCGACCATAAGGCGCACTTAAAATCCTTTAATTTTCTCAAAAATCGACCGTGCGCCTTAAAATGCGGTGCGCCTAATGTATGGTTGTGCTTTCTGACCTAGAACCGATTTTATGTGGTACACGGCGCTAAAAAATCTGTCAAAATGTTTTAGCACGGCCTTGGTAAGCTACAAAGCTGCACTGCTTAGATTGAGCATTACGGCCATCGTAGTCAGGAGGTGTGTGCATCCATTCATTCATTTTCTATACCCGCTGCCCCAAAAATGGCTCCTGCTAAGAGACATGCTTACGAAGCGGATTTCAAACTCAACGCTATCAGTCACACAGTACAACATGGAAATAGAGCAGCTGTGAGAGAATTCAACATTAATGAATCAATGGTACGGAAGTGGAGGAAGCAAGAAGACGCCCAGGTAAAGAAGACGAAACTGAGTTTCCGAGGGAACAAAGCGAGATGGCCACAGTTGGAGGACAAAATTGAACAGTGGGTTATTGAACAGAGAACCGCAGGTAGAAGCGTCTCTACTGTCTCTATTTAACTCAAAGCAACAGCGATAGCACGCGACATGGAGATCAACGACTTTCGAGGAGGTCCTTCTTGGTGCTTCTGTTTTATGAAAAGGCGTAATCTCTCCATCCGCATAAGAACTACTATCTTGCAGCAACTGCCAAAGGATTACAAAGAAAAGCTGGCCATTTTCCGCACCTACTGCACGAACAAGATCAATGAAAAGAAGATCCGACCAGAACACATCACCAACATGGACGAGGTCCCGCTCACCTTTGATATCGAGAAAACAGGGACCAGTACGGTATCTATACGCACTACAGGAAATGAGAAGTCATCCTTCACTGTAGTTCTCGGTTGCCAGGCTAATGGCCAGAAACTACCACCCATGTTCATATTCAAGAGGAAGACTTTGCCAAAAGAAAAGTTTCCGGTTGGCATCATCATCAAGGCTAACCCAAAGGGCTGGATAGGAGAAGATGAGTGAGTGGCTGAGAGAGGTTTACGTCAAGAGACCGGATGGCTCTTTCCACAAATCTCCATCCCTATTGATCTGTGACAAAGCCCAAGTGAAGAAAACTAATTTGGTGCTTGCCATCATTCCGGGTGGACTAACCAAAGAACTCCAGCCGCTAGATATTGGTGTCAACAGGTTGTTTAAAGTTAAATTGCGAGCTGCGTGGGAGCATTGGATAACAGAAGGCAAACACACATTCACCAAGACAGGGAGGCAACGCCGGGCGAGTTACGCCACTATCTGCCAGTGGATCGTGGATGCCTGGGCGAAGGTATCAGTCTCCAGTGTCATCCAAGCTTTCAGGAAAGCCGGAATCATCACTGAACAGCTAAGTAACAGCAACAAGACTGACTCGGATAATGATGAGAGGGATCCGGGCATGCTTGATGCCGAAATGGCCCAACTGTTAAACTCAGGCACTGAAGATGAAGAATTTGAGGGATTTGTGGTAGAGGAATAAACTGAAAAAGTGAGTGTATTGTTTTGTATTTTGTGTGTTACAACTGAACAATGTTGAGTTATTGTGAAAGAGTTGAATAAAGAGTTGAATAAAGTTTGACTTATCAGAGTTTTGTTTCATTTAATGCGCCTTATAACCCGGTGCGCTTTATGTATGAAAATAAACCCGTTAGCAGTCGATCATTGATATTACGCCTTATAACCCGGTGCGCCTTATGGTCCGAAAAATACGGTGACTTTGAACTTAAAGTGTATTTACACTTTAGCAGTCTAATTCGGGAAAACCCTACTAGGTTTTAGAATGATGCTTCTTAGAAGAAGGTATTACAGCTGACTGCAAGGTTTTCTAAAAAACGTTAGGCCGGCCATACACAGTTTGAATCTCGGCCGGTTCAGCAGGAACAGGCTGAGATTCAAACTGTTAATGGGCATGCTGAATGTACAAAAATTGATCGATCTTTCAACTTAAGTAAAATACCACTGTAATAATCACTGTCCACCCCTGGCTGGGGTGGCTTCCCCTCCTGCCCCCCCCCCCCCGACGGGAGCAGACAATTGCTGTTTTCACTGTCAACACTACCCGTGGTTGCAGCTAAGAAATTTGCACAGTTTATGGCCTGCCTTAGAGTGAGCCTGTCCCAAGTCTGATCTCATTGCACAGACAGAGTTAATTAAGGCAAACACAGCTGCCAGGCCCCTCGTAAACCAAGAGAACAACCTTGGATATTTTCCACAATAAATCTTAAAGCTGCAATTTTTATTATAGTTATACTATGTCAATGGGGATATTTAACAAATATACAGTAGGTGTTGTCCTAATTTTAACTGCAAAAGTGGAAATCCACTTTAAATGTGGCTAACGCTCCCTTTTTTTGGAGGTGGTAGTCCCAGTGGTACTAAGAGTCCACGTAGGTGGACAGTGACCAAGCCCATGTTGGGCAAAATAACAGTCTGACTTTATTGCCTGCCTTCCCTGCTGCTTCTATTTGCCTTCTGTTTTCTCCCCACCTTGGAGCTTACACAAGGTTTAGGACCATCGGCCCACCCTATGTGATTGCCCACTTGGGATGGCTAGGAGTGTCACATGCTTCTGATTCTCAGAAGTACCAGCAGGTGTATCAGATGGAAGGGAAAGGTGGGGTTGGGGGTGAAACTGAAGGTGAGTGTCAGCAGGGATAGGGGGGGTCATTAAGTGAACCTGTTGCTTGACCCTGCATGAACATACAACATGTTCATTTTAGACTTCTGACAATTTTTTATTTTTTTTTATGATTTATGGCTTAATTTTTTCTTTTTTACAATGATCTTGAAATTGTACACTGGTTACTATTGTCTATTTAAATATCCATTACTGTCCTGGCAGGTGGCAAGATGGGAGTACAGGACCCAGACTCTCTCAAGGCTTTTTGGGTCACCGTATATCGGCTGCTACAGTCTGGGGGCTGTCATTATATCCCTAGCGCTCTATAGAAGTCACTGGTAAGTAATAACAAAACATTCTTTTTGTGCTCAAAAGACCAGATTTACTATTCTATAACTAGCGATAAAACTGAGTGAGAGTTGAGTTTAAGTGCCATGTGGCGCAATCAACATTGCATTGTGTATTTGGCAATACGCTTGTCAGTACTTAAAGTGGTTGTAAACCTCTGAAATTAAAAATGAACAAAGGATATCCCACTCTAGTGTGTGCTTGCCTCAATACAAAGCACTATGTGTGGTTCCTATCTGCTTTTTCTTCCCTCTGCTATCTGAATGAGTCCCTTCTGACAGGTTATCCTGACACTACAAAATCCCAGGGGATGCCCTCCCCTATTCAGCACACAGTAGGTGGTTGACAGCCTCAGCTGTGCATGTTTCTCTATGAGACTATGTAGAGGAGGGTGTGTCCATTCCCTCCAATCAGGTCTCAAATTACACTCAGCTCTCTCTCTGCTGTGCAGTGTGTGACATCAGGTTCCCACCCTCTACTTTCTGGATCTCAGAGCTGCTGTATAAATTCTGTACTTTGAATGGCTATAGAGGAGAGAGAAAGCTATAAAGGCAGTCCAAAAGAGTCACCTATAGGTGCCAATATAATAACAGAAGGCAGGAATCACATATGCTGTAGAAACATCCAGGAACTGTACAGTATAGTGACACCACCGTGCTTGACAACCAGAGTGACCACCACCGTAGTAAAAATGGCTGCTTACCAGAAGCAAGCAAAGGAGCGCAGTCGGCTATAACCTAGAACTCAAACCCAATCAGAACACCCAGGGCGCTCCTCCAGTATGCAATATGTATAGTCTAGTATAGTCTACCCTTATCCATAACTCCCAACATTTTGAGATGGGAATGAGGGACACCTACTAGCAAATGTATGTAGGCATAGGACACGCCCCCCAGTCACACGCCCTTAACCACTTCCATACCGGGCCTATTCTGGCACTCCTCTCCTACATGTAAAAATCATAATTTTTTTGGCTAGAAAATTACACAGAACCCCCAAACATTATATATTATTATTTTTTAGCATACACCCTAGGGAATAAAATGGCGGTCATTGCAACTTTTTATCTCGCACGGTATTTGCGCAACAATTCTTCAAACACGTTTTTTGGGGGAAAAAACAGTTTCATGATTTAAAAAAATAACAAAACGGTAAAGTTAGCCCAATTTTATTATTTTTATACAATGTGAAAGATGATGTTACGTCGAGTAAATAGATACCCAACATGTCACGCTTTAAAATTGCAAAAACTTATGGAATGGCGCCAAACCTTTTTTTTTACAGGTTACCAGTTTAGAGTTACAGAGGAGGTCTGGTGCTAGAATTGTTGCACACGCTCTAACGCATGCAGCGATATCTCACGTGTGGTTTGAACGGCGTTTACATATGTGGGCGGGACTTGCGTGTGCATTAGCTTCTGAGCGCGAGCTACCGGGGACAGGGGCGTTTTTTTTTTTGTTTTTTTTTTATTATTACACTTTCTTTTAAAAAATTTTGGGGATCACTTTTATTCCTATTACAAGGAATGTAAACATTCCTTGTAATAGGAATCATTTGTGACAGGTCCTCCTTTATGGAGAGATGCGGGGTCAATAAGACCCCACATCTCTCCTCCAGGCTGGAAAGCATGAGATCGAAAAAAAAAATCACGATCTCATGCTTACCAGCCACGGCTTTGTTTACAACCGCGGCCCGGACGTGACGTCATAATGCCACGCCCGGGCCTCTGACGGTCATAGAGATGACTGGTGACCATCTGGTCACCGGAAATCTCTATGGTCGTCATCCGGCAGTGGCCGATTCTTTCTTTCTCCAGGTCCCCAATGTCACAGGAGAGCCCGGAGAAGCACCGGATGGCAGCCGGAGGGGGGGGGGGGTGTCCCCTCCCGTCGCCTGTAAGAATGATCAAGCGGTGGAACTGCTGCTATGCTTGTTCTTACGGTGCACAGAATCGCCGGCTGAAAATGAGGATATCTGAATGATGCCTATAGCTGCACCCATCATTCAGATATTCCCACTGAAAGTCAAAGACGCCATATGACGGCCTTGGGCTGGAAGTGGTTAAGGGAGAATTAACCAAAAAAAAAAGGTTAATAAAATCCACAAGGGCTTTTTTTTACCACTACTATTCCTTTACATTGACTTTTAAAATTTACAAATGCAGCAATTTAGAATTTGGATGAAAGGTTTAGCGCTGGGAAACACTTTTTAATAGAGAAAAGGTGCATTTTATATACATAGATCAGACCAAAATAAGGGACAAATGAGGGGGAAAGAGGGACAGAGGGACATTGCTCCAAATCAGGGACAGTCCCTCTAAATCACGGGACAGTTGGAGCTATGCCTTATCCTATACTATATAGTTTGGAAAGAATCTCCTGGGCAAATGTGCACATGCGTTCTCTGGGACCGTGAATCTCAAAGCCGCCGGATTCACCTAGCAGTGAACTCGAACCTCATCCCTGGAAGCAACAACTTTGGTATATACAGTATGTACAGTAAGCCTACATGGGATATTTAAAGTGTACTTTCTAGTGCAAAGTTCTCTTTAGTTCATTATTAGGGAACCCGTTTTACCATAAACCTAAATCATGGCCTATTAAATCTGCTGATTATGTAAAAAAAAAAAAAAAGAACATTGTTCTCAGGCTTTGTCACATTCCACTTTCCCTTTGTTGTGTCACCCAAATCTCCTTCCACATATCATTCTCTAAGCTGGTTACTAAACGTCCAGACGTCTGCGATGTCAGATAGCTTCTTTTTTTTTTTTTTTTACTTTTTTACATTTCTTTGATGTTCAAAAGCTATGGCTCCATGTACACTGGATGCAAAAAAAAAGCTATAAAAAACGGCAGTAGCTTTGCAGGGAGCCTTTCAACGTTTTTCAGTGTTGCGTTTTTTAGTTTTTTTAGTTTTTTTTTTTCAATGGATCAAAAACCGCTAAAAAACGCTGGTGAGCTGCGTTTTTAAGCGTTTATTAGCGTTTTGCGTTTTTTCCCACCGAAAAACTGCAATTTGAAACGCAAATTTCTTGTGTTCAGAAAAAAGTCCATTAACTCCACTGCTCATTGACACTAAAAAACGACCATGTGTGTATGAACACATAGGCTAACATAGAGTGCAGTTAATGGGCTTTTAAAAAAAACGCCAATAAACTGCAGTTTATCAGCTTCAGTGTACATGGAAACTGGAACTCCAGACCAACAGAAAAAAAAAACACAAATGATACACAATGTATACTATAATACACACTGTATATGTAAATAGTGTTGCCTAAGGCCCCTTTCACACGGGACGGATCAGTCATGATCCGCCCCGTGAACCTCCGCTTGCTCAGCGGGGATCGCTCCGTTGATCCCTGCTGAGCTGGCGGATGACAGGGCGGTCCCCGCACACTGTGCAGGGACCGCCCTGTCAGATCCCCGCTCTCCCCTATGGAGGATCAGATGAACACGGACCGTCTGTCCGTGTTCATCCGATCCGCTCTGCAGACGGATAGAAAAATAGACCTTTTTCTATCCTGAAAAATGGAGCATAGCGGACACGGGTGAGATCGGGTGTCAGCGGATGTTCATCCGCTATCCCATAGGGATACATGTATGTCCCTTTTCCATCCGAAAACGAATGGGTGAAAAACAGACATACGGTCCGCCCGTGTGAAAGGGGCCTAAAGAAAATGTCTAATCCTGTTTAGCTGGTCATGTGATCAGACATTTCTTCTGAAACTGTGTTTTTCAACTTTATGGAAGCCAGGGCTCGGTAAATGATCCCAAAATCTTTTGTGCACGCCCCCCCCCCCCCTCCAAAAAAAACACACACATACAAAATATGTATTGAACCTCTGAAAGACTCAGATGTGGTGGCTCTGTAGGCAATGAAGATTCTGGAGGGGGTTAGGAGACTCTACATCAGACTAGGTGGCAGTGTAAGGCATGAATGTTCTGGAGGGGGTTGGGAGACTCCACAGCAGACTGGTGGCCCTCTAGGGGACTGGGCGACAGCAGGGCAGAGGACTGGGCGACAGCAGGGCAGAGGACTGGGTGACAGCAGGACTGGGTGACAGCAGGGCAGAGGTCTGGATGACAGCTCCTCTGCATCAATCAGAGCCCTGAGCCGCCGAACAGCTCTGCAGCTGGGGGAGCAAGAGGAGGGATCTGTCAGTGTACTGCATGTGATTGTTCCCTCCCCGCGCCCCTGCACGATCCCTGGCAGCAGACATTCCCTCTCCTCTTCCGGACCTCCAGTACACACTCCTGCAGACCCGCCACACAGGCTCCAGAGGTTACATCCAGTGGGGATGATGAGGTGACAGGCCATGGCTGCGCCCTAGGCGGCAGTGCGCCCTAGGCAGCTGCCTAGTCCACCTAGTGATAGCGCCGGCCCTGCTTCTACCCAGTGGCACCCACCACGCCGCATAGCGGGATTCAGAACGGTTTTGAATAGAGGCTAAAACTTTTTTCAGCCTATAAAATGTGTTTTTCCCCTGCTCCATTTTATTGCATTTGCCCATTCTAAGAGCCATAATTTATTTCATTTTTTTTTTTTACAAAGTTCAGTAACCAACAACAGCCGCCAGGTTTATTGCTTTGCCTTATTACATAATTGTCATTTAATCTGCTGGATGCTTTGGGGCGAAGAAGATTTTCTTATGTGGGTTTTGAATTGATTTTATCTTCCTTGTCTCTTGGATAAAACGAGTGGCTCGCCTTGTGCTCAGGCCTTTGATAGTAAACATCCTATGACAAAGGGCACCCCTCCAAACTGTTATATAACAGGGCCATGCTTTGACTTCAAAGAACTTTTATCCCCCATAAATGGACTTTCCATTTTCTAGTATACAGCCTTTAACTTGAACGTATCTGGATGTGCTGTGCAAACAGACGTGTAAAGGATCATTTAAAAAAAATATATAAAAAATAACAAACATGTTATACTTACCTCCTCTGTGTAGTGGTTTTGCACAGAGCAGCCTGGATCCTCCTCTTCTCGGGTCCCTCTTTGCTGCTCCTGGCCCCTCCCTCCTGTCAAGTGTATGGGGGCACCCAAGTCAAGCTGCAGCTTTGTGTGTCCATTCAGACATGAAGCTGCTGTTCAGCCCCGCCCCCTCCCTCCCCTAATTGGCTAACTGACTTTGACAGCCGCGGGAGCCAATGAGGCCGCTGCTGTGTCTCAGCTAATCAGGAGGGAGAATCCCAGACAGTCGAGGTATTCGTGGACAGAGAGGGGGCTTGGGTAAGTATTAGGGGGTGCTGGGGAGGCCTCTACACACAGAAGGCTATTTATCTTAATGCATCTCTCTCTCTCTCTCTCTCTCTCTCTCTCTCTCCTGATTTTAGGCTAGCCATACTCTGGTAGAATTTTGTTTAAATATCCGTACGGAAATTCAAATCATTTATCGGCACGTGTAGCACGGCCCCCTTGAGGACTGCTTGGATTTACCTGTTTGTTTGCATCGCCATGACCCTGTGAACATTCCAACCCATCTGACACTCTGGGTTCAGACATCTTTTACAGCACCTTTAAATGACACATCACACAGGTCAAATATGGTTATATTATCTCAGCTTTTACTGGAGTAAGCAATGTGGTATTTATATACAAAGGGGGTAATTGGTCAGCCGAGTTCTGAATAACAGCCTAGACTCGGGAGAAAAATTCCCTGACAAGACAGCTTAGGAACAGTTCAACAGTATAAGAGCATGATATACAGTACATATATGTACAATGAAGTACCACCTGGAGCATGACCTGTAAGGACAGTAAAGGGTTAGCTATCTAATGCAGGTAGCCACACACTAAATTGAAACCCCAGGTCAGCCTATTCAACCATTATATCCTAATGAGAGATCAGACGGAATAGGGATACTATGTGTGGTTTGAACACCGTTTTCATATGCGGGCGCTGCTCACATATGCATTCGTTTCTGCATGCATAAACATCCCTTGTAATAGAAAAAAAAAAGCATGACAGGACCTCTTAAATATGAGATCTGAGGTCAAAAAGACCTCACATCTCATATTTACACTAAAATGCAATAAAAAATAAAAATTGTTTAAAAAAAAAAATGCTTTTTTAAGAGCTATGGGCGGAAGTGACGTTTTGACGTCGCTTCCACCCCCTGCAATGGTATGGAGACAGGTGGGGGCCATCTTCCCCTCACTCAGCTCTATGCCACAGACGGGAGAGGACGTGATCACCTCTGCCGATGCTGGCGGGTCCGGTAAGCAGCGGAGGGCAACGGAGCGCGGCGGGAGGGGGGCCCTCTTCCGCTGCCAATTAAAAGTGATCTTGCGGCGAATCTGCTGCAGAGACTACTTTTATCTGAAAGTGGACCGCCCCCTGAAGAAGAGGATACCAGGGTTATGGTAGCTAGCTGCTGCCATAACAACAATATCTCTCTTCAAATTCCGACGTATAACGACGGCGGGCGATCCGTAAGTGGTCAAAATGGTAACGATAGCAATTTCCAAGATGCACGCCTGATAGTCTTCACCGGCAGTTGGAGCTCTTTCGATTATATCCAATAAGGCACAGGGATGTGATAGCAAGCCGAATGGCTTAAACAGGCTAGTGGTACTCCTTAAAGTGATTTTAGGTAAAGGTATCTATGTACAGTGTTCAGATAGAAGCGCAGTAAAGTGTTCCCAAGGTAAAGGTGTCTGTACACAATGTTCAAATAAAGTAACCAGGGAAGGATTGCAAAAGAAGGGCAATTGCCCTCTCAGCAACGGCCGGACCGGCTAAACGCCTTGCAGACAGCGACCCGGGAAGAGACGTCCTTCAGTAAAGCGACCAGCGATGACCCACAGCTGCTGAATGCAGACGACCATGGTGTCGATCTGCTGGGTTGATTCCGCGTAGATGTCTGACGAACAGCAAGCAGAGTTAGGCCCCCCGGGGCCGGTTTGGAATCACTCGTTCACCGTGTGGTAGGCCACAGCCTCTCTCTCCACCGCAGAGAGATGAGCACTCGGCAAGGCCCAGGAAGAAGAGAGCGCAGGGCGGATCTCCTGACACTTTTAATGTTCCACCCAGAAGTCTCCTCGGGTTGTAGCAAGGATCCCTGGGATGTGTAGTCCAAATGTAATGTCACGCAAAGGAATCGCCAGTCTGAAAGACTACTAGTTCCACAATCCTTTTGTTTGGGCTCACAGAGATGATGACCGTCACTGGCGCCTAGCACTAGAGGGCTATAACTATAGATGGACAATGACGGGGAAATTGCACATACAATAGTACTATCAGAGGTCTCCATGATTAAGCACTCTAATGGGTGAAACACGTAGCCTCAGGTAGGAGGTCTGCAGTGTGTGCTGTATACTGTTTTGTGAGCTTGACAAAGCTAATTGGATTCTCAAGATGTCACCAGCGTGTGGCCCGTTTCCTTTGAACTTGAGAGTTGCGTGGGGCTAGAGTGGGCTCCGGGACTTTGGCACCCCACTGTACTGTGGTATCAAGGAGAATATGGGGGTTTCTGGAGCGGTGGGAAGTGCAGAGATTACCTAACTGGAATTGATGCAATGTTTATGCCTTTGATCTTACCACATACCTTTTATATACAATGAATGAATGTTCATGACAGTGAATGTAACTGATGTAATATACTTAATGACCTTAATTAACTCCTATCAACAAATATTAACGTGGGTGTGAAAAAGTAAAATAAAACAAAATAACGGCTGCTGCAAGCAGTAATTTGTGTTCCCACAAATACAATGATGCTCAGTACTGATAAAAGTGTTGTCCTGCTAATAACATGATAAACGAGTCAATAAATTAACCTGCATTCATAACTCCACATACTGTTGCAATGTTGTTCACAATAATATACAAAAATTGCACCACCTCAACGATGCAAACAAAATTCAACTAAATGGTGTTCCCTAAGGTGAATGTAGTCCATTAAATTAATAAACAGTCCATTCCACATCAAAGTTTCTTAGGCTGGTCATACATGGTCGAATTTCGAAATAATTTTCTTTTGAAAATCAGAAATTTTGTGCGTTTTGTGATCCGATGTGCCACCATTGATTTAGAAATTCGACCAACCAAGCCTTCAATTTCTTTCACCTCTTGTTGCTACAGAAAATAATTTTCGTGGCTTGGAACCTTCTCTTCTTTCCGGGAATTTTATTTTCTTGCGCATTTCTTTTTCAAATAAATTTTTCATGCGATTCTCCCATAATTGATTAGAAAATCGTCCAACATGACAATTACTCAAATTTGATGGCCATACAATAATAGGCTTGTAGCAAAATGCTGAAACTGAGAATATGGTTTGGATCACTTCAGAGGTGACAGCAAAGATTCATTCCAGGAAATGTAGAGACAGAATGTCTACTGATGTCTGAATAAGTAAATTGGGTTAATTGGGGGTCTGAGGTAGCGTTCCATTCATCTATTGTCAGTATGTTAATGACCATCTATTATCTGCTACGGGATGTAATTACACTCCTAGTAATGTGTCTGGCACGGTTTCATTGTTATGGGTAAATATGCAGAGACCAACGTCTCATACATCCCAGGTAATTAAATCGCTGTCATCTGTTAATTGTTGAAGGGAATGCCCCTGTAAAATGAGTTAAGAAAACCCTTGCATGGGAAATGATATAAAAAGCCAGCCTGGGCAAAATAAAGCGTTGATTTACTCCCAGAACTGTGTGTCGTCCAGTTACTGGGGGGGTAACAGGTTGCCTTGGATAAGTCAGTACTTCCTCAGCTTCAAGGATTTCCCAGCGGACTTTGGAGCTCCGCAACAAGGCTCTTGGTGCGAAATTTGAACAAAAATTCTTAGATAAAATCAGTGGTTAGGTGTACCCTTCACTATTATATAATGCATATAACAACCTTAGTAATAACATCACATGCTTCTTCTGGGCTCTCAGAACTCTCACGTCGAGTAAATGTAAGTTTAACATATACTATTTGGATACCATATTATCCCCATTCATCAGGTTAGGACCACTTTTCTTTATCCTCCTGTCCACAGGGGTCTCTCTGGGGATCAGTTTTCCTTGTCTCACAGGAAGAGAGTGTGGCTCCTTTAAATTTGCCTATTTATTCATGCATCCCTTCTGCATCACTCACAGTAGAAGAAGCAAAAATAAAGGCTCCCATAGTGTAGTATTAAAAAACTATCACTATCGCTTCACTTCTGGTCCATGTCAGCCTCTCCTCCTCCCCTACGTGTTACGTCACGGTCATGTGACTTCCTTAGGCTTTTCATTGTGAGTGTTTTTCTATGTTTTTTATACTTTTTATCAGTATTGAGCATCATGACAGACAATGTTCTACTTCGAATCAAACTTTACCTAGCACATGCACATTACAATAAGATGGATTTTTCTTGAATGGAAGCTACATTCACAGTAAGACCCCATTCACACAGGGGCGACTCGTCAGGCGTCTCAGCCGCCTGACGAGTCGCGTCCCATTCTGTACAATGGAACTGTTCTAAGCGGAGCGACTGAAGTCGCTCCGACTTAGAAAAAGGTTCCTGTACTACTTCAAGACGACTTCAAGGCGACTTCCATTGACTTCAATACAGAAGTAATTTTGGAAGTCTCTTTTGAAGTCGTCTGCAGATCGCTCAGCACAGTCGCGGCACAAGTCGTGCCGCCCCTGTGTGAATGGGCTCTTAGAATTTATGTTCCGATAAACGAACAAGAAAAATTTCCATCCTTCAACTTGGATTTTCTCATCACTTTGGTCAAAAACGATCATCAAATTGTCCCGATTAAAGTTGAATTCCAGGATTCCAGGTATGGTATATTTTTACAATAGTTACATTGCTCCAGTTTGGGCAATGTAAATTTTTTATATATATATATATATAATAATATATACCATGCCTGGCCAATGCCCCTGGAAGCTGGAAGTCACTGAGGCAGACACCGCTACGGCAGTGATCTCCACTTGCTTCCGGGTCCTGTGTCGAGTTGCTGTCCTGCCGCATTCTAGACACAGGAGGTTAGCCTCTCTGCACCAGTGCCTTTTAGAGAACTTAGCATTTTCTCTAAGTGCAAAGCATTCTCTGATTGGATGAGGTGGCGAGGCAGGTTGGTGATGTCATGCTCTCCACCTCGTGCATAGCCAGTCGGGCAGTCAGTTTCACCCTCCAGGCATAAAGACCCGAGTAAAGGGACGCTAGGGCTGGGCAGGAAGGGGTTGACTGACACTCCACTGGTTTATATAGTTTTTTCATACCATGAAAAAAAATAACAGAGACCCGAGAGGCACAACACATTTTACAAATGCAGTTATCAGAGCAACATGAAATGTCAGTTCTCATAAATGTTCCAAGAATGTAAATAACATTGTAAAGAAAGACATCATATTAACATCGAGAAATACCTAGAGGCAAAACCATACAATAGGTTTATATAGTCAGAGTGACCCCATGTCCTTGCTATCTACGTAAATAAAGAATTGTCTCTATCCTAGAATAAACCTGTTAGTCCTGCATAAGTATTTTTATTACATTATGTTAATTTTTCTTCTTTACATGTATGGCAAAGGAATACTGCTAGGGGTTAATGTAACGGAGTAGTTGCTTGAGGAATTAAGTAGAACACAACTTAAAAAAAAAAAATTGTATGGAGTAAGGGAGCCTTATAACACCTGACAGTTTTTTCCCATCTGTGTCCCATTGGGAAGATTTCCATCCACTTCCTTCAGTACTGGCTTTGCAGCTCATTTTTTTTAACGCCCTGTGTGCATAAGGTCAGTACAGGCTGGCTCAGGCTCTGAGGCTCACTGATAGGCTGAGTCAGGTGTTGGTCCAGGGTTGACTTTATTGTCACGATCTTGCCCAAGCCTGGACCGGCTCTGTCATGTCAGTGGGCTTCAGGGTGGACGAACTGCATTCCTGTGATCCACAGGAGAAGTACAGCCAAACGAGCTTTGGCTGTACTTCTCCTTTAAGAAAAATTTAATTGGGAAGTAGTTAAGGGCTGGTAGGTGTTATTATTATTTTTTAGCATAGAGTTGACCTCTATTTAAAAAATTTCTTTATATAATTTGTCAGAGGTGATGAAAAAAATAGACCATGTCATCTCAAATCTTTATTAATCGGTGGAACGCCAAACCGAGCACAGACCATCTCCATAGAGGCCTGGGCCCCGTGCTGGGTAGAATTAGGTAATTAGGTTAAACGAGAATTTAATTACAGCCAAAGTTTTGACTTGGTGTCTCAGGGCAGATGCCGCTGTGTTTGCTCTGCCAGGTTTCCATGCTGTGTCATACTTGGCCGGCCGTCGTAGCTGACCCACGCGGAAGTGTATCCTGCACAGCTTTGTCTGACCGTCTGTTACCATCCCCGTGCCAAGAAATGCAGGATTGTAAATACAGCTGATTGGTAAATTGTTAGGTAAATGTTACCTGGCCATCTTGTGTCTACAACACAAACTAAACAACCTCAGACAATCCATGTTAACCAGTCGGTAGACTGAATGACTCCCTTTTTGGAGGATCTGTGACCACCCTCTACAAGCAGCAAAAGAGAAGCCATTGTCTCAGCTGCCCCAGGGGTAAAGAATGTTTGCATGGACCCTGGAAGTAAGTGGAGATCACTGGAGTAGCGATGTAGTAGTGGTATCTACTTGAGCGATTTCCAGCTTCCAGGGGCATTGGCCAGGTATGCATTGTTAGATTGGTCCAAGCTGGGTCAGTGCTTGGCCGGCTGTTATATCTGACCCACGCGGCAGTGTATCCTGCACAGCTTTGTCCAACCAGCTGTTACCATCCCTGTGCCAAGAAACGCAGGTTTGTTAATACAGCTGATTGGTAAATTGTTAGGTAAATGCAGGACTGGACTCGGACAAAAATCTGGCCCTGGACTTCATCCAGACCGGCCCACTTTACTCCCAACACCTGGTGTTGGCGCTACAATCATCCTGACACCATATCAACATGATTGAAGCGCATATTTCTGTTATTACACTGTATTATAACATTAAATAGTTTAACTCACGATAATGCAGAATTAGTAGGAACCCTGAGCGTGCCACTGTCGCCTGCCACCAGGTGCAGTGTATCACTTGCCGCGTCACTTGTCAGCAGATGCAGCTTGTCACTTACCACTGTCGCCTGCGACCTAATGCTGCATGTCACTTGCCACATCACTTGTCAGAAGAGGCAGCTTGTCACTTGCCACGTCGCCTGCCACCAGATGCAGCGTTTTACTTGCCACGTCGCCTGCCACCAGATGCAGCGCTTCACTTGCCACATCACTTGCCACGTCACTTGTCAGCAGAGGCAGCTTGTCACTTGCCACGTCGCCTGCTACCAGATGCAGCGTTTTACTTGCCACGTCGCCTGCCACCAGATGCAGCGCTTCACTTGCCACGTCACTTGTCAGCAGAGGCAGCTTGTCACTTGCCACGTCGCCTGCCACCAGATGCCGCATGTCACTTGCCACGTTGCCTGCCACCAGATGCAGAGCGTCACTTGCCACATCACTTGCCACGTCACTTGTCAGCAGAGGCGGCTTGTCACTTGCCACCAGATGCCGCATGTCACTTGCCACGTTGCCTGCCACCAGATGCAAAGCGTCACTTGCCACGTCACTTGTCAGCAGAGGCAGCTTGTCACTTGCCACGATGCCTGCCACCAGATGCCGCATGTCACTTGCCACCATCGCCTGCCACCAGATGCAGCGTGTCACTTGCCACGTCGTCTGCCACCAGATGCCGCATATCACTTGCCCCGACGCCTGCCACCAAAAGCAGCTCGTCACCTGCCAAGTCACTTGTCACCAGACGCAGTGCTACTTTAGGACTTTATGGGAACCTCCAACCCAGCTCTGTACCCCCCCCCCAACACACAGAACGTGACAGGGGAGGAGAGAGATATACACAGCGCCAAGTGTAGCATTAAAACAACTTTTATTCCACTAAAAGAACGTTACTGAGAAAGGGAGTAGGGTGAAGGGCATTGAGACACTATGCAAGAGTCCAGGCTTGTCATCATCCTGAATTAGGAGCCACCAGCGGAAACCGATTGGACCAGTAGATGCAGAGCACTGGTGTTTACTACTACTTCCTGCTGGTGGTGGAACGCACGATGGGACGGACGTGATTTCATTACTCGGAAATGATGCAAGACGTGGGAGGCCACCCGTCCTCCTTCAGGCCATCATTTCTGGCTGATGACATCAAGTCCGCTCCATTGTGCGTTCCACCGCCACCAGGAAGTAGTAGTAGTACACACCGGCGCTCTGCATCTACTGGCCCGATCGCTTCCTGCTGGCGGCTCCTAATTCAGATCGATGACAAGCCTGGACTCTTGCACCGTGTCTCAATGCCTTTCACCCTACTCCCTTTGTCAGTAATGTTCTTTTAGTGTAATAAAAGTTGTTTTAATGCTCCACTTGGCGCTGTGTATCTCTCTGTCCTCCCTTGTCTCGGAAACCAGCCCACTGAGCCATCGGCCCACCGGGAAACTCCCGGTAGTCCCAATGGCCAGTACATGCCTGGATAAATGTTACCTGGCCAGCTTGTGTCTACAACACAAACTGAGAAACCTCAGACAATCCATGTTAACCAGTCAGTAGACAATGAATTACTCCCCTTTTGGAGGATCTGTGACCACTCTCTATATAAGCAACAATATAGAAGCCGCTGTCCCAGCTGCCCTACTGGGAAAGAATGTTTTCATTAGACCTGGAAGTAAGTGGAGATCACTGGAGTAGTGGTGTAGTAGCATTGTCATAGCAGTGTTTACTTAAGTGATTTCTGGCTTCCAGGGGCATCGGGCAGGTATGGTATATAGATTATATTGGTCCAAGCTGAGTCAATGTATCTATGTATAAAATATCCATACCTGGAATTCTTCTTTAATTTCAAATGCAAAATGTTTCCAGTTTGTCTTAATTGAACCTTTTCAGCTTCTAAAATAGAATTTAACAATTTGTTGATGTCGGGTTTATTGGTCTAAAGGCCTCGTTTATTAAAAAAAAAATTACCTAGACGCGAGCATGTATTTATATTTATCTGTCCTTCGATGCTTTTATGATTTGTTTTATCAGCGTTTAGACTAAAAGCTAGTACATCGGGATAATTGGTTGCTTAAGTAAGATTTTTATGCTATCAAACTAAAAGTTACCTTTTTATTAGTGTGGCCTCAGATGGCATAAAAATACCATGATGTTATCTTGTATAAAGACGACATTAAGTTCACTAATAAAGAAGTCTTTGTTTTTGTTCTTTAAACAAAACTTCACGGGGTTGTAAACCCTTGTGTTTTTTTCACCTTAATGCATCCTATGCATTAAAAGGAAAAACCTTCTGTCATGCAGCAGCCCCCCCAGCCCCCCCGTTTTACTTGCCCGAACCCATTCTTTCCTGCCCCGGGGACGAGCACACCAGCTCCCGCTGTTGTCAATCAAATCCAATGACGTGGGCGCCATCAACGGCTCTTCCTGTTTACATCGTGATCAGCCGTGATTGGACACGGCTGATCACGTCGTAAAAAGCCTCCGCCGGAGGCTCTTTACCGAGATCAGTGTAGCGGTGTGTCAGACTGACACACCGCTCCACCGATCGCCGCGATGCGCGCCCCCCCGGGCGCGCGGCGGCTGTTATCCTGCAGGACGTCATATGACGTCCAGTGTGGATAACTGAACCACTTTCCGGACGTCAATTGTCTATTGACTGGGCGGGAAGTGGTTAAAAAAAAAAACAAGGGTTTAGTAACCCTTTCAGGCTAAGTATAACTACTCGTTTTGGATAGAGTAGAGAGGGATTAAAACTCCTGTAAGTTTTTATGCCCCCAGTAGAAAGATTTATCTTCTTTATTTGTTCTGTTTACCTTTGTCACCGAGAGTGAAAGAGAAAGAGAAAACTCAAAGTTTTGGGTTGTCCCCAGAACAGGAATAGGGGAGAAATTTTTCAATAGGGACACTAGTTCTGGTGACAACCAGTTACCAGGGATTCCCCCACTTCAGAGGGATTTCCTTTCACTTCCTGTTTTGGCTATGGATGAGCTGCGTGGTGCTGGCAGGGCCACCCAGAGCTCAAATTGTTTCAGATTCGCAAGAATTGGCCAACATTTTAGCAATGGTATGGACAGTTTTATATAGGAACAGATTATCAAGGAGATAATCTCCTCTCAATGAATACCACGCCTGACCACCAGCTGATTGCTCTCAGAGGAAAGCGTTGGCAAGCTAGTAAGTCAGTAAGTCTACCCTTATCGCTACTGTTACCCCCCATGATGAATGGTACCCCCATAGTCTGACAGCACCACCTCCCTCCCTATCAACAAAAACAATACCAATCAGCTGAGCCAAATGGTTCTGTTTGTGGAGCACTCACAGCAGTTCCTAAAAGAACTTCACAAGAACAGGAAGTAAGGGAAAATTTGATCAGACAGGACTAACGTGACAGATATGGTATTTCTTTCCTACTCCATTCAAAACTGACAAACATTTTTTTTGGTTGAAGTTAAGCTTTAAAGCGTTAGATCACCTTTACCAAAAAATGCCTATGCAGGTAAGGGGTACCTTTAAATAAAATCAAACTGTGAGCATTGACTACATTTAAATAATGCCTTTGCAGAAGGTGTAGGCAATTTACAGTCATGCTCAAAAGTTTGCATACCCTGGCAGAAATTATGGCAGTAATATTGAAACTATGACTGATCATGCCAAAAAACTGCCTTTTATTTAAGGATAGAAATATAGAAAAACTGAGAATTGATGGGTGTACTAGATCTGCCAACATCCTATGTATCATCAAAGAAAGTTTATGCACCAAGTGCATTGGAGGATGCCCCCATGGACTTTATATGGCAGAGATTGATAGTATCAAAAGTCAAATTGGGTAAAAAATTGGCAAACAGGTGCCTACTTTATTAATATAGAGAGAATAAAAAAAGTGCACTAAATAGGACACAAAGTATTTTTGAATATACAATAGGACATTACATACATCATCGTATATAGAACATATTAAAATAGCCCAAAATACTAAATCCAATTTGTTGCTCAAAGTGTATTTGAGATCAGCTGGTTGGATTCACATACAAATACCCAACAACAAATGCCAACATGCTCTGCATTTTTGTATTTTTGCTTTTATCCTTAATTAATCTCCTCTGAATCGAACATATGTGAGTACCTTTGGTTACTATTGCAATTGTTAAAAATAAGTTTGTTTGTATTGTGATGAGGTTGTTTTGTACTTATATTTAAAGACATGAACATTAGCCTCCTAAAACTACAATACCACCCCTGATAAAGGAAAAGACGCACATCTGTGCAGTAAAATGCCGAAACATGTTGGGTATTTGTATGTGAATCCAACCAGCTGATCTCAAATTGAACATATTGAATATGTTCTATATATGATGATGTATGTATTGTCCTATTGTATATTCAAAAATACTTTGTGTCCTATTTAGTGCACTTTTTTTATTCTCTCTATATTAATAAAGTGGCCAATTGGCCTGTGTGCCAATTTTTTACCCAATTTGACTTTTGATACTATCTATCTCTGCCATATAAAGTCCATGGGGGCATCCTCCAATGCACATGGTGCATAAAATTTATTTAAGGATAGCAATTACATGAAGCCATTTATTATCACATAGCTTTTTGGATCCTTTTTAAATCATAATGATAACAGAAATCACCCAAATGGCCCTGATAAAAAGTTTACATACCCTGGAATGTTTGGCCTTGGCACACACAGGTTAAAATGGCAATTAAATGTTAATTTTCCACATTTGTGGCTTTTTAAATCACAATTAGTGTCTGTGTATAAATAGTCAATGAGTTTGTTAGCTCTCACTTGAATGCACTAAGCAGGCTAGACACTGAGCCATGAGGAGGTAGAAAAGAACAGTCAAAAGACCTGCGTAACAAGGTGATGAAACGTTACAAAGATAGAAAAGGATATAAAAAGATATCCAAAGCCTTGAATATGCCAGTCAGTACTGTTTAATCACTCATTAAGAAGTGGAAAATTAGGGGCTCTTTTGATACCAAGCCAAGGTCAGGTAGACCAAGAAAGATTGCAGCCATAACTGGTGGAAGAATTGCTCAGGATACAAAAAAAACCCACAGGTAACCGCAGGAGAAATACAGGCTGCTCTCCAAAAAGACAGTGTGGTTGTTTTTAAGGAGCACATTTCAACGATAATTGAACAAAAAAGAGCTGCATGGTTGAGCTGCCAGAAGGAAGCCTTTACTGTGTCAGTGCCAAAAAAAAGACGAGGCATGTCAAGGTGGTGTTGGGCATATTGTAACCAGGCTTTTGTGTGTAACCTGTACAGTAAAGGCTTCTTTCTGGCAACTTGACCATGCAGCTCTTTTTTGTTCACGTTCCATCGTATTGTGTTTCTTAAAAACAACCACACCATATTTTTCCAGAGCAGCCTGTATTTCTCCTAAGGTTACCTGTGGGTTTTTCTTTGTAGCCTGAACAGTTCCTGTGGCAGTTGTGGCGGAAATCTTTCTTGATCTACCTCACCTTGGCGTGGTATCAAGAGATTCTCAAATTTTCCACTTTTTAAGTGATTGAACAGTACTAACTGGCATATTCAAGGCTTTGGATATCTTTTTATATCCTTTCCCATCTTTGTAAAGTTTCATTACCTTGCTATGCAGTTCTTTTGACTGTTCTTTTTTACCTTCTCGTGGCTCAGTGTCTAGCCTGCTTAGTGCATCCATGTGAGAGCTAATAAACTCACTGACTATTTATACACAGACACTAATTGTAATTTAACCACTTCCCTACCCGCCCATAGTAATATGACGTCCACAGATGGATCTCCCATCCTGGGTGGACGTCATATGACGTCCTGGGCTTTGTGGGGGGAATATCTGAATGATGCCTGCAACTAGAGGTATCATTCAGATATCCTTGTCTTCTGCCGGCGATTCTGCGCACCATAAGAACGATCATAGAGGCGGTTCCGCCGCTTGATCGTTCTTATAGGCGGCGGGAGGGGACATCCCCCCCCCCCTCTCCCGCCACCATCCGGTGCTTCTCCGGGCTCTCCCGTGCCATCGGGGCCCTGGAGAATGAATCGTCCGGCGCTGGAGGTGAAGCATAGAGATGACTGGTGACCAGATGGTCACCAGTCATCTTTATGACTGTCGGAGGCCCGGGCACGATGTGATCGGAGGCCCGGGCACGATGTGATGACGTCACGCCCGGGTCCTCAGAAGTAAACAAAGCCGCCATTGCGGCTAGTAAGCATGAGATCGGTGAAATTTTTTTCACGATATCGTGCTTTCCAGCCTGGAGGAGAGATGTGGGGTCTTATTGACCCCGCATCTCTCCATAAAGAGGACCTGTCACACACATTCCTATTACAAGGGATGTTTACATTCCTTGTAATAGAAATAAAAGTGATAAAAAAAAAAAATGTAAAAAAGGGTAAAAAGAAAAAATATTAAGTAAAATAATTTTTTTTTTTTAAAACGCCCCTGTCCCCGGTAGCTCGCGATCAGAAGCGAAAGCACACATAAGAACCCCCCCACATATGTAAACGCTGTTCAAACCACATATGTGAGGTATCGCCGCGTGCGTTAGCGCGCGTGCAACAATTCTAGCACTAGACCTCCTCTGTAACTCTAACCTGGTAACCTGTAAAAAAATTCAAAGCGTTGCCTATGGAGATTTT
Source organism: Rana muscosa (assembly GCA_029206835.1). Lineage (NCBI taxonomy): Eukaryota > Metazoa > Chordata > Amphibia > Anura > Ranidae > Rana > Rana muscosa. Next base: position 153,533,978 of record CM055127.1, on the reverse strand, counting down.
TAAGTACCGAAGTTTGGCGCCATTCCATGAGTGTGCGCAATTTTAAAGCGTGACATGTTGGGTATCTATTTACTCGGCATAACATCATCTTTCATATTTTACAAAAAAAATGGCTAACTTTACTGTTTTGTTATTTTTTAATTCATGAAACCATTTTTTTTAAAAAGGCGTTTGAAAAATTATTGCGCAAATACCGTGCAAGAAAAAAAGTTGCAATGACCGTCATTTTATTCCCTAGGGTGTCTGCTAAAAAAAATATATATAATGTTTGGGGGTTCTGAGTAATTTTCTAGCAAAAGAATGATGATTTGTACATTGTACAGGAGAGAAGTGCCAGAATAGGCCCAGTATTGAGGTGGTAAAAAAAAGCCCGGTGTTGAAGTGGCTAAAAAGACAAAAATGTGGGAAATTACATTTTAATTGCCATTATTAGCTGTGTTTGCCACCTTCTGTGTCTGTACCAAGGCCAAACATTCCAGGGTATGTAAACTTTTTTTATCAGGGCCATTTGGGTGATTTCTGTGGATTGCGAGTAAAAAAGCGTTCCGGAAACATGCTTGTAATCCAAAGCACTTGTATATCAAAGCACATTTCCCCATAAGAAATGATGGAAACTCAGATGATTTGTTCCACAACCATTTATTCATAAGTCGTTCAGTTTATAGTCCATATAAAAGATTATAGCAATGTGATGGCAGCCTCTACAAGGGGATTAGAAGAAAAACCCAGCAGGAGCTACAGAGTATAAAAGAGAAAAGAGAGAAGTGTAGCAATATAGTTACATTTATTGAAGGTACAACATTGAGCAACTCACATGGTTGATGATTAAAACAGGCACATCTAAGTAAAGCTTGGCTTGAAGTCATAGGTGTGCTCAGCCTTTGGCATTAGGGTGTGCACCCCAAAGCTCGAACACACTCTACCGATCACTCACGATGTTCATTCAGAAAGGGAAGGGGCCGGTAAATGGCATATTTACCGGCCCCTTCCCCCACTCATCCTAAAACATCCACAGCAACAACCGGTGGGAGAGGAGGGAAGCCGGAAGTGCTGTGGGGGGAAGGAGGGGGAGCCAGATCAGAAAGGGGAATCTGTTCTGCACAGGGTGATTAGGGTGTACCTGGCACACCCTGTGCGCACGCCTATGCTTGAAGCCCTCATGGAGCTTAGTGTGGAAGGGATGACGTCGATGGTGGTGCAGAGGGTGGTCTATGTGGACAGCTTTACCCCAGATGCCTGCATACTTAGATGTGCCTGTTTTAAACATCAACCATGTGAGTTGCTAAATGTTGTACCTTCATTAAATCTAACCATATGGCTACACTTAGAGGCGCCTTTCTTATCTTTTATACAAAGTTGTGACATGACGCTACTTGTATATCAAGACATCGCTTGTATATCAAGTCAAAATGTATTTAAAAAAATGAGCTTGTCTTGCAAAACGCTCTCAAACCAAGTTACTCTCAAACCAAGGTTTTACTGTATTATGATTTAAAAAGGATCCAAAAAACTATGTGATAATCAATGGCTTCATGTGATTGTCTTTTATTTAGGGATAGCAGTTTTTTGACACGATCAGTTATATTTTCAATATTTAATGCTAAAATTTCACAATTTCTGCCAGGGTATGCAAACTTTTGAGCACAACTGTATGTACCTCCCAAAGCTCGGCTTAAAAACTCCCAGAGGTGGCATCAAACTGCACTGCTTTGTTGCTAGGACATTGCTAAGATGCTCCCAACCAGGGCTGGTGCACGGATTTTTGACACCCTAAGGAAAACCTAGTTCTGCCGCCCCTCTTTGGCTCCACCCCTGACTCCACCCCCTTTGCCCTGTCCACGTATACCCCACCTTTTTAATGAAGCGCCCATCAAATGCAACCTCACCAGCCCCCATCAATGTAGCCTACCAGCGCCCATCAATGTAGCCTACCTGCGCCCATCAATACAGCCTCACCAGTGCACCAGTGCCCATGAATGAATGTTTGCTTGCTTCTATTGATTCGGGAGTCGGGACACAGACACAGTCCTCCGCCGCCGCTGCGCCTCTGACACTGTGCGAATGGAGCGGCAGCTGCCTGCTGATGCTGAGACTTAGTTGCTTGCTGCGGAGAGAAGAGAGTAGAAACACCAGTGGTTGGGTGCCCCCTAGGCAGCAGTGCACCCTAGGCGGCTGCCTAGTTTGCCTAGTGATAGCACAGGCCCTGCTCCCAACTGATCTAAACCCCTCTTGCACATGTTCCCTCTCCCCTGTCGTAGCTGCCCACAGTCTGCTGGGGTACACGCATCACACCCTTGCAATAGGTGTAGGCCATCTGGATGTAAGAATCCAGAAGAGACAGACGATTCATGATGATGTAAACAAAAAAGGTGAGGGTACGGGGAATTGGAGGGCAGCAACAGAGTGCAAAGAACAAGGTGAGAGGAGAATAAAAAAAAACATGAGTGGGGTGCGGGTAAAGTTCCTCTTTAAGGTTTTTTTTAAGGGTAACCTCAAGGTAGCATCAAGGGATGGTGACAGCAGTAGACATAATTTTTTTCTAGGGTTTAGGTCCAAAAACAAAATTGCGATTGCATGGGATTACTCAGTCTCAGTGTTTATTCTTACCGAATCACAGGTGCTCTTTCGGGGTGCCAGGTACACTCCCATTGTATTCCCCTTCCTTCAGAAAAGTTCCCAAGTCATTTTACAAAGTGACAGGTACTCTTCAGGTAGTCAGGTAGAATCCCGTGATCTGCTGCCTTCAGGAAGAGTTTTCAGCTGTTGCTATTTTGTGGATCCCAAATGATTGATGCTCTTATCTTTTTTACATTTGTCCATTGTCATGTCTGGGCATTATTAATTGTGGTGGAATCAATCAAAGGCCCTAATGTATTAATCTGTTCCACAGCAGGGTTCTGTTTCCCAACAAGTCTTTGTTAGTGCCAGGAATGATTACCCCGCAGCACACAAGGAAAATCTGCCATCTTTTCATGTGTCGCCTGGTGTAATTAATTAGCCCGATAAACAGAAGCATTGTACGCGGCCGGGCAGATGATAAAAACCCGTGTGATCTGTTTATCTTCTCCCTTGTTACTTTGTGAAGTTTTATGGAAAGCAAAACAACATGTTCTTAAAGGTCTAGCCAGACAAAAGTGGGGTGTAGACATTAAAGGACGTTTTTTTTTTTTTTTGGGGGGTAATTTGTCAGGATCGCAATTCGTAAACTCAAAAAATTCGTAAATCCGAAAATAAGAAAGAAAATCCGAAAATTTTAAAGAATAACTAATAATAACTAACTGATAAATTACAGGTATTGGAATTTTCTGTCAAATTTGGCTGTTAGTAAACGTAACGAATACGAATTTATCCGAAGTTTCGAATTATCCAAAATAACGAATGACGCATCCAAACAAATGGAAAGGAATGAATTAATAATAAAGAATAATAATAACATTTTTATTATCATTTATTATTATTAATTTGTTACATTCCATTCGTTTAGATAAGGCATTCGTTATTTTGGATAATTCGTAACTAATTAATTCGTATTCGTTCTGTTCACCAACAGCCAAATTTGAAAGGAAATTCCAATACCTATAATTTAATAGTTAGTAATAGTTATTATTAGTTATTTAAAATTTTCGGATTTCTGAATTTAAGAATATTCGGATATTCTGAAAAATTTGTTAAACAGGTTTTCGTTAATTCGGAAAAAAATATTTGTTGAAATTCCTTAAATAAATTTGGAACAAAATGAATTGCACATGTCTACATATTACTATATTGTTAAGCGACCTTGTAACTGAACAAAAAATCTAAAAAGTTGTCTGAAGTTCAAGAGCTCCAGTCAGCAGAATCTTTACATCCATTTTTTTTTTTGTTATGATGTTTTCCATTGTGTGCTGTGGTGCTTTCATCAGTTCTGTGTCCTGTAGTGGCTTTGGGGCCTACGGGTGAAACCACAGTGTACGCCAGGAGCGGTGTGTCCATAGTGGGCGCAGGAGCGCCACCCCCCCTCGCTCCTGCGCCCGGCCGTCACTCACAACAATACATAGGTTCATGCATTGCATTGTATTGTCGCCGCCGCTGCCACTATTCAGATGGCCGGCCCCCTGTTGATCACCGGCCATCTGAATAACAACGTCTGGTCTTTAGAAGTGCCTATCAGAGCCAGCGGCTCTGATGGGCTTCCCGACTACAGCCTGAGGACTGTAATTGGCTTCTAAAAAGCTAACGAGAGGACGCACGGGGGGTGCGTTCCCTGGTTGCGTTTCAGCCAATCAGGTTCACGGGGTCTGGTTACCGGTAACCTGATTGGCTGAAGCAACATCGAGGGCGGGAGAAGACATCGAGGACGGCGCTGACCCAAGGAAGGTAAGTGTAGGGCTGGGGGGGACAAACTGGCTGTATTTGGGGGACAAACTGGCTGTATTTGGGGGACAAACTGGCTGTATTTGGGGCACAAACTGGCTGTATTTGGGGGACAAACTGGCTGTATTATGGGGACAAACTGGCTGCATTATGGGGACAAACTGGCTGCATTATGGGGACAAACTGGCTGCATTATGGGGACAAACTGGCTGCATTATGGGGACAAACTGGCTGCATTATGGGGACAAACTGGCTGCATTATGGGGACAAACTGGCTGCATTTGGGGGACAAACTGGCTGCATTTGGGGGACAAACTGGCTGCATATGGGGGACAAACTGGCTGCATATGGGGGACAAACTGGCTGCATATGGGGGACAAACTGGCTGCATATGGGGGACAAACTGGCTGCATATGGGGGACAAACTGGCTGCATATGGGGGACAAACTGGCTGCATATGGGGGACAAACTGGCTGTATATGGGGGACAAACTGGCTGTATATGGGGGACGAACTGGCTGTATATGGGGGACGAACTGGCTGTAATTTGGGGGGGGAACTGGCTGTAATTTGGGGGGGAACTGGCTGTATATTGGGGGGAAACTGGCTGCATATGGGGGGAACTGGCTGCATTTGGGGACAAACTAGTGGCGTTTGGGCACAGTGGCTGTGTTTAATGGGCACAGTGGCTGTGTTTAATGGGCACAGTGGCGGCAATTGATGTTTGTTTTTTTTCAGTTTGCGCCCCCCCAAAAATTTTGAGCACCAGTCGCCACTGGTGTACGCCAAAGTGTTGGCAGGGCCACTCGCCCTTCCCGACTTAGAGAAAAGCCGTGACACAGTGTACAGTAAAAGAAAAAGTAGAGTTCCTCTAAAAGTGCTGTCCCGTGTCACTACACACGGTTGCTTGATGTATGTTGCATTTAGGAGGAACGCTGCTGAGCCTATGCCCTCCTTACTGGTCCAGCGTACCTCTGCCATCCCACTCCCAGTGACAGAATGTGGTCTCGCCATGCACATAACGTGGACCTCATGCGTGCACTTGTTAACTCCCTCCTTCTTGTACCATATGGCTAGGCTATGGGTGTTCGTAATGTAGATTCAGTCCTGGCTACTGCAGAAAACCGACCGCTGGGGAGTAAGCCAGATCACCAACCCCCTCGCTACCAGAGGACCCATCACCTACACCAGGTACCATCCTTCACAGCTGGTTGCAATGTACCTTGCACTAGTTCTTAGTTACCCATTACTCCTCCTGCTTGTCTTGGTGAGTAAACCTTCTGTAGTGGCTTTGCTTCATACCCCATATGTGCTTTACTGACCCTAGTTTTTTTACATGCCCAGAACCATCATACACCCCTTTAAATTACTTCAGATTAGGCTCACACAACTTTTCTTAAATGTCTTGGCAGTACAGTTCAATGTGAACATTAACCTGTTCCTGACTATATCTACTAGGCTTCCCAGGCATAACTCCAAAAGGTGCTCTCCAAGGCTTGGAATATCCCTGGGCTCCCAGTGCCAGACTGACAGACTGCAAGGAGCAGCAATCGCCTTCCACTGTAATCTCACCATCTCCCGAGTGTGCCGCGGGGCCAGGGCCCTGAACCCAGCCTTCCCCCTTTTTTATATCGTAGGTAGGCAGACGGGATCCAAAAAGCATGGGAACATCAGCACACACGTTAACTCTTTCCCTCCAGCCTGGGCCAGCCACTGTCTAAACTAACAGTTCTGTAGGCAACCTGCCTACAACAGGATGCAGTCACCCAACACGCATGAAAGTGGCAAAAGCTGAAGGTTCTGCTGGAGGCCCTAGCTTTCTAAGCTCAACTCTAAGAATCATGAAACATTTACCTTTGCTGTGCCCCCTACCCCAGCACTGAAAGGGTTGAATGGTCGTTATGTCTAGGGATGCACACTGCAGGCTCTATCACTTATACCTCGCTCCGGTGCTCTTCTCCTCTGCCCTAAGATCTGGTCAGTGGACATAGCCTTGGTGTCATTACGTAACATACAAGGACGTTAACGTGAAACTTAAATTGAAAAAGAATGTTTGCACTTCCTTGAATGTACACTGAGCAGTGGATGTATTTGAGTGACGTCATCCTGCACAGGCCAATCAAGAAGACTGAAGACAGGCACCCAGAAGAATCCTGGAAGAAGATACTGGTGGCGGCAAGGAACCTCGCGGACGTTGGACTGTTGTAACTAAGGTATGTTTTTTTGTCTTTAGATGCGCTGTAACCCTCTATTCTACGTTAAGGAGATTGGAATGCCTGTCGCAGCTTATCAAGCAAGTGTAGCACTACCCCCGTAGGAGCTGCTGGTTTGTTTTTGGGTTTTGCACGTTGCCTCTTCAGCTTCGTTGTCCGGGTAGGAAAATCTGTAGTAAATGCAATGTCCACACAGATGTAAAACCTTCAACAGTCAGGCTTTATTTTCTTCTGCATGTATAACCTTGAGAGAAAGTAGAAGGTAGAAGGAAAGCGGGGGAAGGTTCAGGCACTCGGCACAAAATCGCAAAACATCAGCTCAAAGTCACGCACCACTCTCAATGTTAGAGTGGGTATTGGTCACCCAGATAGTCCCCTCTCACATGGTCTAGCAGCCGGGATGACACACGAACCAGCAACAGGGCCGTCTCTGCCACAGACTGCCAAAGATGAAGTGGGTCTCTGCCACAGACCTTTTTTTAATGTGAACAAAGTCTCTGCCACAGACCTTTTTTTAATGTGAACAAAGTCTCTGCCACAGACCTTTTTAAAGTTGAGCAAATGGATAGTCCAGGAATCCTCTGCCACAGGATTTCAAAGTCCCAAACTTCCAACCGTGCAGTACAAGAGCCTTTAAGCCGATCCAGCAAACTGCAGGGCTTGTGGTATAGTGGATCCCTCCTCAACAAAGTTACCAGGCCTCACCCAAGACGTCAGCACTTTGCCAGTCTCCTCCAGGGCAGGTCCTCCCCTGGTTTCCTTCATTGAGACAGCTTCCTTCCCATTTGGATGGACAGCTTGGGATCCCCTCTCCGAATGTAGGCCCCAGCCAGACTAGCTGGGCCTACTAGATAGCGATGCAGCCTCGGGACAACGTGACCCCGAGACCAGAACCACACACAACATATCTCGCGCCCGGAAGGCCAAGAGGCAAAGACCCCGAACAATGGCGTCTGCCCCTTAAGTATCCCCTCCCAGCAGGCACAGCGGGTTGACCACTCCCACTGAACCGCCGGCGAGAGGGGTCACTCAATACACCACGGTCTGCCTGCTTTCCAACATGAGTCCAGATGGCAGCGCCACCCACAGGCAACAGGGGAAAATTTTTACCAGGCAGCACCACAGCCAGAACAGGGGCAAATCTCAATATAATTCAACAGTCTGAGCCCAACTACTGGCCCAGACATCCCTCTAAATTTGAGATAGCGTCCCAACCTTTTGGGGAGGGCGCTACACAAGCTACAGGGGACTGGTGGCAGCACTGACCCTGCTGGAGGCAGGAGTAGGGTAAGTATCTACTCCATTTCTGTGCACCCCTAGACATACCAAGCATTTCATTTTTGAATAATAATCTTTTTTAATTCCTGGATTTGCCCTTTGAAAAGTGCAAAGTAAGGCTTTCACCGAAGAGATAAGTATTAAAAATCTGCATTCCAATGCAAATTATTTTAGAAATAGATTTATAAAGCAAGAGCTTCTCTTGTTGGGATTCCCTCACCCCCACTGGGACTCCTCTTCACTGTGCTCTTCCACCGCGCTGTTCATTTTTATAATTTTAATCCTGGTGTAAGCTCCACGTTGTCTGGTCAGGACTGATCACTGCATCCTGGGAGTAAGACCTTCTCGGTCACCTTCTGGGTATTTCCATAGGCTCTGGCAGACCAATAGAGCAGCGGAGGGCAGAGTGAGGGTGTGTATTAATGGGCGTGGGGGGAAATCGCCTCATTGCTTGCAGATCTGCCACTATCAATCCACAATGCTTAAAGTGGAGCTCCACCCTAAATTTGCACTTCTGCTAATCAGAACTCCCTCCCCCCTCCGGTGTCACAATTGACACCTTTCAGGGGGAGGGGGTGAAGATACCTGTCTAAGACAGGTATTTTCACCCACATCCGGGAGTCCTCTCTTCGGGAATCTGCGGGAGTGACGTCACTTCCCCCAGACTTCCCGTAGTGTTCTGGGAGACACTCGGCTCCCAGAACACAGGAGGACGAATCAGAACTGCGCAGCGCGACTCGCGCATGCGCCGTAGGGAACCGGGCAGTGAAGCAGCAAGGCTTCACTTCCTGGTTTCCTCAGCGAGGATGGCGGAGGGGGCAGCAGAGTGATGAGCGATCGCTCGTCCTCTGCTGCGGACGTCGCTGGACTCCAGGACAGGTAAGTGTCCAAATATTAAAAGTCAGCAGCTGCTGTAGCTGTAGCTGCTGGCTTTTAATATTTATTTTTTTGACGGAGCTCCGCTTTAAAGAACCCCAACTCTTTTTGTCCGTAACCCAAAGTTTGATACTATCCCCTTTGCAGAATTGCAGAGGTTTACAGAAGTTCCATGGGTATGGTCATTGTACAAAAATCTGTGTACTTGTAATCAATGGGAAATTACACAGATCGTAAAAACTCTAAACTTGAAAGTGTAAAAGGGACAGAGTATTTGTTATGCATGTTACCACTCCAGACTGCGTTTTGTTTCGACTGGGAAAAAGCTGCCTCAGGGATTATTTGGTTATACAACTATAGTTTGAATATCTTTAGCTGGCTTTGCACCAGTAGAATTTTGTTCAAAATGTTTCTTTTTCAGAACATTTGTTTGATCTTTTTAAGAGGTTAACGGTTAAAAGCGACCATTGTTTTCATTTGCAGTAATGAGGAAAATCAAAGGAGACGAGTGTTGAGTCCATAATGATCCTATCAAATGCTCTGGCGAATTACTTTTCTGAATTTCTGTACAAATATTTGAACATTCTACTGGTAAATAAGCAAATACCAACACTGACTGAAATATTGGGGCAGTTAATAAGTGTAGGCGTTGGTGAATACCTTAAAAGATCATCCCTGAGGGCTGAGAGAGGCGGTTTCCCTACTGAGGCAGAACCTCCAGAAAATCAGAAAGTGTACTACGGACAAATTGCCCCCCCCCCCCCTTATCTGGGAATCCCACTCTACCACTCAGCTGGCTAGAACAAATAGCTTGCAGACAGAATACCTGGAAAATCGATTGCAACTAAATGTAGCATTTTGGGTCTCCTGGAGAAGGTGGAGGGGAGAGAACCTATAGATTTCGTTGCATGGCTGGCTCCTTGAAATTTTTGGTAGAGATGCCTTTACACCTTTATTCTCTGTTGAACGAGCCCACAGAACTCCTACCAGGTCCCTCTCACCTGGCCACCCACCTAGGCCCATGTTTGCCCGACTATTCAACTACCAGGACATGGAAATTATGCTCAGCCTGGCCCGGGAAAACAAAAACATTCAATACAATGGCGTCAAAATCTTCTTCTATCCTGATATTTATTTATTTTTTCTGCTGAGGTCCAGTGAAGTCGGGAAACAAAAATCCAACAGAAGTTGCAGCACTATTTGGCCAAAATAAAATAACAACGTGCACCAATGGAAAAATAAAAATACTATCCAAAAAATATAGTCCGACTAATGTAAACTACTCAGTGATTGAAATATCCCCGATCAATTTGCGACTTGTGATCAATGCATCCAGTAAAGAAGTGAACTTCTCATAGGTGCAATCCAGTTGACTCCCAGCTTCACCACCACTCACCGAATGGAATTAACTAGTTTAACCAAACCAGTCAAATAGAGCTCTGTATCACCCTGCAGGCCCCGGTCCCGCTGATCTTCTTTGGGTAAGTATTATAGGCCGACACAGAGCAGATATTGACCCTAGTAAAAAGAGAGAAAGGAGTAAAGTACCGTTTATTGAATACATTGGTTTTGACAAGAATTACCTGTATCAGAAAGCGCTGCTCTTCCGAATCCAGTGTGCGCTCCAAAGAGCTAATGTGCCGTTACTGGAAGTTCCCACCCAACGTGTTTTGTCATCAACAAGGGACGTCTTCAGAAGCGAAAAATACTGGATGAACCCTCTGCACACTGCTATACTCTTTCAAGTAAACTTTGCAATAAAAAATAGGGATATTTAGTTCACACATATTATTGCAATACATGTTGAAGCTGGCCAACTGCGTCAAAGTAATGCCTCTTTAGCCAGTCCTACACTACTTTGCCACTGCAAATGCTACTGTGGACACAATGCCAACCTCAACAGCCATGTATGTTATAGGCTACTTTTACCAGCTGTGTGCCAGGCCAAACTAGGATCCACCATGTCCTCCTAGAATATCACTCCCTACAAATGCAATGCAGTTTCACATCACAGAAATCAGATGTTTCAAGTAAATATGTTGCATGCTGATCAAAACTCCCTGCTGCGCTTTTTCGATCAGACAACGATTGCCTTGCCCAGGGACTTCACCATGAATTCATAGACTTGGCACTCTGCTGAGGTCCATTGAAGCCGGGGGTCAAGTTTACCGAAGTCAGGAAACAAAAATCCAACAGAAGTTGCAGCGCTATTTGGCCAAAATAAATTAACAACGTGCACCAATGAAAAATAAAAATACTATCCAAAAAATATAGTCCGACGAATGTTGCCAGATTCACCAGAACATGACTCCGCAATTTTAAGTTTTTTTTTACCTTGTTCAGACCACTTTCGATCACATTTTTATACAGGTTGGGCAGGATAGGTAAAAGGAGGAGGGAGGGAACATTTTTAAGAATAATTATAGTTAGGGTTTTCTTTCACTTTTAAACATGATAATTAGTTACAGGAACTTCCTTTTTAATATATAGATATTGATCAAACTGACAATCTTGTGCTCTTTCCCAAGAACACTTTTTTCTGTTTAGTTTTAATTTTTTTTTCTGTACAATTTGTACTTTTTTATGTTAGAGAAAACATTGCGTTCATTTTGCCATTCATGCATGTGTGTATCTGCTTAATTTCAACGTTTATCTTGCTTCTAAATAACAGCCATTGATGTAACAGAACTTGCTCAATAAACTTATTATAGTAAAAAAAATAAACAGAAACAAACTCGTTCAATAAACCTAATAATAATAATAATAATAATAATAATAATAATAATAAAAAATGAATGAAAAAAAAACGCTTGAAGTTCATATATAAAAAAAAAAGGAAAAAAAAAAAGAAACACTTGCTCAATAAACATTATTATTATTATTATTATTATTATTATTATAATAATAATTAAAGAAACAGATGTTTCACCTGGTCTGTTGGGGGTTGGCTGGAGGATTTCAAAATCAAGAAGAAACAAAGACTTCTCCTGCATTGAAAGTTGACAGATGACCTGTTATCATATTTTATTTTCTCTTTTACAGTTTACTTTTTTCAAGTTTTTTATTTCGTGGGACTTTGCTTAACTGGTGCTATGCTTGGGGCGGGAGGAAAAAATCTTCATGCTTTAACAGCCTTTTTTTTTTTTATATATAAGAGACGCATTACAGCAGCCATGAAGTAAGATTGTGTTCCAGGAGAAAAAAACATTTGCAGAAATTGAATAGGTATAATGTATAGACGAAGGTTTAGATTTATACATGGATATACCACTCAGTACATATTTTTACTAAAACAGACATGCAAATATGGGAGATCCTTTAATTGTATCTCTAATATATTTTTTTTCTATTTGGATAAAACATTAAAAAAATAAAAGTTAAAGGGGTTGTAAAGGTTTAATAATAAAAAAGAAATAAAAATAATAAACATGTTATACTTACCTCCACTGTGCAGTTCGTTTTGCACAGAGTGGCCCCGATCCTCGTCTTCTGGGGTCCCTCGGCGGCTGTCTCGGCTCCTCCCCGCAAGAGCTAACCCCCCTCTGAGAAGCGCTCTCCCAAGAGGGTTAGCTTGCGGGCGCGCTTCCGTGTGATACAGTCCGCAGCCATAGCCGCCGAGTGTATCATTCGGCCCCGCCCCCGGCACGCCACGTCATTGATTTTATTGACAGCAGCGGGAGCCAATGGCTGCACTGCTATCAATCATCCAATGAAGAGCTGGGGGAAAGCAACGCGGGATCACGACCACGGAGATTCGGGGCTCAGGTAAGTAAAATGGGGGCTGGGGGGGGGGCGGAGTCTAGGGTGACCACGTGTCCCGGATTGCCCAGGACAGTCCCGCATTTTGCAGGTCTGTCCCGGGCACATTCATTCCAGGACAATACATTGTCCCGGAATGAAACTGACACAGCCATTCCCCCCGAGCCAATCTGATGCCCCCAAAAAAGGCCGCCACATCACCTCTTTACTCACAGACAGTGCTTGTCCTGGCCGGGAATGCATGGAGGACCACAATCCCCGCCCCCTGCTTGTGATTGGAGAAATCATAAATCCCTCCTCTTGTGTCCAATCACTGTGCTGTGATTCGTTACAGCACAAGCTGATTTTTGGGAAGGAAGGGTGTCCCTGAATGGTATTTTGTAAATGTGGTCACCCTACCGGAGACAGCAAGGTGTTTTTTCACCTTAATGCATAGGATGAATTAAGGTGAAAAAACACGAAGCTTTACAACCCCTTTAAGTAACTGTTGTGCCCCACTTTTTTGTAATTTTTCTGCGTTTTATTGAACTGCATCAGATTGTAATTGGATAAATGCTTACATCCAGTGGCGGTTTTTGGCCTCTACAACTTGTTTACTATGTGATTTTTGGTTTTCTCCCTCCGCCCCCCCCCCTGTTTTGTGCTAGTTAGTTCAATCTTAGCTAGACCTCCGTTTATTCTCTGTTCCCTCAGTTATTTATTCTCAGAGACAGGGCTTAGGAAAATCATTAGGGGGAGATTTACTAAAACTGGAGCACTCAGAATCTGGTGCATGTGTATATAGTAACCAATCCGCTTCTAACTTCAGCTTGTTCAATTAAGCTTTGGCAAAAAAAAACTGGAAGCTGATTGGTTTCTATGCAGAACTGCACCAGATTTTGCATTCTCCATTTTTAGTAAATCCCCCTTTTTACACTTTAAAAGACTGGAATAGCATCCTCTGTACTGTGCTTTGTTGTGAACAAGGCTGAAATGCGTTCACATCTGCTGTACATATTTATCTTTCATGGAGTTACAATAAATTTGAACTTATTGAAGAGCATGTATGGAGTTGTGGATTATCTTCTATCCATTTACTTCATTAGCAGCTGAGCGACTGCTCATCCTGCACCCGACAGCTCCAGGAGGATCTCTACGTAGTTAAAAGAGGGAAGGTCTGGACATCCGCACTCCAATAAAAACGCCTTTATTGTGCAAAATAAGAAAAATACACACCACAGCAGGGTACAGGATAAAAATACTGACGCGTTTCACACTCAACAGTGCTTAGTCATAGCTATGACTAAGCACTGTTTATAGCTATGACTAAGCACTGTTCATAGCTATGACTAAGCACTGTTTATAGCTATGACTAAGCACTGTTCATAGCTATGACTAAGCACTGTTTATAGCTATGACTAAGCACTGTTTATAGCTATGACTAAGCACTGTTTATAGCTATGACTAAGCACTGTTTATAGCTATGACTAAGCACTGTTCATAGCTATGACTAAGCACTGTTCATAGCTATGACTAAGCACTGTTTATAGCTATGACTAAGCACTGTTTATAGCTATGACTAAGCACTGTTTATAGCTATGACTAAGCACTGTTCATAGCTATGACTAAGCACTGTTGAGTGTGAAACGCGTCAGTTTTTTATCCTGTACCCTGCTGTGGTGTGTACTTTTGTTATTTTGCCCGATAAAGGCTTTTTTATTGGAGTGCGGCTGTCCAGACCTTCCCTCTTCTAATTGCTATATGCTTAGCCTGCACCGTATGCTTCCACCTTGAGGAGAGTGCCATTTCCACACATCCACCTGGAGCGGTGATCCCTTCCCCAAAGGATCTCTATGTAATCTGGGGTAGAAGCACCTTTTTTCTTCTATTGACCATCCTCTGTGCTGCAGTTATCCATAAGTAATATTGCGTTTGGTTTCAACTACTGTGGCTTATTGAAGAGTTAAGCTGCCTGTGGGTGGTGCCAAGTCAGCAGGTGTCCATACTGTCTGGACAAACGGGGTCTAAGTGGGTATGTCAAGGCATAAAGTGACATTTAAAACGGAACGGTATTTGTATTCTTCATCCAAACTGGCTTTGTGACGTCCTTGATGTGGCACGCCAAAGTTAGCTACCATTTTAATGCAAGAAGGCTTTTGATGGGTTGTTGAAATCAGACTTTTTTTGTCCTTGATATTCTTGATTTACAATGTATTACTGTAGAGTAAACCAGGAAGGGTTTCCCTTTTTATTATCACTTTAAAACAGACTTGGGAGCCCGAGCAACGAGTGTGCATTATGGGTGAAATACATGAAGATGAGAAGGTTCCATTTTGAGGAATCTAAAGCCTCATACACACGATCGGATTTTCCACGGACAAAGCGTAGGACTTTTGTCCGAAGGGCGTTGGCCGTAAACTTGTCTTTCATACAAACAGCAAAGAATTGTCAGCCAACAAACACGAAAACTATGGGGTTTTCAGCTCTTTAGCGCCACCCTTTGGGCAATTTCTGCTAATGTTGTGTTATGGTGAGCATTGTTTCCGAGCATGCATGTTTGTACTTTGGATTTTTTCCCGAAGGACGTGTGATAATCCGACAGCACACATTTGTTGTCTGAAAATTTGAAATCATGCTATCCCACATTTGTTGTCGGAAAATCCGACAACAATTGTCCGATGGAGCATACAAACGGTCGGATTTTTGGACAAAAACCTGCCATCACACAATTCCTGACGGAAAATCCGATCGTGTGTAAAGGCCTTAAGTCATTGGTCCATTCTATATAATGTTTACGCCCAACCACAACTTGAGGCCTTACATCAAGGGGCCCAGATCCTGAAGTATTGGGGAAGGTCACCTAACAGGTCGGTCTTCTGACTAGCCTTAGTAAAGCCTCATACACACGATCGGATTTCCATCGGACAAATCCGTGGAATTTTGTGCGAAGGGCGTTGGCCGTGAACTTGTTCTGCATACAGGCGGCAGAACTTTTTCAGCCAACATACACAAAACTACTGGGTTTTTCAGCTCTTTAGCGCCACCCTTTGGGCAACTTCTGCTAATGTTGTCTTATGGTTAGCATTGGTTCGGAGCATGCGTGTTTGTACTTTGGATTTTTTCCGACGGACTTGTGTACACACAATCGGATAATACAACAAGACACATTTGTTGTCGGACAGTTTTAAAGAGGAAGTAAACCCTCATTAATATTTTTTTTTTTAAATGAACCCTGCAAGAGAATGTCATAATGAGCTAGTATGCATAGCATACTAGCTCATTATGATCAACTTACTTGAGATCGAAGCCCCCGAAGTTCTCCTCTGCCTTCCCCGCGGCGCCGTGTCTCCGACGATCTTCTTCCTGTTATCGCCGCTTCGGCGCTGTGATTGGCCCGGAGTGGCGATGACATCACGCGCATGCGCGCTTGGGCCGGCAGGATCCATTCAGAAAACCGGCAACGATGCCGGCCCACTAGTGCGCGCGCGCGTGATGTCATCGGTGCTGTGCTTTACAGCAAATATCTCCTTAACTGTGTAGGTTAAGGAGATATTTCTTGCACCTACAGGTAAGCCTTAATCTAGGCTTACCTGTAGGTACAAGTTGTGTGGTTGGGTTTACAACCACTTTAAAGCATGTTATAAAACATTTGCTGTTGGAAAATCGGACAACAATTGTCCGATGGAGCGTACAAACGGTTGGATTTTCCGACAAAACCCTACCATCCCACATTTGTTGTGGGAAAATCCCATCCTGTGTACGGGCCTTAAATGGGTTGTAAAGGCACATGTTTTTTCACTTTAATGCATTCTATGCATTAGGGTGAAAAAACATCTGAGGATTAGTGGCCCCCCAGCCCTCCCCCCGTTTACCTACCTGACCCCTCGAAAGTCCCGCCCCGTGAACGCGCTGGCTTCTCGGCCGGGCTTCTCGGCCGGGCTTCTTGGCTCATTCATTGGTTGATTGAAAGCAGCCCAGCCATTGGCTCGCGCTGCTGTCAATCACATCCAATGACACGGCACGCGGGGGGGGCGGGGCTGAGTGATACAGTGAGCGGCTATACCTGCCGGCTGTATCACGGGAGCGCGCCCGCAAGAACTCACCACGCTCGCATGAAGGTGGTGAATTCTTGCGGGGAGGAGCCGAGACAGCCGCCGAGGGACCCCAGAAGACCAGGATCGGGGCCACTCTGTGCAAAACGAGCTGCACAGTGGAGGTATAACATGTTTGTTATTTAAAAAAAAAAAAAAAATTATTTACCTTTTACAACCCCTTTAAGTCAATGGTCCTTTTTATAATGTTTATGCCCAACCACAACTTGAGGCCTTACATCAAGGGGCCCAGATCCTGAAGGATTGGGGAGGGTCACCTAACAGGTTGGTCTTCTGACTAGCCTTATGCCCCATACACACGATCGGACACAAAAGGAGGGCCTTTTTTCCATCTGAGTAAAAAAATAGAACACGTTTAAAATTTTCCCCATGGAAAAAAATCTGATGGGAAATTCCGATCGTCTGTGTGGAATTCCATCGGAGAAAAATCCATGCATGCTCAGAATCAAGTCGACGCATGCTCGGAAGCATTGAACTTCATTTTTCTCAGCTCGTCGTAGTGTTTTACGTCACCGCGTAAAGGACGGTCGGAATTTAGTCTGACAGTGTGTAGGCAAGACTGATGAAAGTCAGCTTCATCGGAATTCCGACGGAAAATTCCATCGGATTTTACTCCATCGGAAATCCGATCGTGTGTACAGGGCATTCGTAACATAAGCATGGATCTCTTATGTTGGGGATGTTGAAAATACATCTTTGATACACATGAGAAGGCTAAGAAGAATGTTATTGTCCCAATGTCATCTGGTGGAAAGGAGATTATAATTTATGGAAGCTTTTTGATTTATGAAATCTCGGTTTCCTTGTATTATGTGGGACGGGAGATCTCCAGTTCTTCTGGCTGCCCCTGTCTTCATAGATCATATTCACTGAAATTAAAAACACACTCTGGTTATAAGTAACTTATTTAACTTCGAAGTTATTGACCTAGAGCATTGGAGGCCAAACTTATTAGATACAAGCCATGGTTGGCAACTTTCTTGATATATTCGATACCCTTGTGTTTTTATATAGGCTTTTATCAATGGTGTACATGGCAGCAGCTTTCTTGATGCTCAAAAAATTATACAAATTTATAATTCTTTAAAATAACAATATAAATTAACCTTTGTATACGAAATGGATGCCTTATGTTTTCCCTCTACAGAGCTGAAAACTCTTTGCTGCTAACAAACCCGGGGCTGAGGGTGGCAGTCATGTGACCCAGTGGAGCAGATGGCTTCTTGAGTGGATCCAGAACCAGCACATCTAATGTATTGCTCTCTCAGGCAGAAAGCAAACAGTGCACGTTGTGACAAAGTGCTGTAATATATCAGCTAAGTAACCTCCTAGAGGTGTTGTGTCTGCGGGAGAGAGAGGTGGCCCTTTACTGAAGTGCCATGACCCTTTCATGTCTGCAGTCTCAAAGGCCTGCCGCACACCATATAACTGCATATATGTATATATATATATATATATATATATATGTGTGTATATATATATATATATATATATATGTAGCGGGCTCACCCCTCTCTCTCTCTCTTCTTTATCGGTTATGCAGTTGTTGTCTAGGGGTACCTGGGAGGGAGAGATGAGATACCCCACGGCCCGTGTCCTCCATAGCTAAGAGGGGAAAGCCAGCAAATTGGGTCTTGTGTAGGTGTCTTAGAGTCAAGTCCAGTACTTCGTCCCTGACTCCTTTGCTCCTAGTAACCAGAGTTCCACACAGTGAATAGGTCCAACTCAGTTTTATTCTTCTTGCCAAGCAATAAAACAGTTTCTTACTTTGGAAAATGGGGACAGATCGAGGCACAATCCTTTCCCTTCTGCTGCCGACCACTGTGCTGTCACCAGTGGTGAATAGTCACTGCCACTGACTAGGTAATATAGAACGTGAATTACCTTCGCTCGCTCTGCCCCTGTCAGAAAAAGAAATCCGTCCAAGGGAGAAATGGAGGCCTCTCTGTCACCAGCGATGCTGCGCCAGACTCTTCAGAGAAGTTACTGCACACCAGTCCTCACGAACTCAGACACGGGCACCCAAGGAGTTAGGGCCCCCTCGGATTCCTCCACCCTCGCGGAACTCAGTCGAAGGTACTGAGCCCCAGGCATCCACCATAGTACCTCACCCCAGGCTAAAGGTGCCTGAGATGGACTCCATCTCTGCTCCGGTCAGGTCAAGGGCACCTAGGCCTGGAACACCGGAACGCCAGCACCCAGGCTGAAGGTGCCTGGGTGCGGCTGCATCTTCTGGCTCCGGACTCTAACCCCGTGATCAGGGCGTCCGCCCCTTTTTATGACCTCTCCCTTTGCGCCACAGCGGGTTCCCCGCCCCGCTGTACCAGCTCCAGGGGAGGACAAAAAGGTACAGTCTTGCGGTGCGAGCCCAACCCCGGTCCAAGGCAACAATGCCACCTATAGGCCGGCGGGAACTTCACACCACCAGAGTCCTCCAAGATTCACAAAGGGAACCTTGAATTTCCTAACAATCAAGACATCTGGGTTACCCTACCACCCAGATGCTTCCCCTAAATTCAAGTACCCGCTACATATTGTGAGGGGGTTAGCTCGGCAGCGGGTGTGTGTGACCCCCGGGATGGGCTCCCCACACAAAACAGGCCCAGCAAACGGAGGTTGTGGTTTTCAAAATCAAAAAAAGGTGCGGTTTATTTTCTATTTACAGTGACAAAACACAGCAAAGCAAAAGAAACATAACCAAAATAAATCCTGGTCAAGTTGACCTCTGACTAAACATACAGGTTTCCTAACTAACAACTGGGATCAGCCTAGTGCTGTCCTAGTCCCTAAGTCCCTGGTTTAGTAAAAGTCCAAACAAATAGCCACACAGGCTTTGCCTCACCGCACAGGGGTTCACTCTCCCTAGACAGTCCACACAGGTCTGGTTCCAGGCATGAGCTAACATCTAATGAAGCTGGGAGTTCTTATAGAGGCCTAAATGAGCTGACAAGGTTCAGCTGGTCTCCTCATCTCTGTCTGCACGACGCCCCACACTCTCCCTAGAGGTATGAGTCATCCATGAGCCCACTAGCCCCAGCTGGGCTTATACAACTCTCCACCTAGTTGTATAAGTCGGCGTAAAGCCTGAATCTGGGCGAAATATATCTACCCCCCTGGATGCAACCAGGTGACTTTACCTTCCTGCTGTCACATACCCCCCCTCTTGTTTTAACCTCGGGGTTGGAACACCAGCAATCAGGCATTCATGTACTCGAGACAAAGCATCCACATTCCCCATTTGAACGCCAGGGCGATGCTTTACTGTGAAGTTGAATTCCGGGAGGGCCAGGAACCACCTATTCACTCTTCTATTTGTTTCCTTGTTTTGAGCCATCCACTTTAACGGAGCGTGATCCGTAACCATGTCAAAGTGCCTACCTAGCAGGTAGTACCGAAGGGAATCTAGAGCCCACTTCACCGCTAAACACTCCTTTTCAACGGTGGCGTAATTTACCTCATGGGACTTCAACTTCCTGCTGAGGTAAATGACTGGGTGCTCTTCCCCGTTCCAGACCTGGGACAATACTGCTCCTAACCCCACATCTGACGCATCACTTTGTACGACAAAGTCTTTAGAGAAGTCGGGTGAGTACAACACTGGCTGGCTACATAAGGCTTGTTTCAAGAATTGGAATGCTGCCTCAGCCTCGGGGGTCCATTTAATCATGACCGACCCTTTCCCCTTCGTCAGGTTGGTTAGGGGCACAGCCTTAGAAGCAAAGTGGGGAATGAATCGCCGATAATACCCAGCGATTCCCAGAAAGGCTCGTACCTGCTTCTTGCTGTTGGGACGTGGCCAACTCTGGATGGCCTCGACTTTGTTGAGTTGGGGTTTTATTACTCCCCTCCCAATGGTGTACCCAAGATATTTGGCCTCCTCCTGCCCAATGGTACACTTCTTGGGGTTAGCCGTAAACCCCGCTTCCCGAACAGAGTCCAGGACTGCTTGCACTTTTGGCAGATGTGAGGCCCAATCTGTGCTATGGACAATTACGTCATCCAGGTAAGCCGCAGCATACTTCCGATGGGGCCTCAGCATCTGGTCCATTTTCCGCTGGAATGTGGCCGGCGCATTCTGTAACCCGAACGGCATTCTTTTATATTGGAACGCCCCGTCTGGGGTTACAAATGCGGTTTTCTCTTTGGCCGACTTGGCCAGGGGGATTTGCCAATACCCTTTTGTGAGGTCAAGAGTCGTCATGTATCGGGCTGTTCCCAGCCGGTCGATCAACTCATCTATACGTGGCATGGGGTAGGTGTCAAATTTTGTAACTTTGTTCAACTGACGAAAATCGTTACAAAATCGCCAGCTCCCATCCGGTTTAGGCACCAACACGATGGGACTAGACCAATCACTTTGGGACTCCTCTATCACCCCTAAGTTCAGCATTTTCTGTACTTCCTCCCGTATTGCCTCCCGTCGAGCCTCTGGGATCCGATAGGGTTTTAACTTCACCCTTTCACCGGGCGGGGTAATGATGTCATGCTCTACCCCAGATGTTTGTCCCGGCAGCTCAGAGAATACCTCCTTGTTGCGAAGCACAAACTCCTTAACCTCCTGTTGTTGGGGTTGTGACAAGGTGGCTGCTATTCCAACCTCAGGAATCACGCAACCAGTTTGAGCTGGTGACCAAGTGTCTGCGACTAGGGACTCTCTATCCCTCCAGGCTTTCAACAGATTAACGTGATAGATCTGTTCGGGCTTTCGCCTTCCTGGTTGTCTGACCTTGTAATTCACTTCGCTCACTTTTTCCATTATCTCGTAGGGGCCTTGCCATTTGGCAAGGAATTTACTTTCAACCGTAGGGACAAGTACCAATATCCTATCCCCCGGGGAAAAGGTACGGGTCTTGGCTCCACGGTTGTACACTCTCTGCTGTGCCAACTGCGCTTGGGCCAAATGTTCCTTCACGATGGGCATTACCTGTGCAATTCGATCTTGCATCAGGGCGACATGCTCAATCACACTCCTGTGGGGAGAACTCTCACTTTCCCAAGTTTCCTTGGCAATATCCAACAGCCCTCTTGGGTGTCTCCCATACAGTAACTCAAAGGGGGAGAATCCCGTAGAGGATTGGGGCACCTCCCTAATAGCAAACATCAAATAAGGAAGTAAACAGTCCCAATCCTTTCCATCTCTATCCACCACTTTCTTCAACATTTGTTTTAGGGTTTTGTTGAATCTTTCAACCAGCCCATCGGTTTGGGGGTGATACACAGACGTACGCAATTGCGTCACTTTGAACAATTTACACAGCTCTTTCATAACCCGGGACATAAAGGGTGTACCTTGGTCCGTAAGCAGTTCTTTACAAATACCCACCCGGCTAAAAACAAGAGATAGCTCTTTGGCTATGGTTTTGGCCGAGGTATTTCGGAGAGGGATCGCTTCTGGATAACGGGTGGCATAGTCCATTATAACTAATATGTACTGGTGCCCCCTAGCGGACTTGATTATAGGACCTACCAAATCCATGGCGATCCTCTCAAACGGGACCTCAATGATGGGTAGAGGGACCAGCGGGCTACGGAAATGTGGCATCGGGGCCAACCTCTGACACACAGGGCAGGAGGAACAATAATTTTCTACGTCCTTCATCACCCCCGGCCAATAGAATCTCTGTAATACCCTCTCTCGGGTTTTCTCTGTCCCCAGATGACCTCCAAGAATGTGCCCATGGGCCAACTCCAACACCAACTTCCTGTAAGGTTTGGGCACCACAAGCTGCTCAACGGTTTCTTCTGCCCTTTTTGCCACCCGATACAGTAGGTCCTTCTCTACGCTGAAGTATGGGTAAGTGCAGGTATTATCTGGGTTCACTAACTCACCATCTATTTTCACTACGTTTTCCCGTGCCTTTATTAGGGCGGGGTCTTTCAACTGTTCTGTGGCAAAGTTTTCCCTGTGAACCTCAAGATCAGAAAACTCCACAGACGGTAGGTTTTCGTCTGAGGAGGTGGGCTCCTCTCCAGTTTCTTGAGTCTCCCCTGCCAATACTGATAAGGGAAATTCCGGAGAGTCCTCACCACTCTCAGGGGAGTTCTGGCTATCACATTCCTGGTACATAGGGGCACCAGTGAGGGGCTCAGGATCATCCCACAGTTCCCAGAACTTCGGAAAATCCCTTCCCACAATGGCGTCATGCGGTAACTGAGATACTAAGCCCACTGGATGAGAGAGGGTACCTTTGGGGGTCTCGAAACACACTGTAGTCACTGGATACTCTCGGGTGTCCCCATGCACACAAATAACAGCTACCTTGCTATTCCCAGAGACCTCTGTTTTAACTAACTCAGCCTTTATCAGGGTCACAAGGCTACCTGAATCCAGCAATACCACAACATTTCTACCATTAACACACATTTTGCATAAATGTTTCTCAGTTCCTCGAATGGCAGTGCATGCGACTGTCGCACACAGCGACTGACGTCTGCCCGTCAGAAAGTCACACTGCATGGGTTCCTCCACAACCGGGCAATTGGCTGCAATATGTCCCGCTTGCCGGCAGCGGTAGCAAACGATCCTTCTTGCCGCCTCTTGAGCCGCTGATTTCCCAGGCTGTTCTCGCCAAACTTGGGGTAGAGCTCCCACCCTCTCACTCTCTCCACCCTCACCCCTTGGAATCCTCTTATCCGCCCCTGGGGATGGTCTGGTCTTAGGGTGGAAAGTCCGAGTGTCTCTGGAAGAGGCCGTCAGGTTCTCTGTAGCCAAGTATTTCTCCACACGATCCACAAGACCATCGGCCATCTCTGGGTCTCCATGGCTTACCCACTTTTGGATGGCAGTAGGAAGAGCTCTCAAAAACCGATCCATTACAACACGTTCCACAATCTTTGGTGCGGACAAAGTCTCTGGCTGTAGCCACTTTCTGCTCAGGTGAATGAGATCATACATTTGAGACCTGGGGGGTTTTCCAAGCTGGAAAGTCCAGTTATGCACACGCTGAGCCCGGACAGCCTGGGTGACACCCAGCCTTGCCAATATTTCAGCTTTTAGCATCACATAGTCTTTTGCTTGGTTAGGCTCTAGGTCATAGTAAGCTTTCTGCGATTCACCAGTTAACAGAGGAGCCACCAGTCCAGCCCACTGCTCCTCAGGCCACTTTTCTCTTTCAGCGGTCCTTTCAAATGTGGTCAAAAATACCTCTGGATCATCCTCTCCAGTCATTTTTGTCAATAAACGACTCACCCCAAAGGACGCGGTATTAGTGGGACGGCTTTCCTCACTGGTCTGCGGACGTTGCTGCATTACTGCTTCCATCTGTTGTTGTAGTCTCTGCTCTTGCTTCTGCAACAGGTCTATGAAGCGGGCCTCAGATTGCTGCTGGGCTCGTTGCTGAGCCTCCAGACTCTGTTGCAAAGTTGCGTTTGTCTGCTGCTGGGCTGCAAGGCTCCTTTGCAAACCTGCATTTGTCTGCTGTTGATTGGCATTTGCTAGAGCCAGCTGCTTCAGTATCTCCTCCATGCTGGCTTAAAAAAAACTGCCACTGGTTCTCCACCAACTGTGAGGGGGTTAGCTCGGCAGCGGGTGTGTGTGACCCCCGGGATGGGCTCCCCACACAAAACAGGCCCAGCAAACGGAGGTTGTGGTTTTCAAAATCAAAAAAAGGTGCGGTTTATTTTCTATTTACAGTGACAAAACACAGCAAAGCAAAAGAAACATAACCAAAATAAATCCTGGTCAAGTTGACCTCTGACTAAACATACAGGTTTCCTAACTAACAACTGGGATCAGCCTAGTGCTGTCCTAGTCCCTAAGTCCCTGGTTTAGTAAAAGTCCAAACAAATAGCCACACAGGCTTTGCCTCACCGCACAGGGGTTCACTCTCCCTAGACAGTCCACACAGGTCTGGTTCCAGGCATGAGCTAACATCTAATGAAGCTGGGAGTTCTTATAGAGGCCTAAATGAGCTGACAAGGTTCAGCTGGTCTCCTCATCTCTGTCTGCACGACGCCCCACACTCTCCCTAGAGGTATGAGTCATCCATGAGCCCACTAGCCCCAGCTGGGCTTATACAACTCTCCACCTAGTTGTATAAGTCGGCGTAAAGCCTGAATCTGGGCGAAATATATCTACCCCCCTGGATGCAACCAGGTGACTTTACCTTCCTGCTGTCACAATATATATATAAATATATATATATAGTACTGTGCAAAAGTCTTAGGCAGGTGTGCAAAAATGCTGCAAATTAAGAACGTTTTCAGAAATTTAAATGTTGGTTTATTTTTAGCAATTAACACAATGGAAAGTAAATGAACAAAAGAGAAATCCAAATCAAATCAACATTTGACTTTAAAACGGCATCAATTATTCTAGGTACACATGCACACAGTTTTTGAAGGAACTCGGCAGGTAGGTTGTTCCGAACACCTTGGAGAAGTAACCACTGATCTTCTGTGGATAGGAAGGAAAAAACTGCGCTAACTTAAATTTACTAAATGGTATAAGGCCCCTTTCACACGGGACAGATCAGTAATGATCCGCCCCGTGAACCTCCGCTTGCTCAGCGGGGATCGCTCCGTTGATCCCCGCTGAGCCGGCGGATGACTGGGCGGTCCCCGCACACTGTGCAGGGACCGCCCTGCAGATCTCTCCCCTATGGGGGGATCGGATGAACACAGACCGTCTGTCCGTGTTCATCCGATCCGCTCCGCAGACGGATAGAAAAATAGAAATTTTTCTATCCTGAAAAACGGAGCATAGCGGACACGGGTGAGATCGGGTGTCAGCAGATGTTCATCCGCTATCCCATAGGGATACATGTATGTCTGTTTTTCATCTAAAAAAGGATGGGTGAAAAACGGACATACGGTCCGCCCGTGTGAAAGGGGCCTTAGGCAGCAGCTTGAGTGGGATAAACACAGAAAACATATAGAAACAAATTGAAGCTGCGCCAAACATCAAATAATGAAATAAAATGTCCTTGAATGACACAAGGGTGAACACAATCAGCGTAATTCCATAACGTGGAACACCGGGTAACAGTCTATAGGCAGGTCATAGTTCTTAATTTTGATAAAAACGACACCACAGTGACTTCATAGACATATGCGAAGCCCACCACCGAATAAAAAAGCCGCTTACCAGAAGGCAAGCACAATGGAGCAGTCGGCTATAGCCCAGCCAAGGCCTTTAATCCAGGGAGAGATGTGACCTCATATGGAGTGAAGGCTCATGGACATGGATTTCCCCACACTCATGCAGACAATGTCAACATATGTAGATATAAAAGAGAGGGAGGACCATAGTGTAACTCCGTTTGAATGCGTTTTATAAAAAAAAAATAAGTTGTACTTACAACATAGAAAATTAAAATCAGCGTATAAGTATTGCCGGCCGGCATAGCAAGGAGCCCTTCCTCCTCAGATCAGCGTGGTGACTTCACTGCGTGTCCTCCCATACACGTTTCATCATCAACAGACGTTCTCAATGGGGATGGAGAACGTCTGTTGACGAAACGCGTATGGGAGGATGCGCAGTGACGTCACCACGCTGATCTGAGGAAGAAGGGCTCCTTGCTATGCCGGCCGGCAATACTTATACACTGATTTTAATTTTTTATGTTGTAAGTACAATTTTTTTTTTTTTTATAAAACTCATTCAAACGAAGTTACGCTATGGTCCTCATTATCTTTTATATCTACATATGTTGACATTGTCTGCATGAGTGTGGGGAAATCCATGTCCATGAGCCTTCACTCCATATGAGGTCACATCTCTCCCTGGATTAAAGGCCTTGGCTGGGCTATAGCTGACTGCTCCATTGTGCTTGCCTTCTGGTAAGCGGCTTTTTTATTCGGTGGTGGGCTTCGCATATGTCTATGAAGTCACTGTGGTGTCGTTTTTATCAAAATTAAGAACTATGACCTGCCTATAGACTGTTACCCGGTGTTCCACGTTATGGAATTACGCT
This sequence comes from Rana muscosa, assembly GCA_029206835.1. NCBI lineage: Eukaryota > Metazoa > Chordata > Amphibia > Anura > Ranidae > Rana > Rana muscosa. The sequence continues at coordinate 153,507,495 of CM055127.1, read as the reverse complement.
GATTGTGTTCACCCTTGTGTCATTCAAGGACATTTTATTTCATTATTTGATGTTTGGCGCAGCTTCAATTTGTTTCCATAGATCTTCTGTGGATGTAGGCTGCTTCAAATCCTTCTGTCTCTTCATGTAATCCCAGACGGACTCCACGATGTTGAAATCAGGGCTCTGTGGGGGCCAAACAATCACTCCCAGGAATCCTTGTTCTTAACACTGAAGATAGTTCTTAATGACATTGACTGTATGTTTGGGGTTGTTGTCCTGCTGCAGAATAAATTTGGGGCCAATCACACGTCTCCCTGATGGTATGGCATGATGGATATGTATCTGCCAGTATTTCTCAGCATTGAGGATAGCATTGATCCTGACCAAATCTCCAAATCCATTTGCAGAAATGCAGCTCCAGACTTGCAAGGAACCTCCACCATGCTTCACAGTTGCCTGCAGACACTCATTATTGTATCGCTCTCCAGCCCTTCTCAAGTTGCCTCCTACAACAGCCAAATATTTCACATTTTGACTCATCAGTCCAGAGCACCTGCTGCCATTTTCTGCACCCCAGTCTCTGTTTTTTGCGTCGAACGTGGAAACAAGGCTAAATGACTCAACTATGCACGAAAACATAGGAACTCGGGTGTAGAAAAATGGCAGCAGGTGCGGCCCTCTCGTCTTACAGCACAATGGCAGTCCTACTTCTCCCGGTCCTAGCCCCTATGTGGACTCTCCTCCTCTCCTCGTTAGGTCTAGTGGGCTGGCTCATTCTCCAGCTGTGGCTGCAACCAATAGGAGTCCTCTTTTCCTTGTTACCAAGGACAGGCTCACAGTCTAGCTGCCCATGCAGCCAAAGGCAGTTCTCCTCTAGCCTTGGTCTCCTTAAAATGGCTACTGCTCCTCATTTTCTGGGGACCCTTTTCCATCTTGCGGTATCCACACTGCAGGAAGCACTGAGCTGCAACAGAGAGCAATGTTCTGTTGGGCGGCTTAAAGGGGCTGCCAGCCAGACTACACCTGTTTTCACTTTTGGTTAAACTCCATGGAAGCAAGCGTATTTGTTTTTACTAATGTTTAAGAGGCTCAAGGTGGACTTGCTGTAACTAAAGTAGGCAAGGTATTTGATTACATGCACCTGTTACTCCAAAAATTTGGGAAAACGCAAACCCTAGAGTTCTTTTTTAGTTATTTGCTAGCATGGCTCTCGTTTTTGGATTTCCATGACTAGATTATGCGAATACTATGAACTTTTTTAAATTTTATTTTGTAAGTACTTGCCTGTCCCTACTTCTCTCTCCAGGTCACATGAGGCTTAATGTTTTGTTTGCTGACCACGATGACCTACAATGTACACAGTCATTGTGTGAGTGGATAAATTAATGTGGCCCTAGAAGAGGCTACACTCCATGGTTTGGTGCTCTGTTACATCTGTCATTGTTTACATAGACAAATACAGCACAAGAGGACCTGCCACATGTAAAAACCCATTGATTGCAAGTCCAAGCATAATCCTATTACACTGGCTGTGCGTTACACCTATATAGCTCCTTCTATGGTCACCTTTTCACACGACTTTCATCATGTGGCCCTGTATACGATAAAAACGGTGATCAGCCTATTTACTGGAGCAAGCCATGCCCTAATGCCATGCAACAATTTCTCAGCAGTGCCAAAGATTTAACAACTGGCTCTGGATGGTTGCAAGCAGTTTAGTGTAGTTACTCTTGCCATGTCATGTCATACAGTAGCTGAACTCCAGGCAAACCGGTAAAGTGCATCTAAGCCCAAACCCAAAAATGGAATATGTTGCATATATTTTCCCCTGGTGTGGTATTGGTATTAGGTAGGGGAATGCCCCATGGTTGGTGTCGGTGGAAGAAATAGTGCCCCATCATTGGTGTCAATGGAAGGAATCATGCCTCGCCGTTGGTGTCAATGGGAAAAATATTGTCCCATCATTAGTTTCAGTGGAAGAAATAGTGCCCCATCAGTGGTGTCGATTAGATCATTTAGTGCCCAGTCATTGGTGCCAATTAGGAGAAATAGTGCCCCATCACTGGTGTCCATGGAATTAATAGTGCCCCGTTGTTGGTATCAATGGGATGAATAAGGCCCCATGGTTGGTGTCAGTGGAAGGAAGAGTTCCCCATCATTGGTGTCAGTGAGGTATATAGTGTTCCATCCTTGTTTTCAGTTGGAAGGAATAATGCCCCATCGTTGGTGTCAGTTGGAAGGACGAAAGCCTCATTGTTTGTGTCAATGAAGTGAATAGTGCCTCATTGTTGGTGTCAAGGGGAGAAATGGTGCCCCATCGTTAATGTCCATGGAATGACTAGTGCCCCATTGTTGGCATCAATGTCATAGATAGTGCCCTATTGTTGATGCTAGTGGGATGAATAGTGCCCCTTCATTGGGGGAGTCCATGGGAGAAGAAGTGCCCCATCGTTGGTTTCAGTAGGAGGAAAAGTGGTGGCTGGTGCTAGAGGATTTTGGGGGAGGCGTGGGCCGGCCTATCCAGGTCCGCACTCATCCTACAGGCAGAGGCCTCCAGCGGTCACAGCTCCCCTGGTACACCGTGCAGCAGCTTCTGTGTTGACCCGGTCTTCAGCCTCCTGTCCTGATTGGCCAGGGCAGGAGGCCAGAAGCTGAGTGTTCATTTGCTGGTATTGCAGGGAGGAAGGGTTTAGGGTGCAGTGCTCTGCGCCCCAAGGACATCATAAAAAGGCCAATTGTGGCCTTGGGTTTTGGTCACGTGCTTGCGAGGGGCTGACGGACCTGGTAGAGACCTGTTGGTCCGGCGCCCAGCACAGTGCACGGCCAAACACATGATGTTTGATTGTGCAGGCTAGGGGGGGGGGGCGGATTGTGTGGGCTGGAGGGGCGGCACCCCTTGTTGTGGACCGGCTGCCACTGAGGAGGAATTGTGCCCCAACTTAGTGTGGTGGCTGCCCTTTTTTATAAATTTTCTTTTGCTTTATTTTCACCTGATAATCCTGCAAATAACACACTCCATGTCCCTGGGTGGCTACATTGCTTCTCCGCTGTATCTATGGAAGGATCTATGGTTGTCAGTCTAGGCTGCTCTCCTGATAGGGACTAAAAACATGTCTGTATCTTCTTATCTCCATTACAAGGTGGGCATAACAACTGCTGGTTTACAGAAAATAGTTAGGGAGGAAGATATCCTCCAGTGCAGCTCACAGGAAGGGACAAGGACACTCTGTTTCTGGCAAGATTGACAGGTTATTTTTTCTGTATTTGCTGAAAATTATTCATAGCTTGCAAAAAGAAAACAAATGCAGCCACCACATCCAAAGGCTGTAAGCTGAACTATATTACATTTTTGTTCTTTGGTTCAGTTATCCTTTATAATATTTCATGTATTCGTTTTTATATTCTATATAACAAATCTCCCAGCTTTCTAAGAAGTGAAAGAACACCTTTCAGCATCAAAAGATTTCGGCAGAAAACACGATGTTGCCTCGAGTCACACCTCACACATTAGACATCTTATTATGTAACACTGCAGCACGAAAGTTTTCATGGGTACTTCACATCTTTGAAGACTTATGACTCACCGCTGTTTAAACTTTTCGGCTGAACACCTAATGCACTCTTTCCTCCGGGAATATTTATGATTCCTTATTGATGTGCATGTTTGTTTCTTATATGGTGAAGTATTCTACTCGCAGAGATAAGGCAACGTTCACCAGGATTGTGTCTGATTTCCTTGTGCCAACAATGGAGTAGGGATGGTCCCGATATTCAAGTCGAATGTAAGTCTGACTCGAACATCAGGTGTTTGTTCGCAGAACAAACTAACAAGATTGCAGTGCATCAACGGCTGCTGATTGGCCAAAGCATGCACCTGACCTGCATGCTTTAGCCAATCACAGCACGATCTGCTGTGAGAGCCATGATTGGCCAAAGGCAGTCCATGCCCCACACTATATAAAGCTGCTTACACAGCGGCCATATATAGTATTTATGAATGGAGATTAGGCAGGGTATTTAGTGAAGTGTGCAGTCAGTCAGCTTAGTGTATATAACAGTGTAAGGCAGAGTATATGTGACAGTGTAGTGTAGAGTATATAACACTGTAGAGCAGAGTATATAACCATGTACTGCAGGGTATATAGCACAGTGTAGGGCAGAGTATATATGACAGTGTAGTGTAGAGTATATAACACTGTAGAGCAGAGTATATAACCATGTACTGCAGGGTATATAGCATAGTGTAGGGCAGAGTATATATGACAGTGTAGTGTAGAGTATATAACACTGTAGAGCAGAGTATATAACCATGTACTGCAGGGTATATAGCACAGTGTAGGGCAGAGTATATATGACAGTGTAGTGTAGAGTATATAACACTGTAGAGCAGAGTATATAACCATGTACTGCAGGGTATATAGCACAGTGTAGGGCAGAGTATATATGACAGTGTAGTGTAGAGTATATAACAGTGTAGGGCAGAGTATATAACCGTGTACTGCAGGGTATATAGCACAGTGTAGGGCAGAGTATATATCCGTGTACTGAGGAGTATATAGTACAGAGTATATAACAGAGCATACTGCGGAGTATATAACACAGTATATAGTACAGATTATGGCAGAGTATATAACACGGTGTATATATAATACAGTTCAGAGCATATAGTGCAGTCCGTATAGTTTATATATAATGCAGTTCAGAGTATATAGTGCAGTCCATATAGTATATATACTGCAGTTCAGAGTGTATACATTGCAGTCCATAGAATATAGGGCAGTTCAGAATATATAGTGCAATCCGTATAGTATATATAATGCAGTTAAGAGTAAATATTGTGTCAGTGTAGTATATATAATACCGTGCAGGGTATATAATGCAGTGTACAGTATAAAAAACTAAAAAGAAAAAAAATAAGTAATGCACTCAACCGCCATGACCTTGTATGCATGCTCATTATGCAAAACTCCATTGCTGAAGAAAAAGCATGTTGAAGCTCATTTAAAGTTTGCTGCACAACATTAAGACCAATTTCACACTGAGGCGCTTTTCAGGCACTTTCACGCTTAAAAAATCGCCTGAAAATCTTACGAAAACTTATTTCCATTAAAATCAATGAATGCTTTCACACTGGGGCAGTGATCTGAAAAACGCCCCTCTCCATTGCAATAAATTGAAAGCGCTTCAAAAGCCCCTGAAGAGCGCTACAAAAGCGCTCAGTGTTTTACTGGCAGTTTTTCAAGCTCCTCAGTGTGAAATAGGCCTTAGACAAGCCTGTGAAATACTGGGAGAATACAGTCTGGTCAGATGAGAAAATTTAACTCTTTGGATGCCATAATACACACCATGTTTGGAGGTCAAATGGCACATCACCCCAAAAACACCCCCCATACCAACAGTGAAGTTTGGAGGTGGGAACATCATGGTGTGGGGCCGTTTTTCAGCATACAGTACTGGCAAAGTTCATATCATTGAAGGAAGGATGAATGGAAAAATGTACCAAGACATTCTTGATGAAAATCTGCTGCCATCGACCAGGATGATGAAGATTAAACAAGCAAAAAGGAAGGAGGGAGACTTATATGAGGCATGCATCCAAGGGGATCAATATAAATGAGTCTGGCAGGTACCAAATATAATAAAGCTATGAACATTGCATGAAAGCATTGCATAACAATTGGCAATCAATAGTTTAATTATATATAGAATATGACAGTAAAAATATGACAATAATAATATGATAATATAATAGCATAATAAGTTCATACTGTAAACATTATAAAGGAGCAAATTCATTGAAGCGTTTCTCCATAGTAAATAACTGTAGCCCTAATTCATTGGTACAATCCAATTAGCATATACAGTAAGGTAGTGGATGGTAGTAATGCAATATAAAAGTAAAGGGGCATCTATTGGCTCGACGTGTTTCGTGCTTGACTGCCACTCTTCAGGAGTAGGTATGAGGTAGATGTCTATAAATATTAAAATATACATTTTATTTATGGAGAGATTGTATGGTAGGTCTCTCTATAGGGAGAGGAGGGGAAAAAAACAATTTCCCAGAACTACTTACAGGTATGCCTATGAATCTGGGCACAGGCGTGGAGGGCTGGATTCTGACCGGAACATCAGCCCTGGGAGCTGAGGTGGACTAACCCGATGAACAACAATGGAAATCCAGTGGGAGACAATAGTACCCGGGGATGAGCCCCCATAAATTTGAGGATTGATATGATCCAGGTAAATGTAACCCACGTAAATGTAACCATCTATAAAAAGGGGGTATATAGTAAAATATGAAATATAATGTGGAAATATACAATAAGTGACTGATGAAAAGGAATGTGGTAGGGAAGTAACAAAAGGTGTAGGATGGGTGCAGAGTAATTGGGATAACAAAATATGCCCCATTGTGATAGCAAAATGAATGGTGAATAAGAGTGTAGACCAGTGTTTCTCAACTCCAGTCCTCAAGGCGCCCCAACAGGTCATGTTTTCAGTTTTCCATTATTTTGCACAGGTGATTTGATCAGTTTCACTGCCTTAGTAATTACCACAGCAGTTTCATCTGAGGAAAATCCTGAAAACATGACCTGTTGGGGTTTGGTCTACACCAGTGTTTCTCAACTCCAGTCCTCAAGGCGCCCCAACATTGAGGTGTTAAACCAAACACAGAGGGGAAATTGGGACACAATATAATAGGATAAAAATTTGTAGAAGGGGAAAAGAGGGGTAGGAAAAAGTATTGGGACACCCCTCCAAATCATTGGATTCAGGTGTTCCAATCACCTCCATGTAGGTTTGCCACTTTTTCTTCAAGCCAAACCCGAGCACTTTAGCGGTGCACAGCAAAAACATTTTTTTTAATATACACTATAGGACTGTAACAGATCTGGGACACCTTTGGGCGCTCCAACTAGAATAGTAATGAGGCATGCATAGTGCCCTCTCACACTCCTATCAGGCCCTGTTCTGAGCCACATTCCTGTCTGAAGACGGACTGAAACCCGGACACATGATTTAAAACCTGAACTGTCCGGGTGAATCCGGAACAGGTGGCAACGCTACCTCCATGGCCACAGGTGTATAAAATCTAGCACCTAGGCATGCAGACTGCTTCTACAGACAGTTGTGAAAGAATCGATCACTCGAGCGCAGTGAAATACGTGAAATTTCCTTGCTACTAAATATTCCACGGTCAACTGTTAGTGGTATTATAACAAAGTGGAAGCAACTTGGAACAACAGCAACTCAGCCATGAAGTGGTAGACTACGTAATATGATAGAGTGGGGTCAGCACATGCTGAAGCTCACAGTGCGCATAAGTCGCCAACTGTCTGCAGAGTCGATAGCTACAGACCTCCAAACTTCATGTGGCCTTCAGATTAGCACAATACCAGTGTGTAGAGAGCTTCATAGAATGGGTTTCCATGGCCGAGCAGCTGCATCCAAGCCTTACATCATCAAGTGCAATGCAAAGCGTCGGATGCATAGCAGTATCTTGTATGCCTTATGTGGGGCGGCCGATGGGCCACACTAGTTAGTAGAGTAAGGGTGCCACCATAGGAACAGTGGGTGCACAACTGTGGTAGGCGTGGAGGGCACATGGAATGTGGGGGCCTCACATATTACCGTCCCACCACTGATAACAAGCCGGGGGTGTTGTCCATGTGACTATAATTAAGACATGGTCCCCCGACCCGCGGCCGGGGCGGGGGGCTCAATAGCCTCCATCTGACCTCTCCCCGCTCCCCGCACGCAGCGCGGGGCACCGATATGCTACGGTGCACGCTCTGGCGGGACACCCTGTGCCCCCTGTAAAGGGGGGCCCATCCCGCGAGCGCGGAGGCTCATGGTAATTACAACACCCGCCAGCATAACAGACATTTCTTTAACTGGCATAAATGCATACCATTGCAAAACATATATAAGAAGAGAAAAAAAAAAGGGGGGGGGGAAAGAGGGGAAGGAAAAGGACAAGGAAAGGAAAGGAGGAAAGGAAGGAGTGATCCGAGCGTACCTGTCTTTCTGTAGGAGGCCTCATTCCAGGCCGCACCGAGCACACCCTCAAGCGTAGCCATCAAACCAGGTAAACTCCATTAGTCTCACTATGTCAGAGGGTAGCTCTCAGTCTTCTAAGCTCTTGACAGCCTGCGGTTTTTAAGAGAAGGTTCTGCCAGTTCCAATAAAGCTATGTCTAGGCTAGATGGCACGTATCCAGGATCTGTGACGTAATCGGTCCAGGGTGTCCAGATACCGGCAAACCGGTCTCGGGAGTCCCTACAGGTCGCTATCCAGTCTTCAGCCTCTCGGACTGCATTTACCCCACCGATCCACTCCTCCCGGGTAGGGACTCTGGGCTGCTTCCAAAAAGTTGGGAGCAGGCGTCTAGCCGCATTTAATAAGTGGGGCAGTACGCTCTTCCTATATTGACTGAGTGGGATCGGAGGGACATGCAAGAGGAAGTGCGTCGGAGAGAGGGGAACATCAATCCCCGTTATGCTCATTATTTGGTCCTTGATGTCTTCCCAAAAGGGCCTGATTAGGGGGCATTCCCACCATATGTGGATAAGCGTACCCCTGTGCCCGCAGCCACGCCAGCAAAGCTCCGATCCAGAAGGATATATGCGTGCCATATCCGCTGGTACCCGATACCAGCGGGACAATATCTTATAGTTTGTTTCTTGAGCTTTTGAGTCTATGGAGGACGAGTGAGTAAGGTCGTACAGGTGAGTCAACTGTGAGTCAGTGAATTCCTGTCCTAAGTCTCTTTCCCAGCTTCGAATAAAAGCAGGTTTAGGTTGATGGGCAGCAGAGCCAAGAAGTCGGTATAGTTCCGACACCATGTGGGGGATAGGTTCCTCATTAACGAAGAGGTGCTCGAACGGGGTGAGGGAGGTTGGGTCCCTAATTGAGTGGCCATGTTTCTCAAAGAAGTGGTGTAACTGCCTATACCTCCAAAAGTTCATACGGGAGCCCTGGTGTCTGGCCTGCAGGGCGCTAAAGCTCAGGAGCTTACCATCTTTCATGAGCTTGCCGCAGCTGGCGTTTCCATCATCCACCCAGGGCCCAAAAAAGGCCATCTGTTCACCTGGGGGGAACCACAGGAACCCACCCAGTGGGGCCAGCGGGGACATAGGGGGGGCAATTTTCAAAACCGAATTGGTCCGGTCCCAGACTGAGAGCACCTGGGCTGTCAGTGGGGAGGTCGTTACCGATAGCCCCCTATATTCCCGGGGTAGCCATGGTGCATAGGATAAATTCCTGCCCGCCAAGCATTTCTCCAGGGAAACCCATAGTTTTGAGTGGGTATGGAAACGCCAGTTTAGTATTCTCTGGAGGGCTATGGCCCTGTAGTAGCGTCTGACATCGGGGATCCCCAGGCCGCCCTCCCGTTTTTGGCGCCTCAGCACCCTTAGGGCTATTCTAGGTTTCCGTGCGTTCCATACGAACGCGGACAGCATGCTGGACAATCGGTCAAAGAAGAGCCTAGGTAGGGGTATCGGTAGCATTTGTAAGTAGAAGAGTACACGTGGCAGTATATTCATTTTTATGATGTTTACTCGTCCCAACCATGTGAAGGCAGTCTGCGTCCATTGTGAGAGGTCTCTCTGGACCGCAGTAAGCAGCGGGGGATAGTTGGCCATATACAAGGTGTTGAAGCGGTCCGTGAGTTGCACTCCCAAATATCGTAGAGATGATTCAGCCGAGGTAAAGGGAAAGGCAGACCGGAGGCTCTTAGTTAAGAGGGGGGGCAGATGGATGGGCAGGAGTTCAGACTTTGTATAGTTTATTTTAAAGTTTGAGAGTGAGCCAAATTGCTTAAGTTCCTTCATCAGGTTAGGCAAAGAGATCAGGGGGTCCGAGAGGTGGAATAAGACATCATCGGCGTATGCCGAAAGCTTATGTTCCGTGTTGCCCACTTTTAGACCCTTGATGTCCTTACTGGCCCGCACGGCGCAAAGCAGAGGCTCCAGCGCTAGGGCGAATAAAAGGGGTGAGAGGGGGCACCCCTGCCTCGTGCCGTTCCTGATGGGGAAGCTGGATGAGAGGGTCCCGTTCACTTTAACCTGCGCGCAAGGTGTAGAGTATAGAGCCATGATTGATGTCAGTATTCGCGGCCCCAGTCCTATGGACTCAAGTACCGCTTTCAAATAGGACCAATCGACCCGGTCGAAAGCCTTTTCCGCGTCAGTTGATAGTATTATGTATGGCTGGGGATCCGGGCGGGTACGGGCCCAGTGAATAAGTTGGATTGCTCTAAGGGAGTTGTCCCTAGCCTCCCTGCCTACAATGAAACCTGTTTGGTCGGGATGGACTAGCTCAGGCATGAGGTGTTTAAGTCTATTGGCCAAAATTTTTGCCAGGAGTTTTATGTCCACATTAAGAAGTGAAATGGGGCGATAGCTTTGGGGGATAGTGGGGTCCTTGCCCTCCTTTGGGATCACTGTAATGTGGGCTAGTAGAGCCCCCGGGGGGATGGCAGTACCCCCCGCCACGGAGTTGAAATATTTGCACATAGGTGCCGCTAGGTGAGAAAAGAAGGCCTTGTAGTACCTTTTAGTGAGCCCATCCGGGCCGGGGCTCTTCCCATTGGGCAAGGACTCCACCGTCGCACCCAGTTCAGTTGGGGTGATCGGGAGCTCCAAAGCAGCGCGTTGGTCTTCCGTGAGGGGGGGGGGTACCAGCCGCCGCCAAGTAGGCCTGGACCGCCGTTTGTCTGGTATCTCGTGCTTCAGGTGGGAGCTCGGATTCCAAATTGTATAGTTTGGCGTAGTATTCTCGGAACCCTGCGGCGATTTTAGAGGACTGTACCGTCAAATCCCCGGGAGAGGAGCGTAGTTTGTGTATGTATGCCTGCGCATGTTTTTTCCTGAGTGCCCGTGCGAGCATACGACCACATTTATTTCCGTGCTCGTAAAATTTATGTGACATAAATCTAAACTGTTTACGAGTTTGGCGGTCTAAAAGACGTAGGAACAGTTCCCGTAGCTCAGTGAGAGCCTGTAGTGCTTTGGGGTCTCCATTTGCCTTGTGTTGGAGTTCAGCTTTCTGAAGGGCTGTGTGCACCCTCTGGAAGTCTGCCTGGCGGTCTCGCTTTAGTCTGGAGCCCTGGGAGATCAATATTCCCCTGACCACAGCTTTATGAGCCTCCCATACTACACCCTCGCTGACATCAACAGTGGAGTTTTCTTTAAAGTAGTGGGTTAAGGTGTCATTTACCTCCTCCACCACCACTACATCATCTAGCAAATTTTCATTCAGCCTCCACGTCCAGGTTCTATAAGTACCTGATGGCATGGTGAAGGCAATTGTGACTGGGGCATGGTCAGAGATAGTGATGTTGCCAATGGACGCAGACTGCAAGAGCTCCAAGGTGGTACGGTCTACATATATATGGTCTATGCGCGTGTAAACATTGTGTACCTTGGAGTAGTAGCTGAAGTCTCGATCTGAGGGATGCAATAACCGCCAACTATCCACCAAGAGGTGGGATTGGAGGGTCTTGCGAAAATGTTTGAGGAACGCATAGGGGTGTGAGGGTTTTGCGTGAGACGTGTCAAGCAGGGGGTCTGGGCTGACGTTAAAGTCTCCCCCGAGGATCAAGAGGCCTTCTCGGAAGTCGGCCAGTTGCTCCAAGGTCGAGTCAATGAAGGAAAGTTGGGCGGTGTTAGGGGCATAGATGGTTGCAAACGTGTAGGTTTGTCCTGCTATACTACCCTTCAGGAAGACATACCTACCCAAAGGGTCGATTTTATTACCCGTGGGCTGGAAAGGGCAGGACTTGTGGATTGCTATGGCCGTCCCTCTAGACTTGGAGACAGGGGAGTTACTGAGAAACCACTGATTAAAGAGGTGAGTGGGCAGCTTAGGAAGTGATTGGGGCGTGAAGTGGGTCTCTTGAAGGAAAACTACCTGTGCCTTGAGCCGTTTTAGTTCCCACCATAATTTGCTGCGTTTGTGAGGGGAACAGAGGCCTCTAACATTATATGAGCTTACCTTTAAAGTAGCCATGGGGAGGTCTGGGAATGGTCGAGGTGCCAAAGTCGGTGGTGTGCTCGGCGCGGGTGGCAATGCAGTGGAACACTCCTGAGAGAGGGAAAAGAGAGAGGAAGGAAAGGGAGGGAGAAAGTGATAGGACAAAACAACAAAAAAGAAAAGAAAAAACATATGAGAGCAGTATCAAAAACATATTGAGCAAGACAAACTGGCCGAAGCCATTTTAACATGTAAAACATCTGAGGGTCGTGTTCGAGACCCCGCCCCCTATAGGGGGGGGGGAGTCCCCGACCACGGACCCGTGATCCCAATGGGGATCTGTACCCAGAAAGAGGGCGGCCTACTCGGGGTACGTGAACCAACATAGGGGGGAAGGTGAGGGGTCACTGTCTCCGTCCACCGCATCTAACTATGTGCGGTATAGGGGGAGTAAGAAAGGGGTCACCCATACTCGGTCCCCATGGGGTGCGGGCTCTACTAAGTCTGTCGCGAGTGGTCGGGGTGCCACTTAAGCTTATGAGATCCCAACCAGCTCAATCAGGCGGCTGGGCAAAAAGAGAGATTGAGTTAGTTGCCAAAATAAGTGCGAGCAAACAAGGTCCATCTTCAGCAGCATAGGGGAGTCCAAGGCACAGCCTTCGAGGGGGAATCTTTCAAAGGTGGGGCCCGTGCACCGGCATGGGCTAATTTTGCCATCAGTCTCTCGGGGCCGGGCCTGGTGAAGAATCGGAGGGATGTCGTCTGCGGTCTCGTCTGCGGTTCTTGCGCCCAGCTGGCAGCCACGGTTGAGTTGATTGTGGCTTAGGGTCTAGGTGGTTGGATGTTCCCCGCCAGTCTGGGAAGTCCACAGGGTCTAATTCAAGAGAGGCCAGGAAGTTTGGCAGGTCATCTTTGGTGCGGAGGGTCACCGTCTTGCCAGCTTTGGTGACTTGGAGGTAGAAGGGAAAGCCCCAGCGGTATTGCAAGCCTGCTTCGTGTATAGCTACTAGGAGGGGGCGAAGTGATCGTCGTTGCATGAGAGTGCGCCTGGAAATATCTTGATAGAAGGTTAAATGTGCGCCATCAAAGTCAAAGTAGGGCTTGCCGCGCATTTTTTGCATAATGCGGTCTTTAAGCGTGTATTTATGTAGCTTACATATGATGTCCCGTGGGTTATTCACGTCTTGGGATGGGGGCTTAAGGGCCCTGTGCGCACGATCTATTTCCACAGAGTCAGTAGCAGGCAGTCCCAATATTTCCTTAAATATGCCCTCCAAGCTAGGGATAATGTCTCTAGTTGTTGTCGCTTCAGGCATTCCTCTTATTCTGATGTTGGCCCTGCGACTGCGGTTCTCCATATCATCTAACCGACAGAGCAGGGCCTCAATCTGGTGATCTTGCGTAGTGCACTTATCCTGGAGCATGGAAATCACTGGGATGGTGTCCTCCAATCTTTGCTCTAGGGCCTCCACTCTACCCCCCAGGTGCAAGGTATCAGCTTTAAGTTGAGCAATGTCCTCCTTGAGGGCCTTCTCTACCCTGTCTGCGAAGCGCTCCAGGTCATCTCTGGTGGGGAGAGACCAAATATGGCGCCTGAGGTCTGCATCAGCCAGCGGGTCTGGGGCTCCAGAGTCTCTGGCCAGGGTTGATGGAGAGCCAGGAGAGATGGAGGGGGGCGAGTCACTCACCGACCCTGGGGATGGTATGGGGGAGCCTGAAGGCTGATGCGATCGTGCGTCGGAGCTCTGCGAGGCCTTGGGTGCTTTCTGGGCCTTCGCGACCGGCGCCATCTTTGAAGCCTCGCGGCTCTGCCCACGGGTCCCGGGGAAGAAAGACTCCAGCTGCCCCTGTCTGGTCCGATCGTAGCGTGGTGGCTGTGAGGACGCCCGGTTCCGCTGGGACATGTTAGGTGTCAGCTGGGGTGAGTGTCTCCCTCGTAGCTTATGGCAAGTGCGGCGGCGGGACGGAGCTCCAGAGACACGCGTCCTCACTCCTCCATGGTCAGGACACGCCCCCATACCAAGACATTTTGAAAAATTTCATGCTCCCAACTTTGTGGGAAAAGTTTGAGGATGACCCCTTCCTGTTCCAACATGACTGTGCACCAGTAAACAAAGCATGGTCCATAAAGACATGGATGAGTGAGTTTGGGGTGGAGGAACAGTGCCTGACCTCACAAATGCACTTTTGGAAGAATGGTCAAATATTCCCATAGACACACTCTAAAACCTTGTGGACAGCCTTCCCAGAAGATTTAATTATATACAAAAGGAGAGCCACATGGGAATCCTACCTATTGGAGCAGTAGTACTTCACTGAAAAATATCGGGGGTGTGGTCAAGAAATAAATATATGCATCAAAAGACAGAAAAATAAAAAACAAGTAGACCTCCACACACCTAAATGAATTAATACTACATGGAAGATTTAAAACTGTTATAGCTGCAAAGGATGGGCCAACTCAATATTGGACCCTACGGACTTATGCCGCGTACACACGACCATTTTTCTCGTCGGGAAAAATTAAATTTTTTCTCTTTGACGAGAAAAATGACCGTGTGTGGGCTTTTGGTCATTTTTCCAGACGAGAAAAACGGCATTAATCACGACGAGAAAAATTAGAACATGCTCTAATTTTTCTCGTCGTGATTCACTGCATTTTTTTCCGCAGCAGTTTTCCCAGAGGAAAACACTACCGGGGAACCTACACACAGTCGTTTTTCTCGACCAAGAGAAAAGAAGACGGGAAAAACGGCCGTGTGTAGGGGACCAAGCCGGTCCTCGTTTTTCCCGACGGTGTTTTCACCATCAAGAAAATCGATCGTGTGTACGCGGCATAAGACTGGGATGCCATTAAAGTTTGTGTAAAGGTAGGTGTACCAATACTTTTGACAATATAATGTGTGTATATGTATATGTATGTGTATATATATATATATATATATATATATATATATTGTGACAGCAGGAAGGTAAAGTCACCTGGTTGCATCCAGGGGGGTAGATATATTTCGCCCAGATTCAGGCTTTACGCCGACTTATACAACTAGGTGGAGAGTTGTATAAGGCTAGTGGGCTCATGGATGACTCATACCTCTAGGGAGAGTGTGGGGCGTCGTGCAGACAGAGATGAGGAGACCAGCTGAACCTTGTCAGCTCATTTAGGCCTCTATAAGAACTCCCAGCTTCATTAGATGTTAGCTCATGCCTGGAACCAGACCTGTGTGGACTGTCTAGGGAGAGTGAACCCCTGTGCGGTGAGACAAAGCCTGTGTGGCTATTTGCTTGGACATTTAAAACCAGGGACTTAGGGACTAGGACAGCACTAGGCTGATCCCAGTTGTTAGTTAGGAAACCTGTATGTTTAGTTAGAGGTCAAGTTGACCAGGATTTATTTTGTTTATGTTTCTTTTGCTTTGCTGTGTTTTGTCACTGTAAATAGAAAATAAACCGCACCTTTTTGATTTTGAAAACCACAACCTCCGTTTGCTGGGCCTGTTTTTGTGTGGGGAGCCCATCCCGGGGGTCACCCACACCCGCTGCCGAGCTAACCCCCTCACAATATATATATATATATAATGTTTATTACAGTAGATGTTAGGTTTGCATATACCGTATTTATCGGCGTATAACACGCACTTTTTTCCCCTTAAAATCGGGGGAAAATCGTGGGTGCGTGTTATACGCCGATACTCTGTCGAATTCCCCTGCTGAAAACGAGCGAGAGGAGCGAGCGGAGCCGAAGCCGAAGTACACTCGGCTTTACTCGGCTCCTCTCGCAGTCCCGCCCATCTCTGACTGCGCCGCTGACATAGAGAAAGCCGAGTGTACTTCGGCTAGTCTCGGCTCCTCTCGCAGTCCTGCCCCTGACTGTGAGAAGAGCCGAGTCTAGCCGAAGTACACTCGGCTTTCTCCGTCAGCGGCGCAGTCAGTGGAGATGGGCGGGACTGCGAGAGGAGCCGAGTCTAGCTGAAGTACACTCGGCCCCGCTCGCTCCTCTCCACAGAAATCGGCGCCAAATTTAAAAAAACGCAGAGACTGACAAGATCGCAAAGGCACTGGGCAAGGCTGCAGATGGACAGATGGACACTGGGCAAGGCTGCAGATGGACAGATGGACACTGGGTAAGGCTGCAGATGGACAGATGGACACTGGGCAAGGCTGCAGATGGACAGATGGACACTGGGCAAGGCTGCAGATGGACAGATGGACACTGGGCAAGGCTGCAGATGGACACTGGGCAAGGCTGCATGCTGCATTTAAATGTAAGTTTTTTTTCCTTGAATTTCCCTCCTAAAAGTTTTCTTCCTTAAAATTCCCTCCTAAACTTGGGGTGCGTGTTATACGCCGGTGCGTGTTATACGCCGATAAATACGGTACTTTAAAGTAGAGCTCCACTTTCTTTTAGTATATGCATAGATAGAACCTCTATTTTGTGTTTACTATACCACTGTGGAAATCTCTTATTATATCCAGTCCTAGAAACATCACAGAAAGTAAGTAGAAATCTCCCCAGTGTAAGGGCATATCCCATCTTCAACAGCCGTCATTGAAATAAACGTCCCTATTGGAAGATTGGTCCTTTTTTCTGCTCCAGTGACAACCATAAAATTGAAGGTTTTCACCAAATAGAATAAATACTCCCAATGAGGACACAGCAATTAAAAACTACATGAGCTTCTAAACCATAACAAAGGTCTCTTGCGCATAATCGTAGTGGCCTGGCAAAGGTAAAAGTGGTCCTCCACATCACAAGGGATATCGCTTCAGGCTTTTCTGCTCTCTTATGCCCTGTACACACGATCGGATTTCCGATGGATTTTTCCATCGGAATTCCGATGAAGCTGGCTTTCAGTCCGTTACAGCATGACGAATGTGCTATCTCCATTATGAACGCTAGTTTTACCAGAACGAGTGCTCACGTCTTGTAATTTAGTCTGAGCATGCGTGGATTTTTCTCCGATAAGGTTTCCCCGCAGACGATCGGAATTTTCTATCGTTTTTTTTTTTTCCATCTGTAAAATTTAAAACGTTCTATTCTTTTACACCAATGGAAAAAAGACCGATGGGGCCCATACACGATCGGTTTTTCCAATGAAAAAAGTCCATCGGTCTTTTTTCATCAGAAAAACCGATTGTGTGTATGTGACATAAGTCTGGGGATATCCTTGAGCCTCTATAAAAATTAACAAAAGAGGCTCTGAAGAAGGAGAATCCTTTGAAACGTGTCTGCCTGCAGGGACCCCGGTGAGGTCCTCCTATGGTCTGGAGACTGTCGAGTCCAGGACAGTTGAGCTATGGACCAGTGGTATATTGAGCGATCCTTTTAACCTTATGTTTGCGAGTAGTTCTTATGATTTTTTATTTTAATAAATGTATTTGGGATAATGCACTAGTTCTGTGCTCCCTCTTTTGTTCATTTTTCCCTGAGCTTCTAACCCTTCTCCAACCAAAGCTAGAAATGCCTTGGCCGGAGTTCAGAGCATCAGACTATGTTATGAAGTCATTGTAAAGAAACACAGAATTTCCCGGCACAGGAGAATGATTATTTTATTGTCCATTTTATTGGTCATTTCCATTTGAGAACAAATCTATGAGAAATGGAAACTGTTTGTGATCTTTCGGTCCAGACGCTAATAATGGAGATACAACATGATAATAAACGGCAGGTGGAAAAACCTGAATGTAGATCCAGTCTTTCCTATAATAAACATCTAATCTCTGAAGATCTCTGAAAATTTTCCAAATGTCAGCAAAGTATTACGGCTGAGTCAATATGTCCAAAAATACTCTTCAGATTTTGTATTTATTAAAAGAAAATCAATATATGTATTTAAAGCTGAAATCCAAGATGTAAAAAATAAAAATTAATGCAGCTCTGTATTCACTAAAACATAATTAATTGCGTTATTATTACCAGTTGACATTATTTATATATATATATTTATATATATATATATATATATATATATATATATATATATATATATATATATGTCAAAGAAAAATAAAGCTGCGCAAATAATATAAATGCCACTCGTATTGAACGAGTGGAGGTGAACCAAAACGGTTTCAAGTTCACAGGCACATTGCCTGTTAGTGATCTTGATCAACACTAAACCAATGAGTGATACAAAAAAAGGTATTAAAGTCTTATAGAAGGTGATGAATCCTAAATAATCATGCGTGTTGACAAAATGCTCCTTATTGGATATAAGTGACTTCACACTTCAGACACCCAATGAAAGATGTTGTGATTTTGATAGAATAGAATTCCTCCACCAAGGATAATCTCTGCCGCTTACCAGAACCACTGATCCCAACAGAGATCAGTACATACAGATGGCTGTTACCCCTGCCAGGGTCTCTGGATAGATCAAACTGCTAGTCTCCTGGATTTAACGCCAGAACTTCCCAAAATGTCACGATGGAATGTTGTCATATGGAAAGAAAGGCCACCATAGCGTAAATCCGATAAAAATTAATGTTTAATACAAATAAAAATGCACTTACAGTTAGAAGCATATAAAGGGCATGTGGTAAATTTGTAGCCGGCCGGCTAAAACAGCCCGTTCCTTCCGGGACTCGTGTGTATTGGTGACGTCAGCACGCCGCTCCTCCCGGCCGGCTACAAATTTACCACATGCCCTTTATATGCTTCTAACTGTAAGTGCATTTTTATTTGTGGAGGAATTCTATTCTATCAAAATCACAACATCTTTCATTGGGTGTCTGAAGTGTGAAGTCACTTATATCCATTAAGGAGCATTTTGGCAACACGCATGATTATTTAGGATTCATCACCTTCTATAAGACTTTAATACCTTTTTTTGTATCACTCATTGGTTTAGTGTTGATCAAGATCACTAACAGGCAATGTGCCTGTGAACTTGAAACCATTTTGGTTCACCTCCACTCGTTCAATACGAGTGGCATTTATATTATTTGCGCAGCTTTATTTTTCTTTGACTTGTTTATTAGTGTGTGTCTCACATTTAAGTTGCAGCAAATTACAAATAACTATACCTTGCCGCAAGGGAGGTTGTTCACTTTACACATTTAATATTTTTGGACAGCGCAGTATATTACCTTTACTAATTCATATATATATATGTGTGTGTGTATATATATATATAGATGAATATCTATAGATAGATCTAAACATATATAGATATATATATATCTATATATCTATTTATTATTATTATACAGGTTTTATATAGCACCAACAGTTTGCGCAGCGCTTAACAAAATATGTAACAAAATAAACAAAATTATATATATATATATATATATATATATATATATATATATATATGTATAAAATTCATTTTGTCTATTTTGTTACTTATTTTGAATAAAAAAAAAAAAAAAATATATATATATATATATATATATATATATATATGTGTGTATGTATGTATATGTATATGTAGCGGGGTCTCTAAATTTAGGTGGGATACACCTGGGTAATAGTATGATCCAGGTGTGTAAATCATGAGAGGATTTGGACCATTTGTATTCGTGGAGGACTGGGTGGTGTATTATTCTCCTTGGCCTGTGGGTGGCGAGGTACCCGCAGGCTCAAGGTAGATTTGCTGCCACAGTGCTGTCCTTTTTGTCCCTTTCCGGAGATGGTAGGGCGGGGAACCTGCCGTGACGTCAATGGAGGAGATAAAGGGGGGAGACGCCCTGGCCACGAGGTCTTCGGGATCTTCTTCATTACGCGCCCAGGCACCTTAGGCCTGGGTGCGGGCGGTCCGGAGTTTCAGCCCAGGCGCCCTAGGCCTGGCCGGAGCGGAGTTGACGTCCATTCCAGGCTTCTTCAGCCTGGGGTGAGGTACTAAACCAGAGGCCTGGGGCCCGGTGACTTTGACTGGGTCCCGCGAGGGTGGAGGAGTCCGAGGGTCCCTGAGGTGGATGGGGCCCATGTCTGAGGTGAGGAGGCTGGAGAGGTCACCTGTCCAGAGAGTCCGGAGCAGCATCAACCCGGTGACGGGTGGGCCTCCGGTAACTCCCTTGGAGGGACATCTCCCCCTGACAGTGGCCACAACGCAGCGAAGGTACTCCTATCTACATTCTCTTGAATTGCTGGTAGAGACTCACAAGTTCTAAGTTCTCTCTCTAGCCTATGGCTATAGTAACCGCTGGTGAAACCACAGTGGTTTAGCGTACAATCAGGATAGTGCCTCGACCTGCTCATCCCACCGTATTGAACTGTTATTGGGTCTCAACCAGTTGGCTGCTAAAGCACTGTTTATTGTGAGTGTGACAATAAAGCAAGAGTTGGATCTTTATCGGTGTGTGGTACTCTGGTTAATGGGAGCAAAGGGAAGTGTTAGCACAGCAAGACTTGGTCCTTAACTGAAACGCACAGGCCCGAGGAAAATAACTGGTACTGGCCTTCACCTCACCCACTGCCATGGGGAGGACATGGGCCGTAGCGCATCTCACCCTCACATATGAAATACCCCTAGACAATGAAAAGGGGGTGAGGCCTCTACACGTGGGGGCTCGTGAGTCCGGGATGATGTGTGTTTTGACCTTGGAATTAAGAACGGCTGTGTCTGAACTTTGCTGCCCAGAGGAGTTCTGAGCAGGTCGGCCATGTGATCGGCCAAAGTGCATCTCTGCTCAAAGTCGTGGAAATGACCCTAAGATGGGAAAGGCCCATGCTGAAGAGCAAGAAGAGGGAGAAGTCCAGCCGTGTGACGTACTACATGTGGGGGCTTTTACTGCACTGCGCCATGAGGCACCCCTTGACTACACAGTTCGTGGGCGGAGTTTGATGGAAGCCCGCGAAAACGTGCAAGTCGTGGGAGGAGTCTGGCCATGTGGAGGGACTCCCGTGGAGACTTCGGCGCGTGGTCAGTGCGTGATGGAGCAGCAGATAGTCGGGATGGCCTCAAGCTCCCCGTGGATTCGGGTTCCCTACTCCACGAAGATGACTACGTTTGCTGCTCCCCTTACAGACACGGGGATAAGACTCAGGCCCCGAGGGCAGTTGGCTCTGTACACCTGCAGAGACGCGGAGGCCCTCGGCATGATCTGTCCCGGATGTTCGGGACTGGTGGTCCACCTGAAGCCATTCGGGCGTTGTGAGGCATGCAGAGAATTCCTATTCGAGGTGGAGCCATCCACAGTAAGGCCCCGGGCCCTTCGCCTCAACTGCCTCACAGGTACCGCTACTCCAGAAGGGGAGATCCAGGCCTTTGCGGAGGTTCCCGTACGCACTGACCAGGGCGATCTGACTGCCCAACCAGAGACTGAGAAAGAAAAATCCGAGAATGCTGCTTCGGTCACCACAGATTCCCTGCTCCCACCTCCGAAGAGGAGAGTCGGCCTGGTACAGGCGTCTTGTGGTCGTGGTCGAGCTTCACCCCGTCGCTTGCCGTGCCTGGATGGATCCGGTTGGAAGAGTCCTGGACATCCCTGTGCTTCAAAAGGTCAAGGTGAGCCAGGGGCTGGGACTCTGGTGGTGGTTGGAGGTGTCGGGAGTCCACAGTCGGTGGAGCCCGCTAGGGAGGGTAGTTCCACGTCTACTAGAGACTACCTTCCCGCAGAGATGTATGACACCTCCGACCTAGAATCGCTGTCGGACTTTGGAGATGACGGTGAAATAGACAAACTTTTTCATCGTAAGGGCTGGGACAAACGCCCATTACCTGTGTTACGTGCACCACAAGATTCGCCTATGTCTATAGGAGATGGCACGCCCCGGGGGGAAGCTCCGGAGTCTACGAGGAAGCCTAGTCCTCCAATTGTTCTTCCACAATTCACAGCATCACCCGTTTTGTTGGCGGGGACACAGCGCGCATCATTACGGGCACCAAGAGCAAAGCCATCAGAGGTAGTGAAAGTACCTTGGCATCCGGAGGCCATCGTTCAACCAGGAGAAGGTGAGCGGGCCACAATGTCTCCTTTGGCCCGACTGCAACAACTCTTCTGTCAGAGGGTCGCCCGTGAGTAGGGATGGGAATATCCTTACTTGCCCCGGGACTTACTGTTTGAGGTTGAAGTTCTGCGGCAGCGGTGGTATGATGAGTTTGTTTGGCAGAAAATTAAAGTGCCTCATACTCGGCGATACTTGTCCTGTTCGTCACCCGTGTCGAAAAAATTCAGAGACTGCAGAGCAGACTGGATGTTGGGGCGTCATATTCATGCGAACAAGGTGCTTATCTGCCGGAAAGATGGAGAGGACATTGACTATTCGATTGAGGTTTTCGATAAGCATCTGAAGCCCCTGTTCTTGCCTGACCCGAAGTTTTACTTGTAAGAGGAGACTTTCCTGTGTTTTTTTTTTTTTTTTTTTTTACTCTTTGGAGGAATGAGAGCTGTTTTGTTTTGTTCTCTCTTCTTTCACAATTCAAAGACAGAGACTTTGGGGGTAGAATCAGAGTAGAGACGCAGGAAGAAGGAAGATTTTACCAAGTGTCATTACCGCGGCACTGTCACCAGGTGGCAGTGTTGCGCAACGGCTGTGGTTTTTTTTTTTCTTTCTCGTACATCACGGGACACAGAGCGACATAGTCATTACTAATGGGTTATATAGATACCTTCAGGTGCTGGCACTGGCAACTTCCAAAACCGGAAGTACCCTCCCCTATATAAGCCCCTCCCATCCGGGAGCACCTCAGTTTTTTGCCAGTGTCTAAGGTGTTGGCCAAGAAGAAACATGTGTTTTTCACTGAGCTTGCGTACAGGTTCTTTTGGGCCTCAGTAAGCTATTCCGGATCCGACCAAAAAAGCTTCATAGCTAAACGGTCGGTACCCGGGCCTTGCAGAGAAGAGCAAGGTTTTGCCTGTAATGCTTCTCTTAGGAGAGCTGGACCCTGGGATCCAGAGCTCTGGTCATACCCATGACCAAGATGTTTTCTGTGCAGGGTGCTATACAGGTCCAGGGGAGTGGAATCCTTGGGAACCCGGTCCCTGAAGGTTTAATTACAATGCCTGCCGTGATAGGTGAAGTTTGGGCTTCTGTGGACCAAACAAAGTCCTGCGGCGGGGAACAGGTAAGTGGGGGCCCCCAGGAACTTGGTTCTATTGGGGGACCCCCAAGCCTAATTTGTCTTTCTGTCTGTTACCTAACGGTATTCCCGCTAATATCTGTGCATGCCTGTAACTACTAAAAAATGTAATAATTTTAATAGTGGTCAAGAAAAAGAAAATAATATATATATATATATATATATATATTTAATATATCAGACTGCGGTACCTGTGTTAATCCACTAGAGGCCGCTGTGGAACGTTTCTTGTCATGTGGACTAGTTTCTTTTTATCAGAGCAAGTCCAGGCAGATGGTGAGTTCTCTTAAGGGAAACTGCTTCCTCTGCCATGTTGCAATGCTCGTCCATCCCCCGGCCTGCGGCAAAAGGGGCCCTGGCTCTTGTCCCTGGTTTCCTTTTCAAAATTAGCGCCGAAGGCGCACGTGGCCGCGCGCGTGCGCGTGCACGCGCCTCTATATATAGAGGTGAGCCGGGAAAGGGGGCGGAGCTTGGGGGATGACGCTCTGTGCGCGCCGCAGCGCTTCTGCGCATGTGCGGGCGTCCCAGCATGTTAAAAACCACAATTATGTGTTGTGAGCTGGCTATGGAGTGCAGAGACAGAGCTGGCAACATTTAGAAAAAGGCATACAGCAAGCGGTTGATGCAGGCATCCCCATAGAAAGGCACATTAGTAGACACCAACTGCTTTTATAGCAGCATTTGTGCTAGACTATTGTCAGTAAGTGGTGTATTTCGGCTGGAATACCTAAGCTTTGGGCTTAGGAATAATGCCGTCAAAAAACTCCGGGACTAAAAATTCCAGGAAGCATAGGGGGTCTCCATCGGGCTCTGAGGATCTTGGGCATGCTTCGGCTGCACCAGTCTCCCCTGAAGAATCAGAGGTTAGTGACCGTAGAGCACCCTCAGGAGTACCTGGTACTGTGGCTGTCCTCAGTTCACCTGCTCCTGTGTATGTAACAGAGGAGGTTTTTTCCTCAGCTCTGGGAGGGCTGGAAGAGAGATTGTCAGCATTGATCGCTGCTTCCCTGTCACAGGAAAAAAGCGCCCGATCTCCGTCTCCTCCCTCAGAGTGCCTGTTAGCAGAGCAACAGTCCCATACAGGGATCGACCTGCCTGGAGGGGATCAGGATGAGGTCGATTCTGTTGTAGAGGAATCAACAGTGGAAGAGCCATTCTCAGCATCACATGCTGAAAGGTTATGGGTTCAGTCCCTGACTAATATGGTCCGATCAGCATTTAAAATGCCCCTTGCGGAGCCATCATCCACTTCTGTCTCCTCGTTGGGGTCGCTAAAAGCTCCCCAGACTGTTTGTTCCTTTCCGATCCATCCTTTACTGGAAGGGCTCATTTACCAGGATTGGGAGCATCCTGATAAAATATTTACTCCTCCCAAGAGATTTCAAGTGGTCTATCCCATGGAGGATAAGTTCATCAAAAAATGGAGGGTCCCTACAGTGGACGCAGCCATCTCTTGTGTGAATAAATCACTGACATGTCCAGTGGATAATGTCCAAATGTTCAAGGACCCAATAGATAAAAAATTAGAGTCCTTATTAAAATCTGCTTTTTCTACAGCAGGCTTGGTGACACAACCAGCAGTGGCAGCTATTGGGGTCTGCCAAGCAGTGAAGGATCAGTTGAAACAGGTCTTAAGGGACTTGCCGGATCAGCAGGCTCTTGCCCTAGCTGATCTACCTAGAGCCTTATGCTTTGCGGTGGACGCTATAAAGGATTCAATCCATCAGGCCTCCCGCCTTACGCTGTCTGTAGTACATATGCGCAGGCTTTTATGGCTCAAAAACTGGTCTGCTGAAGCTCCCTGTAAAAAATTGCTGGTCAGCTTCCCATTTCATGGTGAACGCTTATTCGGGGAAGACCTGGACAAATATATCCAGAGAATTTCCAGCGGTAAAAGTACACTTTTGCCGGTTAAAAACAGAGTTAGAGGTCCCTCTTTTAAGAGGCCTGCTTCTCCAGTCCCTAGGACATCGGCTGTGAAACAGTTCCGACGGCCTCCTCGGTCAAATCCCGGAGGTAAAAATCAGGGACAATTGCAGGGTAACAAGAAGCCCTGGAGCAGGAGAGGTACAAAACCTCCCCCAAAGTCAAATGCATGAAGGGTTGCCCCCACTCAATCGGGTGGGGGGAAGACTTCAGTTGTTCGCAGAGACCTGGCGGGACACGATCAGAGACAGATGGGTGCTCTCCGCAGTAAATCTGGGATACAAATTGGAGTTAAAAGACTCCCCTCCTTCCCACTTTATAAGGTCAAACGTGCCAAGGGATCCCCAGAAGAGAGGATCCCTCCTGTTGGCACTAGAACAATTATTGCTCCAAGCAGTAATTATAGAGGTTCCCCTGGAAGAATGGGGGTTCGGGTTTTACTCAAACCTCTTTACAGTCCCGAAGCCAAACGGGGACGTGAGGCCCATATTAAATCTAAAAGGGCTAAACAAATTCCTACATATCAGGACTTTCCGGATGGAGTCGATTCGGTCGGTGGCCACTGCCCTACAAGGGGAGGAATGGTTAGCCTCGATCGACATCAAAGATGCTTATTTGCACATTCCCATCTTTCCAGCCCACCAAAAATTTCTACGCTTTGCGGTAGAAGGGCGCCATTTTCAGTTCAGAGCCTTACCCTTCGGTCTGGCCACAGCACCACGAGTGTTCACAAAAATTCTGGCCCCATTATTGGCCAATCTAAGAACACGAGGTGTAACGATAATGGCATATCTAGACGACTTGTTGCTGATAGACCACTCAGTGGAAAAACTAGAAGTGGTTGTTCACGAGACAATCAAGTATCTGGAATATCACGGTTGGATTATCAACCGAGACAAGTCAGCCCTAAAACCAGTCAAAAGTCTGGAATACTTGGGGCTAAGGCTGGATTCAGACCAGAGAAAAATTTTCTTGCCTCAAGAAAAGGGGTCGTCTTTGAGAGATTTGATCCACTTAGTGGGTTCAAAAAGACAGCCATCCATACGCCTGTGCATGAGGCTGCTGGGAAAAATGGTGGCATCATTCGAAGCAGTACCCTACGGTCAATTCCATTCAAGGAATTTGCAAAGGGCCATACTGTCAGCCTGGAACAAAAAAGTTCAGGCTCTGGACTTACCAATGTCCTTGTCCCCTTCCGTTCGCAAGAGCCTCCGCTGGTGGTTGGTTCCCCAGAATCTGGAAAGAGGGAAATCCTTCAGTCCGATTTCTTGGAAGGTGGTCACTACAGATGCCAGCCTTATAGGCTGGGGAGCAGTACTGGAGCAATGGTCTCTCCAGGGCAGATGGTCGGATGCGGAAAAGGCCCTGCCCATCAATCTCTTAGAGATACGAGCAGCCCGGTATGCCCTAGTAGCATGGACATCCAAACTCCAAGGGTTCCCTGTCAGAATTCAATCAGACAATGCCACAGCAGTGGCATATATCAATCATCAGGGGGGCACCAGGAGTCGTGCAGCCCAGAGGGAAGTAAATTACATCCTGAGATGGGCAGAAAGATATGTCCCAGCCATATCTGCGGTATTCATTCCAGGAGTGGAGAATTGGAAGGCGGACTTTCTAAGTCGCCAACAATTATGCCCAGGGGAATGGTCCCTTCATCCCGAGGTTTTCCGGACAATATGTCAGCGGTGGGGAACACCGGATGTAGATCTGCTAGCATCCAGATTCAACGCAAAAGTGGACAGGTTTGTCTCTTGAAAAAGGGATCCCCTAGCTTGCGGCTCGGATGCCCTAGTGTTCCCTTGGGATCAGTTCAAGCTGATATATGCATTCCCACCACCACAATTGTTACCTTGATTACTTCGCAGAATCAGGGTAGAAAAGAAACCAGTGATTCTGGTGGCTCCAGCGTGGCCCCGAAGAGCATGGTACGCGGAGATTGTAAAGATGTCTGTGGGGAGTCCTTGGACCCTCCCACATCGTCCGGACCTGCTTTCGCAAGGACCGATATACCACCCTAACTTACCAGCCCTAGGTTTGACGGCCTGGCTATTGAAGCCCGCATTCTAAAAAAGAGAGGGCTCTCTAATGCTGTGGTATCTACCATGATCAATGCCAGGAAGCCGGTATCCAGGCAGATCTACTATAGAATCTGGAAGGCGTACATCGCCTGGTGTGAGGCCAAGAAATGGCATCCACGTAAATACGTGATAGGTAGGATTCTGGACTTCCTACAATGGGCTGTAGATAGGAAGCTTGCCTTGAGTACTATCAAGGGTCAGATTTCGGCCTTGTCAATATTTTTTCAAAGGCCCTTGGCTTCGCATTCACTAGTCAAAGCCTTTATACAAGGAGTAATGCGTATTAGTCCTCCGGTTAATATTCCCATATGTCCATGGGATCTAAACTTGGTTCTGTCGGTTCTACAGAAACAACCATTTGAACCATTACAGCATATTTCCCTGGTTCTTCTCACCAGGAAATTGATTTTTCTAGTAGCCATTTGTTCGGCTAAAAGAGTGTCGGAATTAGCAGCTATGTCCTGTAGGGAGCCATATCTGGTTATCCATAAGGACAGAGTAGTGTTACGTCCTCATCCAGCCTTCCTAAGGTGGTATCGAGGTTTCATTTGAACCAAGATGTGGTTCTTCCTTTTTTCCACAAACCTACTTCGGTAGAGGAAAAGTTATTACATTCTTTGGATGTAGTAAGAGCAGTTAAAGCTTATCTAAAAGCCACTGCTCAGATTCGCAGAACGGATACTTTGTTTATTCTGCCGGAAGGCCCCAGAAGGGGTCAGGCAGCGTCAAAATCTACTTTAGCCAAGTGGATTCGACAGGTCATAATACAAGCCTATGCCTTGAGAAGTAGACCGCCTCCGTTCAAAGTTAGAGCGCACTCCACGAGAGCAGTTGGAACTTCATGGGCAGTGCATCACCAGGCCTCCCTGGCTCAAATCTGTAAGGCCGCAACATGGTCTTCAGTACACACGTTTACTAGGTTCTACCAGGTGGACGTTAGAAGTCAGGAGGATGTCGCCTTTGGGCGCAGTGTGTTGCAGGCCGCAAAAGATCCTCATGTCTGATCGCGCTCAGCTTATATATGGTGTATCCCCCCCCCTCGTTGGGCATTGCTTTAGGACATCCCATTAGTAATGACTATGTCGCTCTGTGTCCCGTGATGTACGAGAAAGAAAATAGGATTTTTATAACAGCTTACCTGTAAAATCCTTTTCTTGGAGTACATCACGGGACACAGAGCTCCCACCCCTCTTTGGGGACACTTATTGCTTTGCTACAAAACTGAGGTGCTCCCGGATGGGAGGGGCTTATATAGGGGAGGGTACTTCCGGTTTTGGAAGTTGCCAGTGCCAGCACCTGAAGGTATCTATATAACCCATTAGTAATGACTATGTCACTCTGTGTCCCGTGATGTACTCCAAGAAAAGGATTTTACAGGTAAGCTGTTATAAAAATCCTATTTTTTTACACTTGCATCACTTTACTCGTCGGAGCGAATGGGTCTCTCGGCTGATGGACCCATTCATTCCAAACTAACACAAATATGTTAGGATGTTGTGTTCTTTTTTTTTTTGTTTCCCTTCTGCAGGAGATCCATCTGTCACGACTGCTGAGTATGGGGTGGTTCTTAGACAGTGATGGGAGGGATTGTATATGTGTACATGCTTAGAGGGTTTTATGAAAAGTTTGTTTTATGTTCCCCTTCCCTTGAGCAGGTCTTAGCACAATTGGGATTTTAAAATTTTGAGGGATAGCCTCTGGGGTCAGGCTTATGTCACCACTCCATGGGAGACATGGGTTTGCACCAGACGCTGGGGACCAGCGTCAAATCACAGGGGGGAGTGTGTAGCGGGGTCTCTAAATTTAGGTGGGATACACCTGGGTAATAGTATGATCCAGGTGTGTAAATCATGAGAGGATTTGGACCATTTGTATTCGTGGAGGACTGGGTGGTGTATTATTCTCCTTGGCCTGTGGGTGGCGAGGTACCCGCAGGCTCAATTTAGATTTGCTGCCACAGTGCTGTCTTTTTTGTCCCTTTCCGGAGATGGTACGGCGAGGGCGGGGAACCTGCCGTGACGTCAATGGAGGAGATAAAGGGGGGAGACGCCCTGGCCACGAGGTCTTCGGGATCTTCTTCATCACGCGCCCAGGCACCTTAGGCCTGGGTGCGGGCGGTCCGGAGTTTCGGCCCAGGCGCCCTAGGCCTGGCCGGAGCGGAGTTGGCGTCCATCCCAGGCACCTTCAGCCTGGGGTGAGGTACTAAACCAGAGGCCTGGGGCCCGGTGACTTCGACTGGGTCCCGCGAGGGTGGAGGAGTCCGAGGGTTCCTGAGGTGGATGGGGCCCATGTCTGAGGTGAGGAGGCTGGAGAGGTCACCCGTCCGGAGAGTCCGGAGCAGCATCAACCCGGTGACGGATGGGCCTCCGGTAACTCCCTTGGAGGGACATCTCCCCCGACAGGGGCCACGATGCAGCGAAGGTACTCCTATCTACATTCTCTTGAGTCGCTGGTAGAGACTCACAAGTTCTAAGTTCTCTCTCTAGCCTATGGCTATAGTAACCGCTGGTGAAACCACAGTGGTTTAGCGTACAATCAGGATAGTGCCTCGACCTGCTCATCCCACCGTATTGAACTGTTATTGGGTCTCAACCAGTTGGCTGCTACAGCACTGTTTATTGTGAGTGTGACAATAAAGCAAGAGTTGGACCTTTATCGGTGTGTGGGACTCTGGTTAATGGGAGCAAAGGGAAGTGTCAGCACAGAAAGACTTGGTCCTTAACTGAAACGCACAGGCCCGAGGAAAATAACTGGTACTGGCCTTCACCTCACCCACTGCCATGGGGAAGACATGGGCCGTAGCGCATCTCACCCTCACATATGAAATACCCCTAGACAATGAAAAGGGGGTGAGGCCGCTACATTATATATAGATATATATAGATATATATAGATATATATATAGATAGATAGATCTAAACAGATATATATATATATATATATATATATATATATATTTTTTATTAATAAATATAGATCGATAGATATTTAATTAGTTCTATTTAAATTTAAGCAGTGTAAGTGCCTAAATTTGACCTGCTATCGGTCTCTTGTAGTCCCTGTACAGCAGAGCACAGAGAGGGCAGGAGAAGCAGTACATGCAGCCAGTCCGTTTATGTACTGACAAGAGTCATGCTGATAGGAGGAGAGAGCAGACTTGGGTTGACCGGTTTAAATTATTTTGGCCATCAGACTGAGGACATCTAGTGGAAGAAAAAAGTACTGCGGGGAAGATCTCTGGATTGAAGGTGCAGAAAAATCTGTGGCCGTGTTATGTTAGCTTCTAATCAGATTTTGATTTTTATCTCGTTAATTTTAGCTGAAGTTCTGCTTAAATTACCAACAAAATGATTACCTGAAATCTTTTTTTTTTTTTAAATTTAAACCTTCTTGGCACTTGATTCATCAATTAGTAGGTATTTTCGGCACAATAAAAAAAACACAACCAAGAATCTGCCCTGAAATTTGCTGAAATATTTACAGTGCAGGAGAGGATCTTTTCTGAAATAAAAGTGGATTCCACATTAAAGTGGACCTAGCAATGGATATTTTTTTTTTTTTTTGTTATGTGCATGTAAGTGTAACACCTATTTATTACCTCTCATAGAGATCACAATACCCCTATGACCATGTCTTCATTAGATCTTCTCTCCAGAAGTACAGAGGCAATTTTTTGTTCAGGCATCATCCAGGGTCACTATTTACTTCCAGGACTGAGCTGCTTGGGCTGATTATGTAAATTCTGGTGCCTGTGCAGTTCTTGGCTGTGTTCAAAAATATCTGACACAGATCATCCCTCTGCTGCAGCCTCTCACCTTATGACTTGATACAAAATGACAATGTACATTCTGATCACTGGGGAAGAGGAGACTGAGGAAATGCTTCCTCCTGTCTGCAGCAGACTGATGAGATCATCTCAGCCTAGGCAGAGTCACTGAACTGGAGCTGATGGATTGCTATTTAACTCCTTGATGCCGGCCGCACGCATATATGCGGGCACTTGATGGGTGGGCCGTAACGGCGAGCGGCTGCATATATGCGGCCCTGTTAAAACAACTTCCTGTGCTGAGAGTACGCTCCCAGCACTATAGGCGACATGTACCGGAAAGCTCCCAATGCATACTAGCGATCGTGAGCTTTCCGATCATGTGACCGCTGTGACAGCCAATCACAATGGTCACATCATCAGAAACCTTGATCCTGCCTCCCGGCATCTGAGACCCCTTAAAGGGCCGGGAGGGGGCACCAGAAGCCAAGGGGTGTATGATAAAAGATAGAAGTAGAGGTTTCTTCAACTCCAGTAATGGATGGTATGTGAACATTTATACATTTTTATTTTTATTAGTTTTTTTGTGGATGTGTTATCTGAAAGCGCAGTTACCCTTTAATGGTAATATGCAGTGATCTCCCCCCGGTTATGTAATTGTTTGCTTTTAACTGTTTTACAGCTTTACAGAAGCAATGGCCTTTCAACCGCAGTCCGAGTTCCTGAGAAGACAAGAGTTTTATTATATGGGGGCGGCTTTAGTCGCTGTGGGCGGAGTTCTGGTCATTTCCAGCTTCCTGGCGTTAGGATTTGTCGGGACATATTTAGGTAAGCAAATGTCAAGAGTTTTGGGTAAATGAAAAGAGGGAGTATAATGAGCTTTATATAAAGCTGGGGTGGCGGTGCTTAAACGGTCAATACACATAAAGTTTTTTTTTGCCATAGATTTATGAATTCTGTATATTATTCATATTTAATAATACTATTCATATTATACATTTTTTGAGCTCAAAGCGACACTTTTCACATAGGTGGCAGTAAAAGCAACTGGTTGAGCTGCGGTTTTATTGCCCCTGATCAGCCACTTAAACACATAAATGCAGTCGCTCAGGGCTGTACATGTGCCACAGAACAAAACTTAACCAGCATATTGCATTCAGCAAGCAGCACTGCCGCCAAAAGCAAGTGAATAGGGCCCCGCCGCAACTGCCCTGCAACTATTAAATTCAAAAAATGCAGCGCTACAGTGTAATAACAAATAAAAGTCCAACAATTGAAGGCAATCAACATTGGATGGAGGTAAAGATGAGATGAAACCGCCACCAAGCTTCAGTGTGCAAAAACAGAAAATAAAGGCACACCACACCAACGTGCTCACAATCTGCTTACCAGAAAGTGGAAAATAACAGGCAATGTAATCAAATGATGCAGAGGGTCAGACGTTGAGAGAAGGACACTCCAAATCAGATGGTTCGATCATAGGGAAGACCAACATCACTAATGTCAAGGCAATTTCCAGAGTATAGATGTGGAGCTATGCAAATCTCAGCCAGAAGTTTTACCCAATGAGAGAAAAATGAGGCAGCATATGAAGCCCGTA
This sequence comes from Rana muscosa, assembly GCA_029206835.1. Taxonomy (NCBI): domain Eukaryota; kingdom Metazoa; phylum Chordata; class Amphibia; order Anura; family Ranidae; genus Rana; species Rana muscosa. Next base: position 153,475,134 of record CM055127.1, on the reverse strand, counting down.
AGGTAAAAAACATAAGCATTTATTGTAGTCTACTTTCAAATAGCAGGTAACATCAAGGCATATGAAACAATTCCGCGGCTCTCAGCGTGCTTGCATCGGCCAGCCTGACATGTTTCATCCTATGTGGATATCATCAGAGGCGTCATATGTTGGCATTTTGAGTATTAAAGTGGAGTTCCACCCAAAAATGGAACTTACGCTTAAAGTGAAGGTGACCCCCTGACATGCCACATTTGGCATGTCATTTTTTGGGGGGAGGAGCAGATGCCCTCTTTTTAGAGGCACCCAGCTCCCACTTTCTCCCGGGGCACCGCAAAGTTCTCCTCTCCCCCTCCCTGCAATCTTCTGGGACACGTCACAGGTCCTAGAAGATTGCCCGGCCAATTACAGCGTGCGGCTCGTGCATGTGCAGTGCGTGCCCGGCTGTGAAGCCACAGTCGGGCGCCCACAGTCAGAATGCTGGCGCCACAGAGAGGAGGGGGAGAGAAAAGTGGCTTAGTTCGCCCGCATCGCTAGACCGTGGGACAGGTGAGTGTCTGATTATTAAAAGTCCCTTCTTGTAGCTGCTGACTTTTGTATGGGTGGAACTCGCTTTAAAGCAAGCAGTGAGGAGGCAAAAGTTGTCTCCTCAACCCCTGCAATACACTCTTAACAATGAGCTAATGCAGATAATTTTTTAGAGAGGTGGCAGTACAGCCCCACGTGGAGGAGCACTTTGTCACCCCAAAAAATGGTAATGGATGTTCGCTGCAATAGAAGAGGTATTGTACTTGCCTCTCTGGTGGTCTGTATGTCTCAAGTGTGGCCCCTGACATCAGCAAAGGGCTGCACATAAAATTCAGTGAATATTCATTGTCTGAGACAGCAGACACACAACAGGATATAGTCAAAGATTATTGACACGATAAAAGAGATGGTCAGAGACTGCAGACATGATACAAGAGATGGTCAGAGACTGCAGACATGATACAGGAGATGGTCAGAGACTGCAGACATGATACAAGAGATGGTTAGACTGTGGATGTAATACAAGAGATGGTCAGAGACTGCAGACATGATACAAGAGATGGTCAGAGACTGCGGCCATAAAACAGGAGGTGGTCAGTGACAGCAGACATGAAACAGGAGATGTTCAGAGACTGCAGACATGATCCAATAGATGGGCAAAGACTGCAGACGTGATCCAAGAGATGGGCAGAGACTGCAGACATGATACAAGAGATGGTTTGAGACTGCGACCATAAAACAGGAGATGGTCAGTGACAGCATTAATGAAGCAGGAGATGTTCAGAGACTGTGGACCTAATACAGAAGATGGTCAGAGACTGCCAAAATGATAGAAGAAATGGTCAGAGACTGCAAACACGATACAAAAGATGGTCAGAGACTGCAGACTTGATACAGGAGATGGCTAGAGACTGCAGACATGATACATGAGATGGTCAGAGACTGTGGATAGATAGCTGGAAATGGTCAGAGATGGCCAGTGACTGCAGACATAATACAAGAGATGGACAGAGACTGCAGACTTGATACAGGAGATGATCAAATAGAGTGGGGATATAATGCAGGAAAATGTCAGAGACTGCAGCCATAAAACAGGAGATGGTCAAGTACTGCAGACTTGATACCAGAAATGGTCAGAGACTGCAGACAGGCTGGAGGAGACAGTCGGAGACTGTGAACATGCTATAGGAGTTGTTGGAGACTGAGGACATGCTTCAGGAGACAGCCATTGACTGGAGACACAATAAACGAGACTGCTAAAAATCAGTCTGCAGGGGCCTTGAGGCCTGCACAAAAAATGCCAAAGGGCCCAAGGCTGCAGCATTGGCACCAAGGCTGTAGAGCATGGGTGCTCAACCTGTGGCCCTCCAGCTGTTGTAGAGCTACAAGTTCCATGAGGCATTGCCAGGCTGACAGTTACAAGCATGACTCCCAAAGGCAGAGGCATGATGGGACTTGTAGTTATGCAACAGCTGGAGGGCCGCCAGTTTGAGCACCCATGCTGTAGAGCAGGGGTGGCCAACCAGTGGCCCGGGGACCACATGTGGCCCGCGACCTTCTGCTCTAGAATGGTGGGTTGGCAAGCCCAGATCGCAGGTTGCCCACCCGCCATACCACAGCAGTGTTGTGAATGAAGCTGGTGGTAGAGGAAGAAAGCGGCTGCAGAGCAGAGCCCCATAAGCCAATGCTTCCTGTACAGCGCCGGCTTTTGCCACAGGCAGAGTCTATGGCAAAGTTCAGCTAACCCACAGGGTAGACACAGGTGCACTACACTGCACCCGCGGTGTTGGTAAACCACAGAACATCAGTATGGAAACAGGCCCTTTATAGCCCGACCAAATGGGACCCTCAATTCACCTCTCTAGAGCGACAGATGTCCGTTTACGCCCGCCTACCTCCAATCTGAAAAACAGAAGGGAGTTCGTCCCCTTTCGTCTGGCGGATCGGAGGGCCTATAGAGTAGCCGTGACCTGTCACCCGCCCGCTCCGCTCATTGTGGCCCTCGACTGGTTACCAAGTTGCTTAAGTGGCCCTCGCTCTTCAAAAGGTTGGGCACCCCTGCTGTAGAGTGTTCGGGTGGCTTTACAGCTACCTTGATCATTTCTACAATAAAGCCAGGAGTCGGCTGTACATTTTTAAAACCATCTCACAAGAGCCACGTTTTAACCCTCTTCATGCCTTAAGGGGCGGGGCACATCAGTGGTAACAAAAGGGTTAAATGGAGTGAAGATGGGAGACTCGGGCCTCGTAGTGAAATGCACGTATACCTGCGTCTGCCCTTGTGCTACCGCGACGCAAACGTGTGACAAAATGTGTAGGTAGAGTAGTAAAAGCTGAAGTGTCAAGCTGCCAAGATGTGATAATATTTATATTTTGACATTAATAAAAGGCTGGCAGTCTTTGGGAAGGAATGTGGCTCATTTTTCAATAGGTTCTCTGATTTACAGCGGGCTGTTGATGATAATTCCATCGGAGAGTGAATGCACATTACACGGCAATCATGTCATATTCCTCAGTGTGGAATGAAAACAGCTCGGCCCCTCCGTACTGACAGCTGCATAGATCCAGATCCGTTCTATGTATACAATACCCCGCTTCACTAATCTACACGCTTGCGTCACACTTCCAGACGTCTGACCGGGATATAATAACCTTTCACATTCTGCAGGAAGCAGATTTTGTTTTCTTTTTACGCCGCTGACACTTTTTAACTCCGGGCAACCTTTTTTGCAATGCAAAAGTGTTATTTTGATGATGCAGCCTTTGAAATGATATGGCAATTAGAAGTAGCTCTTGAAAGTGTTGTTTTTTTTTCAGGTATTTATCTGGATGTGATCAAGTTAAAGTTGGCGTTTTAATCTGCTTATATTTTTCCCTTTTTGGTTCCCCCCCCCTCCCCCATCAACATGCTCCATAGGGTTCAATATTGAGTTGGCCCACCCTTTGCAGCTATAACAGCTTCAACTCTTCTGGGAAGTCTGTCCACAAGGTTTAGGAGTGTGTCTATGGGAATGTTTCACCATTCTTCCAGAAGCCCATTTGTGAGGTCAGACACTGGCACACAGTACACAGTTTTTGACAAGTCCTTTATTAAAAAAGAAAAATGGTACATAATACAAATTGATTAATGAACATAATTAAGAGCTGTCATATGGCACATGATTATTATAATGAATTCAAAGGAAACCAATACATGGTACACTAGAATAGACTAATGTATTATAGATATAAAATGTAGGGCTCAGATTGTCTTAACGTATAGTAACTCTACGCATTTCGTGACTCATGTCCACTCATCAGGAGTATGTTGCCAAAATTATCTGTGAATATAAGTGATATATAAAAGATGTGTAGGGGTAAAAATCCCTATGTAGCACCCTCTACCTCAGGTATGATGTGCTAAAGGTATTTGTGTTTTTTTTCAAACAGTGCAGGTAAATCTAGGCAGGCCTAGCTGTGAGCTAGGCCTGTTTGTTTTGATCTGGGGGCTGGGAGTGGTTTTGAGGGTAGCAGCAAGTGACTGACATGCACTTCATCTCTCTGGCGCTTCCTCTGTTTCTTGAAGGTTCTGGAAAAGAAGCAGGGCAGAGGGTTGGAGTGGCATGGAGTGTATCTGGGAGCCCTGACCAATCCCCAACTAGGATTGGCCGGGGGCAGGCCTCCTATATATACTCAGGGTCAACCTGCTGGAGGAGGAGTTGTTCGGGTGGAAGAACTAGTGATGGAGTGTTAGGCTGCCGTGGCCCTGCAGGAAGCCCCCTTTCTGGGGGAGGACGGGTGACCTTGGGCCTGGAGCTCAGGAGCTGGGAAGGAACCCCTTCATACAATGCTATCTCTGGTGTCCTGAACAGGAGCAGGAAGAGGACAGCGGGGGAACATTGCCGGGCAAGTCACTAGGAGGGATTCATTCCGGGGTCGGTGAGTGACAGCCACAGTGAGATGCTCTGGGAGAACATGCCAGGAGTGGACTTGGAGCCAGAGGGAGAGACTGTGATATTGCCGGTTTTGGAGTCGAGTTGCTACAGCCAGGAGGGTTGGCAGGACTTGTACAGGACTTTCTGGGATCAGTAGTCCACCAAGATGCAGTTGGTACAAAAGTACTTTTTCATCACTATTGGTTACTACACCAAACGGGACTGCAGACCCCGGCCAGCAAATGGCGGATATTGAACAGCTGGGACTTATTCAGAGTGAGGCCTAACCATGTGCTAACTGCGACAGAAATCTAGAATTGCGCAGTGGAGAAAGTGGAGTTGACTCAAGTGATGTGCTGGAGGAGTAAGGAGCTTTAGAGACTGCCAAAATAGATTTAATCATCCTTTGTTCAAACTAACAAGATCAATTATCTGGGCATCCCATGTCCCTTTTCCCCATCCAAGTTAAATACCCTCAATAAAATAAAAAAAAAAACAACTGATGGACTGTTCATTGTCTGGCAATGTGTGACTGGAGGTGGGTGCCTGGCTGAGCAGGGTGACAGGTGGAACTACTGCACTCTGCGAAACCCACGGGGGCACCGCTGCTACACCTATACTGTATATTGGTAACAAGAAATGATATGTCGCGCACATCGCCCTCTCTCCACTTCCCTCTGTTAAAGATTTCCAACTCGCACTGTCTCTGGTCTAGGGGTATGATAGGGGAGGGAGAGGGGTGAGCTACGCCAGGCTTCCACCACAGTTGCGTATGTGGTCTCAGCAATGTCTCTTGTTACCTTCGGGTCTGTGATGTGCATCGGATCCTCCCTCCAAGAGTCTCCTTGAACCTCGTCCGCCAGAAATTGAGCCACACACCGTTAAAGTCCAACACTCCTTTATTCAGAACATAACATGGACTCCCTTGGCTATAGAACAGAAAAGGAGGTGTGTGTACGAATAGGCCCAGACACAAGTTCTATCATCACTCTCCTCCCTGAGAGTGATCTATGGTCTCCGCACGAGGGAAATTCTCCTTCCGGACGGTCTCCGACAAGAGACTCACCCGTCACCGGCAGTCTGCTGCACCGGGTCTTCAGATGAGGAGCTCTTCCCGGTCCATTACGCCCACCTCGGATTCAGGCATCCATCCCCGGAGTGCCTTAGGATCCTTCCCCCGCGGAACTCAGTGTTGGGCACTGAGCTTCGGACCTCCATCCAATTACCTCACCCCAGGACTGAAGGTGCCTGGGATGGAACACGATCTCCGGTGGTCCTCTAGGCCTAGGCCGCCTAGAGGACGGACACGAACCCCCGTCCGCAAGCTGAAGGTGCTTGGGACAAAGACCCCGTGACCAAGATGGCCCGCCCCTTTATACCCTCTCCCAGCAAGCACGGGTTCCCCGCCCCACCATACCGCTGCTGAGAGAGGCCAAAAAGGAGACCCAGCACACAGCGATATCCGTCCGTCAGCCCATGGGGACAGCGCCACCCAGTGGACCGTCGAAAAACACCACCGGTGTCACCAAAAAGATTCAAATTTACCCTGGGAAAGTAAGTACCCGCTACAGATATAACAGAGGCCAGAAGTCTGATACTCATATGTCAGCTCAGAATAAAAAGCCAGCCTACAAGATGGATGTGAGGGTTGCCAATGACAAAGTCTGACCCGGGGCTGAGGCAGGGACATCCCACCCGGACCAGGGAAACAGCACAGGAACCAGCCAGGGGGAAGCAGTGATCCATGTATGGGAAGCAGAAAAGCACATCTGACCAACACTGGTCTGAAAAAACATAGTAAAAAAATATGTGGTTGAGTATGGGTAGTGTAAGATTAGGGGTTATCAGCTCTCGTAGTAGATGTGTTTTTCCAGTGATTCAAGCCAGTCAGGAACTCTATTTAAGGTAGGGTGACCAGACATCCCGGGTTTCAGGGGACAGTCCCCGGATTGAGGACACTGTCCCCGGACCAAGTCTGTCCCCAGTTTTGTCCCCAGATTGGATTTGAACAGGGGCTGGGGCAATTTCAAAGACAGTCAGTGCAGAATAAAAAAAAAAAAATCTGAATTACACCCCCCCGCTCCGCCACTCCTACTAGCTTAGGGGGGTGAATTTTTTTCCATTATCTGTGCCCCTTTCTGATGATCATGTGCTGGTCAGAGCGGAGGGAATATTTCTTCAGTTTCGGGTGCCCATTCAGCTCCACTCGCATTTTCTTCTTCCTTAACTCAAATCCAGGCCAGCCGCCTGCCTGCTTATCTCCTTGCCTTCCCTGGCAGAGTGATCTTCCTCCGCTGCCCACCCAGTAGTAGCCGGGGCTACTACTTGACTTGACAGGCTGTAAAGCGGGCGGCGGTGGCGACGGGCATTGAGTCGCTGATTGCCGCCATTACTAGTAAAAAAAAAAAAATATATGCCCCCCGGTTTTCATTTTAAAAATCTGGTCACCTTACCATAGGAGTCACACGGTCCTTGTGGGCATCAACTACTTGTACCTGCGTGACCGCTGACAATTTTTGTAGGCCTCCAGCCGCAAACAACAAAGACTCAAAGACAAAGAACTACACGCATGTAGCACCAACCATAATAATGGGGGCCGTACCCAGGACGGATCCCTACCAATGTACATATTCTTTATACTCATAGTAGGACCTTCTACCCCACCGGCTGCCATGACAAAATCTCCAGAAAACCTTAATCCCCAACTATTTACAACTTGCCATGATACTCAATTAGGGCGGGAGGGTGGTCCGTTGTCCCAAGCACCCTCCTCCGACTGATGACTTCCAAGTCCCTCCTACAGACCTCCTTACTGCAGCCCCACCTTCTCCAGTCCTCCCCACCAATCATATGAGTACTTTTAAAAGAATGCTTCCCACTGACCAGAAGCCCTTTCCCTAGGCCAAACCCTTTTAACCCTGTCATGCCGACCCTTCGTCTATGCTTTCTTCTTTTAACTCCGGGCCTCTATTTCAGATTGAAAGAGTGGCACCTCTGCTATTGTTGAGACTAGGGTGACCGCATTTCCAAACTACCATTCAGGGACACCCTCCCTTCCCAAAAATCTGCTTGTGCTGTAACAAATCACAGCACAGTGATTGGACACAAGAGGCGGGATTAATGATTTCTCCAATCACAAGCAGGGGGCGGGGATTGTAATCCTCCAGGCATTCCCGGCCAGGACAAGTACTGTCAGTGAGTAAAGCGGTGATGTGGCGCCCTTTTTTGGGGGCATCAGATTGGCCCGGGCGGGGGGGTGGCTGTGTCAGTTTCATTCCAGGACACTGTATTGTCCTGGAATGAATGTGCCCAGGACAGACCTGCAAAATGCGGGACTGTCCCGGGCAATCCGGGACACGTGGTCACCCTAGTTGAGACACATGCAAAATACTGGGAAATTTTGCAAACTGGAGTTCTGGAAGACATCAGAAGAGGACAGGTGATTCACCCCAACGGTGCCCATTTATAACTGAGATATCCGTTCCGGCTGGAATTTGCCTTTAAGGTATGAACCAAACAACTCAGCCATTTATAAACAACGGTGTTAATACTCACTATGACTCCTGGGATTTTTGGAGCCCTGGACCTTGTCTGCTCTCCTGCTAGGTGGGCCCCCAAATCCGGAAAGGAAATCATATTAATGACTCAGCCTGAATTTCCCATGCTTATAAATAACCAAGCAAAATAGGCCAGTGTAAATATGTGTCGGCGGATGCCGCTGGGAGCAGCGGGAAGCAAGGATCCCGCTTAATTACTGATTGAACGCAGAGCTGTACGGCTCATTCTCCGGAGACATATGAGAAAATGAATGATCAACTCGTGGTGATACACAGAGAAGTGACACAGCCCAGGACTGTAGAAATGACACGCAGACTGCGCGGGGAAGGGAAAAAATTTGGATTTAGGGATTATGGTGTCACGCACTGTCCTCGGGGCAGTTATAAAATGGCTGGAAATGAATTCCTTAAAGCTGAACTGAATTTTAGGACGTTTTCTGTGTAGAAACAAAACAAAACAATACTTCATTCAATACCTGGCTGCTTCGCTGTTCAGTAAAATGTACGTTCATTCAACTACAATACTGTAAGCGCCAAATATCTGGAGACTTGTAGTTCCAGTTGTAGCACACTGGTCGCTCAGCAACTCCTTCATTCAGTAAAAACCTAGTGTCCTCTTCACTGAATGCAAGGCTTTTTGTGATTGGAGCAGGGGAGATCTTGATGTTCATCTGCCCCTCCTCCAATCACAGAAAGCCTTCCATTCATAAGAGAATAGAAAGCATTTTCTGAATGGAGGAGATATACAGCGAGCAACCTGCTATGATCAATGTACTATCGCTGGTACTACAATCTCAGCGCTTTAGGGCTGAATGTAACCGTTGTAGGCCTCGTTTACACTTGCGATTGGGATGGGGGGGGGGGGGGGACATCTGGTTAAACCACACTTTATCTGCTCCCCCTTAAGCTGCAAAGGCCATGGACAGGGATGTACACATGTCGCCTTAAAAAAAAAAAACAAGAAAAAAAACTTACATCATCATTGGTGATTAGTGCCCCCACCTTCACCTTTAATCTGCAGATCGTCTTTGTTTACAAATTTTCAGCTCATTTACAAGGAAGGATGGGGGGGGCTTCTTCTTTTGTGAATGGGTTAAATGTTTGTAAACACTGCTGGTGTTTACACTTTTGATGGTTGTGATTGGTTCACAGCAATGCAATGTACAGAGCCACTCTGGCACCATACATAGTAAGTACCGTATATACTCGAGTATAAGCCAAGGTTTTCAGCACATTTTTTTGTGCTGAAAATGCCCCCCTCGGCTTATACTCGAGTCACCTTTTTGTGCCTGATCTTCCGGACTTTGGGGACCCGGTACCGGCTGGTCATAGGTCTCCTGGACCCTAAACTTGGCACACATGTAGCCCCATTTCTCCTCTACAAGTTTGCAAAGGTTGTTGTCTGAGGAACCTAAGGCCGGGGAGCACCCATTTTTCAAAGCCGGGCACCCCTTCTATAGACTCCCATGTTAAACGTCAGTTTAGTCATGGGCACAGTGAGGCATGGACACAGTGAGGCATGCGCATGGGCAAAGTGAGGCATGCAGATGGACACCCTAGGCTTATACTCGAGTCAATAAGTTTTCCCAGTTTTTTGTGGCAAAATAAGGTGCCTCGGCTTATATTCGGGTCGGCTTATACTCGAGTATATACGGTAAGCATGTTTTCTAACCGCTTGCCAACCGCCTCACGTAGGGGTACAGCGGCAGAGCCGCTCTCCTGTGTATCTAGTATGTGATCCAGAATTTCCGGGAAGCGGGCACGTGCGCGGATGACATGTTGGCTGTGCTGTGATTGGTCAGTGGAAAGAATGGTGCCTCATTACTGGTGTCAGTGGGAGGAATAGTGCCCCATTGTTGGTGTCAGTGGGAAGAATAGTGCCTCATTGTTGGTGTCAGTAAAAGGAATGGTGCCTCATTACTGGTGTCAGTGGGAGGAATAGAACCCCATTGTTGGTGTCAGTGGGAAGAATAGTGCCCCATTGTTGGTGTCAGTGGAAGGAATGGTGCCTCATTACAGGTGTCAGTGGGAGGAATAGTCCCCCCAAGGGCCAGATAAAGGCAAACATAGGGCCGCACAGTGACAGCTTAGTCACTGTGCTGGGAGCATATAGTAATTGCTCTCTCAGTACAGATCAGATGTACAGAAATACAGAACATTTGGCAGGTAAAACGGTTGCTATGTTTTAGCCGTGTATTTAGGTGTTTGCCTGCAGTTTAGATTTAGGGTTATTAGTAGTTTACAGAGGATGGTAATGTGTGGGGCGAGACACCCCTTGCACCTCTCTCTTCACAAGAGCCGATTTCCTTCTGATTGGTTGCTTTGCAGTATCTGTATTTTGCAGTTTGCTGTACTGACTAAACGGAATGTCGGTTGGTTTAGCCCGGAATAGAATGACCCCATGTTATTGTCCTTTAGAAGTGACGGCATCCAGTACACACCAGGTCTGTCCAGTCTGGAGACCTGTAATGCTGTGTGTAATGGCCTTGTTTTTCTCATGTAATGGCAGATTAATGTTTCCAGACACCCTGAAGGCAACACGTGTACCTAATGAGTCCTCTGAAAACCCGTGTCCCCAAAACAGAGGAAGAAATTATGTAATTTGTTGTCATACCAATAGCGTGATGCATTTTTGAAGGAATTGACACTCACCGGACAATGTATTAGGTACACCTTGCTAGTACCGGGTTGGACCCCCTTTTGCCTTCAGAACTGCCTTCATTCTTCATGGCATATGTAGCTAGATCCCGGGTCCCCTTTGGTCTAATGAGAACCTCCAGAGTTAGGGACAGCTGACATCCTTCTGTGTAGAGGGGGTTACAAGGCATGGTGGGTGTAATGCAAGGTAGATTCATGGGTGCCAGACACTTCTTGAATGCAAAGAGATTTATTTTCTCTTGAACAGAACTGTGGGAAAGAGGGTTTAAGGCCAGGACACCCTTTAGTAGTTGCAATGGTAATTAGCAGTCTCCGAGACTTCTATAGGTAGACAGCCATGCAGGGAAAGGCACCCAGCTGGACACCACATCTGCATGTGTAGGAGGAGCGCTGTCTCCTATGGCAACAGTCTTATAACAATTTCTAACACAAGTTGTAACGAACTTATGTACTTCCTCTACAATCCCTTCCTGTAGATCTTCACGCCACTGAGCTCCCAGTCTCTCTCACCAGACTTGCTGATCCACTGCCACTGGATCTCCTGAGCTCTTCCAATCTTCTCACAAAGTATCTTCCTCAAGCGTCACCCCCGATTCTCTGCTGGGTCCCTAGCTTGGCACTCACAGATACTCCTCAGGTGTCACCCCACTGGCCTGCTCGGTCCCTGGCTTGGCACACAAGGCTGCTCTGCAAGCGTCTCCTCTGCTGGCTGGGTCCCTGGCTTGATACCCACTAAAGTTTCCTGATTCTTCACCTTCCCTGGTTGGTGAGAATACTGCTCCGGTAATTGCTTCAGCTACTCACTGTGGTCCCTGGTAATAAGGTGCACTGTGGTCCCTTAGTGGCAAAAGCTTCCCCTCTACCTCCGACCACGACAGGTTCTCTGGCCAGCAGAACCGTCACCTATGGTTGGACTGCAAGTCGCAATCCCAACCCTATGCTGCTCTCTTGCTTCTAGAAAGGCCCTCAGACAGCCTAGCCCAGTGCATTGTGGAACCAATCAAATTCACATAGGTGTAAACATTTGTATGTTTATTTATAACCATAGGCGTGCGCACAGGGTGTGCCGGGTGTGCCTGGGCACATCCTAATCACCCCATGTACATTAGCATTATCCATGGGTGGCACCAGATGGGTGGTTGGGGGTGCCAGTGGCCAGTGTAAATGCCCCCATTATAATAAAGGCTAGGTTCAAATTTAGGAACCCATTACACCCGTATTTAGGGTGTAATGTAATATGCTCCCAATCAACTGTCTCCTACCATCAGAGCCTCCTCCCTGTAACAGCAGGTGGTGTTCATGTGTGTTTGAGCTTTGGGGTGCACACCCTAATGCAATAGGCTGCGCACACCTATGTTTATAACCAATGATCGACATGGCATGAAACAGCATTGCACACATTGAACATAAGAAATATTAATGTACAAAACAGACAGTATATATGACAGCATGGCAAAAACAAGTAAAGTTATACATCTCAACCCTTCATATATCAGGGCAGACCATAACATAAAATGGAATCTAAAAGGGGGTAAAACCATCTGAAATGTATTGATTATATGTGGGATGCATCAAGATGGGCTTGACGCGTTTCATGGACTTCTATCCATCCATCAGGAGCCAAATGCATCCTTGTTCTAGAAAGAATATAGATGCCAATATAGTTAGGTTAGAATACCCATATGGGGAGGGGAAAAATAAATTAAAAGGTGAACGGCCATGCCAGAGATATACTCACATGTAGCCACAAAATTGGACCGTGCGATACCACAAACCAGGGGCCGGCCGAAATGAGCCTGGCCCGGGAGCTGAGAAGGGGACCCAACCGGAAGTCTGAGAGCACACACGCCATCCCCCATGGATGAATAGGACTTCTAGGATGTAATAAGTAAAATTGTTATATGTCTATAACAATATATATCAATGGGATAAACCCAGAGATGAAAAATATATGGGGCCCATAGCCATGGTGATGAGATAAATGCCATGGGTTTACCTTGGTGAATCCAATAAGATACCCGGCCATCTAGTGACAGAAGAAAGAAGTGCAGCAATTCCAGGATTGGGGTGGAATCAATTGATCCTCTAACAATTGGCCAAGGCAACTATACCTGGCAGGTAAATATACTAGCAACCCTGCCTAATCATCAGGGTGCTACACATCGATTCAACAAGGTGTAGGAATCATTTCTCAGAGGTTTCGGTCCATAATGACATGATGGCATCACGCAGATGCTGCAGATTTGTCGGCTGCACATCCATGATGCCAATTTCCTGTTCCACCACATCCCAAAGGTGCTCTATTGGATTGAGATCTAGTGACTGTGGAGGCCATTGGAGTACAGTGACCTCATTGTCCAGTGGTTAGATGATTGGAGCTTTGTGACATGGTGCATTATCCTGCTGGAAGGATCCAACCTTTTATTGAATTTTTTTTTTATTTGAGTTATAATACTATGGTGCAGTGCTTCATCCTACACTCTCCATTAACCACTTTCCAAAGTAGCCTTGGAAGCTGTTTGGGTGGCAGGAGCTGTCCAAGTGCCTAGTTACTGTAAATGAGCATAATAGGTGGGTTCAAGGAAAACCTTTGGAGCTCCAGCACCGCCTGTCTACGCTCTCAGGTTTTTAATGGCTGTATCTTGTCCTGCAGTCTCGGGCCCCCCCAGTAAGGTCATAGACAGAAATAACTTGGCAGAAGGTTTTCTGTGAAGGTTCTCATTTATCCAGCTCATGATATAACTAGTATTAGTCACATTCAACTGGACTTTTTCTCTAATATTAAAGACGTTTTGTTTTGATTCTCCAAGTCCATTCTTCAGTTCTAACGAGTGCCGGTGCCATTCCCCTATTATTTATATTCAGACAAGTAGCACTGACACCTTACTTAACAACTTAAGCCCCGGACCAATACGGGCCATTATGACCAGGCCCCTTTTTGCGATTCGGCACTGCGTCGCTTTAACTGACAATTGCGTGGTCGTGCGACGTGGCTCCCAAAACAAAATTGGCGTCCTTTTTTTCCCACAAATAGAGCTTTCTTTTGGTGGTATTTGATCACCTCTGCGTTTTTTATTTTTTGCGCTATAAACAAAAATAGGGCGAAAATTTTGAAAAAAATTACATATTTTTTGCTATAATAAATATCCCCCAAAAATATATAAAAAAAACTTTTTTTTTCCCTCAGTTTCGGCCGATACGTATTTTTGGTAAAAAAAATTGCAATCGGCGTTTATTGATTGGTTTGCGCAAAAATTATAGCGTTTACAAAATAGGGGATAGTTTTAAGGCATTTTTATAAATTTTTTTTTTTTTACTAGTTATGGCGGCGATCAGCGATTTTTTTCGTGACTGCGACATTATGGCGGACACAGCGGACTCTTTTGACACATTTTTGGGACCATTGTCATTTTCACAGCGATCAGTGCAATAAAAATGCACTGGTTACTATTAAAATGACACTGGCAGTGAAGGGGTTAACCACTAGGGGCGCTGGAGGGGTTAAGTGTGCCTAGGGGCGTGTTACTAACTGAGGGGGGCGTGGCTACGACTGACACGTCACCGATCTCCGCTCTGATTACACAGAGCGGAGATCGCTGACATTGTCAGTAGAGGAGCGGGGAGATAATGTGTTTACACACACATCTCCCCGCTCCGAGCCTCCGTGAGACGATCGCGGGGATCCCCGCGGCAATCGAGCCCGCGGGACCCGCGGTCCCACTCACGGGGAAGGCAGGGGGGTCGCGAGCGCGACCCCGACGTCGGCAGTTAAAGGGCCACGTACAGGTACGTGATTGTGCCTATACGAGCCATTCTGCTGACGTATATGTCCGTGAAGCGGTCGGCAAGTGGTTAAATCACCATGGAATGTGCCAAGGCAGATGTGAATTGTCCAAGAACAAGTCTGGAGGTGTGAAGTTTGTAGAACCCCACCCCCATCCTAGTTTCATGATTTCTTGGTGTCATCATCTGCATAGGTGTTAATGATTTAGCTAATGTAAATAGGTGGGTTCAAGGAAAACCTTTGGGGTTTCAGCACCAGGGAGCAAGGTAAAGGCTCTTCAGTAGGGTCAGAGGCAGAAATAAAAACTTAGCAGAAGGTTTTTTGTTAAGGTTCTCATTCATCCAGGTCATGATATATCTAGTAGTAGTTCGTAACATTCAACTGGACTTGTCTAATGTTGAAGACGTTTCATAGCTTCTCCAAGCCACTTCTTCAGTTCTAATGAGTGCCAGCAACTTACCCCAGTATTTTTTTCCAGACAAGTAGGACTGACTCCTTATTTACTTTAATCACCGTTGAAAGTTCCAAAGCAAATGTTGATTGTCCAAGGATAATTCTCTCCAAGTCACTTCCTCAGTTCCAATGAGTGCCAGGAACATTCCCCATTTATATCCAGACAAGTAACACTGACACCTCACTTCAATCACCATGGAATGTGCCAAAGCAGATGTTGATTGCCCAAGAACAAGATGGGAGGTGTGCAGGTTGTGGAACCCCTCTGTCCTAGTTTCATAATCCCTTAGTGTCATTGTCTGCATAGGTGTTAATCATTTGATTCACATGACTAAAGATATAAATTGTTGTCAAACCACTGGGTTAGAGATGTTAAAATGGTATTATATGTGGAAAGCAGATGGTGTCGAAGGCCCACACCCCGTTCCGGAATGTTGTTCTAGTTTGGCGTAGATTGAAGTAGATGGCCTCTTTCTGGGCTTTTGAGAACCACTTAGCCTCCAAAAAGGTGCATCTTGCTGTCTTAGGAAAGAATGTCCCATATCCTTATGGTGTAGGAAATTACTTGACCCGTTTATCCAAAGCTAAAGGAAAAAAAAGTGTTAATTCAAATTGGGGTTTAAATGAAGACCTCAACTAAATGACGTTTGATCATAAACAATCATATACTTGCCTTCACCTTTTATTCATCCTTTGTTGCTAATGATCTCTTCTCTTGTATCCTCTTTGCAGCTGCTACCAGTTTACATGCACTCCTGTGGAATTTCAAATTTTCTCGATGGCGACCATGCCTGTGTAATGTGTGTTGATATGGCTGCATGTAGTTTCCATTGGAAGCCAGTGTGATAGAGTGACAACACAGGAGCACAACAGGTAGACAGGTACAGATGGTTGTCACCACAGGTGTGCGCAGCCTGTTGCATTAGGGTGTGCACCTGAAAGCTCAAAAACACGGTATCGATCTCTCACTGTGTTCATTCAGAAAGGGAAGGGGCCGGTAAATTACATTACCCCTTCCCCCACTCATCCTGAAATATCATCTATGTGTGCCCACTGCAGTAGCCAATGGGAGAGGAGGGAAGCCAACCATGCTGTGGGAGGGGACACCGGGCAGCAGGGGGAATCTGCACTGCAGGGAGAGATTAGGGTGTGCCTGGGCACACCTGGCACACCCTATGCGCACGCCTATGGTTGTCACTCTATAACATGAAGGACTTTCAATGCAGAATTACCAATCTTTATTTAAAGTGTAAGTAAACCTCCCCCTGTCGTTTTCAGCCAAGGAAGCTGCCATCTTTGCCTCTGTTTATTTTACAGCTGCCATGATGCTACACATGTGATCAGTTATGACACCAGCCATTGGATGGTTTGGCAGTTTGGTTGAGAGCACAACCAATGGGAGTGTTAAATTTCCGGCACGTGCCGGAAATGAAACTGTTTCATGGATGGGTTTACTTCCGCTTTAAATGAAAGCTGCAGATTTAAACATTTTGAACATGACTTTTGAAATGACTTTAAAGTGGTTGTATACCCACATTTTGTACAAGCACCTACAGGTAAGCCTACATTAAGGCTTACCTGTAGGTGCTTGTAATATCTCCGAGACCTACACAGTCTCGGAGATATTTGCAAAAAAAACTGTACCGCTATCTACGGTGCATGCGCGCCGTAGATAACGGCGCAGGCGCACTGAGCGCGGCGGCTCTTGAATGGGAGCCTGCCGTACAATGCCGGTAGTTCGCGCATGCGCGGGGATCGTGCCGTTCCCCGCGCATGTGCGGGAGTGACGTCATCGCCGCTCCGGCCAATCACAGCGCCGGAGCGGCGATACCCGGAAGTCACTCCGGGTATCATGGATTCGACGGAGGACGCGTCCGAGGACCGCTGCGGGGGCTTCGATCTAAGGTAAGTGATTGATAATGAGCTAGTATGCTAGTCATACTAGCTCATTATACCTTTGCCTTGCAGGTTAACCAAAAAAAAAAAAAAAGTTTTGCGGTATACAACCGCTTTAAGTTTTTGAGACTTTAAGGATTGGGTTTCCTGTACTTTAAGGCTATTGTCTACTGACCTGATTTTGTTGGTTGTTTACTTTGTAACAATCACTAATTGACTGAGTCATTGCTCTGGCCGCTCCATAATATTCCGGTCAGTGGGACAGCACCTGGGGCTCAAGCGGCAAACATGTCATCTTTAGAACTCAACTAAAAGAAAAGTTTATTGTTCACATTTGGATGCTCCCCGCCATCAGCAGTGACAAAGGCTAAATCTTTTCTGCAGGTAAACATCTCCGGCTGCCATCATGACTCATCCTCTATTGAGGTTTGTGTGTCATCTACTGAGCGAGTATAAAAGGCGGCCGCTGTCTGCGTACACACGTAATGCTGCCTTGTCTCCTGCTGTAGGTCAGTGTGGAAATGATCCAGCAGAACCCCCGAGGGGAAGAAAGGTAAAGAAACAAGTATTTTTGTGTCAAAGCCATGGTAACTTTGTTTCACAATGGTTACTGAAAAGGTCTCTTTGGTTAAAGGATTGTAACACTACCCCCGTAGGGGCTGCTGGTTTAAGTATTGGGCCTGTACTCTGCCTATCAACCCCTGTAATTTGGCTTGAATCCCCCTTGGCACAACTGGACAATAATAACAATAATGTGATTGTGGACCCTTAAAGGCTATAGAGGGCCGCAATGATATCACACAACAATAAATATCATTTAATATTGTTACCTTGTTGTGGTTTGCCTGCCACACAGCTGCAAAAGACAGAGTCCCACACAAGAAGTAGTTCAACCAAGAAGGAATATGTTTACTTGGTAAAGAAATAGAGATTACACATGTGACATTTGACTCAAACAGATCCCTGTGAGAGTCCACTGGCATACATATACACAACAGTTTCAGGGTTTTACTCATAAAGAGACCCAAATTTACCCAACTTAGAGTCAGACCTGAAGAAGAGCACGGTGAAGGAATCTCCCACTGCTATGATACCTACAGTGGAGTACTTCTCCACCAAGTCCAGCTCACTAAACAGCACAATAACAGTAGAATAAATGTAAACGGTTGATTTACATGTGCAAGTTCAACAAGCAATTTGGCTCCCCCTGGTGGGCAGCTTTACTGGTACGTGTCCCGCTGTATCAACCTAGTCAGTGAGCTTAACTGATGATTGATCCTAAAAGTCTCCAGTAATCTTCGCTAGCTTTTGTTGGTGCACTTGAGTATTTGTAATCCAAAGAAAGGGTGAATAGAGATTAAACAATTAACATGTGTGGTGAAAAGGGCAAGTGAAATGCTGATCCTTCCCAAAGCGCTAATTCAATCTTGAATGTAGCATGTCTCCGCTTGCGGCACTGCAGTTGCCAGCAAACGTAAGTAAAATTATGGAAGTCACCTCCCTGCGACACAGTTAGTTATGTTGGTGGGCAAGTGCCCTCTCACCACATGAGGCCTCGCCTCGCTGGTATCCCCCGACTGGGCCCTCTTGGTTCACAGCCCTCGGACGAGTCGTGGTCCCTGGTCCTCCGCTTAGCCGCTCACAAGGCGTCAGTGGATAGGTGACTCTGGATGCTCAGGAGTGGGTAGCCGTCCCTCTCCCTGGTCCGATCAGCAAGGCTGTAGCAGGGATCCCTCTGACAGGCGATCCGGCCTCCGTCACTTTAGGCCCAGGCTTTTCCGGCCTAAGCTCCCTCGCTGCAGGCCTCTTGCAAGATGGCGTCCCAAGAGAATGAACACAAGCCCCGCCCTGTCTTAAATAAGTCCTCCCAGCAGGCTGTGCGTGGCGCTATGCTCCTCCGCAGCACAGTAGCGTTGTGGGCCTTGTAGTCTCTTTCTGACCCATAGCAATAGAGTCTGTCTCTCCGCACTACAAGGTCCATCATGCATTGTTCTTATCATAGCTGCACCAAACGAATTGCAGCAGTATGATATAAATGGACAATGAAAAGAGTTAAGTTATTATAGGCACAAACTGTAGTCCATAAGCTACATGCAAAAGTGACACCTTGCTACAGGATCATACCCTTCAAAACTGATATGTCAGATTTTGGTGGATGGTAAACAACCTGAGGATTCTCTTATATCTTGGGGGGTTATCTGTAGAATCTCTGGGTTCCTAGGTCTGCACGCCTGCTGTGCTCATTATGGGGGGTTCCCACCATCCCTGCTAGTTTTTTTAATTTGTTAGATTATGGAGAATGTAACAGAAGGAGCTGGAACACATAAAAGTCGGATGGTAGTCCAAAAACTCCCAGGTAGACAGGAACAGAGTAAAAAATTATGGCAGAGAGGTCTCACTGTTGGAGAATCCAAGAAATAAAAGAAGCCAGGGGCTGACATGCTCACAAGATGGCACCTAAATCTAAAATATTACTTGTTGGTGGATTGACCATTAAAAAACAAACCCAAAACAGTTACACAAGTCCATCAAGTTCAAAAAAAGAATACATAAATGGCCAACATATATACATAGGATTCGCCCTGGGACCTTGAGTGAGGTGAGTATGGTTAGCCAAAAAAAAAATCCTGATTGTATAAAAAGTAGATTTATTACAATATGTTGCGCATATAAAAGCACAACAGCAATGAATGCAGGTCGATAAAATATGCATACAATGTGAAAAAAAAAACAATCCACATACATGGTAAACAGTATATAACCAATATACAAACATCAGAAAAAAGAGCAAGCATCACTGGTACCCGATGACGTGGCCAACATAAACAGAACCCTATACATGCAGTTGTTCCAGAGGAAGCCAAAAAATTATGGTCCGATTCCTTCCTGATCCGCTAAGGCAGGGGGGTCTTCAAACTTTCTAAACAAAGGGTCAGAATACTATTCTTCAAACTTTAGGGGAGCCGGACTGTGGAGAGTGGGAATAGAAAATGCCTTAGGCCCCTTTCACACTTGGGCGGGCATGTGCGGTGGCGGTATAGCGGCGGGATTTTCAGCGCCGCTATATCGTCGTATTTACCGCAAAATTCAGCCGCTAGCGGTGCGGTTTTAACCCCGCTAGCGGCCAAAAAAGGGTTAATACCGCCTGCAAACCGTTGCTACAGCCGCGGTTTGCGGGCGGTATTACCGCGGTGTCCCATGGATTTCAATGGGAAGGAGCGGTAAAGGAGCGGTATACACACCGCTCCTTCACCGCTCCAAAGATGCGGCTTGCAGGAGATTTTTTTTTCTCCTGCCAGCGCATCGCCTCAGTGTGAAAGCCCTCGGGCTTTCACATTGAGAATGCTGGGGTAGGAGTATATCAGGCGTTATTTATGTGCTATTTTTAGCGCTAAAACGCCTGAAATACGCCTCAGTGTGAAAGGGGCCTAAGGCTTGATTATCAATGGGAGTAGGAAAATAACAGTGCCTGTGGTCAGTAGGAGGAATAGTGCCCTATCACTGGTATTGGTGGGAGAAATATTGCCAATTGTTAGTATCAGTGTGAGAAATGGTGTCCTATCGTTGGTGTCAGTGGAAGGAATAGTGACCCATTGTTTGTCAGTGGAAGGAATAGTGCCTTGTATCAGTGGTAGGCATAGTGCCCCAAGAGCCAGATAAAGTTGATCCAGAGGAAGGCAAGAAAACCCTATCAGTCCAATTTGCTTTTACAAGGTCAAAATTACTTTCGGATACTCCCTTGCTCAACAGTTTTTTTTTTTTTCTTATAAATGCTAAAAGCCAGTTATATTTTGCTGGTTACATTTCCCCTGAAGAGATTATTTGTAACAAAATGCAGCGTCGGGCGGGGCACAGTGTCTGCCATTATTATGTTTTTGCGCATACACGCTGGTTTATGATGCCGATGGCACCATTTTCTATATTGCAAGTGTAGCGGCCTCACTCTCTCTCCATCTTTATCGGTTACACACCAACTCATGTCTAGGGGTTCCTGGGTTGTGAGAGTGAGATGTGCCACGGCCCATGTCCTCCCCATTGTAGTAGGGAGGTGAAGGCCACTTACTGATGTTTCCTCGGGCCGGTGTGTTCTGTGAATGCACTGAGTCTGTAATTGCAAGCTCGCCAGCCTCCCCTTTGCTTCCAGTAACTGGAGTTCACACACCGGAGAAAGGTCCAACACTTGTTTATTTGACACTCCAATACGCAAAGCACAATAAACAGTTCTTTTGCAGCAAACTGGTTGGGACCTATAACCTTGCCAACGGTGGGCCGAGCAGATCGAGGCACTTCCTAAAGTTTAAGTTCTATGCCACTGTACTATGACCAGCGGCGCCTAAGCCAATCCGGCTGTTACAGAACAGGAAAGATGGGGTCTCTTCCAGCAACCCCTATGAACAGCAATGGAGCCCTCTTCGATGCGCTGTGGCCCCTATCAGGGGGATGTGTCCTCCCAAGAGAGTTCCCAGAGGCCCACTGTCACCGGGTTGGTGCTGCTCCGGGTCTCCAGTGGGTAACCTCTCTGGCCTCCTCACCTCAGATACGAGTCCCTCCGCTCAGGGACCCTCGGACAGTCCACCCTAGCGGGACCCAGTCGAAGGTACTGGGCCCCAGGCCTCCTCGATAGTACCTCACCCCAGGCTAAAGGTGCCTGGGATGGACGCCAACATGACTCCGGACCAGGCCATGGGCACCTGGACCAGACTCCTGGATCTCCAGCACCCAGGCCTGAGGGGCCTGGGCGCGGACCGCAACCCTCCTCCTCCGAGGACCTCCTTCTCCGCAAGACCTCGTGGTAAGGGCGTCTCCCCCTTTTATCTCCTCCCATCAACGGACCGGCGGGTTCCCCGCCCCAGCCATACCATCTCCGGGAAGGGACAAAACAGGGAGCACTGCAGGAGATGATTCTACCTGAAGCCTGTGGGTACCCCGCCACCCACAGGCAAAGGAGAATACTACATCCTCCAATCCTCCACGAAACAAAAAGGGGTCTGAACCCTAACACAATTATACACCTGGGTCACACTATTCCCCAGGTGTATCCCATCAATTTGAGGACCCCGCTACACAAGTATTAATGTTTGCTGATTTTTCACACAAACTAAGAATAAATAGCAGCTTTTAAACAGTATCACGCTATGTGCAGTGTGCTTCCCTTTTTATTGTACGGTCCATGCGGAAAGAGCTGTAGTAGCTTCAGTGGCTGAATACCTGCAGTCCCATGATCCTGAGGTGTCAGTTGTATGCCCTGGAAATCATCCATGTTGGTCCTATGAGTAGGGTGACCACGTGTCCCGGATTGCCCCGGACAGTCCCGCATTTTGCAGGTCTGTCCCGGGCACCTTCATTCCAGGACAATACAGTGTCCCGGAATGAAACTGACACAGCCACCCCCCGGGCCAATCTGATGCCCCCAAAAAAGGCCGCCACATCACCGCTTTATTCACTGACAGTACTTGCCCTGGCCGGGAATGCCTGGAGGAGCACAATCCCCGCCCCCTGCTTGTGATTAGAGAAATCATAAATCCTGCCTCTTGTGTCCAATCACTGTGATTCGTTACAGCACAAGCTGATTTTTGGGAAGGGGGGGTGTCCCTGAATGGCAGTTTGGAAATGTGGTCACCCTACCTATGAGTTGTCCATGAGATCCTGGGAAAGACATCTGAGTTGGTCTGGAGTAGGAAGAAGCATGGAATGATGGCATAACGAGCGCTTTTTACCTCCATACAGGGGTCATATTACAGGGTAAGGACTTTGGCTATCTTTTCTGGTGGTGGTGGCTGGATTGGTTTGCTTGCATCCTTGCACAAGAGAATTTGGATCTTTTGTTTTTGCAAGCACTTTTGTGGACTTTTTATCACTTTATTATCTTTTTAGACATGTGCAATTTGTTTTGATCTGAATGTAAATTCGCAAAAATTTTTGGTTATTTGGAGATTCAGAAGTGAATAGAAATAGGACTTAAAGGGGTTGTAAAGGTTTGGTTTTTTTTTTTTAAATAGGTTCCTTTAAGCTAGTGCATTGTTGGTTCACTTACCTTTTTCTTAGATTTCCCTTCTAAATTATTTTGTCTGAATTTCTCACTTCCTGTTTCTCCTCACTAAACTTCACACCATCATCTGAGTGGTGTGGAGTCATCCAGAACAGCTTACTGAACAGCTTACTGAGGAGGAACAGGAAGTGAGAAATTCAGACAAAGAAAACAAAGAAAAAAAATATTTAGATGGGAAGTCTAAGGAAAAGGTAAGTGAACCAACAATGCACGAGCTTAAAGGAACCTATTTGGAAAATAAAAAACGAACCTTTACAACCCCTTTAACCACTTAAGCCCCGGACCATTTCGGGCCATTAGGACCAGGCCTGTTTTTGGGATTCGGCACTGCGCTGCTTTAACTGTAAATTGTGCGGACATGCAATGTTGTACCCAAATGAAATTTGCGTCCTTTTCTTCCCACAAATAGAGCTTTCTTTTAATGGTATTTGATTGCCTCTGCGATTTTTATTTTTTGCGATATAAACGGAAAAAGACCGAAAATTTTGAAAAAAAATGATATTTTCTACTTTTTGTTATAAGAAAAATCGAATAAACTCAATTTTAGTCAGACATTTAGGCCAAAATGTATTCAGCCACATGTCTTTAGTAAAAAAAATGTCAATAAACGTATATTTATTGGTTTGCGCAAAAGTTATAGCGTTTACAAACTAGGGTACATTTTCTGAAATTTACACAGCTTTAAATTTATGACTGCCTATCTCATTTCTTGAGGTGCTAAAATGGCAGGGCAGTACAAAACCCCCCCAAATGACCCCATTTTGGAAAGTAGACACCCCAAGGAAATTGCTGAGAGGCATGTTGAGCCCATTGAATATTTTTTTTTTTTGTCCCAAGTGATTGAATAATGACAAAAAAAAAAAAAAAAAAAAAAAAATTACAAAAAGTTGTCACTAAATGATATATTGCTCACACATGCCATGGTTATATGTGGAATTGCACCCCAAAATACATTTTGCTGCTTCTCCTGAGTACGGGGATACCACATGTGTGGGACTTTTTAGGAGCCTGGCCACGTACGGGACCCCGGAAACCAAGCACCGCCTTCAGGATTTCTAAGGGCGCAAATTTTTGATTTCATTCCTCACTACCTATCACAGTTTCGAAGGCCATAAAATGCCAAAATAGCACAAAACCCCCCCAAATGACCCCATTTTAGAAAGTAGACACCCCAAGGAAATTGCTGAGAGGCCTGTTGAGCCCGTTGAATATTTTTTTTTTTTTGTCCCAAGTGATTGAATAATGACAAAAAATAAAAATAAAAAATAAATTACAAAAAGTTGTCACTAAATGATATATTGCTCACACATGCCATGGTTATATGTGGAATTGCACCCTAAAATACATTTTGCTGCTTCTCCTGAGTACAGGGATACCACATGTGTGGGACTTTTTGGGAGCCTAGCCGCGTACGGGACCCCGAAAACCAAGCACCGCCTTCAGGATTTCTAGGCACAAATTTTTGATTTCACTCCTCACTACCTATCACAGTTTCTAAGGCCATAAAATGCCAAAATAGCACAAAACCCCCCCAAATGACCCCATTTTGGAAAGTAGACACCCCAAGCTATTTGCTGAGGAGGCATGGTGAGTATTTTACAGCTCTCATTTGTTTTTGAAAATGAAGAAAGAAAATTTTTTTTTTTTTTTTTTTTTTTTCAATTTTCAAAACTTTGTGACAAAAAGCGAGATCTGCAAAATACTCACAATACCTCTCAGCAAATAGCTTGGGGTGTCTACTTTCCAAAATGGGGTCATTTGGGGGGGTTTTGTGCCATCTGGGCATTCCATGGCCTCCGAAACTGTGATAGGCAGTGAGAAGTAAAATCAAAAATTTACACCCTTAGAAAGCCTGAAGGCGGTGCTTTGTTTTTGGGGTCCCGTACGCGGCTAGGCTCCCAAAAAGTCTTACACATGTGGTATCCCTGTACTCAGGAGAAGCAACAGAATTTATTTTGGGGTGTAATTCCACATATGCCCATGGCATGTTTGAGCAATATATCATTTAGTGACAACTTTGTGCAAAAAAAAAATTAAAAAAAAAAAATTGTCTTTTTTCCGCAACTTGTGTCAACATATAAAATATTCCATGGACTCGACATGCCTCTCAGTATATAGCTTGGGGTGTCTACTTTCCAAAATGGGGTCATTTGGGGGGGTTTTGAACTGTTCTGGCATTTTATACACAACATTAGGAAGCTTACATCCACTCTTCTAACCACTTGCAGACAAAGCCCTTTTTGACACTTTTTGTTTACATGAAAACATATTTTTTTTTTGCAAGAAAATTATGTTGAACCCCCAAACATTATATATATTTTTAAAGCAAAGGCCCTACAGATTAAAATGGTGGGTGTTGCATTTTTTTTTTCTACACAGTATTTGCGCAGCGATTTTTCAAACGCATTTTTTGGGGAAAAAATACACTTTTTTTAATTTTAATGCACTAAAACACACTATATTGCCCAAATGTTTGATGAAATAATAAAGATGATCTTAGGCCGAGTACATAGATACCAAACACGACATGCTTTAAAATTTCGCACAAACGCGCATTGGCGACAAACTACATACATTTTTAAAAGCCTTTAAAAGCCTTTACAGATTACCCCGTTAGATTTACAGAGGAGGTCTACTGCTAAAATGACTGCCCTCGATCTGACCTTCGCGGTGATACCTCACATGCATGGTGCAATTGCTGTTTACATATGACGCCAGACCGACGCTTGCGTTCGCCATTGGGCAAGAGCAGGGCAGGACAGGGGTGCTTTTTTTTTTTTTTTTTTTTTTTTTTTTATTATTAATTTTGCTTTTTTATTTTATTTTTAAATTGTTCCTTACATATATTTTTTTTTTTATAATTTTTATTGTTATCTCAGGGAATGTAAATATCCCCTATGATAGCAATAGGTAGTGACAGGTACTCTTTTTTTGAAAAAACTGGGGTCTTCTAGACCCTAGATCTTTCCTCTGCCCTCAAAGCATCTGACCACACCAAGATCGGTGTGATAAAATGCTTTCCCAATTTCCCAATGGCGCTTTTTATATCCGGGGGGGGGACATTCCCTCCCACTGCTTGTAAAAGCAGTCCAGAGGCTAATTAGCCGCTGTGATTGCTTTTACATGAAAGCCGGCCGCTGGCTGAAAAGAATGATACCAAGATGATGCCTAAACCCGCAGGCATCAATCTGGTATAACCATTCAAAGTCCAGCAACATACCAGTACGTTGCTGGTCCTTGTTGGACATGTATTGTAATCTTTTTTTTTCATGCAGCCTGTTGGCTGAACGAAAAAAGAGATTGATTGGTGGGTATGCCCACCATTAGAATACCGCCCTTCATCCACCCACTTCTAATGATGGGCATACATGCACCATTTATATATGCCGAAGCATGGGGGCATCCTCCCGCAAAAAAGTTATGCCGCACACACATGGTCAAACGTTTCCACGGGCAAGCCTCCGTCGGAATTTCGACCGTATGTATGCGGCATTAGGAGCAAAATTGCTCCTCCGCCCTGCTGCCCCTGCTGCCCCCATGCTTCGGCATATATGCTTTTTTTTTTTTAACTGTGGTGGTGAAATCACCTCCTACAGCACTGGAGTCGCAGGGATCAGGCCTGTCTCTGCGAACGCTGCAGTTATGTGTGTTGTGTTTTGTAAGTGACAGTGATCGATCGATACTGCACTTGGGTGGCCTGGGCTGGACGGAGGGGCAAAACGCAGGTGCTAGCAGGTATCTGGGCTGATCCCGCTAACACTGCGTTTTTGGGAACCCTAAACCGCTGGTATAGATCTGATCAGATCAGATATTGATCTGTTCAGATACTATACCACTAAGGGGGGTGTATGCTTTACGCGTGGGTGTTAGCGTTACTGGCACTAACCTGACGCTGCCTGGGGTGTGACGCAGACCCTCTCTGACGCTAAAACCTAATTGATATCACCCACCGGGCGATCAGGGGGTTAAACCTTTATTGGGTTATATACGGCGGGTGCCCTGACACTATAAAAAGCAAACTAACTAACCAGCGTCACCCGTAACACTTATATGGTGATCACTGGTGAAAGGGTTAACTAGGGGCAATTAGGGGGTTAAAACCTTTATTAGATCATATTTGGGGGTACCTGACGCTATAAAAACCTGCGGCGAACCTAAAAAAAATGACTGGCTACCGATTGGCATCACCGACACGAAGACAGCGATCAGAAAAACGATCGCTTAGTGACAGTGGTGATAGGGGGTGAAAGGGTTACCTGGGGGGCGATCAAGGGGGTTAAACCTTTATTAGATAATATATTGGGGTACCCGACGCTATAAAAACCTGCGGCGAACCTAAAAAAAATTACTGGCTACCGATCGCCATCACTGATGCTAAGACAGCCATCAGAAAAATGATCGCATAGCGACAGCGGTGATAGGGGGTGAAAGGGTTACCTGGGGGGCGATCAAGGGGGTTTAACCTTTATTAGATAATATATTGGGGTACCTGACGCTATAAAAACCTGCGGCGAACCTAAAAAAAATTACTGGCTACCGATCGCCATCACTGATGCTAAGACAGCATCAGAAAAACGATCGATTAGCGACAGCGGTGATAGGGGGTGAAAGGGTTACCTGGGGGGCGATCAAGGGGGTTAAACCTTTATTAGATAATATATTGGGGTACCCGACGCTATAAAAACCTGCGGCGAACCTAAAAAAAATTACTGGCTACCGATCGCCATCACTGATGCTAAGACAGCCATCAGAAAAATGATCGCATAGCGACAGCGGTGATAGGGGGTGAAAGGGTTACCTGGGGGGCGATCAAGGGGGTTTAACCTTTATTAGATAATATATTGGGGTACCTGACGCTATAAAAACCTGCGGCGAACCTAAAAAAAATTACTGGCTACCGATCGCCATCACTGATGCTAAGACAGCATCAGAAAAACGATCGATTAGCGACAGCGGTGATAGGGGGTGAAAGGGTTACCTGGGGGGCGATCAAGGGGGTTGAACCTTTATTAGATAATATATTGGGGTACCCGACGCTATAAAAACCTGCGGCGAACCTAAAAAAAATTACTGGCTACCGATCGCCATCACTGATGCTAAGACAGCCATCAGAAAAATGATCGCATAGCGACAGCGGTGATAGGGGGTGAAAGGGTTATCTGGGGGGTGATCAGGGGGTTAAACCTTTATTAGGGGGGGTTAGGGGGCTACACTGGACCTAAAACTAAACTTTAGTGACACTTTCACAGTCACAAATGTCACTGATTGCAGTGATCACTAAATAAATGGTCACTGCAATCAGTGACACTGTGACTGGGGGCTGGGGGGTGATCTGGGGGGTGATCTGGGGGGGTCTGGGGGTCCTGGGGGGGGCGATTAGTGTTCCTATGTGTCCTGGTGTCAGTGTAGTGTTGTGCTCACTGACCTGATGTCTTCTCTTGTACGGCGCTCGGTATATGTGAGCGCCGCACAGGAGATGACATCACTTCCTCCTGCTCCCTCTGTCTGAAACAGACAGAGGAGGCATTTCCATTCGCCGGGAGCGATCGCGAGGGGGGGGCCGGAATCGAAAGGCCGCCCCCTCATCTGGGATCGCTCCCGGTGAAGTAACGACCGCTCACGGCACAGAAGGGGGGTCCGGATGGACCCCCCAACTGTACAAAGGCAGTCACGTAGATCTACGTGATTCTGCCTGTCCGTGCCATTCTGCCGACGTAAATCGGCGGTGGGCGGTCGTTAAGTGGTTAAGGGACCCCAAACCCAAAAGACCAAAACAGAAAAAAAGGGCTGTAGGACTATTGCGGTACAAGATGAGTAGGTAAACTTACAAAGAGTAGGTATAATAAAAATGTATACATTTATTAACATGGTATCAAAAATAAGACATCAAACAACATAGACAATAA
Organism: Rana muscosa; assembly: GCA_029206835.1. NCBI lineage: Eukaryota > Metazoa > Chordata > Amphibia > Anura > Ranidae > Rana > Rana muscosa. Next base: position 153,446,410 of record CM055127.1, on the reverse strand, counting down.
AATACAGTACAAACATCGTGACGAACCATACGTGTCACTGAAAAATGATGATCCCCTTGGGGAAGATCACGGTGGAGGTAGGGGTCACTTTGAAAGGGGTTCTCTACTAGTTTCGTGACTGCGTCACTTCGTCAGGAGAAGTTTCTGAAATTAGTGGATATACGAACATTAACCATAAGGAAGGGTTGAACAAGTAGGAGAATTCATACAGGTCAACCTAATAGCAAGGACAATTACATACATATGAACATTGGGGAACAAAGGCTGTGCCGCTTACCTAAAAATGTGAATCCCGTCAGCTCAAGTGCCAAAGCCACCGAGGGGGGTCTCCCACGGCGTACATTCAGATGTACCAAAACCTGCCAATGAAATCGTAACGAATTTCATTCAAATTCGTCTTGTCTGTTCGTCTTCTAACGAATTCCACATTTTGGGAACAATTTGAATTCGGATCGGTTCTAATTCTGTGTGAAGAATAGCTGGTTGTTAGGGAGCGGGCCGGGAAGCCGGCCGCCGTGTCCTTAAAGTGGATGTAAACCCTCCATACACCCAGTGAAGTGAACAGCCTCAGATGATACACACGAATAAACCATATCTCCCTACATAGGTTTTACATGTATATCTGCTGTCTTCACATTTATATACTGTTTAGAAAGTTCAGATCTGTTAGGAGATTTTCTCTTCCTGGTTAACACAGTGTGATGTCAGGGCATACAGCCAAGATAGCTAACATTGCTGATTGGAGGAAAGGCACACACCCCCTCTCCACATAGGCAGAGACTCTCAGAGGTGTTTTGTAATAGGACCTGCTTCCTGCTAATCTATTTTAGCAACCTCCCCGGAATGAAGATTCAGACTGCTTTTGTCTAAAGTGTCCGAGAATTTGTCAGGAGTTATCGGGCTGATAACAGAGGAACAGTTCAGGAGAGAGCTATGGGACTTAGCTCATTGAAGAGAGATAACAAAATACTACAGATATGTGCCCAGCTCAAATTTCATGAATCGGGTTTACATCCACTTTAACAACTGATGACTTCTTAGCTGTTGGCGGGCTTCCCCGCTGAGAGCTGAAATGTAAACAAAAGAATGCTGGCAATAGAAAAGTCAGAAAAAAAACAGCATTGTGCCCCCCCCCCTCCCCCCAATCCATACTAGGCCCTTCAGGTCTGGTATGAATTCTAAGGGGAACCCCAAGCCAAAATTTGTTTTTAAAACGGGATGGGGTCCCCCAAAATCCAAAACAGATGCTTATCCGAGGGTTATGCATCCCGGCAGGCCAGGAAAGGAGGGGGGGGGACGAGTGAGCAGACCCCCCCCCCCTTCTGAACCATACCAGGCCACATGCCCTCAACATGGGGGTTGATTCTGAAATGAATCAACAAAATGTGTAACATAACAAATCTATTGGGAAAAAATAAACACATTTTTCCATTCTGCAGAAGTCTATTATATTTAACATAAAAAAGTATTTTTTTGGGACTTTATTTCAAACATAAGTGGCATGTGGTGTATTGTAGATTTAAACGGACATTACCCTTTTGATTCAATATTAACAAAAGGGCGCTAAATGATCAATCAAGTGAAAATACATAATAAAAAATCCCATACGTAGCAGTGTCAATCGAAATAAAAATAAAAAATCATACATTTAAAATCCCAGAATACCGTATATACTCAAGTATAAGCCGGGAGATCAGGCGCAAAAAGGTGACTCCAGTATAAGCCGAGGGGGGCATTTTCAGCTCAAAAAAATGTGCTGAAAAACTCGGCTTATACTCGAGTATATACGGTATGTGTTTTCAATTGATTGATCAGTTAGCGCCCTTTTGTTAATATTAATTCTTTATTAGTATTTCCCAAATTTTAGGAGCAGCACTGGTACATATATATTTAATTAGAAATACGTTGGCGCCGCCCCCTTCTCGTTTACTTAATTACCCTTTTGATGTTTGTGAACATTAACATTAGAGGATAGTGCTTTACATGTATGGTTCTAGATTATTATTAAAGGGATTGTAAAGTCATCAGTTTTTTTTATGTTAATGCATTCTATGCATTAAGATAAAAAGCCTTCTGTGTGCAGCAGCCCCCCCTAACACTTACCGGAGTTCCCTCTCTGTCCAGCGATGTCCACGAGTGTCTCAGCCATCCGAGATTATACCCCCTGATTGGCTAAGAAACAGCAGCGGCACCATTGGCTGTCGCTGCTGTCAATCAAAGTCAGCTAGCCAGTCAGGAGAGAGAGGGGGCGAGGCCGGGTCAGGGCTCTGTGTCTGAATAGACAGAGGGAGCTGTGACTCGGCTCGGGTGCCCCCATAGCAAGCTGCTTGCTGTGGGGGCACTAAACAGGAGGGAGGGGCCTGGATCAGAGAAGAGGGACCTAAGAAGAGGAGTATCCGGGCTGCTCTGTGCAAATCCACTGCAACAGAGCAGGTAAGTATAACATGTTTTTAATTTTTATAGGGGGAAAAAAAACAAGACTTTACAATCACTTTAACTACTTCCAGACCGCCCATCATCGTTTTACGTCGCTACTTTGAAGAGGAATACCGTTGTTATGGCAGCAGCTAGCTGTCATAACCCTGGTATCTTCTTCAAGAGCGAGCGGTCTGCTTTCCGATAAAAGTGGTCTCTGCGGCGGATTCGTCGCAAGATCACTTTTATCGGCGGCAAGAGAGGGGCCCCCGGAGGTGATCAAATCCTCTCGCGTCAGTGGTATGGAGATGAGTGAGGGGAAGATGGCCCCCGCCCGTCTCCATACCATTGCAGGGTGGAAGTGACGTCAAAACGTCACTTCTACCCAATGCTCTTAAAGAGACATTTTTTTTTTAATGACATTAAAAAAAATATTTTCCATTGCATTTTTGTGTAAATATGACATCTGAGGTCTTTTGGACCCCAGATCTCATATTTAAGAGGCCCTTTCATTCTTTTTTTTCTATTACAAGGGATGTTTACATTCCTTATAATAGGAATAAAAGTTACACTTTTTTTTTTAAATAACAGTGTATAAAAATTAAATAAAAAGTAAAATAAATAAGAAGAAAAAAACATTTTAAACGCGCCCCGTCCCGCCCTGTGAACGCATACGGGAGCAGCGCCCGCATATAAAAACAGTGTTCAAACCACACATGTGAGGTATCATCGCGATCGGCAGAGCGAAAGCAATAATTCTAGCCCTGTAGAATTTTTTAAACGTCACCTACGGAGATTTTTAAGGGTAAAAGTTTGTCGCCATTTCACGAGCGGGCGCAATTTTTGAACATACATGTTGGGACATGTTGGGTATCAATTTACTCAGCATAACATTATCTTTCACAATATAAAAAAAATTGGGCCAACTTTACCATTGTCTGTCTTGTTTTTAAATTAAAAAAAGTGTAATTTTTTTTCAAAAAGTGCGCTTGTAAGATCGCTGCGCAAGTGTAACAGAAAGTATTGCAATGACCGTCATTTTATTCTCTAGGGTGTTAGAAAAAATATATATATAATGTTTGGGGGTTCTAAGTAATTTTCTAGCAAAAAAATATGTTTTTAACTTGTAAACACCAAATCTCAGAAAGAGGCTCGGTCCTTAAGTGGTTAATATCTGTATGTGGGTATTTATGTTGGCAACTTTCTGTTTACGTTTTATTTAATGTGGAGTTGTGATTTATAACACAAAAAAAAAATATATAGTATGATTGCGCTAGAATCAACCTATTAAATAACGCGACACACCTGTGTATAAAGTGCTATGTGCAATAGAGAAAAAAAGTCCATGAATCAGGTTAAAGGAAATAGATCCGAGTCCTGGGATAATCACTGCAGGTAGCACCTGGCTGCAGACAAATCCTGGTTTGTGCTAAATTCTGCTTCACATGACATGTACCCAACAAGTAAAAGCACATTGAACGGTCAGACACGGTGCTGTACTCCTCAGCGTCCTTCTCGTCACTAGGCTCCTCCTACGCGTTACGTCACTAGACACGTGACCTTTTTTGAAGCAATTTACTTTGTGGGCTACCGTCCCCTGCGAAAGACTGTTCCACCATATAAAAGCTTTTCCATTTTCTCGCTTCATCCGGAGTCCCCTTTAAGGGAAAACCCTTCCACCAAGTTTTGTATATGGGCTCCAGCATTCACACCCAGGCGTTTGGAATTGCGGCAATTTGTGGGACGCGATTGTGATGCTATAACTTGTCAATGGCACCCCAATTTTGCAGCGATTGGCGGGTGCTAAATCGCAACGCGTGAAGCTTGTCGCTCAAAAAGAAGCAGGAGGTTATTTTGGGTGACAGCGTAGCACGTTGCGATTGCAGCGAGATTTATAACTCTCCAATTGTGGCAAAATGGCACTGAGATTGGGGTGCCTTTAACAAGTAATGGTATCGCAACCGCATCCCGCATTTTGCAGCGATTCTGGAATTGCGGGCAAAATCGCGGCGATTCCGCCCATGACTCCAAATGCCTAGGTGTGAATGGAGCCTTATGTATTTTAATAAGGTGATCACACTGCCCTTAATTGACTCATCTCAAAGAAGAATAAAGTCTATTCCTCATAGCCTGAGGTCTTTTATGTCCCTTTTTTAGTTTAACTGTCCTTCTTTGTGCTTAATTTCTGCGACCATGCTTTTTGAGAACTAGCACCCAAAAGTGAACTGCATAAGCACAGTTCTTCTTTAAATGCACCCACCCCCATGCCTTATACCTACCTTTCCCACTCCTTTTGATATTTCTGCTGTGTGGACCCCTGGGAACCACACAGTCTCTTCTTCAAAAGTCTTCCTACCTGTCTGTGCTTCTTCTACCCATGCATGGATTTACATTAGGGTTTCCACCTCATCCCTTTAAACCCGAACACATATTAGTTATACAGGTTTTGTGGCTGATTAGGGTGATAATTAAACACACTTGGTGCCTTATCTGCATTTAAATTAGCCTCATGCCACGTACACACGACCGTTTTTAATGTCATGGAAAAGAACAACGTTTTTCTCGACGTGATTTTCCTCAAGCCTGCCTTGCATACACACTATTGTGCAAAAAAATGCTTGAGCAAAGCGCGGTGATGCAAATTGAGAAGCGAGGGGGGGGGCAGCCGCGAATTGAGAAGCGGGGGGTGCCACGAACAGAAAAGGACAACAAAAAACAGGGGGGTTGCCATCCGGGGCCCTGGTGACCCCTGGGCCCCTTGCAAAAAATATATATATATTTTTATAAAAAATACAGAAAGAAGGGGGATTACCATCCGGGGCCCTGGGGACCTCTGGGCCCCTTAATAAAAAAAAGGGGGGGTTGCCATCCGTGCCCCTTACAGGTGTACTGCCTGTACCCCCCTGATGGCGGCCCTGAACACGTACGACAACACGTACGAAGGCACTCCGTGCTTTTCAGTCCGTTACAGCATGACGAATGTGCTATCTCCATTACGAAAGCTAGTTTTAATAGAACGAGCGCTCCCGTCTCATAACTTGCTTCTGAGCATGCGCGTTTTTTTCCCGTCATTAAAGCGTACACACGGGCGCGTGTGGTCTACATTTTTAATGGCCATTTTTCTCGTCGAGAAAAATGCTCTTGGGCCTACACACGATCGTTTTTAATGACCCATTAAAAATTTTCTCGTCATGAAAAACGATCGTGTGTATGCGGCATTAGAACCTGTGTAATTCATATGTGTTCGGGTTTTAAGGGATGAGGTGGCAACCCTGAATTACATCCTTTCACCCCTATGGAAAGGCTGTCCAATCTAGGATAAATAATAGGGAAAGGTGAATGGAGTTGTAGCATTAGAAATGATGCCACATTCATCACCTCTTTGGCATCGACGCGAGTTTCATGCCCTACCTATGTCCTGTGGCAATGAAAAATGGTACCATGACATGCAAACCCAAAAACTATGCCAGGGCAATCTCTCCTCTGATGTTTCCAAACCACATCACAAGTCAGTAGGTCACAAAATCCACCAGCATCCACCCAAAGCTAAATAATAAACTGCCGGTGGTCTTACCTTTCACTTTACGGCCTATAGAATCATCAACAATAATATGTTTTCTGCCCTTGTTTTTTCCCCCCTTCGAAAAACAGAATCAAAGCAATCACAGTTGGAGCCCAACAGCAATTGATAACCAAGGCTACACACCACCATGACACCCCCTGTTCCACCCCAGTGAACAAGGTTACTGTGCCACTCTAGACTTTTCTATGCTGTATGCATCTTGCTCTTTGTCAACCAAGGTTTTGTTTGGCTCTTCAGTTTCTAATGGGAAAAATTGATTGTCCCTCATGTCACTCGCTCGATAGTCGGTTGTGTTCGTCTTTTGTTTACAATCTGTACAATGAGCCTTCAGAAATGGCCTTGGTAGTTCTGTGTTATGCTGCTCATCTTACCTGGCCTAGTTTGTGACGTTGGTGCCCCGGCAAGTGCGTATGTCACCCTAAAGAAAGCAGCAAGTAGAGATTTTAACTTGCAGAAAACAAACTATCACAAATTAGCTGATTGAAAAATAGGTGGCTTTATTTGGTATCTTCAATTTTTTATTTAGAACTGGCCCTTTGGAAGGAATGTATCTATGTCTCTTGTGTTGTATTGTCCAGAGACATTGACACCAATCAAGGAAGGAAATTATCTTGGGGCTTAGGCGCCTTTCACACAGACGGCTGTTTTGCCGCAGTTAAAAGCATGTAAAATGTTCTGTGAAATCCAAGGCTCCATGCACTGCGATTAGCTGCATTTGTACATTGCGATTACCTGCGTTTACGTGCGGTTACATGCGGCCGCGTTTAGCTACGGTAGTCATTCCCATAGCAACCTTTTTTATACCTACTGATTATGATGTGCTTCCTGTTCTTCTTTTTTTTTCTCACGCTGCTAACCGCAGTTGACACAAAAGACTGCGATTACCTGCGGTTATGTGCATATAGCTGCGCTACATCGCACCTGGACGCATTCAATTAAATTTTTTCTATTCGCACCAAACCGCATGTAACGAAATCGCAGCTAAACGCTGTGTGCGAATGGGGCCATAGGAAATCATTGTGTGCTTTTAGCTGCGGTAGAAAACTAGAAAATCCGCAGCTAAAAGCACCATTCTATCCGTCCGTGTAAAAGGGGCCTTATAGAGTGCTTGTACCTCATTTATGAAGTTCTGTGTAGTCTGCTGTTTATAAAAGAGAACTTGAGGATAACTTGCGGATAAAAAACATATCTGGAACCTACAATATTACGAACCGTTGCTGTAAAGGTCATTATTTCCAATTCCAGATGTGGGCTATGTTGGGGGGGAGCAGGAACCAGGTAAGGCAAAATATAAGCAGATAAAACTTGAGCTTTAACTGAGTGATTATTGTATGTGAATCAAATATCCACATAATTCTGTGAGTTACCAGTTGTGGCCTTTAGCCATGTTTTACCGCAGAGCGGGTTTTAATTAAAACACAACACAGACAAGCATTATCCAGGTCAACTGCATAACTGGGAAAGAGATTTTGATTAGCCGCGTAACGATGAGTAACAGCGCAGCGAGGGTCCAAAGGAACCAATCTCGTCACTCGCCTAGCAGGGAGCAGCGAGAAAAAAACATAATTGAGGTAGGCAATCCTTTTAAGTCTTTGGTGTTGATAACAACAGCAAGAGCTTCTATAATTTAACAGGCCTTACAAGACCGACATCTGCGCCGGGTAATATGCTGCAGGTTATATGTGTAGAGTTTCCTGAGAAATTCACAGCTAAAAAATAGTAAGAATATTTATTTCCCCTGTTTTATAGTGCCAACATGAAATAGAATGGTGCATCGGTATTCAGTGCCTGCAGCCCTGTGTTGTTCTCAGAATAGAGGTTTGGTACGAAAAATAAATAAATACTGTATATACTCGAGTATAAGCCGAGTTTTTCAGCAGTTTTTTGTGCTGAAAATTGCCCCCCTCGGCTTATACTCGAGTCACCTTTTTGCGCCTGATCTCCCAAACTTTGGGGACCCAGTACTGGCCGAAACTTGGCATACATGTAGGCCCACTCTTCCTCTACAAGTGTTCAAAGTTTCTAGTCCAGAAGACCTACGGCCGGGGAGCACCGAATTTTCAAAACCGGGCACCCCTTCCATAGACTCCCATGTTAAACGGTCATTTCTCCGGTAACTTTGGGGACACGGTTCCGGCCGGTCCTAGGTCCCCTGGACCCGAAATTTGGCATACATGTAGCCCCACTCTTCCCCTACAAGTGTGAAAGGTTTGTTGTCTGGGGGACCTACTTCCGGGGAGCACCGATTTTTCAAACCGGGCACCCCTTCCATAGACTCCCATGTTAAATGTCAGTCTAGTCATGGGCACAGTGAGGCATGCACATGGACACAGTGAGGCAAAGTGAGGCACAGTGAGGCATGCAGATGGACACCCTAGGCCTTATACTCGAGTCAATACGTTTTCCCATTTTTTTGTGGTAAAATTAGGTGCCTCGGCTTATATTCGGGTCGGCTTATACTCGAGTATATACGGTAAATAAAAGGCTCATTCCTAGGTTTATCTATAAAACAAACCCTAAAGCCTGGTACACACGATCTAATTTTCCACGGAAAAAGCATAGGACTTTTGTCCGAAGGGCGTTGGCCAGAAATTTGTCTTGCATACAAATGCCACACAATTGTCGGCCAACAAACACAAAACTACGTGGTTTTTAAGCTCTTTAGCGCCACCCTTTGGGCAACTTATGCTAATTTTGTGTTATGGTTAGCAGTGCTTCTGAGAATGCGTGTTTGTACTTTGGAGATTTGTCCGATGGACATTTGTACACACGACCGGATAATCCGACAACATACATTTGTTGGCGGAAATTTTAAAGCATGCTATCCAACATTAGTTAGCGGAAAACCCGACAATTGTCCGAAAGAGCATACTAACGGTCGGATTTTCCAACAACAGCCTGCCATCACACAATTTCCGTCGGAAAATCCGATCGTGTGTATGGGGCTTTACACTTAACCCACCCTGGGCCGGAACATAAACCCCCAACACAAGTCCTTAACTCTTAAAGTGTACATAAACCCCAAAACAAAAATTTGATATATTGCAGTTACTGTACCAGTCTTGAGAAGTCATGGCTGCCTTTTAGTTTTTTTTTTTAGGCTTTCCCACCCTGAAAACAGCACACTCCCTGTCCCCGGGTGGGTGTGCTCCCCCCTCCCACTGTATCTATGGTGGCAGCCCCGATTGCCAACCAGGCCTGGACTTCAAACATATGAATAGCCAGCACACCGCATAAATGAACCACAAACATCCAGGTTTGATGAGGTTTCTTTTTAAAGCTCATCAATCTAAAGTACAAAGAACAAGTGCAAAGTAAGACTTATCGAACGATATGTTCTGAAGTCCATCCAGTCCAATCCACCCATATATAAGGTTTGGACAAGTTTGGACTGAACAAGCTCCAAAATATGAGAGGGTCTTCAAAAAGTGTGGACACTTTTTTATATTTAATAGAGTTGAAAAAAGTGTGCAAACTTTTTGAAGGCTTGCTCATCCATGTCTTTATGGACCTTGCTTTGTGCACTGGTCCAAATCATTTGGTGGAGGGGGGATTATTGTGTGGGGTTGTTTTTCAGGGGTTGGGCTTGGCCCCTAAATTCCAGCAAGGCTTCAGGGACGTGCGTTGAGGTCAGTGGCTGGTGAGGCACTGGATAGTATCAGAGCCAGATACATACGCCGCGAACGTTAGAGTGACAGCAATAAACCTCCTCTGTAACTCTAAACAGGTAACCTGTAAAAAATGTTACAGTGTCGCCTATGGAGATTTTTAAGTACTAAAGTTTGTCGCCATTCCACAAGTGTGTGCAATTGTAAAGTGTGACATGTTAGGTATCTATTTACTCGGTGTAACATCATCTTTCACATTATACAAATGAAAAATTGCTGCGCAAATACAGTGTGACATAAAAAGTTGCAACGACCACCATTTAATTCCCTAGGGTGTCTGTTAAAAAAATATGTATAATGATGATTTTTACATGTAGAAGAGAAATGTCAGAATTGACCTGGGTGGCAAGTGGTTAATTACCATAAGTAAGTAATATACAAATGTAGCACTACCCCCGTAGGAGCTGCTGATTTAAAGTTTTGGGCCTACCGCTGCCTTTTTTCCTGTTCACCGCACTCGTGTCAGGGATCTCTCTTAAAGAGCTTTCATGAATGTTCACACCAACACTTGGTTACTTTTCTTCAAGAGCTTTATTTTACCAGTTCTAACAGAGGTGTAGGGGAGGTTCAGGTACCTTGCTTTGCAGCTCACGGGCACAATCTCAGATCCAGAGAACAATTCAGTTTCACGCTGGATTCAGCAACCACCGGATAGGCCTACTCTCACTGGCCTACCAACCGGTGCGAAGCTGGCTCAAAGTCTCTGCCACAGACTTGATGAGTGCCATCGCGTCGTTGCACAACCTTCCGCCACAAGATCGTGTAACCACACTGACACTCTGCAAAAGAGTTCCTTCAAAAGTACACAGCTCACGGTGCCAGAATCTTCCAGCCAGTCCGGCAGCACCGTGAAGCAAACTGGCCAGGATGCGTCCTTCAATTGAGTCCCCAATTGTTCCGCTTCTTCCCGCAGGCAAGACCGCGTAGGACCATCCCTGGACTAGTAGGCCCCAGCAACTCCTGGGCCTACTTCTCAGTTGCAGAGCCTTGGGCCAGTAGGCCCCGAGGCCGAAAATGGCTCACGCATCCCTGAGGCCAGGAGGGCCCTCAGGTCCGGAACCCGGCAACAAACCCTGATAGAGCGGTCTCCGTCTAAGTACCCCCTCCCAGAATGCACAGCGGGTTGACCACGCCCCCTGAGCCACTCTTGGGAAAGGAATACCCAATATACACCTAGCCTCCTGCATTTCCAACCCTGACCCGTGGTGACAGCGACGCCCACTGTCAGGTGGAAAACGCGCAACCCAGCTAGACTGAAACAGAGCCAACAATTTAGCATAATTCCTTCTGAGCTGAACTGCAGCTCAGATAACTAAATTTAACACATAGCGCCTACCCAACAGGAGCAGGGCGCTAAACACTTCCCCCACCGCAAAAAGACGATGTCCTCATCTTCGAGGAAAACATATGACTCTCACTCCTGAGAGTCAGTACCTGAAACACAAAAAAACTTGGACAGGAAGGAAGGGGGTAAAATAGTACAAGAAAATAATGAGTTTAACATAGACACGCAATGAAATCGCATCAATATATATATATATATATATATATATATATATATACAGTACTATACAGTATTCCTATCTCTCTCTCTATCTAACCCACCCATTCTCCGGTGGTTTTTGATATAAGATTTCAATGCCTGAAAAAGAACAAAATAAGCAGACATATGCAATAATATAAAATATCTCCTGAGAAGCAAAGCCTCACCTCCTGGAGAAATGAGCATTTCTTTCTCCACATAAATATATACATTGGGTGTAGGTAGCTAAGGGAAAAGTATGAAAATCCAGTTCTGCTGAGTAAACTCCCACCACCTAGTGGCAGAAACACAACATAACACACTCCTCAGTTTTAAGTAATGGACCCATAGACGAAATCTTGACTCCAACATCTTCCGGTACCCTAGCGCTACCTAGCTACATACCCACAGTCCTTTCAGAAAGAAAATTTTCCTTTCTTTTGGCAAGGTGCAGCGAGAACAGGTGCAGCGGAGATAGATACAGTTGAGGTAACGATGGCGGCACTGTCCGCTGATGACTTTGCCATAGATGTAACAGCGCCACCCCCCTCGGGATTTCTCACGACAGCAGATGTGGCAGATGTAGGCCTAACCACTGGATCGAAGGCAGCAACTTCTTCTGTTATGTTACCCGTGGTCCAGTCCACTCTGTAGGCATGAGGCGGCACGGTGGGCTGCTCCCACAGCAAACAGGTACTCCCCGCATTGTAGACATCGAACAAATGGACGGGGGTGAATAGCCAGTCATTCGCACCTGTTGCACAGCATCCCAAAAGCCTCTACATCACTGATTGAATAGAGCATGAACCGCCCATGCGGCTTCAGACAAACACCAGTGTCTGCCAGTACAGTCCCCGGCAGTATGACACTTGTAGAGGTACCCACAGGAAACATCCTGGGCCCCATAGCAGATTGCGTTGACAGGGTTGAAGACATGGTGGTACTCCGTCTCTTTCTGAACACTGGACACACGCGGTGTCTCACGCGGCAAACAGGCGGGAACTCCTCCCACTTGTTCTTTTTGGCACGTAGCTCGCAGGCTTTCTTTCTTTATGGGCTCCGCCCACGCGGCCTAGAAGTGATCGCAAAGTTCTCACCCTTCTTCTTGACGGGAAAAACAACTGACACAGTCCAGAGCCCTCTGTTGTATAAATCCCAGATGAACAGTTCACTTTAGTTGCTATAGGTAACGGCAGATATCCCGGACGAGCTCCCACGTGTAGCAGCTGCTGGTTTAAAGTTTTGGGCCTACCGTTACCTTTTTCCTGTTCACCAGACTCGTGTCAGGGATCTCTCTTGAAGAGCTTTCATGAATGTTCACACCAACACTTGGTTACTTTTCTTCAAGAGCTTTATTTTACCAGTTCCAACAAAGGGGTAGAGGGATAGGGAAGGTTCAGGTACCTTGCTTTGCGGATCACGGGCACAATTTCAGATCCAGAGAACAAATCAGTTCTACGCTGGATTCAGCAACCACCGGATACGCCTACTCTCACTGGCCTAGCACCCGGTGCGAAGCTCACTCAAAGTCTCTGCCACAGACTTGATGAGTGCCGTCGCGTCGTTGCACAACCTTCCGCCACAAGATCGTGTAACCACACTGACACTTTGCAGAAGAGTTCCTTCAAAAGTACACCGCTTTCAGCCAGTCCGGCAGCACCGTGAGGAAAACTGGCCAGGATGCGTCCTTCAATTGAGTCCCCAATTGTTCCGCTTCTTCCCGCAGGCAAGACCGCGTAGGACCCTTCCTGGACTAGTAGGCCCCAGCAACTCCTGAGCCTACTTCTCAGTTGCAGAGCCTCGGGCCAGCAGGCCCTGAGGCCAAAAATGGCTTGCGCATCCCTGAGGCCAGGAGGGCCCTCAGGTCAGGATCCGGCAACGAACCCCGATAGAGCGGTCTCCCTCTCTTAAGTACCCCCTCCCAGAATGCACAGCGGGTTGACCACGCACCCTGAGCCACTTCTGGGAAAGGAACACACCTAGCCTGCTGCATTTCCAATCCTGACCCGTGGTGACAGCGACACCCACTGTCAGGTGGAAAACGCGCAACCCAGCTAGACTGAAACAGAGCCAACAATTTAGCATAATTTCTTCTGAACTGAACTACAGGTCAGATAACTAAATCTAACACATAGCGCCTACCCAACAGGAGCAGGGCGCTACACAAATAATTATTATATATTGTTTTTAAGAATTAAAGTATAGCCTGTAACGTAAAATATATAAACACTATAATAGATAGTACCATCATCCAGGAATTTGAATATAGAAATATTGGGTCGAAGGTCCCCAAACCAAGAGAGGTGGGGCCAGTTGGACTATTGCGGTACTGATAAGTAGGTGAAATCAAGTGTAAAAATACAGATAAAGAACAAAAATAAATTTTATTGATTACAACATCGAAAAGACACATAAAATTATACAGAATTAAAAAAGTGGCAACCATACACAACACCAGTATAATGGTCCCCCGATACTGTTTTTAAAGTTATTTGCTATTTTTTCAAAAACTGTACTCAAGCAGGTGGCTTAACGGACAAATTACTGAAGTTTGAAGTTATAACTTCAAACCAGTAATTTCACAGTAAATAGATAAATAATAAATTATTATGTTATAAAATATAGCATAATATATGATTTAGCTTGATTAAAACAGTACCTTTTCAGAAGCTCCAGATTCTCCTTCTCCCTCTTAACTGTGTGAGAAAAACATGGAATTATGGGTAAATCTTATACCTATAAACCCATGTTTTTCCTTCTAGTTAAGATTGCAGTTGCGGCTGGTGAGTTTTCTTTTGGGGGGACGGCAAACAACCACCTCCCTCCCGGGCGGCCGGCAGCGTGGCACTACTAACACCCCCCCAGCGGTACGGCACTACAACCTACCACCGGCACTTACCCGATCTATTTCTATGTGGCAGGCTGTGGTGTCCTCCAGCATGGATCGCCTGATGCTTTGGCCAGTCGGTAAACAGGTCTCACGACCTGCCTCCTGATTTTCGGTGTATTTAGTGTGGAAATGGCAAAAAAAAAAAATCGCTATTGTCACACAACTGAGTGGGCTCGGAGCGCAATGCTCTGCGCTCCGAGCCCACCCTTTTTTTAAGCCTATTAGAGCCTCTGGATCTAATCAGGTGCTTCAAAAAAACACCCACCCCACATTGTAATCCATGGTCCGGTGCCCTGATATGTAGATCAGGGGGCTGGACGCATGGATAGGGGAGGCGGCGCCCTGTTTACCCTCTATGGACGGGCAACCACTGCTTCTTGGGGATGCACAGCCGATAGTGATACCATGTTATATAGCTAAGTCATTTAAATATCCAGCACTCTGCAATATTGAACCTCAAAGATTTCAGGTTAATTGAGGTTCGCAACAGTTCGAAATAAGACCCATTCACCTATTGTTTGCACTTTACATAGATGCACTTTTTAAAGGAACCTCAATAAACCAGGATCTTTGAGATTCCTTTTGGCCATCCTATTTATATGACTGAGTCAGAATACAATATCACCATTGGTTGGGCATCCCCTAAAAAGGGTGGGAAGGGTATGGGGCCAGGAGGATTAGCTGAATGGGCTTTAAACATGTCTGTCTTTGTTCATTTCAGGTATATTAGGGATGATGGGAAGATTAGTTGCTTATAGGGGGAAGATAATTATTTTAGACTTCTGGTTCAACTCAGATGAAGTGACAAGGAAGGAACATTTTTGGCAGGATCAACAGCTATTTTCTGTACTATTTTTTCTCTATTTTTTTATTTTTTCATTATTACCTTGTATCTGAGGCTACACTCCCATTTTATTTTCTGTACTTGCTGAAAAAGTTCTCAGCATGAAAAAAAAGAAAACTAACACAGCAACCACATCTAAGGACTAGTAAAGGTGCAATTTATAAAAAGTTTGATTTGGGGTGTAGTTATGCTTTAAGTTAGCCTATTAAATTACTTTTAAATCTTTAAGTGGAACTTTGTTCAAATAAAAAAAAAAAAATATGAACAGGTAGATGTTTTAGTACAGAAAAGACCTACTATGTCTCTTCCACATTAAAGTGTTCCTACCTGCTTGTTACATAGTCAGGTTGAAAAAAGATACAAGTCCATCTAGTTCAACCATAAAAATAAATACAATTAAAAATATCATACAATCCCATGTACCCAATTCTATACCCACAGTTGATCCAGAGGAAGGCGAAAAACCCCAGCAGCACATGATCCAATTTGCTACGGCAGAGGAAAAAAATCCTTCCTGATCCCCCGAGAGGCAATCGGATTTTGCCCTGGATCAACTTTACCTATAAATGTCAGTACCCACTTATATTATGTACATTTAGGAAAGTATCCAGGCCTTTCTTAAAGCAATCTACTGAGCTGGACAGAACCACCTCTGCAGGGAGTCTATTCCACATTTTCACAGCTCTTACTGTGAAGAAACCTTTCCGTATTTGGAGATGAAATCTCTTTTCCTTTAGATGTAAAGAGTGCCTCCTTGTTCTCTGTGTTGACCGTAAAGTGAATAACTCAACACCAAGTTCACTATATGGACCCCTTATATATTTGTACATGTTGATCATATCCTCCCTTAATCTCTTCTTCTCAAGAGAGAATAAATTCAGTTCCTCTAATCTTTCCTCATAGCTGAGCTCTTCCATGCCTCTTATCAGTTTGGTTGCCCTTCTCTGCACTTTCTCCAGTTCCCTGATATCCTTTTTGAGAACTGGTGCCCATAACTGAACTACATATTCCAGATGAGGTCTTACTAATGATTTAAACAGGGGCAAAATATTATCTCTCTCTCTCTCTCTCTCTCTTAATACAAGAAAGGACTTTGCTCGCTCTGGAAACCGCAGCTTGGCATTGCGTGCTATTATTGAGCATATGATCTACCAAAACCCGCACACACTGTACCCTGAGCTGCACATGCACACATCTACCGAAATGATCGAATTCCTGTGCATACGTGGGAGCGGCTTCATCCCAGTCCAGCCAACCAAATCACCCGAAAATCGAAACCTAGGAGAAGACCAGCCGAAGATGTCAGCAGCCAGCAGGGAGCTTCTGGACATTGTATCGCTGGAGCGGAGGTAAGTATAGTTCCACTTTAATATGAACGCTTATTCTATCCCTTATACTTAAAGTGGTTGTATACCCTCATATACTACATGCACCTACAGGTAAGCCTACATTAAGGCTTACCTGTAGGTGCTTGCAATATCTCCTTAACCTACATAGTTAAGGAGATATATGCAGAAAAGCGAGCACCGATGTCTACGGCATATGCGCGCCGTAGATAACGGCGCAGGCGCACTGAGCGTGGCGACTCTTTAATGGGAGCCTGCCGGATACTGCCAGAATACGCGAATGCGCAGGGATCGTGCGGTTCCTCACGCATGCGCAGAAGTGACGTCTTTGCCGCTCCGGCCAGTCACAGCGCCGGAGCGGCGATACCCGGAAGTGACTCCGGGTATCATGGCGGTGACGGAGGACGTGTCCGAGGACCGCTGCGGGGGCTTCGATCTAAGGTAAGTGATTGATAATGAGCTAGTATGCTAGTCATACTAGCTCATTATGCCTTTGCCTTGCAGGTTTAAAAAAAAAAAGTTTTGCGGTATACAACGCTTTAACTCTAGGCCTGCACCCTTGCCCTCATGTTGGCACATTTTGAATGAGCTGCCAGTGTACCGGCATGGGCAAAAAATACCCACAGCAGCAGTATTTTGAGCCACAATGCAGTAGTTTGTTATAAGGTGTTGTGGTGCATTGCAATGCAGGTGCATTGCTTTAGTGTAGGTTGAGCAGACGTCCCCAGTTTCCAGGGACAGTCCCAAAATTTATTTGGCTGTCCCAGGGAAAGAAAGTCTCAGATTTTGTCCCTGGTTAAAAGAATGTGTCCCTGATTTCTATCCAGCTTTAATAATGTTGTCCCAGGCCTGGGCATCTGCAGGGAAATTCATCTTAGCAACATTTCTATGATTGTCCTGGAACAGGAGGAGGGAGGGGAGGGGTGCTTCTGCTCCCCACTGTCTCTGGGGTTATTGATGTCACTTGGCAACATTATGTGGTCTTCCCTTTCCCTCCCCTCTCAGCTTGGGCAGACAGCAGGAGGTAAGGATATGAGGATATGTATCATTTGCCACCTTGCCGTTGCTTTTGATGGTGACGTGCAGTTCACGCCTAGGCCTGCACTCTTGATCCAGAGAAAAGTAGGTTCAGGTGTTAAGCCATACCCATTAAGTCTCTTCCCCACTGAAGTGAGCATGGTCAATAGGGTGTCCCCAGGTGGCAGGTATTTAAACCTGGTGAGGATCGGCAGCTCATTCCACATTTTCCATCCGAGGTGGAAGCTCCATGTTGGTTTTATCCACACCACATGTATGTTGTGGTTCCCTACCCAGGACCCACACACCATTATAGCATTTATACACATAGACCATCTCCATTCACCCTACACACACTTCCGTTTTAATCCCCCTTCCTACACTGACCATAGCAATTTGTCAATATTTGGCTATCAACTTATGTTTAATTGTCCAACACTAACACATAGTCTCTAGCCTCAGCTCAGGCTATATCATGTCCACCCATTTACTTCGGGCACCCGCTTTTTGTTTTTGCTCCAATTTTCCCATACCAATCCATGTGTGGTTTTAATTATTTTCTTATACACTCCCCTCCCCCATCTTTTTTCCACCAGAACTTCCTTGTGCCCTCACTATGCCCACCTCTTGTTGTGGCATTGGGCTGTGGCTGTCTGAGTTTCTCCAGGGATGATGCCTATTCGCCACCCATCTCTGGCTCTCCTTATCGGCTGGTGAGTCCTTGGATCATGGGGGATTTGTCCCTGCCTCAACCCCGGGGGAGACAGTTCATTCTGGCCCATCATCTCACCCCCACTCGGGGGTCACTGGTCAACTTATGTGGGCTTTGCTATTGGTAATGTATTAATCCTTAACTTTGCTCTCTTATTGAAAGCATGATTCATTCCTGAGACCCCATTGACCTACTCATTTAATTTAATTCATTTTTCTGTAGTTGGTATCTACGCACCCCACTTCTGATGACTGGCTTTAAACGCCAAGAAACGCGTCGAGTCTATACTCAGGGATGCCAAGTCAAATTTGCCCAATTATAAATTTTTACCAATTTCCTTTTTGTACCCATTTATTAGGATAATCATTGTCACTTCTTCTGTATGTCCATCTTTGATTGGTTTCTGCTGTTTTAATTATGTCCATTCATTGTGAACATTAAATATCTAAAATGTGATTAACACTATATGTATTATGCCACTGTATTCATGATCTTTGTCTTATTCAATATGACACATTACAATATATATTTTCATATCTACCTATTGATTTTCATTTATTGGATCAATTGTCCAGCAGTTCCTCATGGCCACAGAGATTTCCGGTATCGGGACTGTGACAATTTATTTACTGTATATTTTCTGATATCCTAGACTTTTTACCCATCCATACGCATGCCTCATTCAAAGTCCCACAGACCATTTTTCCTTTTTTTACTTAATAGGGTGTCCCCAGATTTCACTTGAGTGCATCGGGGTGCCAATCCAACACACTGACATGGTGTGATACCATACGTTGGGTCAACATTGGTGCCACATGAAGGCCCAAAGCTGGCCTAAAACCTCCATCATATAGACTTTACAACAATTCTCTTCCCCCTGTGTAAATCAAGGATATGAAATGGACAGGAGTACACCTGTAAAAGAAACATTTGATGTTTTTCTTCTTTCTGACATCAGCGAGAACCTTTGTGACAATTATCACTGTCCTTAGCATGGCCAAACCATGGCTGACACTGAAGGTTCTGCTTACTGCTATAATTGGAAGGGAGAATTGTCAATTTCATTGTAACACTTGGAGCATATCTAACATCGCCCCGAAGCATTGCGTGACTGGTGAAGCAGTAAATAACCATATTGCTTTCTTTGTATGTCACAAAACCCTCATTAGCACTAAATTATTTGACTCCATGCCTTGGGGCACTGTAAAACGTTCAATTAATTACTAAAACACAGCTATAGTTGTAACCGGAACGTAGTCTGGTTTGGCTCATAGTTTCCTAATCAGTATGATGTTAAATCTACAATTCTGGTCTCAATTTGGGAAACTGTTAGTAAATTTTCTTTCTGCCTCAATATATTATACGCTTGACACTTCATTTGCAGTTTGTGTTGCTTTTTCTGGTGACCTGGGCACCCCTGCCAAAAGGTTCAGTTATGTTAGTGACTCAACTTTTCTCTGCTGCACTTAAGAAATACAGCTTGGTCACCTCTCCACCTTCAGACTGTGATTGGGCAATTAGGGGAAGCAGTGCACTAAAGGGGTTATCAGTTTTCTTCCTTCTGGAATCATGCTTAGACCGTAGACTGACGACTTGGAGAAAAGCCTAGAGCCCCGATTGGCTGACACTTCTCCTACTAAGTGCACTACACTTGCTTCAAAACGTGGCATTGGACACACTTTTTTTTTTCAAAGCACCCTGAATGCCAATCAAAGCACCTATCACTAAACAAAATGGCTACTTTACAGTCCTGTTCACACATTGCGTTCGCTTTGCTTCAATAATTATACCCCATGTCGCTTTCTTTGTGCTTCAAAGCGTCTCCAAAACCTCCATAGAAGTCAATGAGAAGGCTCGCTTACAGCACCTGCAGCTTTTGAAGGGGCTTTTATCGAGAGTTAGCCTTCCTTTGTTTTGTAGGTATTGCAGGTATGAGATATCCCAGGATGCACTGGGAAACCAAAAAGCGAACCGGAAGATGTTATTAGCAGTCATTCCCAGTTCATGTGTTTATATTCTAGAATGTCTGGTGCAGATGTCACATCTGGTGTGAAGCATGGAGCAGCAGGAAGGTGAGCGGGGTCCGGACTGGAGCGAAGCAACTAGCAGATGGCACATGTGGTGTGCAACATGGGAATGCTATAGCGGAAAGTGAACAGGACTGGAAAGTGAGGACTAAGTGGCAGAGGATTAGCAGAGCTGGGGGATCAGAGCAGGAGAAGCTAGCAGATGTCATACATGGTGTGCAACATGGGAGCAATATAGGAGGAGGTGAGCGGGGGACTGGAGAGAGAGGAGGATCAGAAAACCAAGGGACCAGCGGAGCTGAGGGTTACTACTGACTGTGGATCAGCAGAGCTGGGGTTTACTACTGAGTGGGGGATCAGCAGAGCTAGGAGTTACTACAGAGCGGAGGATCAGCAGAGCTGGAGGTTACTACTGAATGGACAGATCTGCAGAGCTGGGGGTTACTACTGAGCAAGGGATCTGCTGAACAATGACGGCCGGTCCCCCGTTTTACTTACCTGAGCCCGTTCACCTGCTGGGTGCGTCGTCCCCTGGCGTCCTCTTCTCCACAGAGTCTGGCTGTTGATTGGCTAGATTGATAGCAGCGCAGCCATTGGCTCGCGCTGCTGTCAATCACATCCAATGACGCGGCGTGCTACAGTCGGCGGCTATATCATGGGAGCGCGCTCGCAAGCTAACCCCCTTGGGAGAGCGCTTCCCATGAAGGGGGTTAGCTCTTGCGGGGAGGAGCCTTGACAGCCACCGAGGGACCCCAGAAGATGATGATCAGGGCCACTCTGTGCAAAACGAACTGCACAGTGGAGGCAAGTATAACATGTTTGTTATTTTAAAAAAAACAAAAAAAAACAAAGCCTTACAACCACTTTAATGACCTAAGCTGGGGATCTGCTGAATGGGATACTAATGAGCTGGAGTTTTACTGGGCCCCTTTAAAACAGAAACTCAACACACACATTAAAGCTTCAAAAAAGCATCACTGAAGCATCAGAAACAAATAAAAAAATACACGTTGAAGTGGTAGGGGCTTTAAAGGCGAAGCAAGTGTAAACAAGCCCTATGAGTCTTGCTTTGCAGGGTATAATGAGGAGGTATATATCAGGCAGGTTGAGGTATTTATAATAGTTCTATATATATCTGTGTGTGTGTGTATATATAGTGTGTATATGTGTATATATATATATATATATATGTGTAGCGGCCTCACCTCTCTCTCTTGCTCTATCGGTTATATGGCTGTTGTCTAGGGGTACCTGGGAGAGAGAGAGATAAAACACACCACGGCCCATGTCCTCCGTAACTGGGAGGTGAAGGGCAGAGATTGGGCTTTTGTGTAGGTGTCCTAGAGTCAAGTCCAGTCCTTCGTCCCTGACTCCTTTGCTTAGTAACCCAAGTTCCACACAGTGAATAGGTACAACTCAGTTTTATTCTTCTTGCTAAGCAATAAAACAATCTTTCTCATTTGGAAAATGGGGACAGATCGAGGCACAATCCTTTCCCTTCTTGCTGCTGCCCACTGTGCTGTCACCAGTGGTGAATAGTCACTGCCACTGACTAGGTAATATAGAACGTGAATTACCTTCGCTCACTTTGCCCCTGTCAGGGGAAGAAATCAGTCCAAGGGAGAAGTGGAGGCCTCTCCGTCACCAGCGATGCTGCGCCGGGCTCTTCAGAGAAGTTACTGCGCACCAGTCCTCACGAACTCAGACACGGGCACCCAAGGAGTTAGGGCCCCCTCGGATTCCTCCACCCTGGCGGAACTCAGTCGAAGGTACTGAGCCCCAGGCATCCGCCATAGTACCTCACCCCAGGCTAAAGGTGCCTGAGATGGACTCCATCCCTGCTCCAGCTAGGCCAAGGGTGCCTAGGCCTGAAACACCGGAACGCCAGCACCCAAGCTGAAGGTGCCTGGGTGCGGCCGCGTCCTCCGACTCTCTCCCCAAAATCAGGGCGTCCGCCCCTTTTATGACCTCTCCCTTTGCGTCACAGCGGGTTCCCCGCCCCGCTGTACCAGCTCCAGGGGAGGACAAAAAGGCACAGTTTGCGGTGCGAGTTCAGCTCCGGCCCAAGGCAACAACACCACCTGTAGGCCCCAAAGAACCCCACACAACCAGAGTCCTCACATGAATTCAAACACCCGCTACACTCTCCCCCTGGTGATTTGACACTGGTCCCCAGTGTCTGGTACAAACTCACATCCCACAAGGGTGATGACATAAGTTCAGCCCAGAAACCAAACTACACAATTTAGCCCTGAATTGTGCCAAGACCTGAATGGGGAAGGGAAAACTTAAAACAATATAACTATAAAACTTTCCAATAAAACACTTTAAATATCTCACACATTTACATTCCTCCCTCCCCTCTGGCTATCTAAGAACCACCCACTCTCAGTAGTCTTGACAGACGAGTCTCCTGTAGAGGGAAAGAAAAGAAACATACAGCCTACCAACATGTGTGTTTGCTTGGAATGAATGGGTCTATCCTAGAAGAAACCCACTCACTCCAATAAGTGCTGCATAATGTCAAAAAAACAAACAATCGTTGCGCAACACTGCCACCTGGTGACAGTGCCGCGGTCAAGACACTCATCACTTCCAGACGAACTTTCCCCTTGAACATTTTTCTCTGTGACCCTACACTATCTGAAACCCAAAGTCACTGATTTCTTTTTAAGTGCCAGGAGAAGGAGGGAGAACAAACAAAAACAGCTCCCATATCTCCAACGAGTAGAACTGCCCAAATACAAAAAAAAAACTAGGGCACAGTCCCTGTGTTCAAGAGAAGGCACTCCGAAAAGTTCAGCTAGGAATAGAAAAGAAAAGCACACGGGAGTCTCTTTTTCCCTTACAGGTAAAACCTTGGACGAGGCAGTGATATAGGCTTCAAACGATCATCAAAAGCCTCCACATGGTACTCAATACTTTTTCCTTCTTTGCGGCAGATCACCACTTTGTCCGCATGAATGTGTCTTCCCAGCATCCATTTAGCTTTACAGTCCTGAAACTTCTTGGTGACCGTTGGTGAACAGGAAAGGTACCGCCGTGCTTGCTGTACTTTCAGTTTGTCCCATACAAAGGTACCATACCATCTTTGCCAAAAGACCTCCACCTCATAGAGCAGTTCCCGAGGCAGATACGGGTATTCCCACTCAAATTCCTGAGCAACCTTCTGGCCAAAGAGACGCTGCAGCCTTGACAAAGGTGGCATAGTAGCTCGGTCTCCCTCTCCAGGCGGAACAATCGCTTCTGGGTGGCGAGGTGTGTTCACCACCTCGGTAGACCTGGGCCTAGGAGCCCGCAGTGATTGACGTTGCACTCCCGCAATAGAAGCAGGTGACATGGATGTTGAATCCAGAAGGGGAACTCCAGACAAAGGACCAGCTTCTTCCCCTGGCGCCGGGGCCTCCACCCGGGGTGTACTATCTCCAGTAGACATGGGCAAGTCCCTTGTGACACGGGCCGAGGGTAGCTTCATTTTGTCCCATCCCTTCTGTTGGAAGATTTCGTCTATCTCCCCATCATCGCCATTGTCAGACAATAAATCCAGGTCAGAGGTGTCGTAGCACTCAGCGGGCAGATAATTCCCAGTCACGGAACTATCCCCCTTGACGGCCTCTACCGACTGTGGACTACCACCACTTTCTACCACACAGACCGTCCCAACCCCTGGCTCACCTGGACCTTTAAACGAGCAGGGATGTCCAGGACGTTGTCTACCGAATCCATCCAGGTCAGGCAAGCAGTGGGGCGAAGCTCTTCCACGGCCACACAAGGCCATCACTAGGCCGACTTTTTTCTCTTCGGTGGCCGGAGCAGGGAGCTGCTGGTGACCGAGGCAGCATCCTCGGATTTCTCTCTTTTCACTTCCGCTTGGGCAGTCCCTTCGCCCGGATCAGTGCGCACAGGGAACGCACCAGCATCGATCTCTCCCTCCGGAGTGGCAGTCCCTGTGAGGTAGTTGAGGTGGAAAGCCAGAGGCTTTTCTGTGGATGGTTCCACCTCGAAGAGAAATTCTTTGCAGACCTCACAGCGCCCGAATGGCTTCAGCTTGACCACCAGTCCCGAACAACCAGGACAGATCACACCGAGGGCTTCCATGTCTCTACAGGTAAAGAGAGCCAATCGCCCCCGGGGCCTTAGTCTTATCCCCGTATCCATAATCGGAGCAGCCAGAGAAGACATACCCGCGAAGGAAGGAACAGAAATCCACGGAGCACTTGAAGCCATCCTCTCTTTGCTGCTCCATTGCGCACTGACCCACCTGCGCCGGAATCTCCACGTGCGTACCTCCACGTGGCCAGACTCCTCCCACCTTCTGCACTTGGTCACGGGCTTCTCACTTGTTGGCAGGCTTTTCCCTTGCCCTGCCGACGAACTACACAGTTATGGGTTGCCTCGTGGCGCGTTGGCCAATATGGCCGACCTACTCGGAACTCCTCCGGGCAGCAAAGTTAAATTTCAGACACCATACACATATCCCGGATCCGATGCCCCCACGTGTAGCGGCCTCACCTCTCTCTCTTGCTCTATCGGTTATATGGCTGTTGTCTAGGGGTACCTGGGAGAGAGAGATAAAACACACCACGGCCCATGTCCTCCGTAACTGGGAGGTGAAGGCCAGAAGATTGGGCTTTTGTGTAGGTGTCCTAGAGTCAAGTCCAGTCCTTCGTCCCTGACTCCTTTGCTTTAGTAACCCAAGTTCCACACAGTGAGTAGGTACAACTCAGTTTTATTCTTCTTGCCAAGCAATAAAACAATCTTTCTCCTTTGGAAAATGGGGACAGATCGAGGCACAATCCTTTCCCTTCTTGCTGCTGCCCACTGTGCTGTCACCAGTGGTGAATAGTCACTGCCACTGACTAGGTAATATAGAACGTGAATTACCTTCGCTCACTTTGCCCCTGTCAGGGGAAGAAATCCGTCCAAGGGAGAAGTGGAGGCCTCTCCGTCACCAGCAATGCTGCGCCGGGCTCTTCAGAGAAGTTACTGCGCACCAGTCCTCACGAACTCAGACACGGGCACCCAAGGAGTTGGGGCCCCCTCGGATTCCTCCACCCTCGCGGAACTCAGTCGAAGGTACTGAGCCCCAGGCATCCGCCATAGTACCTCACCCCAGGCTAAAGGTGCCTGAGATGGACTCCATCCCTGCTCCAGCTAGGCCAAGGGCGCCTAGGCCTGAAACACTGGAACGCCAGCACCCAAGCTGAAGGTGCCTGGGTGTGGCCGCGTCCTCCGACTCTCTCCCCAAAATCAGGGCGTCCGCCCCTTTTATGACCTCTCCCTTTGCGTCACAGCGCATTCCCCGCCCCGCTGTACCAGCTCCAGGGGAGGACAAAAAGGCACAGTTTGCGGTGCGAGTTCAGCTCCGGCCCAAGGCAACAACGCCACCTGTAGGCCCCAAGGAACCCCACACCACCGGAGTCCTCACATAAATTCAAACACCCGCTACATATATATATATATATATATATATATATATATATATATATATATATATATACACAGTGTGCTCATAAGTTTACATACCCTGGCAGAATTTATGATTTCTTGGCCATTTTTCAGAGAATATGAATGATAACACAAAAACATTTCTTTCACTCATGGTTCGTGTTTGGCTGAAGCCATTTATTATCAATCAATTGTGTTTACTCTTTTTAAATCTTAATGGCAGCAGAAACTACCCAAATGACCCTGATCAAAAGTTTACATACCCCAGTTCTTAATACTGTGTATTGCCCACTTTACCATCAATGACCGCTTGAAGTCTTTTGTGGTATTTGTGGATGAGACTCTTTTATCTTCTCAGATGGTAAAGCTGCCCATTCCTCTTGGCAAAAAGCCTCCAGTTCTTGTAAATTCTTGGGCTGTCTTGCATGAACTGCACGTTTGAGATCTCCCCAGAGTGGCTCAATGATATTGAGGTCAGGAGACTGAGATGGCCACTCCAGAACCTTCACTTTATTCTGCTGTAGCCAATGACAGGTGGACTTGGCCTTGTGTTTTGGATCATTGTCATGTTGGAATGTCCAAGTACGTCCCATGCGTAGCTTCCTGGCTGATGAATGCAAATGTTCCTCCAGTATTTTTTGATAACATTGTCCATTCATCTTGCCACCAATTTTTGACCAAATTTAATGTGCCTTTGTAGCTCACACATCCCCAAAACATCAGTGATCCACCTCCGTGTTTCACAGTAGGAATGGTGTACCTTTCATCATAGGCCTTGTTGACTCCTCTCCAAATGTAGTGTTTATGGTTGTGACCAAAAAGCTCAATTTTGATCTCAGAACTTTGAGGCTTTTCTCTGTGCTGTTTGGCGTATTGTAAGCGGGATACTTTGTGGCATTTGCGTAGTAATGTCTTTCTTCTGGCAACTCGACCATGCAGCCCATCTTTCTTCAAGTGCCTCCTTATTGTGCATCTTGAAACAGCCACACCACATGTTTTCACAGAGTCCTGTATTTCACCTGAAGTTATTTGTGGGTTTTTCTTTGCATCCCGAACAATTTTCCTGGCTGTTGTGGCTGAAATGTTAGTTGGTCTACCTGACCGTGGTTTGGTTTCACCAGAACCCCTCTTTTTCTACTTCTTGATTAGAGTTTGACACTGCTGATTGGCATTCTCATTTCCTTGGATATCTTTTTTATATCCCTTTCCTGTTTTATACAGTTCAACTACCTTTTCCTGCAGATCCTTTGACAATTCTTTTGCTTTCCCCATGACTCACAATCCAGAAACGTCAGTGCAGCACTGGATGAAAGATGCAAGGGTCTGTCAGGAGTCCAGAAACTCATTGACCAGGGAAGGCGGAATATAAGTAAATTAAGCATCAGCTTTAAAAGAGAAGTATGGGAAAAATAAATATTTTAGAATTATACTTACCTAGGTGGATGCTGCATCGGTACACTGCTGATCGCTCGGTTCTCAGAGCTCCCTGAGCAGAGAGCTATCTGCTCTGTACCCCCCCTCCTCGCTCAATGGAGCACTGGGCTGTGGATGGGGTGGGAGCAGCCGGCCCAGCCGTTCAGCAGCTCGCTGAGAGGCTAAGCCAGGTGCCGGTCCAGTTGGGTTGCCACCGGTCCGGGTTTCACCCGGACAGTCCGGGTTTTGAATCCGGTGTCCGGTTTTCAGACCACTTGAAATCTGGACACAATATTCAGAATGGACTGTGGCTCCCCAAGTAACCAAGTACCACAACCACAAAGTGCATAGGTGTGCACATTGGCCCCACCCCCATACATGGACTGGAGAGAAGAGAGGGCTTGATCTGCTCCTCCTCCTGCCCCTACCCCTCTGCCCACCCACACTCCAAACCCCGGGTTCTGTGCCTCAGGAAAGGGATGTGTGGGCTGGAATTTTAAAGATCAGCAACTGGTAGATACATCATGGATGAAAGGTGTCGATGCCTGAGCCTCCAAGCTCGGGTGAGTGAGCTTACCATCCAATGTCTGTGTCTGAAGACTCCCCCCTCCCTTCCTTCTCTCTCCTCTAGCCTCCATGCAAGTGAGTACACTAAGGTAAGGGGGAATCAGTTGTAAGGGGTGCTTGTGGAATCTGATGTAAGAGGGGCTTTGGGAATCCTAATTTAAGGGGGGATGCTGGGAACTCTGATGGAAGTGGGAGGTTTGGTGAGCAGAAACCCCCTTGCATAAGAGTTTCCAGCATCCCCCCTTTAATTAGGATTCCCAAAGCCCCTCTTACATCAGAGTCCACAGCGTTCCCCCTTAAAAATAACATTTTGCCATGCGTGGCTAAAGAGTTCGGGTTTAGCTTGAAGAAAAGGTGGCAGCCCTGTGGTCCAGGCATGTGGGCAGACCCCGACCATATGCTCGCGATCTTCGCTGAGCATGAGCCGACTCTATGACGTCAGCCAACAGCGGCCTACAGCCTGCTGTCTGCTGAAAATGGGTCATAGGAGTTCAGAACAAACTGCACTCCTGTGATCCATGAGAGAAGTACAGCCAAACAAGCTTGTCTGTACTTCTTTAACCACTTAACGACCGCCCACTGTAAATATATGTCGGCAGAATGGCACCGACAGGCACAATCACGTACATATACGTGATTGCCTTTGTATAGTTGGGGGGTCCGATCGGACCCACCTTATTTATAGTGAGCGGCCGTTATTCGTTTGGGAGCGATCAGGGATGAGGGGACAGCCGTTCGATTCCGGCCACCCCCTCTCGATCGCTCCCAGTGAATCGAATCCTTCCCCTGCCTGTGTAATGTTTACACAGGCAGAGGAAGTGATGTCATCTCTCCTGCGGCGCTCACATATACCGAGCGCCGCACAGGAGAAGATGCAGGTTAGTGCACAAAACACTACACTGACACCAGGACACATAGGCACATAAATCGCCCCCCCCCCCCCCAGATCACCCCCCAGCCCCCAGTCACAATGTCACTGATTGCAGTGACCATTTATTTACTGATCACTGCAATCAGTGACATTTGTGACTGTAAAAGTGTCACTAAAGTTAGTTTTAGGTCCAGTGTAGCCCCCTAACCCCCCCTAATAAAGGTTTAACCCCTTGATCGCCCCCCAGATAACCCTTTCACCCCCTAGCACTGCCGTCGCTAAGCGATCATTTTTCTGATCGATGTCTTAGCGTTGGTGATGCCGATCGGTAGCCAGTAATTTTTTTTAGGTTCGCTGCAGGTTTTTATAGCGTCGGGTACCCCCATATATTACCTAATAAAGGTTTTAACCCCCTAATTGCCCCTAGTTAACCCTTTCACCAGTAATCACCATATAAGTGTTACGGGTGACGCTGGTTAGTTAGTTTGCTTTTTATAGTGTCAGGGCACCCGCCGTATATAACCCAATAAAGGTTTAACCCCCTGATCGCCCGGCGGGTGATATCAATTAGGTTTTAGCGTCAGAGAGGGTCTGCGTCACACCCCAGGCAGCGTCAGGTTAGTGCCAGTAGCGCTAACACCCACGCGTGAAGCATACACCCCCCTTAGTGGTATAGTATCTGAACAGATCAATATCTGATCTGATCAGATCTATACTAGCGTCCCCAGCAGTTTAGGGTTCCCAAAAACGCAGTGTTAGCGGAATCAGCCCAGATACCTGCTAGCACCTGCGTTTTGCCCCTCCGTCCAGCCCAGGCCACCCAAGTGCAGTATCGATCGATCACTGTCACTTGCAAAACACAACACACATAACTGCAGCGTTCGCAGAGACAGGCCTGATCCCTGCGACTCCAGTGCTGTAGGAGGTGATTTCACCACCACAGTTAAAAAAAAAAGCATATATGCCGAAACATTGGGGCAGCAGGAGCGGAGGAGCGATTTTGCTCCTAATGCCGCGTACATACGGTCGAAATTCCGACGGAGGCTTGCCCGTGGAAAAGTCTGACCATGTGTACGCGGCATAACTTTTGCGGGAAGATGCCCCCATGCTTCGGCATATATAAATGGTGCATGTATGCCCATCATTAGAAGTGGGTGGATGAAGGGCGGTATTCTAATGGTGGGCATACCCACCGATCAATCTTTTTTTTTTCGTTCAGCCAACAGGCTGCATAAAAAAAAAAGATTACAATACATGTCCAACAAGGACCAGCAACGTACTGGTATGTTGCTGGACTTTGAATGTTTATACCAGAATGATGCCTGCGGGTTTAGATATCATCTTGGTATCATTCATTTCAGCCAGCGGCCGGCTTTCATGTAAAAGCAATCCTAGTGGCTAATTAGCCTCTGGACTGCTTTTACAAGCAGTGGGAGGGAATGTCCCCCCCCCGGATATAAAAGCGCCATTGGGAAATTGGGAAAGCATTTTATCACACCGATCTTGGTGCGGTCAGATGCTTTGAGGGCAGAGGAAAGATCTAGGGTCCAATAGACCCCAGTTCTTTCAAAAAAAGAGTACCTGTCACTACCTATTGCTATCATAGGGGATATTTACATTCCCTGAGATAACAATAAAAATGATTAAATAAATAAATATGGAAGCAACAGTTTAAAAATAAAATAAAAAAGCTAAATTAATAATAAAAAAAATAAAAATAAAAAAAAAAGCACCCCTGTCCTGCCCTGCTCTTGCCCAATGGCGAACGCAAGCGTCGGTCTGGCGTCATATGTAAACAGCAATTGCACCATGCATGTGAGGTATCACCGCGAAGGTCAGATCGAGGGCAGTAATTTTAGCAGTTGACCTCCTCTGTAAATCTAACGGCGTAACCTGTAAAGGCTTTTAAAGGCTTTTAAAAATGTATGTAGTTTGTCGCCAATGCGCGTTTGTGCGAAATTTTAAAGCTTGTCGTGTTTGGTATCTATGTACTCGGCCTAAGATCATCTTTTTTATTTCATCAAACATTTGGGCAATATAGTGTGTTTTAGTGCATTAAAATTAAAAAAAGTGTATTTTTTTCCCAAAAAAATGCGTTTGAAAAATCGCTGCGCAAATACTGTGTAGAAAAAAAAAATGCAACACCCACCATTTTAATCTGTAGGGCCTTTTCTTTAAAAATATATATAATGTTTGGGGGTTCAACATAATTTTCTTGCAAAAAAAAAATGTTTTCATGTAAACAAAAAGTGTCAAAAAGAGCGTGGTCTTCAAGTGGTTAGAAGAGTGGATGTAAGCTTGCTAATGTTGTGTATAAAATGCCAGAACAGTTCAAAACCCCCCCCCAAATGACCCCATTTTGGAAAGTAGACACCCCAAGCTATATACTGAGAGGCATGTCGAGTCCATTGAATATTTTATATGTTGACACAAGTTGCAGAAAAAAGACAATTTATTTATTTTTATTTATTTTTTTGTACAAAGTTGTCAATAAATGATATATTGCTCAAACATGCCATGGTTATATGTGGAATTACACCCCAAAATAAATTCTGTTGCTTCTCCTGAGTACGGGGATACCACATGTGTGAGACTTTTTGGGAGCCTAGCCGCGTACGGGACCCCAAAACCAAGCACCGCCTTCAGGCTTTCTAAGGGTGTAAATTTTTGATTTCACTCCTCACTGCCTATCACAGTTTCGGAGGCCATGGAATGCCCAGATGGCACAAACCCCCCCAAATGACCCCATTTTGGAAAGTAGACACCCCAAGCTATTTGCTGAGAGGTATGGTGAGTATTTTGCAGATCTCGCTTTTTGTCACAAAGTTTTGAAAATTGAAAAAAAAAAAATATATATATTTTCTTTCTTCATTTTCAAAAACAAATGAGAGCTGTAAAGTACTCACCATGCCTCTCAGCAAATAGCTTGGGGTGTCTACTTTCCAAAATGGGGTCATTTGGGGGGGTTTTGTGCTATTTTGGCATTTTATGGCCTTCGAAACTGTGATAGGTAGTGAGGAGTGAAATCAAAAATTTGTGCCTAGAAATCCTGAAGGCGGTGCTTGGTTTTCGGGGTCCCGTACGTGGCTAGGCTCCCAAAAAGTCCCACACATGTGGTATCCCCATACTCAGGAGAAGCAGCAAAATGTATTTTGGGGTGTAATTCCGCATATAACCATGGCATGTGTGAGCAATATATCATTTAGTGACAACTTTTTGTAATTTTTTTTTTTGTCATTATTTAATCACTTGGGACAAAAAATAAATATTCAATGGGCTCAACAGGCCTCTCAGCAATTTCCTTGCGGCGTCTTCTTTCCAAAATGGGGTCATTTGGGGGGGTTTTGTACTGCCCTGCCATTTTAGCACCTCAAGAAATGAGATAGGCAGTCATAAATTAAAAGCTGTGTAAATTCCAGAAAATGTACCCTAGTTTGTAGACGCTATAACTTTTGCGCAAACCAATAAATATACGCTTATTGACATTTTTTTTATGGGAGAAAAAGAAACCCTGGACTGCCGCACTCTGTATAGACAGTTATTTATTCCAAAATTTCAGGTAAAAAATCCAAATGCAAAATAAATCCATAAATCCAAAACAACAAATGCAGATAGTGTGCATGCAGGGAAGGGTGGCTAACGCGTTTCACGTCACGAATTGACGCTTACTCATAGCTATGAGTAAGCGTCAATTCGTGACGTGAAACGCGTTAGCCACCCTTCCCTGCATGCACACTATCTGCATTTGTTGTTTTGGATTTATGGATTTATTTTGAATTTGGATTTTTTACCTGAAATTTTGGAATAAATAACTGTCTATACAGAGTGCGGCAGTCCAGGGTTTCTTTTTCTCCCATGCATCAGTGCAGAGCCAGCACCTGTGTGAGTGACCGGGCGGAAGCAGCTACTTGGTGAATTCTCAAGCTTTTGAGCGGTACGTTTTTCCTTTCCTCTGACATTTTTTTTACTAAAGACATGTGGCTGAATACATTTTGGCCTAAATGTATGACTAAAATTGAGTTTATTCGATTTTTCTTATAACAAAAAGTAGAAAATATAATTTTTTTTCAACATTTTCGGTCTTTTTCCGTTTGTCGCAAAAAATAAAAATCGCAGAGGCAATCAAATACCATTAAAAGAAAGCTCTATTTGTGGGAAGAAAAGGACGCAAATTTCGTTTCGGTACAACATTGCATGTCTGCACAATTTACAGTTAAAACAGCGCAGTGCAAAATTCTGAAAACACCTCTGGTCCTTTAGCTACAAAATGGTCCGGGGCTTAAGTGGTTAAACACTTAAGGACCGGTCCATGTAGATTTACGTTGGCAGAATGGCACAGACAGGCATAATCACGTACCTGTACGTCCCCTTTAAATGCCTACCGTGTGGTCGCCCGCTGCCGCCGACGCGCTCGCGACCCTGCCGTCTTCCCCGTGAGTTGGACCGCGGGTCCCGCGGACTCAATCGCCACGGGGATCCCCGCGATCGTCTCACGGAGGTATAGACCGAGGAGATGCTTGTGTAAACAAGCATCTCCCCACTCTGCCTAGAGACAATGACACCGATCTCCGCTCCGTGTACTCGGAGCGAAGATCAGTGTCATGTGACACACAGCCCATCCCCCCTACAGTACAAAACATTCAATAGGAAACACTTGACCCCTACAGCGCCACCTAGTGGTTAACCCCTTCACTGCCAGTGTAATTTTCACAGTAATCATTGCATTTTTATAGCACTGATCGCTGTAAAAATGACAATGGTCCCAACAATGTGCCAAAAGTGTCCGATGTGTCCGCCATAATGTCGCAGTCATGATAAAAATCGCTGATCACCGCCATTACTAGTAAAAAAAAAAAAAATAATAAAAATGCCATAAAACCTATCCCCTATTTTTGTAAACGCTATAACTTTTGCGCAAACCAATCAAACGCTTATTGTTTTTTTTTTTTTTTTTTTTACCAAAAATATGTAGAAGAATACGTATCGGCCTAAACTGAGGAAAAATTATATTTTTTTGGGGATATTTATTATAGCAAAAAGTAAAAAATCTTGAATTTTTTTCAAAATTGTCGCTCTATTTTTGTTTATAGCGCAAAAATTAAAACTGCAGAGGTGATCAAATACCACCAAAAGAAAGCTCTATTTGTGGGAAAAAAAGGACGTCAATTTTGTTTGGGAGCCACATCGCACGGCCGCGCAATTGTCAGTTAAAGCAACGCAGTGCCGAATCGCAAAAAGTGGCCTGGTCTTATGCCAGCCAAATGGTCCGGGGCTGAAGTGGTTAATAAAGTTCTTCTCTAACATCAGACAACGCTCCTCAGGCATTCCAGAATGCACTTCCTCAGGTAATGTTGCTGTGAGTTGTACTGTGCATGACTAGATACATCCAGACAAACGTGCTCTCTAATGCCCTGTACAGACGATCGGATTTCGGATGGAATAAAATCAGATGGATTTTTCCGTCGGAATTCCGATGAAGCTGACTTTCATCAGTCTTGCCTACACACCATCAGACAAAATTCCGACCGTCCCAAACGCAGTGACGTAAAACACTCAGACGAGCCGAGAAAAATTAAGTTCAATGCTTCTGAGCATGCGTGGGTGGGTTTTTTCACCGATGGAGTTCCCCACAGACGATCGGAATTTGCTATCGTTTTTTTTTTCCATCGGTAAAATTTAAAACATGTTCTATTTTTTTATACTGATGGAAAAAAGACCGATGGGGCCCACACACAATCGGTTTGTCCAATGAAAAAAGTCCATCGGTCTTTTTTCATCAGAAAAAACGATTGTGTGTACGCGGCATAACTCAGATATTTTATTGGTACATACATGGAGTACAGAGCTCCCATGCCAACCGCAAAATTGTAAATGGAAGAACAGGATGAGAGAATATTCATGAACTCCAGAGAAAGATACCTGAAACAAGCAGACACATGTAATAATGTCAGCAGAGACCGCTGTATAGATGGCATTGCCTGACTTATTCTCTTATGTTTAGACAGTTTCTGATCCATTTTTTTCCAGTTTCCATGGAAACTGCAGTTGTCAATAGCTGTGTACGCATGACATGCATAGACATTCCATGTAAAAATTAAGAACTTCTTATAGGGCTCTTCAAGATCCTGAACAAGTATTGGCATTCCAGATGGATAATAACAGAGCATAACCTGATTTAGGGCTCATTTATAAGAGCCCCCAGACCATTCCCCTTTAAGCTGCAAAGGCTGAGGCCGTGGTGTACACATGCTGCAGCTGCAATACTTTGCATTGTGGCACGGCAAAAGTTATCCCCAGTGACTATGGGGGACAGTGTAAGGGGATGGTGACAGCAGGGGGCAGTGTAACAGAGGACAATAACAGCAGAGGGTAGTGTAGCAGGTGACAGTGGGGGGTAGTGTAGAGCAGGTTGGCTGTGACAGAGGGGACAGTGTAGCAGGCAACATGACAGCAGGGGGCCATGTATCGGGACAGTGACGGGGGGGGGGGGTGGGTGATGACAGTGGGGAGGTTGTGTCGTGGGGGATGTTGATATTGGGGGGGGGGTTCTGAATACAGAATACTGTATTAATCCCAAGGGAAATTGTTGAAGTGGGGGATGATGACAGTGGGAGGTTGTTATAGCAGGGGATGGTGACAGTGTGGGGTTTGTAGCAGGGGACGGTGACAGTGGGGGGGGTTCTGTATCAAGGGACAGTGACAGTGGGGGGGTTGTGAAGCAGAGGATGATTACAATGGAGGGCAATGTAACAGAGGACAGCAAGAGAGGGGTGCGGTCAGTGACAGAGGGGTGGAGTGTAGCAGGGGTCAGTGACAGAGGGGTGGAGTGTAGCAGGGGTCAGTGACAGAGGGGTGCAGTGTAGCAGAGGTCAGTGACAGGGGGGTGCAGTGTAGCAGGGGTCAGTGACAGGGGGGTGCAGTGTAGCAGGGGTCAGTGACAGAGGGGTGGAGTGTAGTAGGGGTCAGTGACAGGGGGGTGGAGTGTAGTAGGGGTCAGTGACAGAGGGGTGGAGTGTAGTAGGGGTCAGTGACAGAGGGGTGGAGTGTAGTAGGGGTCAGTGACAGAGGGGTGGAGTGTAGTAGGGGTCAGTGACAGAGGGGTGGAGTGTAGTAGGGGTCAGTGACAGAGTGGTGGAGTGTAGTAGGGGTCAGTGACAGAGGGGTGGAGTGTAGCAGGGGTCATCGACAGAGGGGTGGAGTGTAGCAGGGGTCAGCGACAGAGGGGTGGAGTGTAGCAGGGGTCAGCGACAGAGGGGTGTAGTGTAGCAGGGGTCAGCGACAGAGGGGTGTAGTGTAGCAGGGGTCAGCGACAGAGGGGTGGAGTGTAGCAGGGGTCAGCAACAGAGGGGTGGAGTGTAACGGGTCAGTGACAAAGGGGTGGAGTGTAACGGGTCAGTGACAAAGGGGTGTAGTGTAGCAGGGGTCAGTGACAAAGGGGTGTAGTGTAGCAGGGGTCAGTGACAAAGGGGTGTAGTGTAGCAGGGGTCAGTGACAAAGGGGTGTAGTGTAGCAGGGGTCAGTGACAAAGGGGTGTAGTGTAGCAGGGGTCAGTGACAAAGGGGTGTAGTGTAGCAGGGGTCAGTGACAGAGGGGTGGAGTGTAGCAGGGGTCAGCGACAGAGGGGTGGAGTGTAGCAGGGGTCAGCGACAAAGGGGTGTAGTGTTGCAGGGGTCAGTGACAGAGGGGTGGAATGTAGTAGGGGTCAGTGACAGAGGGGTGGAGTGTAGCAGGGGTCATCGACAGAGGGGTGGAGTGTAGCAGGGGTCAGCAACAGAGGGGTGGAGTGTAACGGGTCAGTGACAAAGGGGTGTAGTGTAGCAGGGGTCAGTGACAAAGGGGTGTAGTGTAGCAGGGGTCAGTGACAGAGGGGTGGAGTGTAGCAGGGGTCAGTGACAAAGGGGTGTAGTGTAGCAGGGGTCAGTGACAGAGGGGTGGAGTGTAGCAGGGGTCAGTGACACCTCATCTGATAGAACCATCAATATTTTGGCAGATATATTGGTTCCTCTCTAAGTATTTCTGCTGTATATTTTATCTCAAGATTTCCTTTATTCTGATGTACATAAAATGAATGGAACGAGCACATTGTATTTTCCAGCCTGAAGTTTTTCTTGAAAAAGATGAATAGGAAATACAATCATGTCAGATATGTCACGAGTCGCACATACTACTGAGACAAGATCCACAGCTAGGTGACAGTAATTCACCCCCAGCGCCGCATTCACAATAACACCAACCTTACAGTAAACCTTGTAGCGGTAAATGTTAAATTGCGCACAGAAGCGAATTACATTACAATTACATTACATTACAGTGTTCTGCTGTGTTCCAGGCGTGTTATGTCTGTACTACTGCGTGTTGTTTGTGTGTAGTTGTCGACCTTTTGTCCCGTGCTTACCGCGCTCATGTCATCGGGCTGACATCAGTGAAATCTGTTCTCGCTGCGTGCGTTATTCCCCTGACCTTTGTCTGCCGCAATTGGGCTTCTCATTAAATGTAAACCACATAAAATTGAGCCATTACATGGACACAGGACATGACTTACCTGCACAACGCATTTTATTACATCCACATACAAAACGCAATGCCGCCATGCACTTTTATTTTTTAATTTCATTTAGCAAACCGGAGATTTTTACTTTAAATTTACGTTAAATCTGCTTACATTTTGCCTTCTCTCGTTCCTCTTTTTCCCCCTCTTTATCAACATGCTAATCACATTTTTAACCACTTCAGCGCCAGAAGGATTTGCCCCCTTAATGACCAGGCCATTTTTTGGCGATACGGCACTGCATCGCTTTAACTGACAATTGCGCGGTGGTGCGATGCTGTACCCAAACAAAATTGGCATCCTTTTTTCCCCACAAATAGAGCTTTTTTTGGTGGTATTTTATTACCTCTGCGTTTTTTTTTTCTTTGCGCCATAAACAGAGCGACAGTTTTTAAAAATAAATATAATAAATATCCCAAAAAAATAAATAAAAAAACACATTTATTCATCAGTTTAGGTCGATATATATTCTTCATATTTTTGGTTAAAATCGCAGTAGGCGTATATTGATTGGTTTGCGCAAAATTATTGCGTCTATAAACTACGTCATAGATTTAGGGACTTTTATTTTTATTTATTGTTTTTACTGGTAATGGCGGCGATCTGCTATTTTTAGCGGGACTGCGACATTGCGGCAGACAGATCTGACCCCAAATGATGCTTTTTGGGGACCAGTGACATTATTACATTGATCAGTACATCAAATGCACTGATTGATATAAAAATGACACTGGTAGGGAAGGGTTTAACACTAGGGGGCGATCAAGGGGTTAAGTGTGTTCCCTCAGCGTGTTCTAACTGTAGAAGGAATGGGCTACCAGGGACATGACCAGTGTTGTTCATCCTACGTTAAAAAAGTAATTAGTTACAGTTACAAATTACTTCTTCCAAAAAGTAATGGAGTTACTCACTCAGTTACTACATTGAAAAAGTAATTAGTTACTCAGCAAAGTAACTATATTGGTTATATTATATATACACGGGGGCGGGGCGGTAGAAGGATGATATATATGTAATTTTTTCAGTGTATAAAAATAATAGTAGGGATAACAATAAATAATATTGGTACTGTGCCCGTGCCTCACTGTGCCCGTGCCTCACTGTGCCCGTGCATCACTGTGCCTGTGCTTTACTGTGCCCATGCCTCACTGTGCCTGTGCTTCACTGTGCCTGTGTCTCACTGTGCCCGTGTCTCACTGTGCCCGTGTGTACAGTACCTCAGATCGGCGGTGTTCCGACTCCCGGCGGCCATTCCATTATTCAAAAGCCACGCCTCCTCCAGTCCTCCTCGTCTGTGATAGGCGGAACACTCAATTTCCCAGCATTCATTGTTCCGCCTATCACGGACATCCGCTCATCCTCATAACACAGACGAGGATGAGAGGATGTCCGTGATAGGTGGAACACTGCCTGCTGGGAAATTGAGTGTTCTGCCTATCACAGACGACGAGGACTCAGGAGGCGCGGCTTTTGAAGACTGCAATGGCTGCCATCTATCTGCATGAGACGCTGATCAGGTAGGCAGACGGTGGCTTGCAGTTAGTTACATTACATCTACTCGCGGCGGCTGCGGCGAGTAGATGTAATTAGGGTAACGTCGCCCAAGTAATGGGAACGGCGGTGCCATGAGGGGAAGAGTAATCAGTTAGATTACTCGTTACCCAAAAAGTGGCTACGTTACCTAACGCCGTTTATTTAAACGGCGTTAGTTACAACACTGGACATGACAGAGATCACTGTTCCCGATCGCTGGGAACAGGAGACCTCTGCCATGTCATCTGGCAGAACGGGGAATCGCCTTGTTAACATAGGCAGGTCCCGTACACCGCGATCCCGGGTCGCCGGCAGAAGATGAGGCCTTGGGACCCACGGGCACGCTCCCACGGCACGCGCGATTTAGCCCGCTTTTTCCTATGCAAAGACCAACGTACACCTACTGTGGTTTGCGCAGGAGAGTCGACCTGCCGCAGTATAATGACAGCGGCTGGTCAGCAAGCGGTTAAATAAAGCCTTTCCATTTTCATTACAGACCTTATTTTACATCCAGTGATGTCATCACTAAGTCTCTGTTAGAGTTGATGCACAGAATAATAATAACTAAAAATATGTATTTTCTGAAGATAGAGTCCTGATTCCCTCTGCAGAGCCTGTGAACCTGTGCTAGCCTTGCCGATCGTGCAATGACAGTAAGCAGGGCCAGCAGATTGGTGTGGATGAATGATTTCTGTTTATAGATTGGTCAGACTTAATGCACGACTTCATAAACCTCTCCTGAGCTTCAATGCCGTGTCTGTCTTCTATTTACTCCCATTTCCCCGCCGTCACCCTCCAGGGGCCCTCTGGGTGTATTGCACTATAATGTGGCAGCCTGCAAGCTCTGCTGAACACAGAGGAATTCTGGGTAATTAGAGCAAACCGCACGCTCGCTCACGCCATGAACATTATAGGGTCACCCGAAGTGCCCTCCTGAATGCGTTTTGAAGTGTAATTCAACCTTTCTGGGCATTTTCAGAACTCGGCACAGTCTGAACTTGGGTGACCAGACATCTGCAGTATCTGGGAGGATGTCCCCAGTAAAAAAGTGTTGCATTTGTGTCACCTGCTATAGATTGTACAGTGCATTCGGAAAGTATTCACAGCCCTTTCTTTTTTTCTTGATTTTGTTGTTACAGCCTTATTCCAAAATTTTATAAATTCATTATTTTCCTGAAAACTCTACAAACAATGCCCCATAATGACAACGTGAAAGAAGTTTGTTTGAAATCTTTGTAAATTTATTAAAAATAAAAATTCCCAATGACATAAGTATCGCAGCCTTTGCCATGACACTCAAAATTGAGCTCAGGTGCATCCTGTTTCCACTGATAATCCTTGAGATGTTTCTACAACTTGATTGGAGTCCACCTGTGGTAAATTCAGTTGATTGGACGTGATTTGGAAAGGCACACACCTGTCTATAGAAGGTCCCACAGGTAACAGTGCATGTCAGAGCACAAACCAAGCCATGGAGTCCAAAGAATTGTCTGTGGACCTCCGAGACAGGATTGTATGGAGGTGCAGATCTGGGGAAGGGTACAGAAATATTTCTGCAGCCTTGAAGGTCCCAATGGGCACAGTGTCCTCCATCATCCGTAAAGGGAAGAAGTTTGGAACCACCAGGACTCTTCCTAGAGCGGGCAGCCTGGCCAAGCTTAGCGATCGGGGGAGAAGGGCCTTAGACAGGGAGGTGACCAAGAACCCAATGGTCACTCTGACAGAGCTTCACGGTTTCTCTGTGGAGAGAGGAAAACCTTCCAGAAGAGCAATCATCTCTGCAGCACTCCATCAATCAGGCCTCTATGGTAAAGTGGCCAGATGGAAGCCACTCCTCAGTAAAAGGCACATGACCGCCTGCCTGGAGTTTGCCAAAAGGCACCCGAAGGACTCTCAGACCATGAAAAAAAAAAAAATTCTCTGGTCTAATGAAACAAAAATGAACTAATACACTCTTTGCCTGAATGACAAGCGTTATGTCTGGAGGAAACCAGGCAACGCTCATCACCTGGCCAATACCATCCCTACAGTGA
Organism: Rana muscosa; assembly: GCA_029206835.1. Classification (NCBI taxonomy): domain Eukaryota; kingdom Metazoa; phylum Chordata; class Amphibia; order Anura; family Ranidae; genus Rana; species Rana muscosa. The sequence continues at coordinate 153,405,973 of CM055127.1, read as the reverse complement.
AGCATGGTGGTGGCAGCATCATACTGTGGGGATGTTTTTCAGCGGCAGGAACTGGAAGACTAGTCAGGATGGAGGGAAAGATCAATGCAGCAATGTACAGAGACATCCTTGATGAAAAACCTGCTCCAGAGCACTCTGGACCTCAGACTGGGGCGAAGGTTCATCTTCCAACAGGACAATGACCCTAAGCACACAGCCAAGATAACAAAGCAGTGGCTACGGGACCACTCTGTGAATGTCCTTGAGTGGCTCAGACTTGAACCTGATTGAACATCTCTGGAGAAATCTAAAAATGGCTGTGCACTGACGCTCCCCATCCAAGCTTCTTTGCAGGGAGAAGAAACAGTCAGATTAATGTTCATAGTACACAGAGTTCTGTGTGTTTGTAAACCCTGAACTCTGTGTGCGATTGGCCACAGTCGATCAGCTGATTTCAGCCAAAATCATGCTGCGTCAGCAGGGGGGAGGGCATGTGCGCCCCAAACCAGAAAGAAAGGCCGCAAGGTACAGGTACATCACCAGCCTGGAGCTGCTGCCTACTCCCAGTACAACTACTGTGGGTGGGTGGGTGGTAAGTAGTTAAGCCTCCATTCATATGTTTTTCTGCTTGTTTCCTTACGCCTTACTATGCCTGACGACGCAGAATCCCATTCTTTCCAGCAGTCCCTGTCCCTGTTTATACTTGTACACTCAGTCCCCTATGCTCTAGTCCAGGGGTCTCCAAACTTTCTAAACAAAGGGCCAATTTACTGTCCTTCAGACTTTAGGGAGGCCGGACTGTGGCCCTTGGGAGTAGAAAAAGTCCTGACATCAGTGGGGGGAAAAAAATGGCCTATTGTTTGTTTCACTGGAAGTAATTGTGCCTCAACATTGGTGTCAGTGGGGGTAGTTGTGCCCTATTCTTGGTGTCACTGTGAAAAATTGTGCCCCATCATTGTGTCATTGGGCCCAATTGTTTGTGTCATTGGGAGAAATAGTGCCCCATCGTTGGCATCATTGGTCCCCATTGTTGGTCTTATTGGGAGGAATTATGGCTCCAAGGGCCAGGTAAAAGCAAGCAAAGGGCAGCATCTGGCCCCCGGGCCATAGTTTGGAGACCACTGCTCTAGTCTATACTCAGAAAAGTACAACTTTTTCTTTTTTTGCGTATTCAAGCATTTTCTACCAGACAGACTTTAATGGGTGTGCCTGTGAATGTGATATGCATGTTTTTGCAGGTTTCTGTGTGTGTTTTATCCCTCAACGTCTCTCCTATTGAACTTTACGTCCCCCCTTGCCAAGCACAAAAAACTAACTCCTGAAGCTTGATACATGTGCAAAAATGCCTGTAATACGCAAAAAATATATATATATATTTGAAATTGTTAGGAACTCTCTGCTCGGGTGTGAATGTGGGCAAAGCCTATATTCACTTTTAGCGTTTCGTAAACATGAAAAAAAAAAAAAAATGGATTTCGCACGTTTACCAAACATTAAAAAAAAAACGCATGTTGCACTTGCATTGATATTCATTGTTAATGGCACGTCAACACACACGCCAGGTGCAATTTTGCATGCATTCACAAAATGCTAAAAATGAATGCAGGCTAATGTCCTAAATAAATACATTTCTGACATGTCACAATATACGACAACAGTATCATATAAAAATAAAAAAAAAACTGCCTTTTATCGATGCCACCCTTGAGCTCCAGTTCAGTGATGTTGCTTAGTCTGAGATGATGTCCTCCATCTGCTGTAGGCACTCCACTTTCTCCAGTGAGATCAGTCCATAGATTGTAACTTTGTAGCAAGCGTCAAGTTGAGAAGCTACAGTGGGGACGGATCTGTGTCAGACATTTGTGAACACACAGGCTCCAGAATTTACATGATTGTCATCTCTGAGCCGGCACCTCGGCCATGGATATTAATGGTAACCCTGGATGATATCTAACATGATTGCAATGAGTTGCAGCAAACATACTGAGGTGCGTTGTGTAAACCACCCCATTAAAAGTGAATGGACTGTAATGCACCTCAACAAACAAAAAAAAATTGGGGCATGTTGCAGCACACCACAATGCACATTGTAGGATTTGGTGCGCTGTAGTGCATTCTGATGATGCGTTGCTGTGCCATATAAAATGCATGGCATGCAATGCATCATTACTGTATGTGCAGGCTGCATCATTGCCTGTTACAGTAAAGCATGTATTTAAATGTTTATTACCCAACACTAGGGATGAGCTTCGAGTTCGAGTCAAACTCATGTTCGACTCGAACATTGCCTGTTCGCCCGTTCGCCGAACAGCGAACAAATTGGGGTGTTCGCGGCAAATTCGAAAAATCTATGGGAGAAATCTAAAGTGCTAATTATAAAGGCTTATATGCAAGTTATTGTCCTAAAAAGTGTTTGGGGACCGGGGTCCTGCCCCAGGGGACATGTATCAATGCAAAAAGAAGTTTTAAAAACTGCCGTTTTTTCGGGAGCAGTGATTTTAATAATGCTTAAAATGAAAAAATAAAAGTGAAATATTCCTTAAAATTTCATACCTGGGGGGTGTGTATGATATGCATGTAAAGTGGCGCATGTTTCACGTGCTTAGAACTGTCCCTGCAAAAAATGTCATTTTTGAAAGAAAAAAATGCATTTAAAACTGACTCGCGGCTATTAATGAATTGTCGGCTCCCGGCAATACATACAAAAGTCATTGATTAAAAAAAAAAAAAAAGCGTGGGGGTTCCCCAGAATTCAATTACCAGGCCGTTCAGGTCTGGAATGGATATTAAGGGGAACCCCGCCGCAAATTTTAAAAAAAAATTGACGTGGGGTTCCCCCAAATATCCATTCCAGGCCCTTCAGATCTGGCATGGATTTTAAGGGGAACTCCACCCCAAATTTAAAAAAAAATGGCGTGGAGTCCCCCTAAAAATCCATACCAGACCCCTTATCCGAGCACGCAACCTGGCCGGCCGCAGGGGAAAAGGGGGGGACGAGAGAGCGGCCCCCCCTCCCTCCTGAACCGTACCAAGCCACATGCCCTCAACATGGGGAGGATGTCCCCATGTTGATGGGGACAAGGGCCTCATCCCCACAACCCTTGCCCGGTGGTTGTGGGGGTCTGCGGGCGGGGGGCTTATCGGAATCTGGAAGACCCCTTTAACAAAGGGGACCCCCAGATCCCACCCCCCCTATGTGAATTGGTAAGGGGTACATTGTACCCCTACCATTTCACGAAGAAAGCGTAAAAAAATGTTTAAAAAAACACACAAACACGTTGAAAAAGTCCTTTATTTAAAAAAACAAAAAACATTCCAGCGGTGAAATCCAGTGTCCCGCGGCGATCCCGATGTCCAGCGCTGTCCTTCATTGGTTGTGCCTGAGCGGACCTGATGGGGAACTCCCTCTCAGTATTTTAAATGTATAGACCCGCCCCTTCTAAAGTTCCCCATCAGGTCCGCTCAGCGGACCAGATGCGGAACATGAGAAGGGGCGGGTCTATACATGTATTACCAAAGTGAGAGCAGTTCCCCATCAGGTCCGCCCCCTCGGTATGTCGGACCCGCCTACGTCATTGGCTTGAGCGGGGAACTTCCTTCACTGTGTAATTTAAATTTACATAGTGAAGGAAGTTCCCCGCTCAAGCCAATGACGTAGGCGGGTCCGACATACCGAGGGGGCGGACCTGATGGGGAACTGCTCTCACTTTGGTAATACATGTATAGACCCGCCCCTTCTCATGTTCCGCATCTGGTCCGCTGAGCGGACCTGATGGGGAACTTTAGAAGGGGCGGGTCTATACATTTAAAATACTGAGAGGGAGTTCCCCATCAGGTCCGCTCAGGCACAACCAATGAAGGACAGCGCTGGACATCGGGATCGCCGCGGGACACTGGATTTCACCGCTGGAATGTTTTTGTTTTTTGTTTTTTTAAATAAAGGACTTTTTTAAACATTTTTTTACGCTTTCTTCGTGAAATGGTAGGGGTACAATGTACCCCTTACCAATTCACATAGGGGGGGCCGGGATCTGGGGGTCCCCTTTGTTAAAGGGGTCTTCCAGATTCCGATAAGCCCCCCGCCCGCAGACCCTCACAACCACCGGGCAAGGGTTGTGGGGATGAGGCCCTTGTCCCCATCAACATGGGGACATCCTCCCCATGTTGAGGGCATGTGGCCTGGTACGGTTCAGGAGGGAGGGGGGGGCGCTCTCTCGTCCCCCCCTTTTCCCCTGCGGCCGGCCAGGTTGCGTGCTCGGATAAGGGGTCTGGTATGGATTTTTAGGGGGACTCCACGCCATTTTTTTTTTAAATTTGGGGTGGAGTTCCCCTTAAAATCCATGCCAGATCTGAAGGGCCTGGAATGGATATTTGGGGGAACCCCACGTCAATTTTTTTTTAAATTTGCGGCGGGGTTCCCCTTAATATCCATTCCAGACCTGAAGGGCCTGGTAATTGAATTCTGGGGAACCCCCACGCTTTTTTTTTTTTTTTTATCTATGACTTTTGTATGTATTGCCGGGAGCCGACAATTCATTATAGCCGCGAGTGAGTTTTAAATGCATTTTTTTCTTTCAAAAATGACATTTTTTGCAGGGACAGTTCTAAGCACGGGAAACATGCGCCACTTCACATGCATATCATACACACCCCCCAGGTACGAAATTTAAAGGAATATTTCACTTTTATTTTTTCATTTTAAGCATTATTAAAATCACTGCTCCCGAAAAAACGGCCGTTTTTAAAACTTCTTTTTGCATTGATACATGTCCCCTGGGGCAGGACCCAGGTCCCCAAACACTTTTTAGGACAATAACTTGCATATTAGCCTTTATAATTAACACTTTAGATTTCGAACGTTCGAGTCCATTGTATTTAATAGGGTTCTAAAGTTTACACGAACATTTTGTCTGTTCGCAGGTTCTGGTGCGAACCGAACAGGGGGGTGTTCGGCTCATCCCTGCCCAACACACTGCTGTGAATGGTTCAAGCACCATGTGAAGAAAGAAGTTTGCCTATCTGGCAAGTGGTGTTTTGAAACTTCGCTCTTAAAGCTCCGGGAGCTCTGCTTTTCCAAACTTTTGAATGTGTCAGACAGTGTCCCCCACTGATAAAGGAACCATGGAACCCACCAGCATGACCAAACAAGGCAACCAACGTCAGAGGAACTCTGGCTCCCACCAACGGGAGGAACCATGGTTGTGGACTCTGGTTCCTCCTCTCAGCTCCTACATCATTACAGAACACAGTAGTGCTGTAGGGGTTGGCAGGAGGGAACCATGCCACCTACCAGCAAGAGGAACCATTGCATTTACCAGTAGAAGAACCATGGCACCCACTGGCAGGAGGGGTCATGCCACAAATCAGCAAGAGAAACCATGGCACCCAGAGGCAAGAGGAACCATGGCACCCACTGATGGTTGAACTATGGCACCCACTGGCAGTGGAAACCATGCTGCCCACCGGCAGGAGGAACCATGGCAACCACAGACATTAGAACCATGGCTCATGATGGCTGTGCACTCGGTTTCCATTCTATCGGTTCCTATATCATTACAGAACACCATAATGACACCCACAGCAAGAGAATCCATGGCATTCACCAGTAGAAGAACCATGGCACCCACTGGCAGGAGGAATCATGGCACCCACTGGCAGTAGGCGTCATGCCACCCATCAGCAAGAGGAACCATGGCATTCAGAGGCAGAAGGAACCATGGAACCCACTGGCAATAGGAATCTTCCAATCATGAGCTAAAGGGATCATAGCACCCACCAGAAGGAGGAACCATGGCACCCACAGATAGAGGAACTGTGGCAGCCACTGACAGGAGAGACCATGGCTGTGTACTCTGGTTCCTCCTGCTGACTCCTACATCATTAGAGAACACAGTAGTGACTTAGGGGTCATCAGAAGGAACCATGCCACTCACCAGCAGGAGAAACCATGCCACTCATCAGCAGGAGGAACCATGCCACCCACCAGCAGCAGGAGCCATGCCACCCACCAGCAGGAGGATCCACAGCACCCACCAGGAAGAGGAACCCTGGCAATCACTGGCAGGAGGAACCATGGCACCTACCGGCACCTGGAGCTCTGCAAGAGAGTGAATTTTCATTACATCAACCACCAAACAGGTAAGTATAAGGCTTCTTCTTTTACAGCGTGCTTTCCTTTCAGTTTAGTTCAGAAGCAACAGGGTCACTTTAGGAAGCCTGCAAATGATTGAGTTGTGGATGAACTTGACCAGCTTCATGAACTTGGATAGAAAGTGTCGAAATGTTTTATGGCTGATCAGAGGGTCAATACCAGCTGTGAACCAGCTTTGCCCGCTTTACCAGCAACGTGACTGTCATGTAACATATTAACAGCCTGTGTTATCTATGACTCATGTATATTTACATTCCTATGCATTACCATATAGATGACCAGCTAATTGCACAATTCTCAGTAAATACGTTCCAGGCAATGTTCTGATGAGGGTATTATTTATCTAATAGGATACCAGCATAGGATTCTGGGAAAACGTAACTGCCACCCCTAGCGTGTGCCCGTCCTTCCTCACTGGTGCCAAGACAGACATGATGTATACTTCTGTCTCCATGGAGAAGGAGAATTCCACGGGGAGATGTGAATGTGACATCTAGGAATCAAATACTCTCTCCGATCGCAGAGCAGTGTTACACTCGCATCGCTCTGCAACAACGCTCACCGCCCTTTGAAATGCAAATCGGTTAAAGTAATGTAACTATGGCAGGTTAATAGTAACGCTTTTATGTTCTGCGTTTGATGGTAGTGCCTGATGACGCTCGCCTCGCTCTTCTTAGAATTGCTGTTTTTTAACGACAAACTCAGTGTACGATGAGAGACTGTACAGTTTTCCTCTTTTCCTTTTAATATAGTTATTAGAATAGACAACGCAAATACCTGAAGCATGTACAAAAAAAATAATTAAACGAATCCAAAGTGCAAAAAAATATATATGAACAGAAAAACACTGTATATCATATACATGTAGTGGGGGTCCCAATTTAGGGGGCAGCTATACTAAATTTAGGGGTGATTCGAGTGGTAGTTGGCTCGGATCTTCTAATTTATTGGACTCTGCTTTGCTGCTGTTTTCACCTGGCATGCAGTTCCCCTTAGAAGTATGGGTGGCGCTGTCACTTGTACTCCGGGTTGAACCACAGGTGATGGAGTGGTGATTGGGTGTCCTCTCTCGGCAGCCGCGCAGTGGGCGTGGTCTACCGGCGGTGCATGCCAGGGGAGGGTACAAAAGGGGCAGACGCCACTGGCGGGGGGGGGGGGGGGACCTGTACCCGGGGGAACCTGCGGTTCTGGAGTTCAAGTTCCAGTGCATGGCCCTCCAGGCCATGGGGCCACGTGCGCTTCAGTCCCAGGCACCTTTAGTTTTGGGACTGCAACTTCAGCCCTGGGCCCAGCACCTTTAGCTGGAGCCCACTTCGGGGAGGAAGAATATCAGGGTGCCGCCTTGCAAGGGGACCCGCATTTGGAAGAGGAGGCTGGGGGAGGACCGTTCCGAAGGACTGGTGAGAGATCACAGTGAAGGAAGGGGCCCGGTAACTCTCCGGAGGGATTTCATCCATCCGAAAAGGGATTTAACAACATAACCATTAGGAGGTTCGGGACGCTATAGATTCTGTGGCAGGGGATCCCCCGATCACATCTATTAAGGGAATCTGATTGACTGTTCGAGCTACACGCCGGCTGCTAGTGCCTTTTGGGTGACTATCCGGGTGAGCTATACCCACTCGGGATCGAGTGGCGAAGAAGCCAGGAGTGTCTGAATCTGATCTGCTTTTCTAACACCTTTCTCTCTTCTCAACTTTGTGGTTATTCATGCAAAAGGAAAATAAACTCTACGTTGGAGTTGCTACTGGTGTGGACCTTGGAGTTACTTGGGGATATAGAGACTTGTCCTTTACATCCTAGGGGACGAGAAGCAACTTGCTGCAAGACCCGTAAGTTACAAGTGTGCTTAACCTCTGCAAACCAGAGGGTACGGGCATGGTGGCATGGGGCGCCTTTTACTCCTGTGAGTGAGCCAAAGACGGGAGAAAAAGGGCCATGTGCTACATACACACAAAATTTATCTTATACAATGTGTAATTTTTAATGTCTATAGATAGGCTCCCATATTCTGGATGCTGGCGATCACCTATGATCAATAGAGATTGCTATGATAGTAGCAACAGATCGCACAGATTTGTAACCCCTAAACTTGAGCTTCTACTGTTTGCTCCCTTTTCCCTGGTTCACATTGATGCTATTTTGAAATTGCGCTACTTCACTTGAAGTAGTGCGATTTCAAAGTAGCAAGGTCAGCGCGATTTCAGGTGCTACTTGATAGACATCTGTGTGGCTTCATACAGAGATGTCTATTGAAGTCGCACCTGAAATCGACAAAAGTAGTGCAGGAACTACTTTTGCAAAATCGGTACGGCACTGCAAAATCGGTGTCGCACCGATTGGAACAGTGCCATTGCCGCCAATATGCTACGACTTGTCATGCGATTTGTTCCTTCAAATCGCATGACAAATCGCTCCAATGTGAACCTAGGCTTTTGCTCTGTTGAATACAGCATTGAAAGTGTTTTTGTTCTGCAGTGTCTTGAAGAAAGTATCACACCCCTTGAAATTTTCCACATTTTGTCATGTTACAACCAAGAACGTGAATGTGTTTTATTGAGATTAATGTGACAGACCAACACAAAGTGGCACATAATTGTGAAGTGGAAGGAAAATGATAAATGGTTTTCAATTTATTTTACAAAACAATATGTGAAAAGTGTGGCGTGCCTTTGTATTTAGCCCCCTTTACTCTGATACCCCTAACTAAACTCGAGTGGAACCAATTGCCTTCAGAAATCACCTAATTAGTAAATAGAATCCACCTGTGTGTAATTTAATCTCAGTATAAATACAGCTGTTCTGTGAAGCCCTCAGAGGTTTGTTGGAGAACTTTAGTGAACAAACCGCATCATGAAGGCCAAAGAACACACCAGACAGGTCAGGGATAAAGTTGTGGAGAAATTTAAAGCAGGGTTAGGTTATAAAAAAATATCCCAAGCTTTGAACATCTCACGGAGCTCTGTTCAATCCATAATCCGAAAATGGAAAGAGTATGGCACAACTGCAAACCTACCAAGACATGGCCGTCCACCTAAACTGACAGGCCGGGCAAGGAGAGTATTAATCAGAGAAGCAGCCAAGAGGCCTCTGGAGGAGCTGCAGAGATCCACAGCTCAGGTGGAAGAATCTATTAGGCTGGGTTCACACTGATGCAAATTGAATGCTGGTTTCCCCACATCCAGTTCACATGACAGGAGATTGTGACCGGCTCTCAAAGGAACGCACTGGAAAAGGGTCTTGTGCGTCTTTGGCTCCGTTTTCAGGTCCGAATTCAGGAAAAAATTTGGACATGATTCGCACCTGAAACGGAGAACAGGGACACACTGGACCCTCTGCTGTGCCCTGCAGCTGCAGCTAGTGATAACCCAGCCTTAGTCTGGCCTATATGGAAGATTGACAAAAAGAAAGCCATAAGAAGTACCATTTTCAGTTTGCGAGAAGCCATGTGGGGGACACAGCAAACATGTGGAAGAAGGTGCTCTGGTCATATGAGGCCAAAATGTTACTTTTTGGCTTAAAAGCAAAACGCTATGTGTGGGGGAGGAAACTAACATTGCACATGACCCTGAACACACCACCCCCACCGTGAAACATGGTGGTGGCAGCATCAAGTTTCAGGGATGCTTTTCTTCAGCAGGGACAGGGAAGCTGGTCAGAGTTGATGGGGAGATGGATGGAGACAAATACAGGACAATCTTAGAAGAAAACCTGTTAGTCTGCAAAAGACATGAGACTGGGGTGGAGGTTCACCTTTAAGCAGGACAACGACCCTAAACATACAGCCAGAGCTACAATGAATTGGTTTAGATCAAAGCATATTCATGTATTAGAATGTCCAGTCAAAGTCCAGACCTAAATCCAATTAAGAATCTGTGGCAAGACTTGAAAATTGCTGTTCACAGACGCTCTCCATCCAATCTGACAGAGCTTAAACTAGTTTGCAAAAAATGGGCAAAAATGTAATTCTCTAGATGTAAAAAGCTGGTAGAGACATCCCCAAAAAGAATTGCAGCTGTAATTCCAGTGAAAGGTGGTTCTACAAAGTATTGACTCAGGGGGACTGAATATAAATGTACCCCCCACACTTTTCACATATTTATTTGTAAAAAAAAAAATTATATCATTTTCCTTCCACTTCACAATTATGTGCCACTTTTTTATTGGTTTATGACATGAAATCTCAATAAAATACATTTACATTTTTGGTTTTAACATGACAAAATCTGGAAAATTTCACGGGGTATGAATACTTTTTCAAGGTTCTGTATCTGCTCAATAACTCTGTAGGCAGGTGTGGTGCTCAACCAATGCAGCAATGCAGTGGGGGAACTTGGTTCCTCTATGACTTTCTGCGGTCACTAGGGAGAGCATTGCGCCATGAGCCCACCCAGGTGTTTACAACAGCGAGTGTAAGAGAGACAAGTTTTCTGATTGGCCGAAAAGAGAAGACTCCCGATTGGCCAACGAGAAGGCGGAAAAGGAAGCCAGAGCCATCGCCCGTGGAGATCAGGAGAACGGGAGAGCCGCCGCCACCGAGAGCCCGCTCCATAGATGGGGTAAGTGCGCCAGTCCTGTCCGCTGACCGACGGACGTAGGGGAGGGGGAATGTGGTAATGTTTGCTGCCCCCCCAAAGAAAATTAATACCGGCCACCACTGCACACATCGCTGTAACCCGGTGGTGTGAACTGGCCTACTAGGAGACAAGGCGTTTTACCCTGTCTTGTGGTGGGACAACACTGGAATGCCTGCATGGCAGAGACCCCCCCCCCCATCCCTGGTGTGAATGGGCCCCAACAGCGCCACAGATAATTATATAAGTCGAGAAATAAAAAAAGATGTATCTCTGCGCTGTGGTGGGGGAGCAGCTGACACAGAAAAGTAATATACCAAACTTCTAAATAATCTTAAGAAAAAGGGTGTAGCGCCAAAAGTAAATGAACAGCGATGAGATAAGAATACTGTGTTATAAATGTACAGCGCATTGAAATAAAGTCCAAAAAAGTGTTTTCTTTCTCGTACATCACGGGACACAGAGCGACATAGTCATTACTAATGGTTATATAGATACCGTCAGGTGCTGGCACTGGCAACTTCCAAAACCGGAAGTACCCTCCCCTATATAAGCCCCTCCCATCCGGGAGCACCTCAGTTTTTTGCCAGTGTCTAAGGTGTTGGCCAAGAAGAAACATGTGTTTTTCACTGAGCTTGCGTACAGGTTCTTTTGGGCCTCAGTAAGCTATTCCGGATCCGACCAAAAAAGCTTCATAGCTAAACGGTCGGTACCCGGGCCTTGCAGCAGAAGAGCAAGGTTTTGCCTGTAATGCTTCTCTTAGGAGAGCTGGACCCTGGGATCCAGAGCTCTGGTCATACCCACGACCAAGATGTTTTCTGTGCAGGGTGCTATACAGGTCCAGGGGAGTGGAATCCTTGGGAACCCGGTCCCTGAAGGTTTGATTACAATGCCTGCCGTGATAGGTGAAGTTTGGGCTTTTGTGGACCAAACAAAGTCCTGCGGCGGGGAACAGGTAAGTGGGGGCCCCCAGGAACTTGGTTCTATTGGGGGACCCCCAAGCCTAATTTGTCTTTCTGTCTGTTACCTAATGGTATTCCCGCAAAATTCTGTGCATGCCTGTAACTACTAAAAAAATGTAATAATTTTTAATGGTGGTCAAGAAAAAAATAAATAATTTTTTTTTTATATATATTTAATATATTAGACTGCGGTACCTGTGTTTGTCCACTAGAGGCCGCTGTGGAATGTTTTCTTGTCATGTGGACTAGCTTCTTCTCAGCAGAGCAAAGTCCAGGCAGATGGTGAGTTCTCTTATAGGAAACTGCTTCCTCTGCCATGTTGCAGTGCTCGTCCATCCCCCGGCCTGCGGCAAAGAGGGGCCCTGGCTCCTGTCCCTTGTTACCATATTTGAAATTAGCGCCGAAGGCGCACGTGCCCGCGCGCGTGCGCGTGCACGCGCCTCTATATATAGAGGTGAGCCGGGAAAGGGGGCGGAGCCTGGGGGATGACGCTCTGTGCGCGCCGCAGCGCTTCTGCGCATGTGCGGGCGTCCCAGCAGTTTTAAAAAAACCACAATATTGTAGTGAGCTGGCTATGAAGTACAGAGACAGAGCTGGCAACATTTAAAGGCATACAGCAAGCGGTTGATACAGGCATCCCCTAGAAAGGCACATTAGTAGACACCAACTGTGATATAGCAGCAATTGTGCTAGACTATTCTCAGTAAAAGTGGTGTATTACGGCTGGAATACCTCAGCTTTAGGCTTAGGAATATGCCGTCCAGAAGCTCCGGAACTGAATCTTCCAGGAAGCGAAGGGGGTCTCATCGGGCTCGGAGGATCTTGGGCATACTCTTGCTGCACCAGTCTCCCCTGAAGTTCAGAGGTAAGTGACCGTAGAGACCCCGCAGGGTACTTGGTACTGTGGCTGTCCTCAGTTCACCTGCTCCTGTGTATGTAACAGAGGAGGTTTTTTCCTCAGCTCTGGGAGGATTAGAGAGAGATTGTCAACATTTATCGCTGCCTCCCTGTCAGGGAAAGCACGCCCGATCTCCGTCTCCTCCTTCAGAGTACCTGTTAGCAGAGCAACAGTCCCATACAGGGATCGACCTGCCTGAAGGGGATCAGGATGAGGTTGATTCTGTTATAGAGGAATCAACAGTGGGGGAACCTTTTCTCAGCATCTTAAGCTGAAAGATTATGGGTTCCGTCTCTGACTAACATGGTCCGATCAGCATTTAAAAATGCACCTTGCGGAACCATCAACCACTACTGTATCCTCGTTGGGGTCGCTAGAAGCCCCCAGACTGTTTGTTCTTTTCCACTTCACCCTTTACTGAAAGGGCTCATTTACCAGGATTGGGAACGTCCTGAGAAAATATTTATTCCCCCAAGAGATTTCCGGTGGTCTATCCCATGGAGGATAAGTTCATCAAAAAAAAAAAAAAAAAAAATTGAAGGTCCCTACAGTGGACGCAGCCATCTCTTGTATGTATAAATCACTGACATGTCCAGTGGATAATGTCCAAATGTTCAAGAACCCAATAGATAAAAGATTGGAGTCCTTATGAAAATCTGCTTGGTGATACAACCAGCAGTAGCAGCTATTGGGGTCTGCTAAGCAGTGAAGGATCAGTTGAAACAGGTCTTGAGGGACTTGACAGATCAGCAGGCTTTGCCCTAGCTGATCTACCTAGAGCCTTAGGCTTTGCGGTTGACGCCATAGAGGATTCAGTCCATCAGGCCTCCCGCCTTACGCTGTCTATAGTACATATGCGTAGGCTCCTATGGCTCAAAAACTGGTCTGCTGAAGCTCCCTGTAAAGAATGGCTGGTTAGCGTCCCATTTCATGGTGAACGCTTATTCAGGGAAAACCTGGACAAATATATCCAGAAAATTTCCAGCGGTAAAAATACGCTCTTGCCGGTTAAAAACAGAGTTAGAGGTCCCTCTTTAAGAGGCCTGCTTCTCCAGTCCCTGGGGCATCGGCTGTGTAACAGTTCCGACGGTCTCCTCGGTCAAATCCCGGGGGTAAAAAACAGGGACAGTAGCAGGGTAATGAGAAACCCTGGGTCAGGGGAGGTACAAAACCTCCCCCAAAGTTAAATTCATTGAAGCCCCCACTCAGTCGGGTGGGGGGAGGACTCCAGTTGTTCGCAAGAGACCTGGCGGGACACGATCAAGACAGATAGGTGCTCTCCGCAGTAGGTTTGGGATACAGTTTGGAGTTAAAAGACTCTCCTCCTTCCCATTTTGAGGTCAAACGTGCCAAGGGATCCCCGGAAGAGAGAGTCCCTCCTGTTGGCACTAGAACAACTATTGCTCCAAGGAGTAATTATGGAGGTTCCCCTGGAAGAATGAGGGTTCGGGTTTTACTCAAACCTCTTTACAGTCCCGAAGCAAACGCGGACGGGAGGCCCATATTAATTCTAAAAGGGCTATACAAATTCCTGTATATCAGGACTTTCCGATGGAGTCGATCCGATCGGTGGCCACTGCCCTACAAGGGGAGGATTGGTTAGCCACGATCGACATCAAAGATGCTTTGCACATTCCCATCTTTCCAGTCCACCAAAAATTTCTACGCTTTGCAGTAGAAGGGCGCCATTTTCAGTTCAGAGCCTTACCCTTCGGTTTGGCCACAGCACCACGAGTGTTTACAAAAATTCTGGCCCTTTATTGGCCAATCTAAGAACACAAGGTGTAATGATAATGGCATATCTGGATGACTTGTTGCTGATAGACCACTCAGTGAAAAAACTAGACGTGGTCGTTCACAAGACGATCAAGTATCTGGAATCTCATGGTTGGATTATCAACCGAGACAAGTCAGCCCTAAAAACCAGTCAAAAGTCTGGAATACTTGGGGCTAAGGTTGGATTCAGGCCAGAGAAAAATATTCTTGCCTCGAGGAAAGGTGTTGTCTTTGAAAGATTTGATCCACTTAGTGGGTACAAAAAAGACAGAAGTCCATACGCCTGTATATGAGGCTGCTGGGAAAAATGGTGGCATCATTCGAAGCAGTACCCTACGGTCAATTCCATTCAAGGAATTTGCAAGGGGCCATACTGTCAGCCTGGAACAAAAAAGTTCAGGCCCTAGACTTACAATGTCCTTGTCCCCTTCCGTTCGCAAGAGCCTCCGTTGGTGGTTGGTTCTCCAGAATCTGGAAAAAAGGAAATCCTTCAGTCCGATTTCTTGGAAGGTGGTCACTACAGATGCCAGCCTTATAGGCTGGGGAGCAGTACTGGAGCAATAGTCTCTCCAGGGCAGATGGTCGGATGCAGAAAAGGCCCTGCCCATCAATCTCTTAGAGATACGAGCAGCCCGGTATGCCCTAGTAGCATGGACATCCAAACTCCAAGGGTCCCCTGTCAGAATTCAATCAGACAATGCCACAGCAGTGGCATATATCAATCATCAGGGGGGCACCAGGAGTCGTGCAGCCCAGAGGGAAGTAAATTACATCCTGAAATGGGCAGGAAAAATATGTCCCAGCCATATCTGCGGTATTCATTCCAGGAGTGGAGAATTGGAAGGCGGACTTTCTAAGTCGCCAGCAATTAGGCCCAGAGGAAGGGTCCCTTCACCCCGAGGTTTTCTGGACAATATGTCAGCGGTGGGGAACATCGGATGTAGATCTTCTAGCATCCAGATTCAACGCAAAGGGGGACAGGTTTGTCTCTCGGACAAGGGATCCCCTAGCTTGCGGCTCGGATGCCCTAGTGTTCCCTGGGGATCAGTTCAAGCTGATATATGCATTCACACCGCCACAATGGTTACCTCGATTACTCCGCAGAATCAGGGTAGAAAAGAAACCAGTGATTCCGGTGGCTCCAGCGTGGCCCCGAAGAGCGTGGTACGCGGAGATTGTAAAATTTCAGTGGGGAGTCCTTGGACTCTCCCACGTCGTCCGGCTTTCGCAAGGACCGATATACCACCCTTCCTTACCAGCCCTAGGTTTGACGGCCTGGCTATTGAAGCCCACATTCTAAAAAAGAGAGGGCTCTCTAATGCTGTGGTATCTACCATGATCAATGCCAGGAAGTCGGTATCCAGGCAGATCTACTATAGAATCTGGAAGGCGTACATCGCCTGGTGTGAAGCCAAGAAATGGCATCCACGTAAGTACGTAATAGGTAGGAGTCTGGACTCCCTACAATGGGCTGTAGATAGGAAGCTTGCCTTGAGTACTATCAAGGGTCAGATTTCGGCCTTGTCAATATTTTTTCAAAGGCCCTTGGCTTCGCATTCACTAGTCAAAGCCTTTATACAAGGAGTGATGCGTATTAGTCCTCCGGTTAATATTCCCATACGCAAAGGTTTCGATAAACACTCTGTATCCAGGCACTACGATCAAGTCCACAAGAGAGACCCATCTGGTACACTATTCATCGCTATTGACAAATACAGACCCCATTGGAGAGGCAGCTCGCTTGTGAGAGAAATCTCCAAGCAAGAAATGGCATGGGTGTACAGGTTGAGGACTTACGTTCCGCACGGACTCAATGTGGACACCGATGTTAACGCTTTTATTAACAATTCTTGAATTAATCTAGCCAATCAGTTAATTATGTTTTTATAATGGCTGTTTGGGGTGGACTATTGAACTATATTGGAGTATAGTTTTTTGGGAGATGTAGATCGTGCTGTATGTACACTCTTTCTCTTCTCCTTTTTCCTTTTTCTGTTTAAATTTAACCGTTTACTTCCGTCTCTTTTTCCCGTTTTGTAATGGACATTTGACCATGTTAAGCGGGGTAGTAAGAGGGACGAGATTAGATGGTAATCGTTGTAACCTTGGTGATTTTATTATCATTTATGGATTATTAACTACTATGAGTTAATCTATCTCCGTATATTTCAAACATGTATGGCTTTAGATACTGGTATGACATTTATGTCTTATATTATATTTATGTATGTATATGTCCTCTACAGTTAGGATTTTAAATTTGGAGCAGTTCAAGTCCCATTATGTTCACCGCACATTATGGCTGCGGCGGAGGTTGTGAGTCTTACTGCCTCCTGTGACACACCTGGAGGCTCCTCCCCCTTGGGTGGCGCGCGCATTGCGGTCGTGGCCATTGTTGCCATGGACACGCGTGTGTGCGGCATACTCCCCGCCATGCTTTCGTCATCCCGTTTGGCGTGATGACGCGCACGGCATGTATTTGCAAACGAGGCTTGGCTTCCTCGTGGGGAGAGATGCGCGCGCATCCGCTGCTTTTGCTGTTTGGTGGATACGACAGCGAGGCGTGGCTACCTCGCGGCGCGAGGTGCGCGCGCGCGCCTTCCCTCGGGCTGGACCCTTGAGTTCTTGTGTTCCCTATAAAGAGGGGGTGACGCAGCCCATCGCCCGTGCCCCGAGACGACGTGAATTTTCACGAAACGCGTAGGGCAGGATACGAGCTTTGTGCTGACGTCACCCTCCACTGCTCGACTTCCACAGACGTATGTGTGTGACTAGCGCCTTTGACCGGTCGGCGCTGTCACATTTTTAAGGCTGTTTTTTAAACTGCATTTTTGTAAGTATGTTTTCTTCTTTTAAATAAATATCCACCAAGGATTTTACACTATGTAGTGTCCTCCCTTCCTTCCATGTTCCGTATCGAGTACTGCATGATGGTATATGAGCATTTTGGCTATCAAAACAATTGAGGCTCAGCATACACTGAAGTCTGGAGTCCTACTGATTATCATTTGAGGCTGTTTGGGGTCCTCCGTCATAGGGGACCATCGCTTTTTGGTAAGCAGGAATTCTTACTGGTGGTGGTGAAAGTCACGAATATAAGAAGATTTGGAATCGTTTTTGTTTTGTTTCCTTTGCTTTTTTCATTTTTCTTTTTTCATTCAACATGGACACTTGATCACGGGTGCTTCTTTGTATGGACTTTGGATTTGATTATTTAAGGCCCTATGCAAGCATGTACTAATATCATTAATTAAGTTTGTATTATTCCATATGCTTTGTTTATATATTTTTTATTTATTGTTCTTCACTGAGCACTTACATAATTCTTCACTGTGATGATTTGAAGATAATTTTTTCAATCATTCAGTGGTGGGCTTATGTTCATATTCATAAGTTAGCGCGACTATATATATTTTTTCTTAATATTCCCATATGTCCATGGGATCTAAACTTGGTTCTGTCGGTTCTACAGAAACAACCATTTGAACCATTACAGTATATTTCTTTGGTTCTTCTCACCAGGAAATTGATTTTTCTAGTAGCCATTTGTTCGGCTAAAAGAGTGTCGGAATTAGCAGCTATGTCCTGTAGGGAGCCATATCTGGTTATCCATAAGGACAGGAGTAGTGTTACGTCCTCATCCAGCCTTTCTTCCTAAGGTGGTATCGAGGTTTCATTTGAACCAAGATGTGGTTCTTCCTTCTTTTTTCCCCAAACCTACTTCGGTAGAGGAAAAGTTATTGCATTCTTTGGATGTAGTAAGAGCAGTTAAAGCTTATCTAAAAGCCACTGCTCAGATTCGCAGAACGGATACTTTGTTTATTCTGCCGGAAGGCCCCAGAAAGGGTCAGGCAGCGTCAAAATCTACTTTAGCCAAGTGGATTCGACAGGTCATTATGCAAGCTTATGGCTTGAGAAGGAGACCGCCTCCGTTCAAAGTTAGAGCGCACTCCACGAGAGCAGTTGGAACTTCATGGGCAGTGCATCACCAGGCCTCCCTGGCTCAAATCTGTAAGGCCGCAACATGGTCTTCAGTACACACGTTTACTAGGTTCTACCAGGTGGACGTTAGAAGTCAGGAGGATGTCGCCTTTGGGCGCAGTGTGTTGCAGGCCGCAAAAGATCCTCATGTCTGATAGCGCTCAGCTTATATATGGTGTATCCCCCCCCTCATTTGGCATTGCTTTAGGACATCCCATTAGTAATGACTATGTCGCTCTGTGTCCCGTGATGTACGAGAAAGAAAATAGGATTTTTATAACAGCTTACCTGTAAAATCCTTTTCTTGGAGTACATCACGGGACACAGAGCTCCCGCCCCTCTTTAGGGACACTTATTGCTTTGCTACAAAACTGAGGTGCTCCCGGATGGGAGGGGCTTATATAGGGGAGGGTACTTCCGGTTTTGGAAGTTGCCAGTGCCAGCACCTGACGGTATCTATATAACCATTAGTAATGACTATGTCGCTCTGTGTCCCGTGATGTACTCCAAGAAAAGGATTTTACAGGTAAGCTGTTATAAAAATCCTATTATGCCGCGTACACACGACCGTTTTTCATGACGAGAAAATGAAAAAAAAATTATTTGGTCATTAAAAATGATCGTGTGTGGGCTCCAGAGCATTTTTCACGACGTGAAAAATGACCATTAAAAATTTGGAACCTGCTCTAATTTTTCCCGTCGTTTTTCACGTTGTCGTTTTTCTCGTCATGAAAAACGGGCGTGTGTAGGCTTTAACGACGTGAAAAAAAATGCGCATGCTCAGAAGCAAGTTATGAGACAGGAGCGCTCGTTCTGGTAAAACTAGCATTCGTAATGGAGATGGCACATTCGTCAAGCTGCAACGGACTGAAAAGCACAAGGCTGAAACGCGCGAATCGTCTCAACAAACTTTACTAACACGAGGATCAGCAAAAGCAGCCCAAAGGGTGGCGCCATCCAAATGGAACTTCCCCTTTTATAGTGCCGTCGTACGTGTTGTACGTCACCACGCTTTAATCAAGCATTTTTTTTCACGATAGTGTGTAGGCAAGGCAGGCTTAAAAAGAATCACGTCGAGAAAAACGGCATTTTTTTCAATGACATTAAAAACGGTTGTGTGTACGCGGCATTAGAGTGAAAAAATGCTAAAGTGAAAAAAAAAATATATAAGGCCAATCTGGTGGATGGAAAACAACAATAAAAAACAATGTACAGTGGAACCTCCGATTGCGAGTAACGCGGTTAATTATTTTTAAAAAATCCTGACGCGGTTTGCGAGTGTTGTCTCGCAAAACGAGCAGGATTCAAGCCTCTGCGGTGTGCAGTTCCGCATTTGGGCAGAAGTGCGGGGGCGCCGGTGACATACGGAGCTGTTCGGAGCCCTTCGGAGCTGTTCTGAAACACTCGGAAATACTCTGTTCCCGAGCCTTTCCGAGGGTTTCCGAGTGCAGCCAAAACTGTCTCTGAGTATTTGCGAGTCTCTCTCCGGCGCCCCCCCACCTCTGGCCACATGCGGTATTGCATGCCATAGAAGTCAATGTGGAACAATTTTTTTTCGTTTCCATTGACTTCTATGGGGAAACTCGCTTTGATATACGAGTGCTTTGGATTACAAGCATTCTCCTGGAACGGATTATGCTCGTAATCCAAGGTTCTACTGTAGTGAAAAATATAAATTTAAATGCACAGTCTCATGATAGGATCAGCAGTATAAACTTATTGGTGAAAACACAATAGTTTAGTGCAAAGATGTGCACATAAATTTGGTGGTGACTTAAAAAATTAAGAGGTGATCCAGTACGGTGCTCCAGAATCATCCACCGCACCCCTGTGAAATGGACACTCACCAGAAAAGCTGGCTGCCATTACAGCCGCAAACATGCATTCAGTGTAAATCCCTCATCGACGGTGGCCTGACGTCAGCACCAGTGTCTGCTCCCAGTAGTGCTGACATCAGCCAGCTCTTCTGGTGAGTGTCCATTTCCCAGTAGTGCGGACATCAGGCCAATGTCCGATACCGGGTCGGTGCCCATTGTCATATGTTTTTATCTTTCATTTTATTTTGATTTTTAACATACAATTCCAATAAATACTACACAATGGAGACTTCATCTGGCTCCCGGTGAGCTTTATTTACTACAGCTTCATCTAGATGGTGCGAGTGGGGAAGGCAGTTCACCAACAACAGATGTTGGATCTACACTGAGTGCGTGTTTGCTGCTGTAACGGCAGTCCGCTCTTCTGGTGAGTGTCCATTTCCCAGGGGTGCGATGGATGATTCTGGAGCACCGTACTGGGTCACCACCAAATTTATGTGCAAGTTAATACTGCTGATCCTATCATGGGACTGTGCATTTAAATTTATATTTTTCACTACATTGTTTTTTTATTGTTGATTTCCATCCACAAGATTAGACTTATATACCGTATATACTCGAGTATAAGCCGAGATTTTCAGCCCTGTTTTTTGGGCTGAAAATGCCCCCCTCAGCTTATACTCGAGTCAGTGTACCTGAAAATATTGAGAAGCTGCGGGCGTCCATCGTTTAAAACTTGCGGTCTCCTCCTGGTCCCTTCCGTGATAGGCGGAACTGTGTCTGCTGAGAAACGCCTATCACAAACGTTCTCTCATGCTCACCTATCCCAGCAGACACTGTGTTCAGTGTTCCGCCAATCACGGACGCCTTTTCAGCCCTGGACAAGAGGATGTCCATGATTGGCGAAACACTGAAAACAGTGTCTGCTGGGAAACTGAGTCCGAGGATGAGAGAACGTTCGTGATAGGCGGAACTGTGTCTGCTGAGAAACACCTATCACGGAAGGGACCAGGAGGAGACCGAGTTTTAAACAATGAATGTCGCCTGCAGCCTCTCAATTTCAGGCACAGTGACGACGGGCACAGTGATGACGGGCACAATGAGGATCGGCCCAGTGACGATGGGCCCAGTGAGGTTGCAATGGGCACAGTGAGGTTGCAATGGGCACAGTGAGGCGTGCAAATGGGCATTGTTGACCCTCTTTTCCGCTTACAGTATTCTCATTCTCATTCTGTATTCTGCATTCTCACCCTCGGCTTATACTCGAGTCAATAAGTTTTCCTAGTTTTGTGGTAAAATTAGGCACTCTGGACGGCTTATACTCGAGTATATATGGTATATACAAGTATATATGGTGTGTGTGTGTATTTTTATATATATATATATATATATATATATATATATATATATATATATATATATATATATATATATATTTTTTTTTTTTTTTTTTCACTTTAGCATTTCTTTACTGTAACACTTTTTTTCGACTTTATTTCAATGTGCTGTCCATTTATAACACAGTATTCTCATCTCATCTCTGTTCATTTACTTTTTGGCGCTACACACTTTTTCTTAAGATTATTTATTGTAAGTCCAGCAAATTGTTTATTTCACACAACCAGAGGTCACAAGGAAAAAGTGTGACCAAGCACAAGTCTATGCTTTATTTTACAATCTGTTGTCCAATATTCTCCCTATTTACTATCAGCAACTAAGCCCTAATGAGGAGTGGGCATTTAGCCCTCCGAAACGCGTTGGCTTTTCTTGTGAGAAATCAAGATTTATTGGACTTGTATTATGTCTATGGCTCCCTCATTCTCTCCTATACCAAATGTAGCGCCCACCCCATTTAGGGGTGCTATATACTTAAATTTAGGGGGCTGGTCTGAGTTAGTAGTTAGGCTCAGACCATTCTCATTGATAGGTTGTGCTATTTTATTTCTCCAGGTGGTATACTGGTGTGCAGTTCCCTGTGGCCTGTAGGTGGCACTGCTATGACAGCCACTAGTGCTGTGGCTTAGGGTGTCCTCTCTCGGCAGTGGTACAGTAAGCGTGGTTGGCCTGCTGTGCCTGCTGGGAGAGGATACATAAGGGGCAGACCCCGCCTGGGAGGGGTCGCTCTCTGGAGTTCGCGAGAGAAGTTGGAGTCCAGGTGCATGGCGCTCGGCCCTCCAGGTCATGGGGCTGCGTGCACATCAGTCCCAGGCACCTTTAGCCCTGGGGCTGCAACTTCAGCACTGGGCCCAGCACCTATAGCTGGAGCCCACTTTTGGGAAGAAGAATCCCAGGGTGTCCCTTGCGAGGGAGCCCGCTTCTAAGAAGAGGAGGCCGGGGGAGGACCTTTCTGAAGGACCGGTGAGCGTTTACGGTGAAGGAAGGGGCCCGGTAACTTTCTGGAGGGATTCATCTATCCACCAAGGGCCTAGTAATGTGCTACTGCTGGCACCTGTCCTTGTATTGCAAAAGCTGAGAAGTTCGGGACATGATAGCTTCTGTGGCAGAGAGTCTCCCGATTGTATCTATGGAAAGAACCTAAAGTGAACATTCGAGCATCATCCCGGCTGCTAGGATCCGCTCTTACAGGGGACTATCCGGGTGAGCTAAACCTACTCTGGGATAGAGAGGTAATTGTAGAATCTACTTGTGCCTGGACCTACCTCCCAAAACCTTGTTGTCCTGTCTCTTATCCACCATTTTCTATCTGCTGAATATTGAGAAAAATAAACTCAACATTGGAGTTTAGAGTGGTGTGGACATTGGAATTACTTGGGGGGGGGGGGGGACAGAGACTTGTCCCTATATCCTAGGAGATGAGAACCAACTGATGGAGAACCTAGCTGTGGGACCCAAATACATAGCACCGCTTAACCTCCTCATCCAGGAGGGTACGGGCATATAGTACGGTGTGCCCTTTTCCTGCAAGTGAGCCAAAGGTAGGAAAAAGGGTCTGTGTGCTACACAAATATGGGGGATGAGGAAGCCGGAAGGGCCAGACATTTCTAGTGAGATTATCTATATCCTTATTTTTCTCCAGAATGACAGTGACGCATAGCAGATGGAAATAGCAGATGAATGTAACGTTTATTCTATTGTACAGTTTAGAGATTTGCCTATAATAGTTTGGTTCCTGGAAAGCATTCTGTGAACAGTGCATGTAACTCAGAAATGGATGTGACTTCAAACTCATGAAATGCTTTAGGAAAGTAAATTCAGAAATAAAGTTACAGTCATACATAAAAATTGCTAAATTTGGTAAATTAAACCACTTGCCTACAGGGCACTTTCACCCCCTTCCTGCCCAGGCCAGTTTTCAGCTTTCAGTGCTGTTGCACTTTAAATTACAATTGCGCGGTCATGCAACACTGTACCCAAACAAAATATTTATAATTTTTTTTGCACAAATAAAGCTTTCTTTTGGTAGTATTTAATCACTACTGGGTTTTTTTTTTCTTGCTAAATTAACGAATACAGACCAAAAAACAAATAAAAAAAAATAAAAATTTCATAGTTTGTTATAAAATTTTGCAAACAGGTAATTCTTCTCCTTCATGATGTGTGCTAATGAGGCGCCACTGATGAGCACTGATAGGCTGCACTGATGGGCACTGATAGGCTGTACTGATGGGCGGCACTGAAAGGCTGTATTCATGGGCGGCACTGGTAGGCGGCACTGATAGGTGACACTGATGGGCACTGATTGGCAGCACTGGTGGGCACAGATTGGCAGCACTGTTGGGACTGCACTTATAATCAGTGCCCTGATTATTAGTGTAAATGCTCTGTAGCACACGGATCCTCCTCCCCCTCTTACCTTCTCGAGCAGGGGGATAAGACACACCATGCCACATGCCCGTGTCCTCTAGATTATAAAGATCAGGCGGTGTTACATACTTGGGTCCTGCAGTTAGTTGCTTCCTTCTTCTGGTTCTCCCCTCTATGTTTATAGAGGCGAGTCTTTATCTTTCCCCAATGAGGTCAATGTCGACACAACATATCAACCCCAACGTGAGTTTATTTTATCTTGCTTTCAGGAACCAGAAAGTTGAAGTGAGAAAAAGGTTAGCAGATAGAAGTGGATTCAGGCACACTCTTGGCTTCGTCGCCTCTCGGTCCCGAGTGGGTACAGCTCACCCGGATAGTCACTCAATAGCACTAGCAGCCGGCGTGATGCTGGAACCATGACTCAGTCCCCTCCAAGGACCAAATCAAGGAGATCCCTCCTGATCTTTCAACAGAGGCAGTCTGCGAAGTGAGGAATCCTTCCCTCCGACAGGTCACCAGGCCTTCCCCGAGTCAGCAATACTCTATTACTCGCCCTCTTGTTATGGGATCGTTCCTCCCCTGGTTTCCTCTGTGTTAGAGCGGTTACCCACACGCGGGTTCCCTGGGACTCCTCTTCGGTTGTAGACCCAGTCAAAGGTACTGGGCCTAACTGGAACTCCATAGCCTCAGGTGCCTGAGACTCCTTGATCCAGATGGGGTGCACCCCCCTCTGAGGGGTAGCTCCCTCCGGGCAGTGGGCCCCGGGAATTGGTTCTCATCCCGGCATGGGCCCCAGGAATTGGCTCCCTGAGCAATGGCATCTACCCCTTATATATCCTCTCCCGGCATGCACAGCAGGTCAGAACCGCCCACCAACAGCAGCCGAGAGAGAACATCCAATACCTACTCCATCACCTGTGGTTCAACCCCCGGTATAGGTGACAACACCACCTATACGCCCAAAGGGGAACTGCACTCCAGGTGACACAGCAGTAAGGCAGAGTCCAAATAATTAAGAGACCCGAGCCAAACTATTGCTCTGGTCACCCCTAAATTTAGGTATAGCGGGGTTAAATTTGGGGACCCAGCTACAGTTCCTTTTACACAAGCTGGTTATTGGCTCTCTTCTCCCTTTCTCATGCTGTCAGCATTAGGAAAGGAGTGCTGATAACCAGCTTCTGTCTACATCCATTATCAGCTGTGATTGGACACAGCTGGTCACGTAGTAAAGAGCCGTTGATTGGCTTTTTACCTCAATCTTTGATCAGCAGTGTCTGGAGAACACTGTGATCACAGAGCATGCCGCCCACGCCCAGCAGCGGGCGCGGTCACATCACATGAGGCTATAACAGTATCTACAACAGTTCACTTTCATCCTCACTGGACTCTCTTGCTCCTCTCACTACACAAAATATC
This sequence comes from Rana muscosa, assembly GCA_029206835.1. Taxonomy (NCBI): domain Eukaryota; kingdom Metazoa; phylum Chordata; class Amphibia; order Anura; family Ranidae; genus Rana; species Rana muscosa. Next base: position 153,380,654 of record CM055127.1, on the reverse strand, counting down.
AGGCCCTGACCATTACAACCTTGGCAGACCTACAACACCAGAAACCTTAAAGGGGAGTTCCAGGCTTTTTATGTTTATTAAAAGTCAGCAGCTACAAAAAGTGAAGCTTCTGACTTTTAATAAACAGACACTTACCTGCTCCACTGTCCAGCGATGTGGCCGCCCAGAGCGTCGCTCCTCTCCCCCTCCTCTCCGCCGATGCCTCCATTGCCACTCTGGGCACCTGGCCGTGACAGCTTTCGGCTTCACGGCCGGGCACGCACTGCGCATGCACGAGTCGCGCTGCGCTCTCGAAGTGGACAGGCGATCTCCTGGGACCTGTCATGTGTCCCAGGAGATCGCCTAGAGGGAGGGGCCGCCTAGGGCGAGGAAGTCCCACTCCTAACAAAGCCCCCACCCCCCTCCCAAAAAAATTACATGCCAAATGTGGCATGTAAGGGGGCGAGGAGTGCTTAAAGCGGAGGTACCTCTTTTGGGTGGAACTCCGCTTTAAGAGACCTAGCCGAGCACTGGAGCGAGTGTGGCGTTAAACCAAATCCCAGCTTGCACTCACCCAATATAAATCTGCCTTCTTAAAATAAAGTTTCTCCCTCCATGCTGCCCAAAAAGCCTACTTTGTCAGTGCCTCTTCATCAGTGCCCACCAGTCCCGCCTCATCAGTGCCGCCTCATGAGTGCATCTAATCAATGCCCATCAGTAAAGGAGAAAAATTACCTGTTTGCAAAATGTTATAAAAAACTATGATACTTTTTTTTTTTTTTCCCAACATTTTTGATCTTTTTTTGTTTGTTTAGCAAAAAATAAAAAAAAAACAGCAGTGAATAAATACCACCAAAAGAAAATTCTATTTGTCTATTTGTGTGAAAAAAATTATAAGAAATGTAATTTGGGTACAGTGTAGCATGACCGCTCAATTGTCATTCAAAGTGTGACAGCGCTGAGCCCTGGTTCACACTGCTGCGTTTTGACATGCGATTTGACATGTCAAATCGCATGTCAAATCGGCGGAATGCAGCAGATTTTTTACACTGGAAGGTCAGAATAAGCACATACACCGATACCTTTATATCGTTGATGTCAAACAGACTGAGCGCGGCCAACATGAAGAAAAGGTGATAACTGCACACACGATAACTGCACGCATCTGTAGCTCAGACATAATGCTTTGAAAACAGAAAGACGAGGTTAACTCAATTCAGACATTTAATTCAATTCAACATTTACCACTTACACTGCTTGGTATATGCTCAGAATGTTTCGAATTCTGAACTCAGATGAACTGTTTTAAGGCATATACAGTTCTAGCGTGATGTACCAGAACACTACAAAGTGTGTGTATATACAGCGGGGGAAATAATAGGATTTTTATAACAGCTTACCTGTAAAATCCTTTTCTTGGAGTACATCACGGGACACAGAGCGACATAGTCATTACTAATGGGTTATATAGTTACCGTCAGGTGCTGGCACTGGCAACTTCCAAAACCGGAAGTACCCTCCCCTATATAAGCCCCTCCCATCCGGGAGCACCTCAGTTTTGTAGCAAAGCAATAAGTGTCCCCAAAGAGGGGCGGGAGCTCTGTGTCCCGTGATGTACTCCAAGAAAAGGATTTTACAGGTAAGCTGTTATAAAAATCCTATTTTCTTTCTCGTACATCACGGGACACAGAGCGACATAGTCATTACTAATGGGATGTCCTAAAGCAATGCCAAATGAGGGGGGGGGATACACCATATATAAGCTGAGCGCTATCAGACATGAGGATCTTTTGCGGCCTGCAACACACTGCGCCCAAAGGCGACATCCTCCTGACTTCTAACGTCCACCTGGTAGAACCTAGTAAACGTGTGTACGGAAGACCATGTTGCGGCCTTACAGACTTGAGCCAGGGAGGCCTGGTGATGCACTGCCCATGAAGTTCCAACTGCTCTCGTGGAGTGCGCCCTAACTTTGAACGGAGGCGGTCTACTTCTCAAGCTATAGGCTTGTATTATGACCTGTCGAATCCACTTGGCTAAAGTAGATTTTGACGCTGCCTGACCCTTTCTGGGGCCTTCCGGCAGAATAAACAAAGTATCCGTTCTGCGAATCTGAGCAGTGGCTTTTAGATAAGCTTTAACTGCTCTTACTACATCCAAAGAATGCAATAACTTTTCCTCTACCGAAGTAGGCTTGGGGAAAAAAGAAGGAAGAACCACATCTTGGTTCAAATGAAAACTCGATACCACCTTAGGAAGAAAGGCTGGATGAGGACGTAACACTACTCTGTCCTTATGGATAACCAGATATGGCTCCTTACAGGACATAGCTGCTAATTCCGATACTCTTTTAGCCGAACAAATCGCTACTAGAAAAATCAATTTCCTGGTGAGAAGCACTAAGGAAATATGCTGTAATGGTTCAAATGGTTGTTTCTGTAGAACCGACAGAACCAAGTTTAGATCCCATGGACATATGGGAATATTAACCGGAGGACTAATACGCATCACTCCTTGTATAAAGGCTTTGACTAGTGAATGCGAAGCCAAGGGCCTTTGAAAAAATATTGACAAGGCCGAAATCTGACCCTTGATAGTACTCAAGGCAAGCTTCCTATCTACAGCCCATTGTAGGAAGTCCAGAATCCTACCTATTACGTACTTATGTGGATGCCATTTCTTGGCCTCACACCACGCGATGTACGCCTTCCAGATTCTATAGTAGATCTGCCTGGATACCGGCTTCCTGGCATTGATCATGGTAGCTACCACAGGATTAGAGAGACCTCTCTTTTTTAGAATGTGTGCTTCAATAGCCAGGCCGTCAAACCTAGGGCTGGTAAGGAAGGGTGGTATATCGGTCCTTGCGAAAGCAGGTCCGGACGATGTGGGAGAGTCCAAGGACTCCCCACTGACATTTTTACAATCTCCGCGTACCATGCTCTTCGGGGCCACGCTGGAGCCACCAGAATCACTGGTTTCTTTTCTACCCTGATTCTGCGGAATAATCGAGGTAACAATTGTGGCGGTGGAAATGCATATTTCAGCTTGAACTGATCCCAAGGGAACACTAGGGCATCCGAGCCGCAAGCTAGGGGATCCCTTGTCCGAGAGACAAACCTGTCCCCCTTTGCGTTGAATCTGGATGCTAGAAGATCTACATCCGATGTTCCCCACCGCTGACATATTGTCCAGAAAACCTCGGGGTGAAGGGACCCTTCCTCTGGGCCTAATTGCTGGCGACTTAGAAAGTCCGCCTTCCAATTCTCCACTCCTGGAATGAATACCGCAGATATGGCTGGGACATATTCTTCTGCCCATTTCAGGATGTAATTTACTTCCCTCTGGGCTGCACGACTCCTGGTGCCCCCCTGATGATTGATATATGCCACTGCTGTGGCATTGTCTGATTGAAATCTGACAGGGGACCCTTGGAGTTTGGATGTCCATGCTACTAGGGCATACCGGGCTGCTCGAATCTCTAAGAGATTGATGGGCAGGGCCTTTTCTGCATCCGACCATCTGCCCTGGAGAGACTATTGCTCCAGTACTGCTCCCCAGCCTATAAGGCTGGCATCTGTAGTGACCACCTTCCAAGAAACCGGACTGAAGGATTTCCTTTTTTCCAGATTCTGGGGAACCAACCACCAACGGAGGCTCTTGCGAACGGAAGGGGACAAGGACATTGTAAGTCTAGGGCCTGAACTTTTTTTTTTGTTCCAGGCTGACAGTATGGCCCCTTGCAAATTCCTTGAATGGAATTGACCGTAGGGTACTGCTTCGAATGATGCCACCATTTTTCCCAGCAGCCTCATATACAGGCGTATGGACGGCTGTCTTTTTTGTACCCACTAAGTGGATCAAATCTTTCAAAGACAACACCTTTCCTCGAGGCAAGAATATTTTTCTCTGGCCTGAATCCAACCTTAGCCCCAAGTATTCCAGACTTTTGACTGGTTTTTAGGGCTGACTTGTCTCGGTTGATAATCCAACCGTGAGATTCCAGATACTTGATCGTCTTGTGAACGACCACGTCTAGTTTTTTCACTGAGTGGTCTATCAGCAACAAGTCATCCAGATATGCCATTATCATTACACCTTGTGTTCTTAGATTGGCCAATAAAGGGCCAGAATTTTTGTGAACACTCTTGGTGCTGTGGCCAAACCGAAGGGTAAGGCTCTGAACTGAAAATGGCGCCCTTCTACTGCAAAGCGTAGAAATTTTTGGTGGACTGGAAAGATGGGAATGTGCAAATAAGCATTTTTGATGTCGATTGTGGCTAACCAATCCTCCCCTTGTAGGGCAGTGGCCACCGATCGGATCGACTCCATCGGAAAGTCCTGATATACAGGAATTTGTATAGCCCTTTTTAGAATTAATATGGGCCTCCCGTCCGCGTTTGCTTCGGGACTGTAAAGAGGTTTGAGTAAAACCCGAACCCTCATTCTTCCAGGGGAACCTCCATAATTACTCCTTGGAGCAATAGTTGTTCTAGTGCCAACAGGAGGGACTCTCTCTTCCGGGGATCCCTTGGCACGTTTGACCTCAAAATGGGAAGGAGGGGAGTCTTTTAACTCCAAACTGTATCCCAAACCTACTGCGGAGAGCACCTATCTGTCTTGATCGTGTCCCGCCAGGTCTCCTGCGAACAACTGGAGTCCTCCCCCCACCCGACTGAGTGGGGGCTTCAATGAATTTAACTTTGGGGGAGGTTTTGTACCTCCCCTGACCCAGGGTTTCTCATTACCCTGCTACTGTCCCTGTTTTTTACCCCCGGGATTTAACCGAGGAGGCCGTCGGAACTGTTACACAGCCGATGCCCCAGGGACTGGAGAAGCAGGCCTCTTAAAGAGGGACCTCTAACTCTGCTTTTAACCGGCAAGAGCGTATTTTTACCGCTGGAAATTTTCTGGATATATTTGTCCAGGTTTTCCCTGAATAAGCGTTCACCATGAAATGGGACGCTAACCAGCCATTCTTTACAGGGAGCTTCAGCAGACCAGTTTTTGAGCCATAGGAGCCTACGCATATGTACTATAGACAGCGTAAGGCGGGAGGCCTGATGGACTGAATCCTCTATGGCGTCAACCGCAAAGCCTAAGGCTCTAGGTAGATCAGCTAGGGCAAAGCCTGCTGATCTGTCAAGTCCCTCAAGACCTGTTTCAACTGATCCTTCACTGCTTAGCAGACCCCAATAGCTGCTACTGCTGGTTGTATCACCAAGCAGATTTTCATAAGGACTCCAATCTTTTATCTATTGGGTTCTTGAACATTTGGACATTATCCACTGGACATGTCAGTGATTTATACATACAAGAGATGGCTGCGTCCACTGTAGGGACCTTCCATTTTTTTTTTTTTTTTTTTTTTTTGATGAACTTATCCTCCATGGGATAGACCACCGGAAATCTCTTGGGGGAATAAATATTTTCTCAGGACGTTCCCAATCCTGGTAAATGAGCCCTTTCAGTAAAGGGTGAAGTGGAAAAGAACAAACAGTCTGGGGGCTTCTAGCGACCCCAACGAGGATACAGTAGTGGTTGATGGTTCCGCAAGGTGCATTTTTAAATGCTGATCGGACCATGTTAGTCAGAGACTGAACCCATAATCTTTCAGCTTGAGATGCTGAGAAAAGGTTCCCCCACTTTTTTGATTCCTCTATAACAGAATCAACCTTATCCTGATCCCCTTCAGGCAGGTCGATCCCTGTATGGGACTGTTGCTCTGCTAACAGGCACTCTGAAGGAGGAGACGGAGATCGGGCGTGCTTTCCCTGACAGGGAGGCAGCGATAAATTTTGACAATCTCTCTCTAATCCTCCCAGAGCTGAGGAAAAAACCTCCTCTGTTACATACACAGGAGCAGGTGACTGAGGACAGCCCCAGTACCAAGTACCCCTGCGGGGTCTCTACGGTCACTTACCTCTGAACTTCAGGGGAGACTGGTGCAGCAGGAGTATGCCCAAGATCCTCAGAGCCCGATGAGACCCCCTTCGCTTCCTGGAAGATTCAGTTCCGGAGCTACTGGACGGCATATTCCTAAGCCTAAAGCTGAGGTATTCCAGCCGTAATACACCACTTTTACTGAGAATAGTCTAGCACAATTGCTGCTATATAACAGTTGGTGTCTACTAATGTGCCTTTCTAGGGGATGCCTGTATCAACCGCTTGCTGTATGCCTTTAAATGTTGCCAGCTCTGTCTCTGTACTTCATAGCCAGCTTACTGCAATAATGTGGCTTTTTAAAAACCTGCTGGGACGCCCGCACATGCGCAGAAGCGCTGCGGCGCGCACAGAGCGTCATCCCCCAGGCCCCGCCCCTTTTCCCGGCCACCTCTATATATAGAGGCGCGTGCACGCGCACGCGCGCGGCCACGTGCGCCTCGGCGCTAATTTTCAAACATGGAAACCAGGGACAGGAGCCAGGGCCCCCTTTGCCGCAGGCCGGGGGATAGACGAACACTGCAACATGGCAGAGGAAACAGTTTCCTGTAGGAGAACTCACCAACTGCCTGGACTTTGTTCTCTGAGAAGAAACTAGTCCATATGACAAGAAAAACATTCCACAGCGGCCTCTAGTGGACAAACACAGGTACCGCAGTTTAATATACTAAACATATATAAAAAAACATTCCTTTTTTTTTTTTTTTTTTTTTTTCTTGACCACCATTAAAAAATTATTACATTTTTATAGTAGTTACAGGCATGCACAGATATTAGCGGGAATACCGTTAGGTAACAGACAGAAAGACAAATTAGGCTTGGGGGTCCCCCAATAGAACCAAGTTCCTGGGGGCCCCCACTTACCTGTTCCCCGCCGCAGGACTTTGTTTGGTCCACAAAAGCCCAAACTTCACCTATCACGGCAGGCATTGTAATCAAACCTTCAGGGACCGGGTTCCCAAGGATTCCACTCCCCTGGACCTGTATAGCACCCTGCACAGAAAACATCTTGGTCGTGGGTATGACCAGAGCTCTGGATCCCAGGGTCCAGCTCTCCTAAGAGAAGCATTACAGGCAAAACCTTGCTCTTCTGCTGCAAGGCCCGGGTACCGACCGTTTAGCTATGAAGCTTTTTTGGTCGGATCCGGAATAGCTTACTGAGGCCCAAAAGAACCTGTACGCAAGCTCAGTGAAAAACACATGTTTCTTCTTGGCCAACACCTTAGACACTGGCAAAAAAACTGAGGTGCTCCCGGATGGGAGGGGCTTATATAGGGGAGGGTACTTCCGGTTTTGGAAGTTGCCAGTGCCAGCACCTGACGGTAACTATATAACCCATTAGTAATGACTATGTCGCTCTGTGTCCCGTGATGTACGAGAAAGAAAAGTATTGAACGTGTCACCATTTTTCTAGGTAAATATATTTCTAAAGGTACTATTGACATAAAATTTTCACCAAATGTCAGGAACAACCCATGCAATCCATACATTCAAAGAAACTAAAACAAATACGTTCAGAAAATAAGTTGTGTATAAAAATAGAATGACACAGGGAAAAAGTATTGAACATATGAAGAAAGGGAGGTGCAAAAAGGCATGGAAAGCCAAGATACCAGTTGAAATCCATTAGTAAGTAGAAAGCAATCCTGCCCCCTGTCAGTGTAAATGAATATCAGCTGATTCAGTTTCAGCTGATGGCCTATAAAAAGGTGTCTCATTACCGAGGTGTCACACAAGAAACCTCTCATGATGGGTAAAAGCAAAGAGCTCTCTCAAGACCTTTGAAAAAGTCACGTGGACAGTGACGCAACGCGTTAGGGAAAAGAGCCGTGGTGATGTCACTTCCGGTTGCGGTCGAGATCGGAAGGTTCCTTTTCTGTGTATATGCTGTTTATCTGTTGCATCAATTGTAAGTTACAATTTACTTTATTAAACATTTTATCAAAATACTGCACCATGGAGCCCTCCTCCTTCCTTTTCCATGTCACTGAGCATTGTCATCCAGCCAATCACCTGACTTGAATCCAATAGAAAATCTATGGAAAGAACTAGAGATCAAAGTTCATAGAGGAGGCCCACAGAACCTTCAAGATTTGAAGTTTGTGAGGAAGAATGGGCCAAAATCACACCCGAGTGATGATGCGTCTAGTTTCTCCATTACCAACAAAGGATTTTTTTTCGAAGTGATAAATACATTTTAGTTGGCGTACTTTTTCCCTGTGTCATTCCATTTTATTACACATAATAATTAATTTCTGAACTTATTTGTTTTAGTGTCTTTGTATGTATGGATTGCATGGGTTGTTGCATTGGTTGATGGGGAGGGTCTATTGTTGATAGGAGGGTCTATTGTTGATAGGAGGGTCTATTGTTGATAGGAGGGTCTATTGTTGATAGGAGGGTCTATTGTTGATAGGAGGGTCTATTGTTGATAGGAGGGTCTATTGTTGATAGGAGGGTCTATTGTTGATGGAAGGGATCTATTGTTGATGGGGGGGTCTATTGTTGCTGGCTTCAGGGATTTATGTTACTGCCTTTGTTGTTAGTAAATTCTATACAAATTACTTAGCACCCCAAACAGGGCCGTCTTTAGCACAGGGCACAAGGGGCAGCTGCCCCGGGCCCAGTCGTTGCTGTGGGGCCCAAAAGCAGCTGCCCCTTTGAGCCCGCAAATAGTTGATAAGTGAATTTGAGAGGGCCCAAGAAAATGTTTGGCCCAGGGTTCAATCAATATTAAAGATGGCCCTGACCCCAAAAGGGGTGGTACTCTGAGGTGGGTGACCACCATCGCCTATCATCTAAAAAAAATAAGAAAAAAGCCCTGTATATAGATCCACTGATGTATGGTTCCCCTGATTCCAGATTACAACAACCCTTCCGGCAATGCCACATCCTCTGACACACCAAGGCTGAAGAAGGAGATTTTATTTGGGCAAAAACACCCAACTAGGCAACAACAACAAAATACAGCAGCAGCAATAAACAGTAACAAAAATAAGATAAAATTCTACATATACAACAAACAATGTAAGGACCAATTATTGCTGGACCCACTCTCTTCCTGGTACATGAATTCTAAATCTAAGGCTAGGCTCACACGGCTTTCACACTGATCTGTTTTTTCTTCTGCGTTTGCGTAAAAAAGGCAGAAGAAAAACGCATAACCATGAAATCTAATGAAACTCTTTACACTGATAAGATGAAGTGTACATTTTTATTGCACAAAATGTCACAGGTCTAAATATACACATTCTGGCGCTGAAATGGTAATAGGATCTGTGGCAAAGTGCGTTTTTTAATGAACGTAGCAAATTTCCTGCTGTTGGCGGCTGCATCGCGGCAGCGTCATGTGCGTTGGTAACGAGATGGATGGTCCTGTCTCCCGGCGTGGCCTGATATTTATATGTGTATGATGTACAATGTATTCTAATAGGCAATGTACTTGTGTACGTACTTCCGCCCTTGTTATGAAGCCAACTGATGTGCGGTAATAAAGCAGATTAACAGGCGTGTGATTGCTCATTAATTCATCCTGGATACAGTGTGGCTGGAGGAATGTTAGCAAGTTAGAAAAACGTACTTACTTTCGTGTTATTTAATCCAAATGAAATACAGCGTGCTGCGGCTGAGATTGTTGCTGAAAGGCTCACTAAAATTATAAATCAAAGACCTGATCCCCCCCCCCCCCCCGCTGTGATCAAATTTGTAAGTAATGTACCTTAGGGGCAGACAAATGTGTATTCTTGCATTAGAAAAAAAAAAATGTCTGTTGGCTCAGGACATTTAGTCTGGGTTTACACTGCTGCGATCTCAGATGGCCGCGGCATCCTGGGTGCTTACATAATACGTCAAAGGTCCTGCTTACGCGTTTCATCATAAATTGCCGTAATCCGAGGCGTGACAGACATATGCAAGCACGCTCTAAATGCTCAGGAGGCCAGATATTATGAAACCATACACAGTTGTGCTCCAAAGATCGGAACAGGTAGAACCACCAGTAACATAACGCGGTATATTCCCACCGCAAAATAAAAAGAGCTGATTCTTAATGAATGAACCACACCAAACTGCATGGTACTGCAGTTTGGTGGCCCCAAAGGTGCTACGTTTGCGTCACGTTCTAATGTGAATTGGCCCTAAAGGCTAAATGTTCAGGTTCTTGTTAAGGCAAAACAAAATAGCTATTGTTCCAGAGTAATCTTCTGCATGGTAAGTGGGTTTTATCTGAGTTGCCCTTGTGTTGAATATTGGCAGATGGAAAGGGGTTGCTTTGGGTAAGACAGATCACTTTTACATTCATGCGTTTTGAACTGTGAGATCTAAACATTATTTCTTGTCTGGTTTCAGGGGACTACTTTGGAATCTTAATGGATAAGAAAGTCACCGGCTTCCCCTTCAATGTCATGGAAAATCCAATGTACTGGGGCAGTACAGCAAATTACCTGGGACTGGCCTTGTTGTAAGTCTCTTTTTAATTTATTTTAATGAAGCAAGCAGTTAAATACACATTAGAAATGCACACATAGGGAGCTATTATACCAACCAAAGGATTTAAAGTATGTAGATTGCACAACCAGATCTTGGAACTCTCTGCTGTCACAAAAAAGCGTGGTGTGGATCACGCTCCTTGTCTACTGATTGGACATTTAAGAACCATTGCTCCCTCCTCCTGTTAGCACCTGCGCACTGCAGCAGTGATCTTCCTCCCCAGTTGATGCTGTGCAGAGTATCACAAGATTGATTTACCCAACTAAAAAACGATTCCTTGCAGTGGGGCTGCACTTGAACTGCAAGGGTTAATTGCTCCTTTGGGTCTAGACCAGAGGTCCCCAAACTTTCTAACCAAAGGACCAGTTTACTGTCCTTTAGACTTTAGAGGGGGCCAGACTGTGGCCATTGAAAGTAGTATTGTCCTGGCATCTGTGGGAGCAAACAATGCATCTGGTATTAGGGGAGGGAATAGAGCTCCATCATTGGTGTCAGTGGAAGGAAAAGTGCCCCATCGTTGGTGTCAGTAAGAGGAATAGTGCCCCATGGTTGGTGTCGGTGGGAGGAATAGTGCCCCATCCATTCCATGGTGTCAGTGGGAGGAATCGTGCCTCATTAATGGTGTCATTGGGAGGAATTGTGCCCCATCATTGGTGTAAGTGGGAGGAATTGTGCCCCATCATTGGTGTAAGTGGGGGGGATTGTGCCCCATCATTGGTGTCACTGGGAGGAATAGTACACCATCATTGTTGTCAATGGAAGGAATTGTACACCGTCCTGTCTTGGGGTGGCTCCATTCTATGAAGGAGCAATGGAGACACCTTTAGACAGCAGCTTTGTCAGTGTTAAGCCCCGTACACACGGTCAGACTTTTGGCCAACAAACTTCATTTTGAGCAAGTTGGACCAACAATCCGACCGTGCGTACGCTCCATCGGACAAACTTTTTTTGCTTTTTTTCTTGTTTTCATCGGACAAAAGTTGGGTCTGCAAACGGACAAACTTTTGCCCAACAAAAGTCTGATGGAGCAAAGTACGACCGTGTGTACAGAAAACCATCAGACTTTTGTCCGATGGACAAAACAACTAATGTTAAAGTCAACCAACAATAGCAGAAGTTGACCAAATGGTGGCGTAAAGAGCAGAAAAACCACGTGATGTTGCAAAAAGTTTTGAGAAAGTTTTCAGAAAAGTCCTGTGGTGTGTATGCTATGGGTGTTCTCGACCAACTCCGTTCGGACAAAAAAACACGGAAAAGTCAGATGGTAGTCCGACCGTGTGTACGAGGCTTTAGATGCAATAGCAGATTTAGATGGCCTTGACTAGCAAATTAAAGTCAAATTCCAGCAAACCATTTTTAAGCAATCACGGCAACATTTTTTTTTTGCTTTTGGGATAAAGGTTTTAAGTAAATGAGCAAAAGCTGACCATTGTTGGCACCCCTATCAGTGGTAAATGGTTTGTCTCAACCCTCTCTCTAACTGAGCCCTTGGCCTATTGAGTGCTCATAACCTCCTGTCCTGTGACTACCAATGCCTGTGCAGCACCTGTGGTCAGAGGATCAGCTGCAGCCTAGTCCCTTTGGCCTATTGAAGAATAGCACCCAGCTCCAGCCTAGTCCTCTGGGTCTATTGAGAAATAGGCCAACTTTTATGGACCTTTTTTGACGCCAGTTTCTAGCTGTTAAGTTAAATTGTTCAGGAGAGGGTAAACGACGTCCCGTGTACATGAAGCCCAACAGTGTCTAAAGCTTTTACAAGCTTTTAGGTTGCGTTTAACCGATTGCTGACAGTAATATACACACACGGCGGCAAGGTGGCTCTGCTGCGCAGGATCCCCTACCTAGTAAGTGATCCTGCACTTCCGGGTCTGGGTCGCGTACGTGCGCCGGCCCGCTCCCACTGTGATTAGACACAACAGGAGCTGATCGGCGGGTACGGCGGACTTAATGTCCGCCGGCACCCACAGATGCTTCGGTACACCAGCAGAACGACAGTCTGCCTATGTAGACAAGGCAGATCGCCATTCTGTCACTACAGAAGGCATAGATCCTGCGTCTCTGCTAAACAGGGGCACCGATCCATGCCTTCTCCTAGTACAAACACCTCCCCCACAGTAGTAAAGCTCCGGCTAGACACACAATTAACCCCTTAATCGCCCTATGATGTTAACCCCTTCACAGCCAGTGTCATTAGTACAGTGACAGTGCATATTTTTTAGCACTGATTACTGTATTAGATAAACAAAATAGCTCAGTATTAAACCAGCCCTCAGACTGACTGCCACATCCCTATATATGGAAATACAAAGAAAAGGTAAACCCCCATTTGGACTTTTTAGGCAGTGGGTAATGAAGTAGTAAAAGTATAAAATATATCAAAACTTTGTGTTCAAAACATTAAAACAGTAATAGGCATCACAGTTTTTCCATAAAAAGTTTTTAATGGAAAAACTGTGATGTCTATTACGGTTTTAATGTTTTGAATAAAAAGTTTTGATATATTTTATACTTTTATTGTCAAAAATAATAAAATAAAGTTATTGTAAAAAATAAAATTGGGGAAAAAAAGTATCGGTAAGTGTACTTGGTCTTAAAAAAGTGGTATCGGGACAACCCTAATTAAGAGTCACAAACCTTAGGATTGCAAAATGTAATGAGGAAGGTAAGCCGGCCCCTAAGTCACGCGGACACCCCTATGGGAGCAAACTGTGAAAAGGACATCAATTTTATTTGGGTACAGCATCGCACGACTGCGCAATTGTAAGTTAAAGCAACGCAGTGCCGTATCGCAAAAAATGGACTGGTCATGGGGGGGGGGGGAGGGTAGATCTTCTGGAAGGTCAAGTGAGTAAAGGCATCAAGAGCTTGGGCGTTAATTTATTCTGCCCATTGACATAAATTAACTCTCAAGCGCTAAACGCGCCTAGCGTTTAGGTGCGTTTAGCAGCATCAAGCATTTTCTCTGCCAAAACTCTGATGCTCCTGGATGCACTGGCAGTGGGGGGTTTTTTTCTGCCTTTAAAGCCCCTGCCACTAAACACTACTAAAAGTTTAGAGGCAGGAAAAAAAAAAAAAAAAACACCTGACCGCCCCAGAAGCAGCTGCAAAAACGTCCAGTATGCATGAGGCCTTAGGATGAAATGAGGTATCAATTTTGCAGAGAAAATTTGCAGGAGTGAGGGTGGTTAGGATAAGCTTTTGGCCATCGCCTGAAATTCACCATTAAGCTCAGCTGGTGTGCAAGGTCGCCAATTGTAGAAAGTACATTGTCTACTTATTGTTCTTATAAGCAAATTACTGATTGATTTAATGTATATCTCCCTGCTGTTACAGTAACCAGGCCCCAGTTACCAAGGGAAAGGCGAGAGAATTGACGATAGGTTGTTCTGTAATGAATTAATATCTTGTAGCCAAACCCCGGCCTTTGGGGGGCTCTCAGCACAGTTCAATTATAGCAATCAGCAGCCATGTAAATTTGTTCCCATTTGCATCAATATATCAAGCAGCTGATAGGAGATTAGTATTAGTACAATCAGGCCTCACTAACAGCTGCTAACAGAAGATGTAATGAAGTCGGGAACAGGGCCAATTGTAATGACACTGTATCCAGCAGCTCCCGTATAAGTAGAGGGTCCTCTGTGCCACAAATGTTATTTCATAGAAATGTAACAGGTCTGCCTTAGGGGGCTGTGGAAGTATTTTTATACAGCATTACAAGAGGACACAGGGATATGCTGTACTCAGATGTTTATTTACAACAGTGACTTAGAAGCAACTTTAGCTAAGTTTGGACCAGTCCCTTGAAGTAGACTTTTTTGTAACTTTACAAGTCTGCCTGCATAAATGACTTGGCACGTCACAACAAAAGTATAATTTCTCTTTCGTTCATGGACGGACACAGCACTAAAGCCTAGTACACACGGGCAAGAATCTCGTTGCAAAAAAAACCGTTGTTTTTCTCGATGGGTTTCTTGTCAAGCTTGACGAGATTCTTCTCAAGCTTTCCTTGCATACACACTGTCAATCCAAAATCTTGTTGGTCTAAAGTGTGGTGACGTACAACACGTACGACGGCAGTATAAAGGGGAAGTTCCATTCTCATGGCGCCACCCCTTGGGCTGCTTTTGCTAATCTCGTGCTACCGCGTGTTAGTAAAGGTTTAGTGAGAGACTATGCACACTTTTCAGTCTTCGTGCTTTCAGTTCGTTACAGCGTGACGAATGTGCTATCTCCATTACGAACGCTAGTTTTACAAGAAGGTGCGCTCCTGTATCATACTTGATTCTGACCATGCGCCGTTTTTGAAGACTTGGAAAAGCATACACACGAACGGTTTTCTCGTCCAAAAACAGTCTGACGAGACTCCCGACGAGAAAAAAGAAAGCAGGTTTTCTTTTTTTCTGGTTGAGATTCACAACAGTTTTCTTGACGAGAAACCATAAACATGAACGGTTTTCTCGGCAAGAAAGCTCTCCCAACAGTTTTCTTGCCGAGAAAACCGGTCGTGTGTACAAGGCTTTAGTCTTGACCTTAGGGTTATCCACCTTCTATCAGGAGAGGACTAGGCAGAACATGTTAACAAACATCAAACCTGTACAGTACCGCCCAGGGGGCAGTCCCTCTGGCTATAACCCCTCACACTGCATCCAGCTGCTCAGTTTTTTTCTGCCTAGCATAGGAGAAGGACCTGGCTCCCGGTTGGGACCATTGGTCCTGGAGATTTTTTTGCTTTTTTGCTACTTTTTTTGATCCTGAGATCTACTATCAACTGCCGGCTGGGTGACAGGCTGGATAATATAGATCCTGGTAGTCTCCCCAGTTCGGCCATCGAGCGTGAGCAGACCTTTACCTACGCGCTGGGTCGGCCACGACATGCCCCGTTTGCTCCAGGGGTGGCCAGTGCTCCGGGGCACACATATGACCACGCCAATAGAGTCTTTGTCTCTGATTCCACATTACCCATAATGCTTTGTCATTGAATAACTGAACCAAACAACTTTTAGTAGTCTAGCATAAACGGGCACCAGTGGGTGCCAACATTCTCATCTATATACAAATTGTAGATTGTTAAGATGCATGCAATGGTAACTAGACATGTGCAATTCTTTTAGTTACGAATTTGTTATTCGTCAAAATTCGTTATATTTGTTGATTCGTAAACATACAAATAAACAAACGGTTTGATAAAATTACAAACGAACAACAAATTATCGAAAAGAACGAATATGGAAAACAACGAAAATACGAATTTAGTCAATTTGAAACAGCCAAAATACGAAAAAGTAAAAAACGAAAACATTAAAACAACGAAAATACCTAACAAAGATCAAAAAATACCGAAAATCTAAATGAACGAAAACGCGAAATTACGAATATTCGTAAAATGTGAAAAAAAAACAACGAAAATAACGAACAAAGATCCATATTAACGAAAATGAACGGAAAAAAAATACGAATCTTCAGAAAACGGAAATCAAAACAACGAGAATTCTAAAAAACGTCAATTCTATTTCGTTAGTTCTGAATTAGTTCTGGACGTTGGCCAATGGGCAATAAGTTTGTCCCTTCCCCTGAAGAGGTTGTCTCTTCCCCCAATGAGCTTGTTTCTTATTTCCTTGTGTGTTTTTCTGTGTTAGACTGCAGTGCATTCCATCCAGAGTCCAGATAGGGTGTGGTTGGGTAGGTTGCACTGTTCTGTTGGATTTGTGAGTAAAGTTGTGACTTGTGAGAGAGAAATTCTTTGTTTCTTAAGTATACTCTGTCTAGATTCTAATTTCTATATTTGTATTTTGTAATATCTCTGACATATTTTTGTTTTCTCCTATTCTGACACATTATGTAAAATTACGAATTATGCTCTGATTACTAATCTACGAAAACAAAGTTACGAAAGTACGAAAAAATGAGCCAGTCAATCTCACGAAAGTACGAATTACAAAATTAGTAGTGTTTTGAATAAATGGAAAATGTATTCTAACGAAGGTACGAATGTAATTAAATCTACAAAAGTAAGATTTTCCAATCAACGGAAATTAGACACGAAAATACGAATCATTGCAAATCAACAAAAATATAGTTCTTACGAAAATACGAACGCGGCCGAATATAAAATATAACGTAAATACGAATTTCGAATCAACGAAAATTAGACTAACGGAAAAATGAATCAACAGAAAAATAACCCTTACGGAAATACGAAAGAGTCCGAATACGATAACCCACGTCTTACGAAATTATGAATCGTTACGAATCAACGGAAACGCACAGAAACGAAACAACTATGTTGTGCACATGGTAACACCTTGCTACATACCAATAAAGTTAACAGGTTAAAATATTTTATATGAAATAGATGGCTGAGACATCTAAGTTTGTGCAAAATTCAGGCATTGTAACCATGCTGATCTAAGAAAACAGTCCAGACAACATCCTGTCCCCTTGTGGCTGATGGCTTAAGCCCCGTACACACGATCGGATAACCTATGGATTTTCGTCCGATGGATTTGTCCATCGGAAATCCGATGAAACTGTTTTTCATCAGTCTTGGCCACACACCATCAGTCCAAAAACCGACCGTCCCAAACGCGGTGACATAAAACACTCTGATGAGCCGAGAAAAATGAAGTTCAATGCTTCTGAGCATGCGTCGACTTGATTCTGAGCATGCGTGGGTTTTTTATCCGATGGAGTTCCCCACAGACGATCGGAATTTTCTATCATTTTTTTATCCATCGGAAAATTTTAAAACATGTTCTATTTTTTAAAACCAATGGAAAAAAGACCGATGGGTCCCATACACAATCGGTTTGTCTGATGAAAACAATCCATCGGACGGTTTTCAACGGTAAAACTGATCGTGTGTACAGGGCTTTACAGTCTGCCTGTGATCCAGATCTTGTTAGAGTTATAAGGTATACGACAACATTTAGCATAATTCATACCCATGGCTGTAACAAAATACTCGGGCTGCATGGCGGTTTTCTACTTTAGTTGGCCTCTTGTGATCCCAGTGCCTTGACTAGAGTCACCCGTGAATGGCTTACCCCTCCTTAACATCATTAATTTTAATCTGCTTCTTCGACTCGGTTCATAAGAAGTTATCATTGCACACAGCATCACAAAAATATAGACAAGCATTCAAGCTGCTTAAATATTAATGAGGGGCCCTACAATTATAAGGAGAGGATCATATAAGGGCACAGAAACATTGCATAGTCAAGAAGCTTTCATGGGTTCACATGTGTGCGGGCTCCGCTTTGCTCAGAGAGGATCGCTCCGTCGATCCCCGCTGAGCAGGCAGATGACAGGTCTGTCTCCGCACACTGTGCAGGGACCGACCTGTCAGAGCGCCGCTCTCCCCAATGGGGGATCGGATGACGACAGACCGTAGAGTCCGTTGTCATCCCATCCGATCCGCCAAACAGATGGAAAATAGGGATTTCCTCCGTTACACTTTGGCGGATCGGAGCGGGTCGGATGTCAGCGGGCATGTCACCGCTGACATCCGTGGCTCCATAGAGGTGTGAAAGGGCCTTAAGCCTCGTACACACGGCCGGTTTTCTCGGCAAGAACCGACAAGAAAACTGCTCGCAGAGCTTTCTTGCAGAGAAAACCGGCCGTGTGTACGAGGCTTTCAGGTTTCTCGTCAGGAAAACTGATTAGAATCTCGACGAGAAAAAAAGAAGACCTGCTTTCTTTTTTCTCGTCGGGATTCTCGTCGGCCTGTTTCCCGACAAGAAACCCGAGTGTGTGTACACTTACCTGTTGCCGTGGAAACCCGCGCATGCTCTAAATGACTTGGACGCATGCGCGGTAGCTTCCTAGGCATAGGTAGGGTGTAGCAAGATGGAGGCGACGGCATCGAATGTGACTAGCGCATGCTCCTCGTAGTCGATGACGTCACCGCGTTCGTGCCATTCAAAATAATGGCGGTTCTTTTGAAAGGTATGTGTGTACACTCGGCCGGGACAAGATTCTTGTCAAAAATCTCGTCAGGAAAAACTACGGGTTTTTTCCTGCCGAGATTCTCGGCCGTGTGTACAGGGCTTTAGTGTTAACGTGTATGTATAGCTAAGTCAAAAAGATTACTCTCACCTAAAAATGTTGGATTTTTCTATAATTTTCTGTCTTGGTGCCAATGGTCACAAATAGAGGAGATGAATCTCCCCAGCAGAGATACAGAAGTCTTATGCCGCGTACAGACGATCGGACATTCCGACAACAAAACCGTGGATATTTTTCCAACGGATGTTGGCTCAAACTTGTCTTGCATAAACACGGTCGCACAAATGTTGTCGGAAATTGTGAACGTCAAGAACGTGGTGACGTACAACACTACGACGGAAAAGGGAAGTTCAATACCAAGTGCGGCACCCTTTGGGCTGCTAATCTCGTGTTAGTAGAAGTTTGGTGAGAGACGATTCGCGCTTTTCAGCTTCGTGCTTTTCAGTTTGTTACAGCGTGACGAATGTGCTATCTCCATTACGAACGCTAGTTTTACCAGACCGAGCTCTTCCGTCTCGTACTTGATTCAGAGCATGCATGGAATTCTGTGCGTGGGAATTGTCTACACACGCTCGGAATTTACGAGAACGGATTTTGTTGTCGGAAAATTTGAGAACCACCTCTCATATTTTTGTTGTCCGAAATTCCGACAGCAAATGTCCGATGGGGCCTACACACGGTCAGAATTTCCGACAACAAGCTCCCATCGAACATTTGTTGTCGGAAATTCCAACCGTGTGTATGTGGCATTAGGGTTCCTTCCCACAAGATGTGATTCCATGCAGTTTTGAGTGTTGTACTGGAAGCTACTTTCCAAATCTACTCATGTTACCCGGACTTTTTTTCATTGTAATAATGTGTAGCGGCCTCACCTCTCTCCCTTGCTTTATCGGTTATATGGCTGTTGTCTAGGGGTACCTGGGAGAGAGAGATGATACACACCATAGCCCGTGTCCTCCCGTAACCAGGAGGTGAAGGCCAAAGATTGGGCGTCTGTGTAGGTGTCCTAGAGCCAAGTCCAGTCCTTGGTCCCTGACTCCTTTGCTTAGTAACCCAAGTTCCACACAGTGAATAGGTACAACTCCGTTTTATTCTTCTTGCCAAGCAATAAAACAGTCTTTCTCCTTTTGAATAATGGGGGGACAGATCGAGGCACAATCCTTTCCCTTCTTGCTGCTGCCCACTGTGCTGTCACCAGTGGTGGATAGTCACTGCCACTGACTAGGTAATTTAGAACGTGAATTTACCTTCTCTCACTCTGCCCCTGTCAGGGGAAGAAATCCGTCCAAGGGAGAAATGGAGGCCTCTCCGTCACCAACGTCGCTGCGCCGGACTCTTCGGAGAAGTTACTGCGCACCAGTCCTCACAAACTCAGACACGGGCACCCAAGGCGTTAGGGCCCCTTCGGATTCCTCACCCTCGCGGAACTCAGTCGAAGGTACTGAGCCCCAGGCATCCGCCATAGTACCTCACCCCAGGCTAAAGGTGCCTGGAATGGACTCCATCTCTGCTCCACCTAGGCCAAGGGCGCCTAGGCCTGGAACACCGGAACGCCAGCACCCAAGCTGAAGGTGCCTGGGTGCGGCCATGTCCTCCGACTCTCTTCCCAAAATCAGGGCCTCCGCCCCTTTTATGACCTCTCCCTTTGCATCACAGCGGGTTCCCCGCCCCGCTGTACCAGCTCCAGGGGAGGACAAAAAGGCACGGTTCGCGGTGTATGTTCAGCTCGGGCCCAAGGCAACAGCGCCACCCAAGGACCCCAAGGAACTTCACACCACCAGAGTCCTTACAAATTCAAATACCCGCTACAAATGCATTGCACTGTGGTTTTAAAATGTCAGCTCAATGGAGGCATTGACAAAATGAAAAAGGTTGGCAATGCATGATGAGGCAGAATACCAGCTAATAAAAATAAAGAAATAAATAGCCCATAAAAATAAAAATAAACAAGCAGGTTTTGCTGCAATACTCGCCCTTTATCCGCCGTCCCCCAAAGAAGATCTTTCTGCAACTCCTAGAAGTCTCCAGTCTTCCAGGTTGAAGGACGTTCCAGTATCATTCAATTCACGTCTTGTGAGGCTGTCATGGACATACCACCTGGGGGAGTGCCATCACTGAAGCCTGGGCTTACAGTACGGCTGCACTGAACAGTACCTACATGTTTTTTCAGTAGGGACAACCGCTGGAGAAGAGAAAGAACCCTGATGCCTAGTACACACGATCGGTTTTTCCATCGAATAATAAACCAACGGTTTTCCCGACACAATTCCTCCCAGCCTGCCTTGCATACACACGCTCAGACAAAAGTCCGCCCATCCAAAGCGCGGTGATGTACAACACGTACACCGGCACTATAAAGGGGAAGTTCCATTCCAATGGCACCACCCTTTGGGCTGCTTTTTGCTGATCCTCGTGTTAGTAATAGTTTGGTGAGAGACGATTCGCGATTTTCAGCCTTGCGCTTTTCAGTCCATTACAGCATGATGAATGTGATATCTCCATTACGAACGCTAGTTTTACCAGAAAGAGCGCTCCCATCTCATACTTGATTCTGAGCATGCACGTTTTTTTTTTGCCCGTCGGAAAACCATACAGACGAACGGTTTTCCCGCCAGGATTTTTTCGTAATGGGGAAAAAAGAGATCCTTCTCTCTCTTTTTTTTTGTCCGGCAGTTTTCCCATCGGAAAAACTGCGATGGAGCATACACACGGCCGGGATTCCCGACGAAAAGCTCTCATAGCAGTTTTCCCATCGGAAAAACCGGTCGTGTGTATGAGGCATCAACGTCAAGGGACCAGCCAGAAGAGCGCTCAGTATTGTGTATGTATTCCTTTTATTTATTTTTTTATAAATGCCAAGTGGAGGAGGAGGGGGTTATGTCTGGAAGTGGGATAGAGGACGCGGGTCTCTTTAGCAAGCTGGAGGTGGACTTTACATGGCTTGGAATAATCCATGTGTGTTAAATCTAATCTGGTGTGAATGAGCCCCTATAAGATGCAGAAGTGGAAATAAAAGATGTGTACGGATTCCTTTATTGGTAATTGAACGTTTTTGCTTCAGAGTTCAGTGTAGACCAGCTTTTCAAGGCTGAGCGTTATAGGTGGCATCTCCCAAGGTAGGCTGCTCATACATTTATACCATTGTCTTGTGCAAGTTTCCTTTAGATCTACCCAAACCATATAATATGGGGTCAAGTCTAAACACTTTCAATTTGTAAAGTGGGAAGGGGAAAGGGATTGTCACGATGCTTACAAATAATAATGGAAACCAAATATTAAAAAAGATGTATACCGGTAATTTTAATGAGAATAGCGTTAAAAAAGTACAACAGAGCTGGGTTGTTCAAAGGTATTCAACATTTCATGGTGAAGGTGGTCCATGGTGAACTGCAGTCGCTGTAGATCCGAGGGGGACATGCAAGGAGAATAAAAAACAGCATTTTAGCTTGCACATGATTGGATGATAAAATCAGCAGAGCTTCCCCTCATTTCAGATCTACCCCTCAGATTTACAGCGACTGCACTTCCAAGTGCAATTTCAAGTGCACTTTGCATTTGTAGTTTGCACTTGTAGTGCAAAGTGGATTTTCCTTTAGTAAATAACCCCCAGTGTCTCTTATATACTTCGTCTGGGTGGGAATGAGAGACAAAAAAATCAATGAGAAATGTCTATAGTATCCATTGGAAACAGGCAGCCTGCTCTGGGGTCAGGGAACCCACACTGAAACAGAGGAGGGCAAGCTAAGGAAGGAGGTGTGAATTGCCTCTGAAACGCATTCTGATTGGTCAGTTATACTCTGGGTCTGACAGCTGTCATTCAGCTCCCTGCAGCTTGGACTGTCTCACCATCTCGTGCAGGATCCTTCACACAGCCTACCTGGGCACAGACAGCCTCTCATGATTACCCGGTGAGTTGAACATGTTACTGGGTTTTATATTTACTTATTAAAGCAAAGTTCCACCCTAAAAATTAATTTTTTATTAACAGCTTGCCTTTAATGTAAAAAAAATAAAATGCTAAAAAAATTTTTTTTACTCACTTCTATCTGGCTGTTACTAGGCAGATTTCGTAATCTGCCTAGTTCCTGATTTTAGGTGGTTCAACTTCCTGTCCTAAGACCACATTGCCTCCTGGGAAATGATGACACTCATTTCCCAGGAGTCTCTGGGCATTAGGCCCCTTTCACACTGGGGCGGGCAGGTGCGGTGCGGTGGCGGTATAGCGGCGTGATTTTTAGTGCCGCTATACCGTCGTATTTACCGCGATATTCGTCCACTAGCGGTGCAGTTTTAACCCCCGCTAGCGGCTGAAAAAGGGTTAATACCGCCTGCAAACCATGGCAACAGCTGCGGTTTGCGAGCGGTATTACCACGGTGTCCCATTGATTTCAATGGGAAGGAGCGGTATACACACCGCTCCTTCACCGCTCCAAAGATGCGGCTTGCAGGAGATTTATTTTCCTCCTGCCAGCGCATCACCTCAGTGTGAAAGCCCTCGGGCTTTCACATTAAGAATACTGGGGCAGGATTTTTTCAGGCGTTATTTATGCGCTATTTTTAGCACTAAAACGCCTGAAATACGCCTCAGTGTGAAAGGAGCCTTACTGTGCCTAAAAATCGCCCAGCATGCATCTCTCCCTGAAAACCAGGAAGAAAAAGGAACTGGGCTTCACATGCCCACACATATGATGGATACGGCCACAACATGAGCTGGAGGATATAAGGCAAGTACTTGCAATGATTTCTGGAATGATTGGGGAGCTATTAATATGTTTTAGGGACTATTTAATGTGATTTAATTTTAGCTTGCAAAAAAAAAAAAAATGATGCCCGGAACCCCGCTTTAACCACCTCAATACAAGGGCACTTTCACCCCCTTCCTGCCCAGGCCATTTTTCAACTTTCAGCGCTGTCACACTTTGAATGATAGTTGCACGGTCATGCAACACTGTACCCATATGACATTTTTATCATTTTTTTCCCCACAAATAGAGCTTTCTTTTGGTGCTATTTAATTACCTCTGCAATTTTTATTTCTTGTGCTATAAACAAAAGAAGAATGACAAGTTTGAAAAAAACACTATTTTTTACTTTTTACTATAATAAATATCCAAATTTTTTTTTAAAAAAAAAAATTTTCCTCAGTTTAGGCCGATACGTATTCTTCTACATATTTTTGGTAAAAAAAATCGCAATAAGCGTATGATGATTGGTTTGCGCAAAAGTTATAGCGTCTACAAAATAGGGGATAGATTTATAACATTTTTATTATTATTATTTTTTTTTTTTACTAGTAATGGCGATGATCTGCGATTTTTATCGTGACTGCGATATTGCGGCAGACACATCGGACACTTTTCACACATTTTTGGGACCATTCACATTTATACAGCGAACAGTGCTATAAATATGCACTGATTACTGTATAAATGTGACTGGCAGGGAAGTGGTTAACACTAGGGGGCGATCAAGGGGTTAAATACGTTACTTAGGGAGTGATTCTAACTGTAGGGGGAGGGTACTCACAAGGGGGAGAGACCAATTGGTGTTCCTCTGTACAAGGAACAAACCATCGGTCTCCTCTCACCTGACAGCACGTGGATCTGTGTGTTTACACACACAGATCCACGGTCCTGCTCTGTTACTGGGCAATCGCGGGTGCCCGGCGGACATCGCGGCATGGCATGCGCATCGGGTCCCCAGTGACGTGGCGGGAGTGCGCGCCCCTTGGTGGGCCGGGAAGGCGAGGACGTCATATGATGCCCACCCATAACAAGAGCCGCACCGTCCAGCCGTCATTTGACGGCCGGTGGGCGGCAAGTGGTTAAACAGTTTAACACTATTGGTCGCCTGGCGCCTCTCTCCCCTTCCCCCCCCTTGCTGTACATAGTTGAAGGTAAATCTAAAGGAAACTGAATAAGAAAATGGTAAAATGTATAGCCAGCTGTACTCAGCAGTTTCAAGAAGCAAGCTAAACCAATTTTTGAGATAATATATTTCAGCAAACACTGCAGCTGTTCTTTTAGTTCGCTAAATTTACATAAATCTGAATTCTCTGGCCAGAATCCAAAGAGCAATTTACAGGGTCACTGGGAGTGTACTTCCTGAGGCTGGTCCTATATATTTTCCTATTTTGGTACATCCAAGTTGGGATTGAATCTAATGGCAGTTGTGGGAAACCGTTTGGCTTTTTGGATGTAAGAGACAACAAAGAGCCTGCATTGGGTGTGCTTCAAGAATTCCTTTAATTTCAAGCAGGGGTTCCCAGATAATGGTGGAGTAAACTGGTGCACCATGGCACAGTTTGGGTGAAAAACTGAAGTTCTAAATACTGTACAGATAGTACTTTGTTGTATGTGTAGCACCCTCTTGTGTGCTAGTGAGTTTTTTTTTTTTGTTTAGTTTAGGTAAATTTCCAGGCTTGGCTGGTAGCCAAGCCTGGGTGTGTATTTTGATCTGGGCTGGGAGTGGCTCAGTGTACGGCTGGGGTGATTCACAGGTGGCATCACTGGGACCTCCTACTTTCTAGAATGGTTTAGTGTTTTCTAGAAAGAGAGGCTGGAGAGAAGGTGGCGCCACCTGGGGTATTCTGAGGAGCCCTGACCAATCCCCAACTTGGATTGGCAGGGGGCAGGGCTCCTTAAATACCCAGGGTCAGCTCTGCTGGGGTGGGATTGTTCGGGTGGAAAAGCTGGAGATAGAGTGCTGGGGGGGGTGGGCCCTCGAAGAAATCGTGGAGGTGGCCTGGACAGGAGGCACAGCAGGAGAGAGAGAGGACAGCAGGAGAGAGCACTGCTGGGCAAGAGAGGCCAGGAGGGCTGGTAAGTGACATGCACAGGCCTGAGGGGACTGGGGAGGCATGCCTGAGAGGACGGGGAGCATGCAGTCTGGAATGGGTGCAGAACCAGAGGAGTAGACTGTGGTGTCATGGGCAGTGAAGAAGGGCAGCCGCAGCCAGGAGGGCCGGCAGATCCTGAAGATGGGTTACTGGGCTCAGTAGCCGCATGTAGAACAGCTAGTACCAGGAACCCTTTATTTTTGTCTACACTATAATGGCCCTGCCTGCAAAGGGCAATTGCTAAGGCCTGGCTGAGCCAGTGTCAGGCCTAACCAATTTGTGCTATCTGTGCCTGAAGTGAAGTGCTCGAGGAGGTGAGGAGTGATAGTCTGTAGCAAGAGTTGTGCTGGAGTGGATACTGGAGTGTATACAGGTCCTTCTCAAAAAATTAGCATATTGTGATAAAGTTCATTATTTTCTGTAATGTACTGATAAACATTAGACTTTAATATATTTTAGATTCATTACACACAACTGAAGTAGTTCAAGCCTTTTCTTGTTTTAATATTGATGATTTTGGCATACAGCTCATGACAACCCAAAATTCCTATCTCAAAAAATTAGCATATCATGAAAAGGTTCTCTAAAGGAGCTATTAACCTAATCATCTGAATCAACTAATTAACTCTAAACACCTGCAAAATATTCCTGAGGCTTTTAAAAACTCCCAGCCTGGTTCATTACTCAAAACCGCAATCGTGGGTAAGACTGCCGACCTGACTGCTGTCCAGAAGGCCATCATTGACACCCTCAAGCAAGAGGGTAAGACACAGAAAGAAATTTCTGAACGAATAGGCTGTTCCCAGAGTGTTGTATCAAGGCACCTCAGTGGGAAGTCTGTGGGAAGGAAAAAGTGTGGCAGAAAACGCTGCACAACGAGAAGAGGTGACCGGACCCTGAAGAAGATTGTGGAGAAGGACCGATTCCAGACCTTGGAGGACCTGCGGAAGCAGTGGACTGAGTCTGGAGTAGAAACATCCAGAGCCACCGTGAACAGGCGTGTGCAGGAAATGGGCTACAGGTGCCGCATTCCCCAGGTCAAGCCACTTTTGAACCAGAAACAGCGGCAGAAGCGCCTGACCTGGGCTACAGAGAAGCAGCACTGGACTGTTGCTCAGTGGTCCAAAGTACATTCGGAAATCAAGGTGCCAGAGTCTGGAGGAAGACTGGGGAGAGGGAAATGCCAAAATGCCTGAAGTCCAGTGTCAAGTACCCACAGTCAGTGATGGTCTGGGGTGCCATGTCAGCTGCTGGTGTTGGTCCACTGTGTTTTATCAAGGGCAGGGTCAATGCAGCTAGCTATCAGGAGATTTTGGAGCACTTCATGCTTCCATCTGCTGAAAAGCTTTATGGAGATGAAGATTTCATTTTTCAGCGCGACCTGGCACCTGCTCACAGTGCCAAAACCACTGGTAAATGGTTTACTGACCATGGTATTACTGTGCTCAATTGGCCTGCCAACTCTCCTGACCTGAACCCCATAGAGAATCTGTGGGATATTGGGAAGAGAAAGTTGAGAGACGCAAGACCCAACACTCTGGATGAGCTTATGGCCGCTATCGAAGCATCCTGGGCCTCCATAACACCTCAGCAGTGCCACAGGCTGGTTGCCTCCATGCCACGCCGCATTGAAGCAGTCATTTCTGCAAAAGGATTCCCGACCAAGTATTGAGTGCATAACTGAACAGAATTATTTGAAGGTTGACTTTTTTTGTATTAAAAACACTTTTCTTTTATTGGTCGGATGAAATATGCTAATTTTTTGAGATAGGATTTTTGGGTTTTCATGAGCTGTATGCCAAAATCATCAATATTAAAACAAGAAAAGGCTTGAACTACTTCAGTTGTGTGTAATGAATCTAAAATATATGAAAGTCTAATGTTTATCAGTACATTACAGAAAATAATGAACTTTATCACAATATGCTAATTTTTTGAGAAGGACCTGTATACTGGAGTGTATGTAGTTGTCCCAAGCCAGTTCTTCTAATTCTACTGGGCATCCAATGCTTCCCTTACCCCATCCAAGTTCAATCCCCTCAATAAAATAACAAAAACAAAGTACAGTGAAACCTCGGATTGCGAGTAACTCGGTTAACGAGCGTTTCGCAATACGAGCACTGTATTCTTAAAAATCCTGACTCTGTTTGCGAGTGTTGTCTCGCAAAACGAGCAGGATTCAAGCCACTGCGGTGTGCGGTACCGCGTTCGGCCTGAAGTTGGGGGGGGGGCGCCGGAGCCGTTCGGAAATGCTCGGAAAATCTCGGAAATACTCCGTTCCCGAGCCTTTCCGAGGTTTTCCGAGTTCAGCCGCGCCGTCCTCGGGCCTTTCCGAGTGTCACCGAGGCTCTCTGGCACCCCCCACCTCTGGCCACATGCGGTATTGCATGCCATTGAAGTCAATACAGAACAAATTATTTTCATTTCCATTGACTTCTATGGGGAAACTCGCTTTGATATGCGAGTGCTTTGGATTACGAGCATTCTCCTGGAACAAATTTAGCTCGTAATCCAAGGTTCCACTGTACTGTTTTATGTCTTGGAGTGTCTGAGAAGTGAAAGCCAGGCTGGGTGACAGGTGGACCACAATACTCAGCAGCCCCTATGGGGGTACCGCTACATATGTTTGCATGTCAAAGCTTACTTTTTCATTTTACTGAAGTATACCATTGTCTATCAGTATTTGTTCTGTCCCTATAACACGTTTCCCATACAGAGCATTTTTCTCACTTACTCATGGTCCTAACTTTTTCTGTGCACTGATAACTCCGCCCATTACAAAAAAAAAAAAGTTTACTTGTTGGCAACCAATAGAAGGGAGGATCAATATGTCCTATTTATGACTATTGCTTGTCATTGTTCTTCAGGTTACAAAGGGGACAGGAAAGAACCTGTTCACCTGCATACAAGTACTTTAATTTTAATAATAGCTTCTCTCAAAGGTTCCTTGTGTTCTCCATAAAATAATATCAATGTGACAATTAGAGCATGGCTGTTTATTTCCTCTTCGGAAGCCCTTAGAATATTTAACATAGGACCTGAACTCTGAAATACTCTGCTAATTAATAGTTCCTGAGTTCAGATCCTCCTCATACTGTAAATAGTATAGTGTCCTCCAGTAATCCTACTCCAAGGTTTTGCCAATGAGTTCAGCTCAGTTTGTTGATGTGAACAAAATGCTCTCCTGTCTTAAAACTGAAATTTAACTTTTAAAACAAAATATAAAACGTGCAACTAAATAGTTAAAAGCTGCCACAAAGATGGGCAAGTTGAACTAATGGCGCGTACACACGGTCAGAATTTCCGACAACAAATGTTCGATGTGAGCTTGTTGACGGAAAATCCGACCGTGTGTAGGCTCCATCGGACATTCGCTGTCGGAATTTCTGACAACAAATGTTTGAGAGCTGGTTCTCAAATTTTCCGACAACAAAACTTGTCGGAAATTCCGAATGTGTGTAGCCAAATCCAACGCACAAAAATTCTACGTATGCTCGGAATCAATTCGACGCATGCTCAGAATCATTGTACTTCATTTTTCTCGGCTCGTCGTAGTGTTGTACGTCACCATGTTCTTGACGTTCGGAATTTCCGAGCGACATTTGTGTGAACGTGTGTATGCAAGACAAGTGTGTATGCAAGAAAATCCACGGTTTTGTTGTCGGAATGTCCGATCGCGTGTACGCGGCATAAGTATACATTTTACAGAGCGTACTCTGGGGATCTCCAAAAGACAGGCTTTGCCAATGAATTTAGTTACATTTGTTGAGGTGAAACCCCAAGCTCTGCTCACTTAGAACTCAATTCTGACTTTTAAAAATAAACTTGACATTTACAGCTGGATAGTTAAAGCAAACCTGTTACAAAGCTGAGCAAAAATGAGTATAGGATGAAAAAAAAATCCATCAGTAGATGCAACCTGAAATACCTGTGTTAAAAACAAAAGTAGACCCTGAGATATAGGTAGCTGATGATAAAAGCAAATGTAAACTTTTCTGTTTAAATTAATTACCACTTCAAGAAGAATTGGCTGCCCAATGACCAGGCTGTTTTTTTGCGATACGGCACTGCGTCGCTTTAACCGCAGAGGCGCATTGCCGGTGGTATTAACCCTTTTTCGGCCGCTAGCGGGGGTTAAAACTGCACCGCTAGAGGCTGAATACTGCAGCAATTAGGACGGTATAGCGCCGCTAAAAATAGCAGCACTTTACCGCCACCGCACCCAACGCCCCAGTGTGAAAGGGGCCTAAGGGTTCAATATTGAGTTGGCCCACTCTACAGCTTCAACTCTTCTGGGAAGGCCGTCCACAAGGTTTAGGAGTGTGTCTATGGGAAGGTTTGACCATTCTTCCAGAAGCTCATTTGTGAGGTCAGACTCTGATGTGGGACGAGAAGGCCTGGCTCACAGTTTCTGCTCAAATTCATCCCAAAGGTGTTCTATCGGGTTGAGGTCAGTACTCATTGCAGGCCAGTCAAGTTTCTCCACCCCAAACTCGCTCATCCATGTCTTTATGGACCTTGCTTTGGTCTGGTGCACAGTCATGTTGGAACAGGAAGGGGTCATCCCCAAATTGTTCCCACAAAGTTGGGAGCATGAAATTGTCCAAAATGTCTTGGTATGCTGACGTCTCAAAGTGGTTGTAAACCCTCCTACAGTACTTTTCTACATTGAAAGCACACTGCAATAACTTACATATAGCTCCATTTTATTTTCCCCACTGCTGCACCGTTCCTGAGAAATCGACCTCTGTCCCCTGCAGTGACGTCTTTTGCACATGTGCCTTTCTGCTCCGATTAACGGCACACTTAGAGGTTATCAAACCCTTCACAAATGTGTCAGGCCGACGTCATCAGCACTCAGCGGCATCTTTTTTAATCCCGCGAGAGCTCCGGCACTTGCAGGCCATGTAAACATCCGGTCTATGGCCAGCAAGATAGGAAGAACCGCACATGCGCGGGATTACGGCAGGAAGGGCGGAAATATAATACGCTCTGGAACACTATTCCAGGAGTCGGCATGGCACAGCCTGCTGCCAGAAGATCCATAAAGAAAGTAAGGAAAATGTATATAAAACCTGAACTTAATAGAAGAACTGACATGGCAGTGTACTTTGTAATATTTGAAAGTATTGATTTAAAGATGAATGTGGATTCTGTAGGCTGTGTTTACTTCCTCTTTAAGGTTCCCTTCACTGAACTCCCGCTTGGTGTAGTAATAATAACCCTCATGCCGCGTACACACGATCAATTTTTTCGACGGTGTAAACACCGTCGAGAAAATCGACGTGAAAAACGAGGAACAGCTTGTTCCCCCCACACACGGCCGTTTTTTAAATGACATATTTTTTTGGGTCGAAAAAAACGACCGTGTGTGGGCTCCGCGGCAGTGTTTCCCTATGGGAAAACTGCCGTGGAAAAAAACGAGGGGAATCACGACGAGGAAAATTAGAGCATGTTCTAATTTTTCTCGTCGTGATTAATGCCGTTTTTCCCGTTGAGAAAAACGACAAAAAGCCCACAGACTATCCTTTTTCTCGTCCAAAGGAAAAAATGTAATTTTTCTCGACGGGAAAAACGGTCGTGTGTACGCGGCATCACAGAAAAAAGGGAAATGGATGCGCCAATAGTGTAGTATGTTTTAAAATAAATTTATTGGCAATAAAAACATCACAAAAGGTACTCACAAAAGTTGCATGGGAGAAAGCATATAAAAACGAGCAGCGAGCTCGCAAATGTCACCTCCGGTCCCTCTGGTGTCTCGACGCGTGTTCGTCACGGTTTACGTGACTTCATCAGGAGTAAATGACCGTATGGTCATTTACTCCTGATGAAGTCACGTGACCATGACTAACACGCGTCAAGACACCAGAGGCACCGCAGGTGACATTTGCGAGCTCGCTGCTCGTTTTTATATGCTTTCTCCCAATCAACTTTTGTGAGTACATTTTGTGATGTTTTTATTGCCAATAAATTTATTTTAAAACATACTACACCATCGGCGCATCCATTTCCCTTTTTTCTGTGAGGGTTATTATTACTACACCAAGCGGGAGTTCAGTGGGAAACCCCATTACAGATAGAGGTCATACAGCGCTAGTAGACGCCATATCAGGGAATGACCGGAGCACATGCCGGATTCACCAATTAAGATCTTTATATGCTGTTACCTTACAGCAGTAAGGTAAGGGGACATCCACACTAACCACAAGGGAAATAGGAAATTTCCCTCTTCCCTTCAACAACGACACTTCACTTTAGAATATCTGGCACCAGCACCTTCACCAATTGTTCTCTAAACCAGTCATAAGTCATTCCGTCTGAAAAAAATCCACGTTTTTCTCGTCGGAATTTCCGATCGTGTGTACGCGGCAAAAGACAAGCACATATATGACTGCACTGACAATCCATGTGCTTGATCGACACCATTATTTTTCATGACAGGCATTCTTTAAAGGATCCCAATAGATTGGGATGACGGCAGAGCCAAGCTTCGTTTAAGGCCTCTTTCACACCGAGGTGCTTGAAAAACTGCCAGTAAAACACTGAGCACTTTTGAAGCGCTCTTCAGGCGCTTTTGAATCGCTTTCAATTCATTTCAATGGAGAGGGTCGTTTTTTCAGCGCACTGCCCCAGTGTGAAAGCATTCATTGATTTTAATGGAAATACGTTTTCGTAAGCTTTTCAGGCGCTTTTTTTAGCGTGAAAGTGCCTGAAAAGCACCTCAGTGTGAAAGTGGTCTAAAGTGAAAAGTTGACAATTGCTTAAATCCCCAGCTACCAGCTTACTTTTTAAATTCGCCTTTCTCAGGTGACCTCTTCTTATGGATTTGTTTTCATTGGATACTCAGTTCGACTTGTCCAGTTTTGTGACAGGTTTGCTTTAACTATCCAGCTATAAATGTCAAATTTGTTTTAAAAGTGAGAACTGAGTTCTAAGTTAGCAGAGCATTGATTTCACCTCTCAACTAACCGAGCCAAATTAATTGACAAAACCTTTCCTTTGTGGTAGATCACGGGAGTACCTTTAATGAGGAGGATCTGAACTCTGGAGCACTATGAATTAGAATATTGGATACAAGAACAAATTGAAATTTTTCACTAGAAATTTTAAAAACTTCTGAAGAAGAAAAATAGAACCAGCCGAGCTTGAATTTTCAAATGGATAATATTTTTTGGAGCATTCAAGGAACCTTTAAATAACTGTTATGCTTAGCTATTAAAAAAAGCTAAGCATTTGTCAGTCCTTTTTTATACAGGTGAATACGTTCTTTCATTCCCCTTTACGTGAAGAACAATTACAGAGTTATATAGGACTTGGTGTTCCTTCTTCCTATTGAGTGCCAAACAGTAGCAATTGGAGCAATTAGATCACAGGAAAAGTGAGGAATCATGTAGAAGTGAGAAAAATGCTCTCCACGGCAGATGTGTCATTAGGTGAGAACGCATAAAAATAGCCAGTTGTACTTCAGCAAAAATCAAAAGTAGGCCTTGAAATGAATACAACAAACTATTACCGGTATCTCTATTTATAACCTCGTTTTTTACACCCAAGCATTGACCTCTGACGGGTTAGTCCCCCCATATAAAAAAAATAGAATTTTTTTTATGCAGTTTGTTAGATCTTTGTTAGATCAGGTTAGATCAACCGTTGTTTGCGTTAGATCTCACACAGAAGAAGCAATATTAAGTTATTTGCTGGGGGGGGCTAACCCGTCATCAGCCCCCCCTTATCAAAAAATTGACCAAACAGTTAGCTATTTTGGAAGCTATTTGTTAGATCCGGTAAGATCAACTGGTTTGAACGTTAGATCTCACATAATTAGAGACTTATTAAGTGATTAATGAGGGGGAGGGCGGAAATTTTTTGGCCAAAAATCATTTAGGCTAATAGATATTCGTTAGATCCGGTAAGATCAAGTGGTTTTAACGTTAGATCTCACATAATTTCAGAGATATTCCACATACAAATACAGATATTGGGTGGTACATAAGGACAGGTTGGCCCCCCCTTATCAGATTTTCTGGGCAAAAATAATTCAGGCTAATAGATATTCGTTAGATCCAGTAAGATCAAGTGATTTTAACGTTAGATCTCACATAATTTCAGAGATATTCCACATACAAATACAGATATTGGGTGGTACATAAGGATGGGTTGGCCCCCCCTTATCAAATTTTTTGGCCAAAAATCATTCAGGCTAATAGATATTCGTTAGATCCGGTAAGATCTACTGGTTTTAACGTTAGATCTCACATATATTCAGAGATATTCCACACACAAATACAGATATTGGGTGGTACATAAGGACGGGCTGGTCCCCCCCCCCCCTTATCAAATTTTCTGGCCAAAAACCATTCAGGCTAATAGATATTCATTAGATCCAGTAAGATCAAGTGATTTTAACGTTGGATCTCACATAATTTCAGAGATATTCCACGTAAAAATAGAGATATTGGGTGGTACATATGGACGGGTTGGCCCCCCACACGCATTTTTCTGGCCAAAAATCATTCAGGCTAATAGATATTTGTTAGATCTGGTAAGATCAACTGGTTTTAATGTTTGATTTGAGAATGCTGAAATTATGTGGGACATTAATCGACAGGTGTGTCCAAGCCCAGTGAAGCCTGAAACACAGTGCCGGAAGCCATAGGGAAACTTTGGAGGGCCCTGGCGAAGGAGCCAACCGGGTGCCCATCTACGGTAACTGGCTCCAAAACCAATGACGCAAAGAGACAGCAGCGGAAGTTCAGACCCTTGCAGAGCCCCCCCCCCCCCCCGTTGTTTTCTTCAGGCAACCCAGTGTCCCGTTTCTTTTGACACATGCCGCCCGGCGTCCGAGAGTCAATGCACACCAGACTCCCAGAACTTAGCGTAGACTTAAAGCGAAGCTCCAGCCTATTTTACAACAGTAGCTTAATCACATTACAGCAATGTATTCTATTAAAAAACTGCCTTTTTTTTTTTTTCCTACAGTACCTGTGTTTGCCAGGTGTTCCTCTGTGTTTCCGGTCTTAGTATTCTGCGGATATGGGCGGGTATTCTGCGGGTATTTAGTCATTTCCACAGTGCTGCAATGTCTCCTGGGAGCTTGTATCATCGTTCCCAGGAGTCATTGCGAAGGCCTGCCGCGAGTTATCGTGGGATTTAGAAAGCGGAAGTGATGCGATTTTTTTTCATTTCAGTTTGATTGCCATCACAACGGGCCGGGAACTTCCGACGACGATGCCCATTGTAATGGCAACCCTGTAGTTTACGGTGCTGCTCGTCGTAAACTACAGAGCATGCGCGGGAACGAGTGGTGAATGTCGGGAGTTCAGCATTAACCACATCCCGGAAAACAATGCTTGTGGGTTTCACATGCCCACAAGCAAGATGGAAACGGCCGGAAGGTGATTTTATAAATTCATCTTCCATAGGAAAAAGGACAGCAGCAGATTTAAAAAAAACATAAATTGTGAGTATTATGTTAGGACAAGGAAAGTGTCTGAATGACTGAAAAAATAAAGATTTGTCGCCGGAGCTCCGCTTTAAGCCCGATCAGAATCTCTGCAAGAGAGGAGCGCGGATACAAACCACCGAACAGGCCAGGGCCACCACTTCCTTCATGCTCCCTAAAAAGCTGGTGGGACCTTCTCCTGTTGTTCCCATCCAAGTAAGGGGGGTCTACACCAAGAACTTTCTGGATACTGGAGCTTAAGTGACCCTTCTCTACAGAGACTTCTATGACAGGCACCTCAAGCACCTGCCATTGCAGAAGTTGTAAGAGCTGGAGATATGGGGCATTGTGACTCAGAACTTCCCCTATGATGGCTATCTACTGGTCAAGCTGACCTTCGATCCCTCCGTGGCTGGGAAAGCCAAGACTTTTGACACTCTGGCAGTGGTCTGTCCTCGCCCACCAGGGGCCAGTAAGAGTTCTCTCGTCATAGGGACCAATACTGATCTTGTCAGAAGGCTGTTGACACCTTTTTGTCTGGAGGCAGGCACTTCAACTACAATGGTGCATCCCATGCTGAGACAAGCCTACCAGCGCCTGGTACAAGAACAGAAGGCCCCAGCTAAAGGAGTGGGAAAGATCTAGCGCTTGGACCGGTGTGAGAAAGTGTTACAGCCTGGTAAAGTGGCCTGTTTACTAGCATCTGTCAAGCTAAATTGGAAGCATCCAGGCCCTTTCATTGTCCTTGAAGTGGACGGACAGAGAGAAGACATGGGAGTGGAGATAATTCCGAGGTGGTTTCAACCAAAGGGTTGCAAAGAAGTCACGGGAAGATCTTGGTTAGTGTCCGCAACATACCAGCCTCTCCAGTGAAGATGCCGGCTCAGATGTTGCTGGGACAAGTGAATTCGGCCACCCCAGCCCTGCCACCTGATTTGGTGGGGGGAGCAAAGGATGGGATCTCTGGAGGAGTTCTATCCAAAGAATACTCCTCTTTTGCCTGAATGGAAAGAAAGGGCCAAGACTCAGCTCCTGAGATGGCAGGCTGCATTCTCCAAGAGTGAATTTGATGTGGGGTGTACAAAAAGTGCCCAATACCGGATCCATCCCTTCAAGTGCATAAACCGTTCAGGGAAAGAGTTTGATGTATTCCTAGGGGACTTGGAGCATCTGCGTGAACAACTAGCAGAGTTGAAGAGGGCAGGTATCGTCCGAGAGTCCCAGAGTCCATACGCTTCCCCAATAGTTGTGGTACGGAGGAATAATGGGTAACTGAGGCTGTGTTTTGACTACCGGACGCTGAACCAAATGACCATTCGTGACCAATATACCACCCCAAGGATAGAAGACACCTTGCAGAGCCTGTCAGGAGCGATATGGTTCAGCATGCTGGATTTGAAGAGTCAGTATTACCAAATCCCCATTCACCCTGAGGATCGGGAGAAGACCATTTTCATTACCCCGGAGGGGATCTTTGAATTTGACCGTATGCATCAAGGCCTGTCTGGTGCCCCAGCCACCTTCCAAAGGCTAATGGAGAAGACCGTGGGTGACATGAAACTGATCGAGGTGTTGGTGTACTTAGACGACATCATCATTTTCGGCAAGACCCTGGAAGAGCACGAAGAGCATCTGCAGAAGGTACTGAAGAGACTGCATGATGAGGGGGTTGAAGCTGTCTCTGGAAAAGTGCCAGTTTTATCAACCCTCAGTCACTACCTTGGCCACATTGTGTCTGCCGACGATGTGGCCACCGACCCCCCAGAAGCTGGAAGCTGTCACCTCCTGGCCGAGGCCTACCAACGTGACTGAGCTTGGGTCATTTCTGGGATTCTGCTCTTATTACAGAAGATTTGTCAAGGGATTCGCTAAGACGTTGACCCTGATCTGGCGAAGCCTGTCAGGCCAGCTGGAGGGCCTAGGAAACCTAGAGAGTCCATTCAGCAACAATGGACTCCGAAGTGTGAAGAGGTTTTAGTTAGCTGAAGCGAAGCCTAACAACCGCTCCAGTCCTGGTCTATGCAGATCCAACCAAGCCATACGAGCTACGTTTTGACGCCCAGGGCCATCTTTACCGTAGGGCAAACCGGGCAGCTGCCCAGGGCCCTGTCACTGTTCGGGGCCCAAAGCAGAGCTGCCCATTAAGCCCGCGTGCTGCCCGCAAATCGGCCCTGATCCCCACACACAGCCAGGCAGACAGTCTGTCACTGTCATCAGGGCGACGGCGCGCACTCAGCTCAACAGTTGGTGTTAGTGCTGTATTTTATTGATCAAGAAGCGGGCCATGGGTGGGCGAGGCATTGAGTTCCACTGATGCTCTGGCCCCGCCCCTTGCTATGTGTACACTGTGTGTACCTGATCGAAGGAGCGGAGGAGGAGTCAGACCACGGCACGGAGTGGAACTAGGCTAGCTAGCAGACCAGTGTGTGTGGAGAATTGCCAGGACAACTTGCTTGGACAAGGTAGGTCTTCTTTCTCCTCCCCTGGCTCCCGCTCCCCATCCCCATGCCATGTGCCCTAAGCCTGGCTTTCAACAAGAACCAATGAAACTTCCACATCAAACCCACTTTGGTGAATTACCAATAAAATGCATGTTAATTCCTGTTTTCCTTGATTTATTAGGGATTTTGAATATTTCTATGCACAATGTTAATGTAGTGGTTCCCCCGTAGGAGCTGCTGGTTTAGTTTTGGGTCTGCACGTTACCTTACTGTTCCAAGTGTTCGGCTCCAGGGGTTTCTCCTTGAAGAGTTTATCCGGAAGAAATGTCTGCACCAACACAAAGTCTCTTTCAAGGGTTTTATTGAATAAACGTTCCAACAGAGGGGATAGAGGAATTGGGGGGGAATCAGGTATCTTACTTGTCGTTCACGGAAGCTTCCCAGGTCCAGAGGAGCGACTTTCTCCACGCTGGACTCCGCAACCACCGGAGAGGCCCACTCTCACCTGCCTAGCAACCAGTGTAAAGCTCGATCAAAAATTGTCTCTGCCACAGACTAGGTATTGGAATTGGTTCAATAGTCTCAGCCACAGACTAGGTATTGGAATTGGTTCAATAGTCTCTGCCACAGACTAGGTATTGGAATTTGTTCAATAGTGTCTGCCACAGACTAGGTATAATCCCTCACTGGGTTATCTCCCTCAGAAAGAGCACAGCTCTCAGTGCCAGGATCTTTCAGCCGCTCTGGCAGCACTGTGAGGTAGACTTTTGGGATCCGGGTACATCCTCCACTTGAGTCCTCAATTGCTCGGTCCCTTCCATCAGGAAAGGCGACACAGGATCGTCCCTGGACAACTGCAGCCAGCAACGCTGCTGGGAAGCCATAGTCCAGTCTAAATATTGTGTCCGGATTTCAGACAGTCTGAAACCCGGACGCATGATTCCAAACCCGAACTGTCCAGGTAAATCCTGGACAGGTGGCAACCCTACGTCTCATTCCAGCGACATGCATGAGAGCAGCCGCTCTCCCAGGTCTCTCTCTCTCTCTCCTCATTGGCTCACACAGCAGAGTGGGGGCGGGGCCAAGCCACGCTCTGTGTGTGAATGGACACACAGAGCACAGCTCCGGAGCGAGCCTGCTTGAGGGCCCCCATAGAAAGTGGCTTGCTATTGGGGGCACTCGGCAGGGGGGAGGAGCTAGGGTCACTGGCAGGGGACCTAAAAGGAAGAGGATCAGGGCTGCTTTGTGTAATAACATTGCACAGAGCAGGCAAGTATAACATTTTAGTTATTTAAAAATATATATATTTCCTTTAGAATCTCTTTAAACTCTAACTGCCACATATTATTATTATACAGGATTTATATAGCGGCAACAGTTTGTGCAGCGCTTTACAATGTAGAGGGGGGGGGGAGGGGGCAGTACAATTACAATACTGTTCACTACAGTAGGAATAGGAGGGCCCTGCTCATGGAGCTTACAGTCCAAAGGCAGGGGGAGGTGGTACAAAAGGTAATGGCTGCGGGGATGATCTGGTGGAGGTGACTCGGGTACAGTTCTTAGGTGGAGGCGGGGTAGGATGCTCAGCCATTCACTGCATATAAGATTGAAAACACATGGATTATTGCACGCCATTTAAAGCCCACCTGCACCTTGCTAATGAGACCCCTGCACTTTACCACATTCCCTGAAGCCCCTGGTATCTGTTTAAAATAATTAATACGTACTTGAGATCTAGCAGTCTTCCGGCCAGCCTGGTGAAGTCCTTCTTCCCCAGCGGTGGTCCTTACTCCTACAATAAACAACACCTACATGACATGTGGGCACTGTTTAGTGCAGCAGTACTGTTAGCCCAGTCTTCTGTGATGACAATCCCCAAGGGGGTGTGTCCATGACAGCCTCATAGGAAGTGGATTGAATAATGCTGGCTGTCATTTAACCTGAGGGCGGTGAATCCTAGACAGACTTCAAAAGACTTGTCGTGGAGGATGACAGTGAGGTCAATTGCTCATGACCGACCCAGCAGGTGTGGCTGTCTGTGAGATCGATAGATAACCTCAAGAAGGGAATGGGCCCTAAGCTCGTGGACCAGGTAAAAAAAATTACATTTATATGGGAACACTGTTGAGAGTTAAGCCTCGTACACACGACCGGTTTTATTGGCAAGAAACAACAAAAAAACTGCTGGGAGAGATTTCTTGCCGAGAAAACCGTTCGTGTGTGTATGGTTTCTTGTCGAGAAAACTGCCGGGAATCTCAACGAGAAAAATAGAGAACCTGTTCTCTATTTTCTCATCAGGATTCTCGTTTTTCTCGTCAGCATTCTCATCGCCCTGTTTCCCGACGAGAAAACCGGTCGTGTGTATGCTTTTCCGAGTCTTAAAAAAACGCACATGCTCAGAATCAAGAATGAGACGGGAGCGCTCCTTCTGGTGAAACTAGTGTCCGTAATGGAGATGGCACATTCGTCACGCTGTAACGGACTGAAAGCACGAAGACTGAAAAGCGCAAATTGTCACTCACCAAACTTTTACTAACACGCAGTAACACGAGATCAGCAAAAGCAGCCCAAGGGGTGGCGCCATTGGAATCGAACTTCCCCTTTATACTGCCGTCGTACGTGTTGTACGTCACCGCGCTTTACAACGACAAGATTTTTAATTGACAGTGTGTATGCAAGGAAAGCTTGACAAGAATCTCGTCGAGAAAACCAAGGTTTTTTTTTTACGGCGGGATTCTCGGCCTTGTGTACGAGGCTTAAGAGCTACCTTTGGGTAGTGTTGTTACTCCTTACCAGGAAGATGATTAACTGGTAGGATCTACAGGTATTTGATGTTTCAGGGAACAAAACAATTGGCAACACATTATTGCACTTTCATTTGGTTATATAATTGGCCTGTGCCTATGGGTGGCAGAGACAAAGAGGCTTGGTTAAAAGTCAGCTCAAAAAATCTTATTGTCACACTATTCTAAGTCAAGAGCAAAAAAACGTTTAGCATAAAACCGTTTTTTTTTCAGCAAAGGGGGGTGGATTTGTGTGCGAAGGGCACACTAAGGGGTTGATTTATTAAAGAAAAATAGGCTGTGCTCTCTACAAGTGATGCTGCTCCAGAGTATAGTAAATGAGCAGAAGACTTCTATCATCCAATCACGTGTAGCGGGTATTTAAATTTAAGGGGGGGGAGCATCTGGATCATTTAACCCAGATGTACTAATTGTTAGGGAATCCGAGAGTCCCTTTTGTGGTTCTTGGAGGACTCTGGTGGTGCAAGGTTCCCTGTGGCCTGCAGGTGGCGTTGTCGCCCTGGGTCGGAGTTGAACCTGCACCGCAAGACTGTTCCTTTTTGTCCTTTCCTGGCACCGGTACAGCGGGGCGAGGAACCCGCTGTGACGCAAAGGGAGAGGAGATAAAAGGGGCGGACGCCCTGACCTCGGGGTTCAGAGTTGGAGGACGCGGCCGCGCCCAGGTACCTTCGGCATGGGTGCTGGCGTTCCGGAG
Source organism: Rana muscosa (assembly GCA_029206835.1). NCBI lineage: Eukaryota > Metazoa > Chordata > Amphibia > Anura > Ranidae > Rana > Rana muscosa. The sequence goes on along the minus strand of CM055127.1, from coordinate 153,340,023 downwards.
TTCCGGGCCCAGGTGCCCTTGACCTGGCCGAAGCGAGGGATGGAGTCCATCCCAGGCACCTTAAGCCTGGGGTGAGGTACTACGGCCGAGGCCTGGAGCCCAGTAACTTCGACTGGGTTCCGCGAGGGTCGAGGAGTCCGAGGGGCCCTAAGGTGTTGGGACCCGTATCTGAGGCGAGGAGGCCGGGGAGTGTAAGCCTTCCGAATAGCCCGGTACAGCATTAATCCGGTGACGGCAGGGCCTCCGGTAACTCTCTTGGAGGGATGTCTTCCCTCTGACAGGGGCTGCAACGTAGCGAAAGTAACTCCAGTTCCTGTTCTCTAGAGTTGCTGGAAGAGACTCTGAAGCCAAAAAGTCCATTTAACAGCCACTGTGCTTAGCAACCGTTGGTGAAACCTCAACGGTTTAGTTTTCTTTGAGGATTGTGCCTTGACCTACTCCCCACCAATACTGAACTGTTCTATGGGTCTCAAACTGTCTGCTCGCAAAGGACTATTTGTTTGCCGTTATGGAATAAATAAGTGTTGGACCTTTTCAGTGTGTGGTACTCCAATTACTGGGAGCAAAGGGGGTTATCAGCCGAACAGACTTGGCTCTGAGCGTATACACAGCCCGAAGGTAATCTGGTGCTGGCCTTCACCTCTACATGCTGTAATCCAGAGGACATGGGCTGTGACGCACCTCGCTCTCCCCTTCAAGGTACCCCTAGACCGAAGCCAAAGTGACCACTAAAGAAGAGAGAGAGGGTGAGGCCGCTACACACGTGTAAGCAAAAATGCTGTCTTTTTAATCTTCCTTGCATGTGATTGGGTACTCTTTGCAAAGTAAAGCTTCACCTCATTTACTAAGCTGGAGCAACTGCACATGGAGCGTGGAACTGCACTTTGCAAAGTGCACAGTCTATTTTGCCTTTAGTAAATAAACCCCTAAGTGCCTCCACTGATCGCATTGATGACAGGTAAACTTATTTACTCTTTCGTCCATGGACCGACACAGCTTCTCTATTGACAAAGTGGGTATTATCCGTTAATTAGGAGTGACTAGGCAGAAAAACTTGTAAAAAGTGTTGCATCACACCTTCTACAGTACCGCCCAGGGGGCGGACCCTCTGGGTATACCCTCTCAGTCTGCACATCGCAGATCAGTTTTTTTCTGTCTAGCAAGGAGTAGGACATGGCTCCCTTCGGGCCCATTGGTCCGGGGGAAAAAAGGATATATATATATATATATATATATTTTTTTGCTACATTTGTTGTTTCCTGCGATCTTCGATCAACTGCCGACTGGGTGACAGGCTGGATCCTCGATCCTTGTAGTCTCCCCAGTTTCGGCCATCGAGCGTGTGCCGACCCTAGCTACGCGCTGGGTTTTCCACGACATGCCCGTCGCTCCACGGGTGGCCGGTGAGCCTACGCTCCAGGGCCGGCATCGGACCGCTCAGCTTCGGCTGACCTTACGGCCGAGTCGCAGCAGCCTGTCCGGTGAGCGTCATGCTCCAGGGCATACATATGATCGTCCCTTCTGGGTCCAATCACAGCATGCCTGGCCAACAGTCACCTTCCGTGCGCGGACGATGATCTGTTTGGAATGTCTTCCAGCAGAATACATGCAGGATAGGTAAGTAAAACTCCCCTGCCTCGGCTGGGTGATTTAGCTGGACATTCCTGGAGAGATCAAGTAAGTGGTTGTGGCCCCTTTCTTCCCTCTCTCCCTGCCTTTCCCTCCTCCCTGGGCTTCTAGCTAAAGGTTGCTGGGTGCTGGGGGTCATCTAGGGGGTCCCACTGGAGCGGGGCTGGCTGTAACTAACATTTAAAAGAAATGTCATTTTTGCTTACCTGTGTTTGTGTCTCCATGCTGTCGGCGGCCATTTTGAGGTGGTCCATGCCAAGTTTGGCCTCTTGTAACTGCCTGGCGGCCATCTTCCTGTGGTTCGGCCACACCCACTGGCCCCTATCAGGTGATCGGCGGCCATGTTGGTCCACCCTGTATGCAGATATTGCCGTTCGGCGGCCATCTTTTTGTGGGCTATGGCTGCCTGACCTCTATCTTCTGTCGGCGGCCATTTTCTTAGAGCCCACATTATCTTCCATACAGACGTTTTTTGGCAACCATTTTGCGAGAGCCTCCGGCCTCTAGGGTGCATTACACTGGCGCGAAAATTCACACAGGAAGTGCTGATAAAAGAAGCAGACTGACACAGCAGCAAGGGGACAGCATCACAGGCGCAGCATAGCAGTACCTATCCAGGGTGGTGAGTCCTCTGGGTGACCCGGCATCTCTGCAGCGCAGGAGGGTGGCCTATTGATATCTTGCCTGGAGCCCTGTGAGTGTCAGCGTGTGGTCAGCATGGCATCTGAGCCAGATGTCTTCTCCCCTGAAACACCAGATTTAGCAGCTGGTGTCCCTGAGGTGTCTATGGACGCTATGTCGGCAATCCTAGAGGCGTTTGCTGCCAGGGTGGAAGCAGCACACGGGAATACAGGGGGTAATAAACGCCCCATCCCCTGCAAGCTTCTGGGGATATTTCTGATGCAGAACCAGGTCCAGCTACGGCTCATGGCCCAGATTCTGATGCATCAGAGACTGCAGACCGTGACCGATCGGACAGTGAGGAGGACTCCAAGTCCAGGTCAGTACGTGAGACGGCTTTGGTATCTGACCTTATTACTGCAGTGCGGGATACGCTAAAGTTGGAAAGGACTGAAGAAGTAGCAGATACTCCGGTCCCCTTTGGGTTTCGTAAACCTGCCCGCACTGCTAAGGTGTTCCCTTGTGTGTCTTATTTTGACAAACTCTTATACAAGGAATGGGAGAACCCACTGAGGGTCTTTACAGCCCCAAAGAGGTTTGCAGTACGGTACCCCTTTGAGGAGAGTTTTCTGAAGATATGGACCTCTCCCCCTATAGTGGACCCTTCGGTGTCCAGACTTAATAGAGCCACCACTATTCCAGTAGAAGGGGCTCCTGTTTTCAAGGACCCTGTGGATAAGAAGGCTGAAGCACTTGCTCGCTACCTATACTCAGTGGTAGGCTCGGCAGTACGCCCGGCATTGGCGGGGGCCCTAGTGTCTCAGACACTTACTGAATGGGCAAAATTGCTACTCCAGGGGTTAAAGGAGCGAGATGCTCCTCCTAATGAGATAACTTTGGCCGACCAGTTGGTCCTGGGCCTTAAGTTTGTCTGCGAGTCAGACATGGATACTATTCACGTGCTGTCAAGAGCTTCGGTTTATGCAGTAGCAATACGCCGCTTGATCTGGCTAAAGGGCTGGTCTGCGGACCAGACTTCCAAGAAAGCCCTATTGGATCTGCCTTTTAAGGGCGACAGACTTTTTGGGGCTTCTCTGGATGACATCATCAAGGATGCCACAGGAGGTAAAAGCACTTTGCTTCCCCAAACTAGCAAGGGTAGGGGACCACGCCAAGGGCAAGGGCCCTCCTTTACTGCACGTAAGCGTTTTTTTCGCCCCCTTAAGGCGACAGGGAAAAGACCCCAGGCCGATAAAGCGCCTGCCCAAGGACAAAAGCGTCCTTGGTCCCGCAGACCCAACAAGCCTGCGGACAAATCTGCGTCCACATGAAGGTCCGCCCCCACCCAGCTCTCGGGTGGGGGGACGTCTTCGCAAAATTCGCGACTCAGTGGACTGCTCTAGTCTCCGACAGGTGGGTTTGCGAACTAATCTCCTCAGGCTACAAGATAGAATTTCTCTCTTGTCCACCAGACAGATTCATCACCTCCAATCTCCAGCTACTACCGACCCGTCTGGAGGCCCTGTATGGGGCGGTCCAGGGTCTACTGGAACGCGGGGTAGTTATTCCAGTTCCAGAACAGGAACGGGGTCAGGGTTTTTACTCAAATCTGTTCATTGTGCCAAAGAAGGAGGGGGTTCATCCAATCTTGGATCTCAGAGCCCTCAATTGCTTTGTGAAGGTACAAAGATTTCGGATGGAGTCGGTTCGATCCGTAGTCACGGCTCTCCATCCGGGGGACTTTCTGGCCTCCTTGGACATCAAGGACGCATACCTGCATGTCCCCATATACTCCAGACACCAGAGGTTTCTGCGATTTGCTATCGGGAAGAACCACTACCAGTTTGTGGCCCTCCCGTTTGGCCTTGCCTCAGCACCCAGGACGTTCACCAAGGTGCTCGCTCCGATTCTGGCACTTCTAAGACAGCGGGGTATCGCTATCACAGGTTACTTGGACGACCTTCTGCTGAAGGCCCCTTCAAGCTCAGAATTAGAGGTAAGCGTGTCCATTACCTGTCAGACTCTTCGAGACTGTGGTTGGATACTAAACACGCAAAAGTCAGTATTGGTGCCCACTCAACGCCTAGGGTACCTGGGGTTGATTCTGGATTCCTCAGAGGCAAAGGTATTCCTCCCTGTGGAGAAGTTGCAGACCCTCCGGGCTGCAGTACGGCAGCTGACTTCCAGGAATTGGTCGTCACTCCGTTTTTGCATGCGAGTGTTGGGCCTCATGGTAGCCTCCTTCGAGGCGGTCCCATATGCTCAATACCACACTCGAGTGTTACAGAAGGAAGTTCTGTCCAGATGGAACAGATGCCCTTCATCTCTGGATTATCAAATCCGAGTGAGCCACCTAGTCAGGAGATCCCTGGTATGGTGGCTGACAGCACCGGCTCTAATGGCCGGGAAGTCATTTCTTCTGGTTTACTGGATAGTAAATCACGACGGACGCCAGCCTTACAGGTTGGGGGGGAGTCTGGGGTGTCCAGTCGGCACAAGGTCGCTGGACCCCAGAGGAAGCCCTCCTGCCGATCAATGTCCTGGAGATCCGGGCGATCAAGCTGTGCCTCTTCAAATGGTCTCAGAGACTGCAAGGGCGTCCAGTCAGGATCCAGTCAGACAACGCCACAGCAGTGGCATATGTCAATCATCAAGGAGGAACAAGAAGCTCAGCTGCAGCATCGGAGATCGCTCGCATCCTGAAGTGGGCAGAGAGGAGCGTACCGGCACTGTCGGCCGTGTACATTCCGGGTGTGGAAAACTGGCAGGTGGACTACCTGAGCCGCCAGATGCTGGACCAGGGAGAATGGTCCTTACACCCGGAGGTGTTCCAACTCCTCTGCCAAAGATGGGGCACACCAGACGTAGATCTTCTGGCTTCCCGACTCAATCGGAAGGTATTGAGGTTTGTGGCCCGGTCAAGAGACCCATGGGCAGACGCAACGGACGCGTTGGTGGCATCGTGGGGTCAGTATCGGCTAATCTATGCCTTCCCTCCCTTAAGGCTTCTTCCTCTTCTGCTCCGCAGAGTGGAGGCAGAGGGAATTCCAATGATCCTAATCGCTCCAGATTGGCCTCAGCGTCCTTGGTACGCCGATCTAGTACGTCTGGTTCAGACGTCCCCTGGCGCCTACCACTACGGAAGGACCTGCTATCGCAAGGTCCCATATTCCATCCTGCTTTACAGTCCTTGGCTTTAACGGCATGGCTGTTGAGAACCAGGTACTGAGAGACCGGGGCCTGTCAGACTCGGTAATCTCTACTATGAGAAGTGCTCGAAGACCGTCCTCTAGGAAGGTCTATCACCGCACTTGGAGGGCCTACATCTCCATGTGTGAGGAAATGAAATGGCATCCGCGTACCTATTTGGTTTCCAGAATCCTGCTGTTTTTACAGCATGGGGTAGACCAAAGGCTTGCCCTAAGTACGATTAAGGGACAGATATCTGCCCTGGCTGTCTTTTTTCAGCGACCCCTGGCGACTCACTCTCTCGTGAGTACATTTGTGCAGGGGGTTCGACATGTGGCCCCTCCGGTCCGCCCCCCGTTACCTCCGTGGGACTTGAACCTGGTCCTCTCGGTGCTTCAGACGGCACCGTTTGAGAATATTAGAGATATTCCCCTGTTGACACTTTCTCAGAAGGTGGTCTTTTTGGTGGCTGTTACGTCAGTTAGACGAGTCTCTGAGCTGGCAGCCCTGTCCTGCAAGGCTCCCTATTTGATTTTCCACAAGGATAAGGTGGTGCTGCGGCCGCAGCCTTCCTTTCTTCCGAAAGTCGTTTCGGCTTTTCATCTCAACGAAGACATTGTACTTCCATCCTTGTGTCCTCAGCCGTCGAATCCTAAGGAGTCGGCGTTGCATTCCTTGGACGTTGTCCGAGCTTTGAGAGTATACATATCTGCTACTTCCCTGTTCCGGAAGTCAGACTCACTGTTTGTTTCGGTGGCTGGTCCCAAGAAGGGCCAAGCAGTCTCATCGGCCACCATCTCTAGGTGGATCCGACACATAGTAATCCAGGCTTACGCCTTAAGGGGTCAGGCGCCCCCCTTTCCTGTCACGGCGCATTCGACCAGGGCAATAGGTGCCTCTTGGGCTTTCCGACATCAAGCGTCTGTTTCCCAATTGCGTAAAGCGGCGACTTGGTCGTCCGCACACACTTTCACAAAATTCTACAAGGTTGATGTAGGTGCATCTTCGGATGCCTCTTTCGGCCGCAAGGTTTTACAAGCGGCTGTTTAGAGTTGCAGCTCCTCCGTTGGAGGAGTGCTGTTTTGTGTTTGGGGTGAAGTTTATTTTTATGCTGTTACCACCCCTCGTTTTTTCTCTGACACTGCTTTGGGACGTCCCACTTTGTCAATAGAGAAGCTGTGTCGGTCCATGGACGAAAGAGTAAATAGGATTTTTTACTCACCGTAAAATCCTTTTCTCTGAGTCCATGGACCGACACAGCACCCACCCCTCCTTTTAAGTTTGTACTGCTTTTTGACGAACTGATCTGCGATGTGCAGACTGAGAGGGTATACCCAGAGGGTCCGCCCCCTGGGCGGTACTGTAGAAGGTGTGATGCAACACTTTTTACAAGTTTTTCTGCCTAGTCACTCCTAATTAACGGATAATACCCACTTTGTCAATAGAGAAGCTGTGTCGGTCCATGGACTCAGAGAAAAGGATTTTACGGTGAGTAAAAAATCCTATTTTTCTTTTTATTCATACTTACCTAGGTGGATGCAGCATCGATCCAATGCTGCATCTGTCCCCCAGCGCCTTTAACACTGAAAACCGAGCGATCGAACACCGCCGATCGATCGATTCTCACAGCTCCCCAAGCAGAGAGCTACTGTCAGTCAGCATCAGCAGCTCTCTGCTCACCTCTCTCCCACTGGAGTACTTGGCTGTGGAGGGGGAGGGAGCGGTCAGCTCAGGCTCTCAGCGACTCGCTGAGAGGCTGAGCTGGGTGCCGAACCAGGGATCTGGGTGGATCCCGACTCCATGGTCATGACGACGCCCGAGCCTGGACTGACTCTGTGACGTCAGCACAGCTTTGGCTGTACTTCTCCTTTAGGCTGGGTTCACACTATTGCAAATTGGATGCGGGTTTCCCCTCCGCATCCAATTCGCATAGCAGAAGATTGTGAACGGCTCTATTTGGAGCCGGTTCACACATCCCTGGAGCGGTTCGGTGCGAATTGCACAGGAGTCCTGTGCATCTTTTGGCCTGTTTCAAATCTAAATTCAGCCAAAAATTTGGGCTGAAAGAAGACTTCAGCCGGTGAATGGAAACGCACCGGACCCCCTGCTGTGAGCCGCTCCATTCTCTAGTGTGAACTCAGCCTAAATGCAGTGGGTAGTCTTGTGAACCAATGGGTGGGCTTAAAAGGTTGGGGGGCAGGGCCAACGTAAACTTTTACAGGTTTAACTTGATAAGTCAACATTTACATATAACTTCAGCTGTCTATATCACTTGAGCTGTTGATCATTTTGACATGCAGTTTTCACCTTCTAGTCTCTTCTTTTCTGTTATGTCACTAGAGGCTCTTGAAGTATCCATCATACCCAGCGGACATTGTCCAAATTTAACTTGTCACTTCAGGAGCCTGCCCATATTTGATTGCATGATGTTCGAAGAAAGAGCATTCCAGTTCTTCCATTAAAACACTCATGCCGCGTACACATGACCGTTTTTCATGACGAGAAAAATGCTATTTTTTTATTTGGTCATTAAAAACGATCGTGTGTAGGCTCCAGAGCATTTTTCACAATGTGAAAAATGGCCATTAAAAATTTGGAACATGCTCTAATTTTTCTCGTCGTTTTTCTCGTCGTGAAAAAAACACGCATGCTCAGAAGCAAGTGATGAGACGGGAGTGCTCGTTCTGGTAAAACTAGCGTTCGTAATGGAGATAGCACATTCGTCACAATGTAACGGACTGAAGAGCACGAGGCTGAAAAGCGCGAATCGTCTCTCACCAAACTTTACTAACACGAGGATCAGCAAAAACAGCCCAAAGGGTGGCGCCATCCGAATGGAACTTCCCCTTTATAGTGCCGTCGTACATTTCGTACGTCACCGCGCTTTGCTCGAGCATTTTTTTTCATGATAGTGTGTAGGCAAGGCAGGCTTGAGAAGAATCACGAAGAGAAAAACGTTTGTTTTTTTCAATGACATTAAAAACGGTCGTGTGTACGTGGCATCAGGCTTATGCCTCGTACACACGACCGTTTTTCTCGGCAGGAAAAAAAAAACAACGTTTTTCCCGACGGGATTCCTCTCAAGCCTGCCTTGCATACACACGTTCAGGCCAAATACCGCCCGTCCAAATACCGCGGTGACGTACAACACGTATGACGGGACTATAAAGGGGAAGTTCTATTCAAATGGCGCCACCCTTTGGGCTGCTTTTGCTGATCCTCGTGTTAGTAAAAGTTTGGTGAGAGACGATTCGCGCTTTTCAGTCTTCGTGCTCTTCAGTCCGTTACAGCGTGACGAATGTGATATCTCCATTACGAACGCTAGTTTTACCAGAACGAGCCCTCCCGTCTCATACTTGATTCTGAGCATGCACGTTTTTTTTCCCCTCTGAAAAGCATACACACGACCGGTTTTCCAGACGAGAAAAAGTCCGCCGGGAATCGTGACGGGGAAAAAAGAAAGGTGGTTCTCTTTTTTTTTTCCGGCAGTTTTCTCGTCGGGAAAACTGCGATGGAGCATACACACGGCCGGTTTTCCCGGCCAAAAGCTCTCATGGCAGTTTTCCAGACGGGAAAACCGGTCGTGTGTACGAGGCATAAGAAGTTATCTTAAAAGCATGTCGAAGCACAAGAGAACAAGATACGCCCTAAATTCTCCCTACAAGACTTTTTTTTAGATAGTTATGAGCCAGCTGCCAAACTTTTCTTCTGTAAGAAAAGATCTTCTGTAAGATCTTCACCTTTTGAAGAAGGAGACGTATTTTAATGTGTTAGTGCATGGTAACAAATTGTTCTCTCTGGTAGAGCAGTGGATAACGATGGACTCACCAAGCCACCGTTACAGCCAAAAAGAAATAATCTGCCTCATTATGTGTATTCAAAGTCATCTTTGCGTGTACACCAGACACCTTTTGTAGGCGAAACACAATAGTATCAAAGCTTTTTTTCTTCTCTTATCCGTGGGTGTAAAGATCCTTCAATGGTTTCCCCGAACGTTTCTGAAGCCAGCAGCCATTTTTCATGTCATGTATTGGGTCAATGATGAAAGTTTGGTTCGCTGTAGCTCTGTGATGCACAAGAGTAAAAGAAATGACTAACTCAAACATCAGATCGTTCCCGAGAAAAAGATTAATCCCCGGGGGCCGAGAGCAGGAAAAATAGCAGCTTTTTTTGTAATTTTGATTCATATCCCCATTACGTTGGAGGGGACGTGTTCCCTCACAGCCAGTGGATAACTTCATCTTTCCTAGGAATAGAAAAAGCAGGTCTCTAAAAATACTCCCAATGATTGGTGATCTTGGCGTGGCCATTTTTTTTAAACACAATTTTTCTTTTCTTTCTGTGATGCCGGCAGAGTCAGAAGCTACGAGCGGAATAAATTAATATTTCAGATGTCTGAGATGAAATCGTGCCATGTAATTATTAAAGAGAGATTCAGGCGTAGACTGTAAAGGGAACTTGCAAAGGGTGAGGTGTTAAATGCTATGGTTGCTTGTACTTGTTATTTATACCTGTCTAGTTTTTTTTTTTTAAAGCTAAACTCAAGGCAAATGGCTAAATACACAGACTGATTACATGACTGGTGTATAGCTGATGTAGCGTGTGTCACCACCTTCTACTACAACCCCTCTTACTGACCCAGTAATACTTTTGAAAGAAACACGCGACACACTCTGGATTTAAATGGCCGTAGCGACCCTTTATTAACAACCATAACAATTTTATTATAAAAACATATTCCATTTTATAACCCAACTTTTCGCCCAACTTAACCACTTGCCAACTGCCTAACGTAGATATACGTCGGCAGAATGGCATGGGCAGGCAAAGCAACGTACAGGTACGTTGCTTTGAATCTGCCGCCTAGCGGGCGCGCGCCTGCCGCGAGCTCCGTGACCATGCCCGCGGGACCCGCAGACTCGATGTCCGCCGGTGTCCCGCGATCATGTCACAGAGAGGCAGAACGGGGAGATGCCTATGTAAACAAGGCATTTCCCTGTTCTGCTTAGTGACAGGACACTGATCGTCTTCTTCCTGTGATCGGGAGCAGTGATCACTGTCGTGTCACTTGTAGCCCAGCCCCCACACAGTTAGAATCACTCCCTAGGTCACACTTAACCCCTTCCTCGCCCCCCTAGTGGTTAACCCCTTCCCTGGCAGTGTCATTTACACAGTAATCAGTGCATTTTTATAGCACTGATCGCTGTATAAATGACAATGTTCCTAAAATAGCATCAAAAGTGTCCGATGTGTCTGCGGCAATATCGCAGTCACGATGAAAATTGCTGATCGCCGCCATTACTAGTAAAAAAAAAATGAATAATAAAAATGCCATAAATCTATCCACTATTTTGTAGACGCGATAACTTTTGCACAAACCAATCAATATACGCTTATTTTACCAAAAATATGTAGAAGAAGACATATCGGCCTAAACTGAGGAAAAATATAATTTTTTTTATATATTTTTTGGGGATATTTATTATAGCAAAAAGTAAAAAATATTGCATTTGTTTCAAAATTGACGCTCTTTTTTTTTTTTTTTTGTTTATAGCGCAAAAATAAAAACCGCAGAGGTGATTAAATACCACCAAAAGAAAGCTCTATTTGTGGGAAAAAAGGGACGTCAATTTTGTTTGGGTGCAACGTCCCACGACCACACAATTGTCAGTTAAAGCGACGCAGTGCTGTATCGCAAAAAATGGCCCCGTCATTGGGCAGCCAATTCTTTTGTGGCTGAAGTGGTTAACTGACTATGTCTCAGGTTAAAGAAGGAAGATTTTTCTATCGCATCGGCTGTACCACCACCACCTAAGCATCCTGGCCCCTAGCCGCAGTTTCACCAGCTCAGGGACAAACTTTTTACCATTTTTCTCGCCCGATGCAGCCTGATGACCGATGGCCCATTATTTCCATGGTATGGAAGGTACCCATACCAAGATAGGCCCAACCCGTTCCACACCACATACTGTATTCCTTCCAACATTCCGACCTTCAAGAACCCGAGACCCCTGCCAACCGCTACGACAATCCTGAAAACCTGACATACCCCCCTTGCACCTCTTTCATTAAATTATTTTTATTTTTTTTATATATACCCAAAGCTGCCCATGCTGAACATAAACACAGACGAAATACAGTATACCATCCATACTTACTTGAATAGATAGGGAGGGAAAAACCTCACCTAATGCTGTATTCTCTCCTGCTGTCCACCTACTGAGACCTATTACCCACACCCCCAAGACCAAACCCAGCCTCCAAACCGCACCCCTACCCCTCCATAGAACCAATAAGGAAGCCCCCTTTGTAGGGCTAACTATCAATACCCCCAGTCCAGACTGCCCAGCAAACCCCAGGCATTTGGGCCCTCCACCTAAGCTGCCCTTCTTCTCCGAGCCTGTTCTTACAAGTATGGAAAAAAATGGGTACATACCAAGAAACTTGTTGACCTATTTGAACAAGTAAGCATTAGATCATGATCAAATGATCCATCAAACTGACAAATTGTTTTCATTTTCATGGTCTAAATCAGTGGTCTCCAAATTGTGGCCCATGGGCCATATGCAGTCCTTTGTTTGGGGGTGGGGTGGTGGGGGGGATATTGTTGCTTAGAGGCTGGTGTCTATTGTTGCTGGGGAGGGATCTACTCTTTTGGGAAGGTCCACCGTAGCTGTTGGGGATCTATCATTTTTGGGTGGGTCTATTGTTGCTGGGGAAGGATCTATTTTTTTGGGGGAGGTCTATTGCTGCTGGGGTGGGTCTATTCTTGCTGGTGAAGGTTAATTTTTTTCTTGGGGTTTCAATTATTTCTGGCTGCAGGGCATCCATTTTAAATGCCATATCAAAATATTTAGCACCACAAAAATATAATTAATTCTGTATTCTCTAAAAGGGATGGAACTGGGAGGAGGGTAGGGTACTGAGACAAAGATGGTGCTCGGAGGTATACTGTATTTATATATCTATATACTGCACATCCCAGTGTGTTGAAATGTCTGTTCAGGTAACAAAATGGCTGCCTGGCTGTGGCCTGTAGATTATTTGGCTCTTTCCCTCTACTGCTAGCTGGTTATCAATGCTGCTTTTCAGATTTTTGTTTTGTTACGAACAGGAAAGTATGGGAGAACTGCCCCTGAAAATATTGGTTTCCCTGTCAATTGTTAGAGGTAATTTCCTTATTATGCCCAAATATCAGTTAAATTGTTTATTAAACATGAGGTAAGTGACTCTGACAGGCACAATAACTAATGACAGCCTATTTGCATGAGGCCTTGTAAGTCACGACTTGCCGGTGTGGTATTACATGGCTGATTCATCAAAACAATCAGTGAGCAGGAAAGACTGTATCATTACCTGAACGCCCTGAGACACATTCTACGCTGCGTCTTCTACCAAAATAGACCATCAGAGAAACATTATTATAGTGCTAGTAGAATACAGACTTCTATATTGTTCAAATATATATGAGCAGCCTATTGATTTACCTCACATCACTGCACTAAAAGTCTTCAGGCTGCATTCACACATGAGCAGGGTGATTTTCAGGAGTATTTTTATTACGCTTTTTTTTTTTATGTGTGTATGAGCAGTTTCGATTTCACACATTTCACATATCTATTCAAGCTTTAGGCATTTTGGTTTTAGCCAACTGAAAGCACTGGGCGGAAGGAGAGCAGTTCTCACAGACTGAGGCCTCATTCACACAATTTAACAGTTGCACGGGTACAGGCTTTCCAAAATGCCCCTGCCCATTGCAATGAATGGGCAGCGCCGCAACACAGGAGTTTTTAACCCCTTTTTCGGGGTTAAAATCGCTCCTCTATCGTCCGAAAAGTGATGCTTAAACAGCGGTAAAGCGCCGCTAAAGCAAGCGCCGCTTTACTGCGAACACACAGGTGGCCCCAGTGTGAAAGGGGTCTTAGAGCTAAAAAATGTTCAGCTGTGAATGGGGCCTTAACCACTTCAATGCCAAGCACTTTCACCCCCTTCCTACCCATGCCAATTTTCAGCTTTCAGCGCTGTCGCACTTTGAATGACAATCATGCAGTCATGCCACACTGTACCCATATTATAGTGTAATTTTTATCATTTTTTTCCCCACAAATAGAGCTTTCTTTTGGTGGTATTTGATCACCTCTGGGTTTTTTGCTAAACAAATAAAAAAAGACAGAAAAAAAAATGTTTCTTTATTTCTGTTATAATATTTTGTAAATAAGTGAGTTATCTCCTTCATTGACGGCCACTGATGAGGAAGCACTAATATGCAGTACAGATAGGCAGCAGTGATATGCAGCACTGAGGGGCACTGATGAGGAGTCACTAATATGCAGCACTGATGGGCGCACTGCTATGCAGCACTTGTGGGCACTGTTAGGTGGCACTGATAGGCGGCACTGATGGACAATGATGGGCCCTGATAGATGGCACTGACAGGCATTAACTGATGAGCACTGATTGGCATCCCAGGTGGGCACTTGTGGGCATACTGGTAGGCACAGCTGATGGGGCTCCACTGATAATCAATGTGCTGATTATCAGCGCAGATCCCCCCCCCCATCAGGAGAGTCACTTACCGGCTCTCCTCTACTCGCACCCTGTCAGCGCGAATAGAGGAAAGCCGATAACCGGCACTTCCTGGTTACAAAGTGATCAGCTTTGATTGGGTATTCTCATGTGTGCATTGTGGTACACTATTGTGCAAGTGCGTTTTTAGTTTTAGACTCACTTTCCTAGTTACATTCTGATTGAATTATCTTCTTTCGATTTACCAACGAGTATATAGTGCAAGGTCCTGCCTTATTGGATACAAATTATTTGAATAGTTTAAAGTAATTATAAAGTCTTGTTTTTTTTTTGTTTTTTTTACTTACCTCCTCTGTGTAGTAGATTTGCACAGAGCAGCCCAGATCCTCCTCTTCTCAGGTCCCTCTTCGCTGCTCCTGGCCACTCCCTCCTGTCGAGTGCCTCCACCATAAGCAGCTTGCTATAGGGGCACCCAAGCCGAGCTGCAGCTCCCTGTGTCCATTCAGAAACGGAGCTGCCATTTGGCCCCACCCCCTCTCTCCCCTGATTGGCTAACTGACTTTGATTGACAGCCACGGTTACCAATGGCGCCACTGCTGTGTCTCAGCCAATCAGGAGGGAGAGTCCTGGAAGGCCGAGGGACACGTGGATGTCGCTGGACAGAGAGGGGGCTCAAGCAAGTTCTAGGGGATGCTGGGGAGGGTGCTGCACACAGAAGGCTTTTTATCTTAATGCATAGAATGCATTAAGATAAAAAAAAACTTCTGCCTTTACAACTCCTTTAAGTAGGTCTTCATATTAAATCTAACGATGATTGCACAGAGATTGTATGGTCATTGTAACATGCATGGTGAGCATTACTGTATGGCCTTGTTCACATGGGGCATTACAGCCTATGTTTATCCACACAGAGATGTACAGGTGTTGCGTGCATCCCTGTGCATGCAGTCCAGTTGATGTGAATTGGGATACAGCGGCTGCACGGACACAGCTGCTTCTCCCAACAGGACATTGTGTGGGTGCAGGTGTGGATCTCCGAATTCACACTGAACCCACATGATGTCCATCCATGTGAGTGCAGTGTGAATTCGGGGACCCACATCTGCACCCACACAATGTCCTATTGGAGAGAAGCAGCTGTGACCCAATTGACATCAATTGGACTGCCTGCATAGGTATGCACTAGGGTTGCCACCTGTCTGGGATTCACCCAGACAGTCCAGGTTTTGAATCATATGTCTGTGTTTCAGACGGACTGAAACCCAGACACATTATTCAGACCGGGCTGTGGCTCCCTAAGTAACCAAGATAGTCACACACAAATCTGTTGCTGTCCGGGAGCTGTGGGCGACTTTCTGGGGGCAGGTTCAGCATCACTGGGGGGCAGGGTGATGATCTCGGTAAGAGCAATTTGGCCACACCCACTGTTCACTGCAGCACGCTATGCACACCGCATTACTGACCTCCTTGGAGCACCCAAAGGTGTCCCAGGCCACTAAAGTGTTCAGGTTTGGCTTGAAGAATAGGTGGCAACCCTAGTATGCACAGAACACCTGTACATCACCGTGTAGGTAAGCAGCTCTGCAGTATGCCATTTGTGAACGAAGCCTACTTGTGTGCAACACATACAGCACAACCTCTCACAGATCACAGTACTCCCTTTGACAATTGTCTTACCTGGTTTTCTCTTTAAAAGGATGGGGCCATTTTTCCTCAGTCACTCCGGCACGTGCCTGTCATAGTTATAGAGAGCTCCTCATTGGTCGCTGTACTTTTGTTGCCATTTCAGGAGCAGAATAATGAGGAAGGTTATATAGCCGGCCATCTGCGGTGATAAATGGAACATTCGATTAACTTTATCAGCCATCTTGGCTTATTAATAGCTGCAAGTCCGTTCTATAAATAGGCGTCTATAAAATGCCTTTTCCCTGTCCGTGGTGCTGGCTGGAGAGAGGACATTAAATGTCCCTCAATCACCCATCTACTGTCACCGGTATCAATGTGGTACAAGCTGGCTATGCTGGTGGCGGCTGTGTGGGGAATTGAAAGTGCTACTAAACCCACAACAGTAAAATCAGTCTATATATGCAGTCCTAACCTCTACATCATCCTTGTACCCCCCCCCCCCCCCCCACACACACACACACACACAGCGCTATGTAGGTAGCACTTCCTACCTGCCAGCAGTTTGTGTACAGCATGAGCATAGATCAGGAGACAGTATAGTGCTGGGTGGAAGGCCTAGCAATCAGGGATGGTTGGATGGATGGTTAGAGTGATAGATGGAGGGAGGAATGGTTGGATGGATGGAGGAAGGGATGGATAGAGGGAAGGATGGTTAGATAGAGGGAGGGATGGTTGGATAGAGGATAGAGGGATGGTTGGATGGAGGATAGAGGGATGGTTGGATGGAGGATAGAGGGATGGTTGGATGGAGGATAGAGGGATGGTTGGATGGAGGATATAGAGGGATGGTTGGATGGAGGATATAGAGGGATGGTTGGATGGAGGATATAGAGGGATGGTTGGATGGAGGATATAGAGGGATGGTTGGATGGAGGATATAGAGGGATGGTTGGATGGAGGGCGGGATGGTTGGATGGAGGGCGGGATGGTTGGATGGATGGAGGGAGGGATGGATGGAAGGAGGGATGGATGGATGGAGAGAGAAATGGATGGAGGGATGGTAAATAGAGGGAGGGTGGATGGATGGATGGAGAGAGAGGGGGATGGAGAGAGGGGTGGATGGTTAAATAGAGGGATGGAGGGATAGATGGAGGATAGAGGGATGGAGGGAGGAATGGTTGGATGGATGGGGGGAAGGATGGTTAAATAGAGGGATGGATGAAGGATAGAGGGATGGATGAAGGATAGAGGGATGGATGGAGGAGGGAGGGATGGATGGAAAGAGGGAGAGATGGTTGGATGGAGAATAGAGGGATGGTTGGATGGAGGATAGAGGGATGGTTGGATGGAGGATAGAGGGATGGTTGGATGGAGGATAGAGGGATGGTTGGATGGAGGATAGAGGGATGGTTGGATGGAGGGAGAGATGGTTGGATAGAGGATGGTTGGATGGAGGGAGGGATGGTTGGATGGAGGAAGGGATGGTTGGATGGAGGAAGGGATGGTTGGATGGAGGAAGGGATGGTTGGATGATGGAAGGGATGGATGGAAGGAGAGATAGATGGATGGAGAGAGAAATGGATGGAGGGATGATAAATAGAGGGAGGGATGGATTGATGGTTGGATAGAGGGAGGGATGGTTGGATAGAGGGATGGATGGAAGGAGAGGATGGAGCGAGGGATTGATGGATGGATGGAGGGAGAAGGGGATGGAGGGAGAGGGGGATGGAGAGAGGGATGGATGGTTAAATGGAGGGAGGGAGGGAGGGATAGATGGGAGGGAGGGATGGTTGGATGGAGGGAGGGATGGTTGGATGGATGGAGGGAGGGAGGGATGGATGGAGAGAGAAATTGATGGAGGGAGGGATGGTAAATAGAGAGAGGGAGGGATGGATTGATGGCGGATAGAGGGATGGATGGAATGAGAGGATGGAGGGAGGGATCGATGGATGGAGGGAGAGGGGGATGGAGGGAGGGATGGATGGATGGAGGTAGGGAGGGATAGAACACACAGACATCCTGTCCTGGTGCTGCTTTTCTAACTTTTCTGTATCACAGACTGTGAAAACAGCCTCTGCTCTCTCGTTGCTGGCAGAAGATGTTTACAGGCTCACTGCAGAGGCTGAGAAATGATCCGTCTGCCTCTTGTAATCCATCCTCCATAGCAGGCTGTGTTCTCTCCACTCCTCTCCTGTCCCCCTCCTATCGATCTGCCGGGAAACCTCTTCTTAATAGTGCTTACCTTAGAAGTCAAATCAGGCGGGCTGAGGAAGAGGGAGGAAGTAGCAGAGAGGCTGTATATCAATCCGCCTCTGAAATCAGGCTGCCGGGTCTAACTAAAGATTATTGGTGTATGCGGTCTGAGCAGCTATATCCCTTTTATAGGAAAAAAAGAGTCCCCAGCCTTCTGGAGTCAATAGAGGATGTGCAGGTGCAAAAAAATAAAATAAATTGTGACATATTCAAGTAGTGGTATCTGACGTTTGGGGATGCTATGAGGGTGCTTAAAGGTGTTGTAAAGGTTCGTGTTTTTTCACCTTAATGCATCCTATGCATTAAGTACACCTGGCAATCACGGGCCCCCCAGCCCCTCCGTTTTACTTACCTGAGCCAGTTCACCTGCTCTGTGCGTCCCCGGCGTCCTCTTCTTCACAGAGTCTTGGAATTGATTGTATAGATTGATAGCAGTGCAGCCATTGGCTCCCGCTGCTGTCAATCAAATCCAATGACGCGGTCGCGGGGGGGTGGGGCCGAGTCATACACTTGGCGGCTATGGACGCCGAGTGTATGACACGGGAGCGCGCCTGCAAGGTAACCCCCTCGGGAGAGAACTTCCCAGAGGGGGTAAGCCATTGCCGGGAGGAGCCGCGAGAGCCGGCATGGGACCCCAGAACAGGAGGATCGGGGCCACTCTGTGAAAAACGAACTGCACAGTGGAGGTAAGTATGACATGTTTGTTATTTAAAAAAAAAAAAAACTGAACCTTTACAACCACTTTAAAGGATTTTTGGGGGAGCTTAAGCACACCTAAGCACCCACCTGGCGCCGCTCCAACCGGGGACAAAACCGGGGACAGACTTGGTCCGGGGACTGTCCCCTAAAAACCACGGACGTCTGGTCCACCTAACCTAGGTACCTGTAGATAAAAATAACCTGTGCAGCTCTGACCAAAGTTGAATAATGCCCTTGCTATAGGTGTAGCCATTTAAGTACCTCATGAATCCTGACTGAAATATTCCCAGTGAGGCCTAGTCATTACTGCTCACCTCCACCATCACAGGCGTGCGCTTTTTCTTTGATACAAACCCCCTCATGTGCAATTTCTCTACCCTGATGCAGTAGCTCTGAGCTCAGCTATTGAGAGTTTACTCCTGTGATGGTGGAGGTGAGCAGTAATGACTAGGCCTCACTTAGCAACATCTTGGGAGTATTCCAGTCTGACTTTGTGGAGTATATAAATGGCCTACACCTATAGAAAGGGCATTATTCATCTTTAGTCAAAGCTAATGATTTTGTTTTTATCTACAGACCACCCCTTATCTGCATAGGCAGCATTTTGGTAAAGATGAAGTAACCCTTTAATCGCACCCCATGCATCAGCAAAACCGCATGGTGTCGCTGCACAATTTTCCAAAAAGGGTGCTTTCCTGCGTTTTTGGGCTGCCTGCTCACAGAACACAGGTCGCAATAGTGTTAACCAGGGCTGAATATGATGGGGCTTGTAGTAACAATTCCTATATATTTTTCACCAGTGAGTCCAGAATTTCTCAGAGAAAATAAAAAAATGTATGTCTCAGTCAGCAGACGCCAATTAAAGTTCCCCTCGCAGGTATCAAGTGGCGGGACTCATCAGAAAAAAAATTGTACGGAACATAAATCTATGCCTTAACCATCCCCAAGGCCTGCCTCATGAAAGGCTCAGGCCGTCCTACGCCCGCTTCGGATATTGTACATACGTAATACACTCTTTAGAAAAGCTTTCCTGCAAATCAGTGATGTAAAAAAGTCCTATTTATAGAATCCTGCAGTGTTTTATTATTAACGTTTTAACATGCATAATGCCCAGAAGGCGCCCGTTAATCACATTTTGTCTTTTATTTGCGGGCATTTATTAATGCGTAAGCCTCGAGTGCTTCTTCTAAGAGGACATGTCTTTCGCACTGGGCCTTTCTGTGGAGGTTAGCTAGTAAGATGTTTCTCATTGCCTATGCAGCGTGCAGCTCGATTTGGCGTGAGTCTTATCTGCGTGCTGTAATTTTAGAGCCGCGTCGAGTGCCGTCATGAGGTTGAAAGCCCAGATGCAGCTATTACCAGGCATTCGTGTGCACTCAGAAATGATTGACGTCTATTACAGCTGCTCTTCTGCACATTTTCTGATATTTTGTGTATTTTGTCTTCTGTTTAACCCAGGAACTCCAGCCCGGCAGGTCTTGTCCTCACAGCGGTGGTCACCATTTGCTACAAAGTCGCCATTTTGTTTGAAGGGTAAGGCACTTCCAGTTTTTTTTTTTTTTTCAGAGCAAAGAGAACCAGTCCCAAATACAAATGTAGCACTACCCCCGCAGGAGATGCTTGAATATTGTTGGTTCCCTGCTCTGCCTCTTCAACCCCAAGAACAGACTCAAACCCACTGGCACACGTGGTAGTAGTGTAGTGTAAATACCACAGTCAGAGCCGGTTCACACAGGGGTGACTCGTCAGGCGACTCAGCCGCCTGACAAGTCGCGCTCCTCTCTCTTCAATGGAACCGTTCTAATAGGAGCGACGCAAGTCGCTCCGACTTAGAAAAAGGTTCTTGTACGACTTTGGGGGCGACTCGGGGCGACTTGCATTGACTTCAATACAGAAGTCATTTTGCAAGTCGCCTCTGAAGTCGTCTTCAGATCGCCTTGCCGAGTCGCCCCCAAAGTCGTGCCGCCTGTGTGTGAACCGGCTCTAAAGGACACAGAAAGTAACTTTTACTGTCATCTTGCTTAAAGGAGGATGGAACAAACAATCACAGTAATATAAGGCAATAAACATGTTGTAGTAGAACAAAAGACAAAGATTACAGGAAAATTCGAAAAGATCAAATTTGTCTGCTTTCAGGGGTCTCCTTTTAGATGAAGTGGTCCCAAGAGCAGAAGTAAACATGTGACAGTAATGAGTCAAAAATGTAACTTTACTTTAACAAAGTGTCTGATAACCTCAGTTAAATTGGGCTGTATGAGTCCAGGGCCAGGCCGGAGGAGGGCAGAGGAATGACCTTGTTTTAGTCTGTCAGTCCTCTCCCTTCTTCACCCCAGCACCACTGTTCTGTCTCAACTACAAAGCGATAAAGTTCATCTCCAGGTTTAAGTAGGCCTTACTCAAGCTGGTTTGATATTATCCCTTGCATCGATGCAGGCAGTTTAACTCAATGAATAAACTCACAGTTAGGACGACAGACGATGAATCCTTTCGAATGTTCCGTTTATTGATGGATATTCATAGGTAGAAAAATGATGCAGTTGTAAGCCACATGTAAGATGTTTAGCATGGAAGATATACAGGAGTAATGACCAGAATCAGGAAGTGGAGGAGATATATAAAGAACTACGGTGAGAGAGAGAGTTCAGCTAGAAAGAAGGGGACAGATCTTAAAGACACAGAGCAAGAATAATCACATAGTGTAACACAACACTCCCCGTCTGAAATCTTTAGATTTCATAACCTTAAACTAATATATATATTTTCAATAAGTCCAATACTGACGAATGTCCTGGAACCTGTAATGAAAAACATGCAACAAGCAAATAATAAACGTAAGTTCAACAGAATGAAGAACATAAAGTCACAGTATGATGTCTTCAAATAATTCCAAAGTTCTGAGTAGAACCTGTAGATGGCAGCAATGTACTCCCCGCCGTGCCAACAGCATGGCTAGTCCTTGCACAAGTCACTCACCTGGCAAAAGGAGTACTAACTCTGTAATTGGTCGACTAAAGGTTCATGTCGATCCTCCCTTGGTTACCTTGACTTCTACCTTCCGGACTTTGTTATTGTCGCTGGGCATAACTTTAGTAATAAGACCCATAGGCCACTCATTCCGACAAACGTCCTTGTCTTTTAGAAGGATGAGGTCTCCAACCTTAAGATTCAGCTTAGATGCTTGCCATTTGTTACGACCTTGAAGGTGGTGAAGATACTTTTTCTTCCAGCGATGCCAGAACACATTGGCTAGATACTGCACCTGCTTCCATCGATGCCTGTAATGGTGTGACCGCAGCTTCTGTTTTGTACTTACAGAAGTGTGTAGTGAGATGTTCACAGTTCTTATTTCCTTATCTTCAGGGTTTACTAGCCCATAGGTACTACAGGGGCAAAATGATATCTCTCTCTCTGGAGACCATACCTCTCTTAATACAAGAAAGGACCTTGCTCGCTTTGGAAACCGCAGCTTGGCATTGCATGCCATTATTGAGCTTATGATCTACCAAAACCCCCAGATCCTTCTCCACTACGGATCCCCCCAGTTGTACTCCCCCTAGTATGTATGATGCATTCATATTATTAGCCCCCAAGTGCATAACTTTACATTTATCAACATTAAACCTCATCTGCCACATAGTCGCCCAATTAGACAGAGCATTGAGGTCGGCTTGTAAATTGGCGACATCCTGTAAGGATGCAGTGGAATAACGTCCTTACAGGATGTCGCCAATTTACAAGCCGACCTCAATGCTCTGTCTAATTGGGCGACTATGTGGCAGATGAGGTTTAATGTTGATAAATGTAAAGTTATGCACTTGGGGGCTAATAATATGAATGCATCATACATACTAGGGGGAGTACAACTGGGGGGATCCGTAGTGGAGAAGGATCTGGGGGTTTTGGTAGATCATAAGCTCAATAATGGCATGCAATGCCAAGCTGCGGTTTCCAAAGCGAGCAAGGTCCTTTCTTGTATTAAGAGAGGTATGGTCTCCAGAGAGAGAGATATCATTTTGCCCCTGTTCAAATCATTAGTAAGACCTCATCTGGAATATGCAGTTCAGTTTTGGGCCCCAGTTCTCAAAAAGGATATTGGGGAACTGGAGAAAGTGCAGAGAAGGGCAACCAAACTGATAAGAGGCATGGAGGAGCTCAGCTATGAGGAGAGATTAGAGGAACTGAATTTATTCTCTCTTGAGAAGAGGAGATTAAGGGGGGATATGATCAACATGTACAAATACATAAGGGGTCCATATAGTGAACTTGGTGTTCAGTTATTCACTTTACGGTCAACACAAAGGACAAGGGGGCACTCTTTGCGTCTAGAGGAAAAGAGATTTCACCTCCAAATACGGAAAGGTTTTTTCACAGTAAGAGCTGTGAAAATGTGGAATAGACTCCCTGCAGAGGTGGTTCTGGCCAGCTCAGTAGATTGCTTTAAGAAGGGCCTGGATTCTTTCTTAAATGTACAGAATATAACTGGGTACTGACATTTATAGGTAAAGTTGATCCAGGGAATATCCGATTGCCTCTCGGGGGATCAGGAAGGAATTTTTTCCCCTGCTGTAGCAAATTGGATCATGCTCTTCTGGTTTTTTTTTTGCCTTCCTCTGGATCAACTGTGGGTATAGAATTGGGTATATGGGATTGTACGATATATGTTTATTTTTTTTATTATTTTTTTTATTTTACGGTTGAACTGGATGGACTTGTGTCTTTTTTCAACCTGACTAACTATGTAACTATGTAACTATAGGTGGTGTCAATAGGGAGTAAGTAAGAGTCCTCACGCAGAAACCTTGGAGGTGACAGCCATAAGCTGTCCTGAAGAGCGGCAGGTGACACGGCTCTGGTCCCACAGTCAGCTGGGTTGAGTTCAGTGGGAACGTGATGCCATTGACTTGGTAGAGAGAATCTATTGATACGTTCAACCCTGTTGCTGACGTACACATAAAATTGTTTTGTTTGGTTGTTTATGTAACCAAGTACTACCTTACTGTCTGTATAGAAGGTGAAAGAATCAATTCTAGTGTCCATTTCACTTCGTATGACCTCGGCAATTTCTACTGCTAGCACGGCTGCACAAAGTTCAAGTCTTGGTATGGTATGTGCAGGCTTGGGAGTGAGTTTTGCCTTGCCTAGGACAAAACTACAGTGTGATTCTCCATTCAGTTCAGAGGTCTTCAAATAGGCTACTGCAGCAATAGCTTCAACTGATGCATCAGAGAAAATATGAATCTCTCTCCGGTTAGCAGTTGAAGTGGATCCTGGAACATTGCAACGGGGAATCTAAAGTTTTTCTAGTGACTTCAAAGAATATCTCCACCTTTCCCACTTGTGTTGATTCTCACTAGGCAAGGGAGTATCCCAGTCTATGTTCTCAGTAGACAACTGTCTTAGTAAAATCTTACCTTGAATGGTAACTGGAGCAAGGAAACCCAGTGGGTCATAGTTTCTATTCACCACGGACAGGACTCCTCTCTTAGTGAAGGGTTTGTCACAAGTTGACACTTGGAAGGTGAATTTGTCTTGCTTGATGTTCCACAACAAACCCAGACTTCGCTGTACAGGAGGCACATCTGTACCTAAGTCAAGGTTTTTTAGACTAGTGGCATAGTCCTCAGAGTGAAAGGCATTCATAAGTTCCTGGCTGTTGGATATAATCTTGTGCAGTCTAAGGTTTGCTACAGACAGCATCTCCTTTGTTCTGGTGAGAAGATCAATTGCTTCTTTAGCAGTTGGAAAGGACTTAAGTGCGTCGTCAACGTAGAAGTTTCTTTCAACAAATTGACGGGCATCAGATCCATATTCAACTTCTCCAGTCTGAGCTGTTCTCCTTAGCCCATAAGTTGCCACTGCTGGGGAAGGACTGTTACCGAAGACATGTACCTTCATGCGATAATCTATAACTTCCTTGTTGAGGTCATTGTCCTTGTGCCATAGAAACCTGAGGTAGTTTCTGTTGTCTTCTCTGACGATGAAGCAGTGAAACATCTGTTGAATGTCAGCCATTACTGCTACAGGCTCTTGTCTGAAACGAATCAAGACTCCTATTAGACTGTTGTTCAAGTTGGGTCCAGTAAGGAGCATGTTGTTAAGAGAAACACCTTTGTGCTGAGCACTGGAATCAAAGACAACTCTGATTTGGTCTGGTTTGCGTGGGTGATACACGCCAAAGGATGGAAGGTACCAGCATTCTTCTCCCTCCTTTAGTGGGGGAGCAGGCTCTGCATGATCTCTGTCAAATACATTTTGCATAAAGTCCACAAAGTGCTTTTGCATCTCTGGTTTCCTGCTTAAGTTTCGCTTTAAGGAGGAGAATCTACTGATGGCCTGCTGTAAGTTGTTGGGCAATCTCTCTCTTGGGAGACGAAAGGGTAGGGGTGCTACCCAGTTATTGGAGTCATCTTGAAAGAACTCATTGTCCATTACCTTGATGAATTCTTTGTCTTCCATTGAAGGAGCCAGTATGTCATCTTCACTGGTTGCATTAAACACTGTAGAGCCGAAGTCGCCATCATGGCAGGAGAAAGGGCTTGTGTCACCTGAGATACCATGTTGCCATTCGTGGCTGGCTATCCTCTCTTTCACCCAGTAGTGATGTGGGCATGGCTCAAAGTAAGTGTTTCGGCCATTTGGCAGAACATTTGTCTTGAATGACGAAATGTTGGTAGGTCTTTTCATTTTGCCTATGCAGACATTGCCTATGATGACCCACCCTAGATCTGTGCGCTGGGCAAATGGGGCATCTGGGGGTCCACTGACTTGTCTGTGTACCTTGTGAACTCTTAGAATGTCTCTTCCTAACAGAAGAAGGATCTGAGCATCTTTGTCAAGCGGCGGTATCTCATTTGCTATTACCTTGAGGTGAGGGTGATGGAAATCAGCAGCTGGATTAGGGATTTCTTCCCTGTTAGCAGGTATCTGATTGCACTCAACAAGTGTAGGTAAGGGTAATTGCAAGTTACCTTTGAGAGAAGATACCATGAGTCCATGAGCCCTTCTTCCAGAAACCTCTATAGTTCCACTACAGGTACCCAAGGTGTAAGGATGAGCTTCGCCTTTTATTTCAAATAGATTGAACAATTCCGATTTTGCAAGTGATCGATTGCTCTGATCGTCTAAGATAGCATATGCCTTTAGAGACTTTTCTGGTTGATCCTTGTGGTATATGTTCACCAAGCATATCTTAGCACAGGACTTACCACAGCGGTCTTCTCCACAAACTTCAGTGCAGGATGAAGAAATGATGGTAGAATTAGGCACTTGGTCTGTATTCTCCCCGCCATGCGTTAACCTGGGAGGAGTGTTGGCAGGTTGTGCAGAGCTGGGCTCAAGAGGATGGAGGGCTTGCACATGTTCTTCAGAGCCACACTCTATGCACTTGATGGACACATTACAGTCCCTTGCAAAATGTTCTGTAGAAGCACAGCACCTGAAACATACCCTAAATGTCTTTAAAAGCTCCTTGCGCTCTTCCAGAGGCTTTTTCCTAAAGCCGATACATTTATTGAGGGGGTGTGGCTTCTTGTATATGGGACACTCTCTGTTAGGGTTTTCAATCTTCCTACTCTGTTTGTTCGTGGCTAGAACTGTGGTAGGAGTGGGAAGGATGTCAGTCTTTTTCACGGACACTGGGCCGCTATGGTTTCTATAGTTGCCCTGAAGACTGGTACTCTTAGGAAAGGGTGAGAAGAGGCTGTACTCACCGTAGGAAAAACTTGGATCGTTCTTGGTCTCTGCAATTTTCCTGATGAATTCACAGAAGAAAGAGAATGGAGGGAAGGAAACCTTGTTCTCTCTTTTGTATGATGACCCTAGTGCAGTCCATTTCTCTTGCAAACCATACGGGAGCTTGGAGACAATTGGGTTTACCCCTCTTGGAGTGTCAAGGTAACTGAGTCCAGGTAGTTTTGGGTCTGTCTTGGCTAGCTGAAGCTCAAGGAGAAGGTCACTCAGTCTCTGGAACTCCTTGTTGTCCTTACCGGATATCTTTGGGAAAGTTTCCAGACGCATGAACAAAGCATTTTCTATAGCTTCTGGACTGCCATAACTTTGCTCTAGTCGCTCCCATGCAGCTGAGAGGCCTGCAGTAGGATTGTCCGTGAAAACCGATCTTAATGGCTTAACACGTGCAGCAGATAGAGGACCAAGCCATTTGATCAGCAGATTCAATTCTTGATCAGCTGTAATGACAATATTGCTGATTGTAGTTCTGAAGGCACATTTCCAACTTCTGTAGTTCTCAGGTTGGTCATCAAAGCTTGTAAGACCAGTCTTTGTGAGCTCTCTGTGAAGCATGTACCTCACAAACTCTTCTGTCTCAGTTGTCTCCGCCTTTATGTGAGATGCTGTTGGCTGTATGGTGCTGATTGCATTATCTTTGACATTGTTGTTAAAGGACACAGGGAAATATGGTGCAGCAGATGCATCCAGGTGAGTTGCTTGCTTGAAGTCAGTTGTTCCAATGGTACGTTGATTCAAGGCTGTACCGATGACTGGAGATTGATGACTTGCTTGAAGCTTGCGCTGATGCTCTGTGACGTATGAAGGCAGGCAAGGTAGGCAGGTAGGAAATGCAGTGGAGTGATTTTGAGTGCAGGAAGTTGCTGGAACCTCTTTAACATGAAGCTGTGAAGGAGTCTCTATGTAGCCGGGAGCATTGGAGACAATGGAGTGTGCACTGCAGTGGCTTAGGACATAGTCTTTAGTGCGTTTGAGGGGGTCTTCCATATCTGCTATGTTTAGGTTAATGCTGTCTTTCTCACTTGCACCTTCGTCTGCACTGATAGCTTGCTGTAGGACCCTTAGCTTTGCCATAGCTGCGTCATGTTTACACTGTTCATTTAAGGTTTCCATTGTTGCTCTTTGTCGTGCTGACTGCGCTTCCGACTCTGCTCTTTTTTCTGCATATGCCACCTGCACTTTGCTGGCTTCCACTTCAGCGCGGGCATTAATAAGTCGCTCACTGAGTGTTGAGTATCTTGAACTATGGGATCTTGACGAGTTTTTAGAACGTCTGGTGGAAACAGATCTGTGAGATGCAGTGTCCTGTAACAGCTTTATTTTTCTTCTGCCTTTAATCTGGTTTGCTGGATAAAACTGTCTCTTTCAATATTGAGAGCATTGACGCGCTTTAATTGTGTCATCGCACTTTCTGTATTCATGTTTTGCAAGACATTAGTGAATTTGCTGCTGGTAAGCTGATAAAGCTCATATGAGGCAGAAAGTTGTTTAATGGCGCCCTCTAGTGTCAGTGGTTCACGTTCAACAGACACTGTATTGGCTTCAGCAAGGATTTTCTCCCAGACTAATTCCAAGCTATTTGACAATTCAGTCCTTGAAGCTTCATAATTCTCCATTACTTTCCAAGTGGGTTTAACTGAGCGTTTGGGTAACTCAGTTTCTTCAGGAACTTGTGGGGAGGTAGATGTGAGTTCACATGCAGAAGCTTGGTCACTCATGATAGCAGACTGACTGTGAAAGCAGGCAGGATCTGTGTGCTGAAATATGACACTGTGCAGATTGTCTCAGGCTATAAGGCTGCCATGTGCTGCTCTGTCCCTTCTGTCTTGCTATGAGGGCAGTAAATCTTGTCTGTTTCAGTACTGACATGCAGAAATCTTGTAATTAGGCTGTGAAACTCCGTTTTTCTACTGTTCTGTCTCAACTACAAAGCGATAAAGTTCATCTCCAGGTTTAAGTAGGCCTTACTCAAGCTGGTTTGATATTATCCCTTGCATCGATACAGGCAGTTTAACTCAATGAATAAACTCACAGTTAGGACGACAGACGATGAATCCTTTCGAATGTTCCGTTTAATGATGGATATTCATAGGTAGAAAAACGTTGCAGTTGTAAGCCACATGTAAGATGTTTAGCATGGAAGATATACAGGAGTAATGACCAGAATCAGGAAGTGGAGGAGATATATAAAGAACTACGGTGAGAGAGAGAGTTCAGCTAGAAAGAAGGGGACAGATCTTAAAGACACAGAGCAAGAATAATCACATAGTGTAACACAACAACCACAGACCCAGCAGGCCTGCTTAAAGCGGTGTTCCGCCCAAAAAAAATAATTAAAAACCAGCAGCTACACATACTGCAGCTGCTGGCTTTTAATAAATGGACACTTACCTGTCCTGGAATCCACCGATGTCGGCACCCGCAGCTGATGTTTCCATCAGCTGTCGGGTGCTGCCAGCGCCATTGCGGGTAAGGGTACCCGGCAGTGTAGCCCTTCGGCTTCACGCCGGGAACACTACTGCGCATGCGCGAGGCCCGCTCCTCTCTCCTACTGGCCCGGCGGCCGGGGGAGGGAGGAGGAGGGAGCCCCGCGCTGACGTCACGGGCCGCGGCCCGGACTCCCGGAAGTGGTAAAGTATACCTGTCAAAGACAGGTATCCTGTCCCCCCTCCCCCCGAAAGGTGCCAATTGTGGCACCGGAGGAGGAATCCGATGAGTGGAAGTTCCACTTTTGGGTGGAACTCCGCTTTAACCACAATACCTGACCCAGTGCACTGAATCAACACTCAGTGTGGATTTACTTCTGACTAGTGTCATGAACACAGATGGGGTCCTTAAAGGGGTTGAAAGCCCTTGTGGTTTTCCACCTCAATGCATTCTTTTACTTACCTAAACCCAATCATTCCTGTGCCGGGGGGATGAGCACACCCGCTCCAGCTGGTGTCTCGGGTCTTGATTGGATAGATTGATAGCAGCGCAGCTATTGGCTCCTGCTGCTGTCAGTTCCTTGCTGCTCCTCCAGTCTTCCCTTGATTGGCTAACTTCACTCTGCCAATGAAAAACTAGGGGAAAGGAGTGGGCTGTCTTGCCTGTGAACATGTCTGTGAGAAGAAAAAGGGAGGGGGAAATCACTCCCGCAGAGATGACAAGCTTGGGTCACTGTTCAATGAGAGTCCCGACCAGCTTGGCAATGTAGTGCTGATACAGAGCAGCCGCTATACAAATTTTATAGATAAAAAAGAAGGAACTTTTAGAGCAGGGGTGGGCAAACATTGGC
Source organism: Rana muscosa (assembly GCA_029206835.1). NCBI lineage: Eukaryota > Metazoa > Chordata > Amphibia > Anura > Ranidae > Rana > Rana muscosa. The sequence continues at coordinate 153,310,457 of CM055127.1, read as the reverse complement.
CCTCCAGGTGTTTCAAAACTACAAGTCGCTTAATGCCTCTAAGAGTCATGTTTGTGGCTGTTAGTCTTGCAGTGACTCATGGGACTTGTAGTCCTGCAACAGCTGAAGGTCTAGTGTTTGCCCACCTCTGTTTTAGGGGATGATTGCACTATGCGTTTTTCCATACCTCCCAACATTTTGAGATGGGAATGAGATACACCTACTAACAAATGTAAGTAGGCATAGGACACGCCCCCTGCCACACCCCCTTAAAGGAGAATTAACCAAAAAAAGGTTAAATAAATCCACAAGGACTATTTTTTACCACTACTATTTCTTTATATTGGCTTTTAAAATTTACAAATGCAGTAATTTAGAAATTGGATGAAAGGTTTAGCACTGGGAAACACTTTTTGAAAGATAAAAAGTGCATTTTATATACAACTATATGGATCAGACCAAAATGGAGGGACAAATGAGGGGGAAAGAGGGACACAGGGACTTTGTTCTAAATCAGGGACAGTCCCTCGAAAACAGGGACAGTTGGAAGCTATGGTTTTTCTGCATTGGATCAACGCCATTCACTGCAGGGGCATATAGGAAACAATTGCTTTTTTTGTGCCCCTTTAAGTGGGTTGCAGCACATTGCAGAAAAATGCAGACATGCTGCATTTTTTTCACAACACATCGGAGCTCACCTGATGTCAGGGCTGGTCACAGCTTTGTTGTGTTTGATGAGAATGAAAAGATAGGTCCTGAGTTGAAAAGAAAAAAGAATGAACGAAGGGACAGCATGACTGGGTTAAAAGGGGTTGGCATAAGAAAAGGGCTTGTGGTCAGTGGGAAGTATTATTAAAAAGAGTACTCACGTAATCGATGGGGAGGACTGTAGAAGGTGGGGCTGCAGTAAGGGGATCCGTAGGAGGATCTTGGGAAGTTATCAGTCGGAGGAGTGCGTGCTTGGGACTACGCCCCGCCCCCCGGGCCCTTATTGAGTTCCATGGCATGTGGTCTGCAGTTGAGAATTTAGTCATGGTTAGCTGGCAGGGTACAAGGTCCTGCTATGGGTTTTCGAGTGTAAAAATATGTACCTTTTGTAGGGACCCGTCCTTGGTACGGCTTCCATTATTATGGTAGCGTGGTAGTGGTTTGTCTCAGAGTCAGTGTTTGTTGCGGCTGGAGGCCAAACATTTTTCATTGGTTACGCAGGTACGAGTAGTTAAGGCCCCCAAGGACCTCGTGACTCCTGCTTTTGACAGAATGTACTGGATGATGATATGTTGATAATATGTTTCTAAGTTATTTATAATTGGTTAATAAAAGGCTGCTATAGCCATTTTACTCCATCTTGAGCCCCATGTAGTTATTCTTCAAAGGTTGGTGGAGGAGGGGTGGTCTAGCAGTTTTTTGGGCGAGCACATCATCTTTTATACCCTAGTCATGTCATACTGAAATTTAATACCGTTAACAAAAAAAAAAAAAACATTAAACAGTGCCTTCTATTGTAAAAGCCCCACTGCCGGCATACGACACACACTACCTTGCACGCTAAAAAAAGAATAGTTTTAGCGTGCCGGTAGTGTGAACTGACCTTTAGGACGGCTTTTGTGGTGCATTGTTATTCATTCTAAATGATTCCCCAGTGCACATGCTGTATACTGTAATGAAAAATGCAGCTGTGCTATAGTGTACCCTAGCACACAGATGTTTCTTGCCAAAAATAGCGCAGATATGTTTTTTTCATGCGTTGAGGCAATGAGTACAGCTGATTCAAAATGAATGGGCTGCCTTAATGCCAATGCCACAGGAAAAATGCCCACAAAGAATGTGAAAGGGACCCTGCATATTTACATATTTGCATTGCATTGGTAACACGTTACATTCATTACAGCCCCATTCATTTATGATTGGCACTCCAAGACCCTAAAGCAGCCTTTCTCAACTAGGCTTTAGCGGAACCCCCTAGGGTTCATCCACAGGTTGCTAGCGGTTCTGCCTCTCAGATATACAGTATAACTACTGCCAACAGAGATCTTTTTAGCTAACTGTAAGGGGAACATTCTTTGTAAAACCCATCAATGTAAGAAGCATTTTTCCCACCGACCACTCATGTAAGGGGCATTCTTTTCACTGAATACCAATGTAGGGAGGATTCTTCCCACTGACCACCAATGTAAGAAGTATTCTTCCCAATAACCACCAATTTAAGGGGCAATCTTCTCACTGACCACCAATGTAAGGGACATTCTTTACACTGATCGCCAATGTAAAGAGAATTCTTCCCACTGACCACCAATGTAAGAACAATCTTCTCACTGACCATCAATGTAAGGAGCATTCTTCCCACTGACCACCAATGTAAGAGTTCTTTCCACTGACTACCAATGTAAAGAGCATTCCTCCCAATGACCACTAATGTTAGGAGCATTCTTCTTACTGATCACCAATGTAGGGATAGTTCTTTCCACTGTTCATTAATGTAAAGAGAGTTCTTTCCACTGACCACCAATGTAAGGGGAATTCTTCCCACTGGCCATCCTGAAAGTTTTTAAAGAATTGTGCCTAAAACGTATATGCTTTCAAGTTACATGCCTTAGGACACTACTGTGTGGGTATCTTCCCATTTCTTAGCTGGGCCGGGTGGAGTGGACCTGTACACAGGAGGAGCTGGCTGTAGTCTTTTTGTCCCTTATGAAGGTGGGGGGCTAGGGTGGATTGCAAAAGACCCTTTAGGCCAGGTCAGAGATCCCTTTGTGAGGCTGCTTTCCTGAAGGGTCCCCGGAAGAGATGTACCCAGCTAGGAGGTAACTACAGAGAGCTGAGTCCTGAGAGTACTAATGAACCTGGGCAAATAAGACACTATAAGGGAGATGGCTGCTGAGGTGCTGCATATGCTTTTACCTTTTGACTACTGCAGACCGTCCACTAAATGTGATTGACTGTGTACTGTCAAGTGACTACATAATGCATGTCCTTGTGATGTGACTGTAATGCCGTTTCCTGAATACCACCAGTAGCAAACCTACTTCTTGTGTGGATATTCCTTCTTTGGGAGTACAAAGGTCTATGGAGGGAAATGTCGTATAGAGGCCTTTGGCAAGGATCAGGGCACATGATGATGGAGGGTTCAGCCTCAGCAGTAGGGACAGTGTTTTAGCAAGGCTGGAGCCAAATACAGCTAACCACGAAACCCCTTAAACAAATCAATGGCAGCCTGACACTTGCCACGGCTGTTAGCATGTTATTGCTCAAGGAGCGATTACCTGCAGCTAGGGACAGATGGGCAGCCTGGTATGCGGACTGATTGCATTTGTTCCTAATTGCAGGTAGTCGCACCATGTGTGATTACATGTAAACAGCTGCAGAGCCGCTTAACCTGTCGTTGATTTGTACAGGCTGAGGGGGCCACAGATAATTGCAAACACCTGGCTGTACCCACCCCAGAAATATGGTGTAAATCCAGGAACGGCTGTGTGAATGAGCCCCCAAGGCAGGGATATGCAATTAGCGGACCTCCATCTGTTGCAGAACTACAATTCCCATGAGGCATAGCAAGACTCTGACAGCCACAAGCATGACACTCAGAGGCAAAGGCATGATGGGACTTGTAGTTTTGCAACAGCTGGAGGTCCGCTAATTGCATATCCCTGCCTTAAAGTATATGAATCTCTGGTCCTTTTTATGCGTTAGAATTTGGTCAATCCATCCAAAGGTGGTGTTTTAGCTATAGATGAAGCTTGGTGGGCTTCATGTATATCTTGGATACTCCAACAGCGAGCTCTCCCAGTGATAATGCCTGCCCACCTTTGAGTTTTGGTTGTTCTCGCCCCCCTTTGTGTGCCTTGATCCCTCTATTTACATTCTCCATAGTATTAAAAAAAATAAGCTACCCAGCAGGGGTAGTGGGAGTCCCTCAAATGGGAGCAGAGGGTGTGCAGGCCATGTTTGTTCACTGCAACAAACAGTCGGTTCCCAGTTGTCATTTTTCTTTGGCAAGTTTTCGATTTTGAAAAAGATTTTAAGGACAAGATTTAACTGGCTTCTTGAATATTTACGTACAACCTGGCCGCCTCCTCACTGAGTAGCCAATGAGTAAGCCATATGTTTGCGCCTCACTGTGCGTTACTGTGACCTGTATAGGCATAAGTGGACCAGTCTGCTCCGAGTGAGAGTTTATAATTGGAAGAAGACGGAAAAAAATGACGTAAATAGGTTGTAATGGCTATTCGTTATTGGGGTGTGGGCGGATGTGTGAATGTCATTTCTATTTCTGTGTATAAGGAGAATGAAAAAGGAAATAGAGACTTCAATACCAGAAATCAGAAGATTGTAAAGATTGCGCAAGGAACACAAACGCTGAGCTGTTTCTATAGGGAAAGAGGAGGGGGACAGTTACTGAATTAGCTGCAAAGTGAGAAAAAACAGGGTTGTGTGTAAAAAAAACAAAAAAAACAACAACAATTAAAAAAGAACTATAGTTTGTTTGTACGCTCTCTTTAGAGTTTTTGTACACGTTGATCCTCAACTTTGGGTCATCTTTTCCAAGGGGTAAATGGCTTTATTAAAAGGCATACCCCACCTGTTGCAAGAATTAAATAAATGCAGCCGCATTAGTATGTCCATTTATTAAATTTTTGCATTCAATCCTGCCGAGTATTGCAACTGTGTGTCGCGAGGGCAATGCACAGCCTCCTGCATTGTTTACCCACAGTTCCAGGTCCATATGGAGGTACACACCTTACCTGAGAAGGTAAGTGGGAGAGATGTTGGAGGATTGGGGAATGTGAGTATTGTTATATCACGGTCACGTGATAGTTTACGTTTTTTGTTCGATATGTGCAAAGACAGATCACACAAATTCTTATTAGTATAACATTTAAAAGTAATAACAGATACAGGTAAAGATAAAGAAAATATAACAAGAATAACTTAAAGGGGTTGTAAAGGTTTGTTTTTTATTTTCTAAATAGGTTCCTTTAAGCTAGTGCATTGTTGGTTCACTTACCTTTTCCTTCGATTTCCCTTCTAAATGTTTTTTTTCTTTGTCTGAATTTCTCACTTCCTGTTCCTCCTCAGTAAGCTTGCCCCCATCATCCGAGCCGTTCTGAATGGGGATTAGTCAGTGTCCTCGCCCCCTCCCTTGGGACTACATCCCTGCGGGGAGACGCTGAGAACGTTCACAGCGTCTCCCCGCAGGGATGTAGTCCCAAGGGAGGGGACAAGCACGCTGACTAACCCCCAGCCAGAACGGCTCGGATGATGGGGGCAAGCTTACAGGAAGTGAGAAATTCAGACAAAGAAAAAAACATTTAGAAGGGAAATCGAAGGAAAAGGTAAGTGAACCAACAATGCACTAGCTTAAAGGAACCTATTTAGAAAAAATAAATAAAAACCTTTACAACCCCTTTTAACTAAAGATGCTGTTTCGCCACGGAGTCCCGCTCATGATAGCATGGCATAGGTGACCACAGACTCGTGCATCTAACACGAGACTGAAGTCTTACCAGTTTTGGTTGTGGTAATATAGAACTTGAATGTAATGAAAAGACCACCACCAGCCAACCCCCCTTGTAAGCAACAATATGACCAAAGAAAATGACACATTCCTGAAAGAGAGGGGGCTGGCTTGTCCATATAGTCAGCTTACAATGACATTCCTATCACGACTCATCCAAAGTAATCAGGAAAACCAGGATATTAGAGGCTTTCTTATGTCTTTTATGGCCCATTAACAAAGTTTAGAATTCAATACTGTGAGCCATAGAAAATATGCAATTTCCCTATCGACTATCTTTTATGTAAACCCTAAATATGGGTGTAACTAGAGTTGGGCGAACGTTGAGCATTAGTTTGGGCCGAACATTGGCTGTTTGCCCGTTCGAACACCCAAATTGTTGGAGCGGTCGACCATTTGTTCGGCCAGCGGAATGACCACAATGCACTGCGACCACTGCACAGTGCATTGGAAGCCCCGAATGGCTGAAGCAATGAAAGCTTTGCCCAATCAGGGCACAGAGCATTGTCAGAGCCATGATTGGAGAACGTGATGATGACTTTATCCAATCATGGCTCATTGCTCTTAGTCCCGCCCCACACTATAAAAATATTCTCCCCATAGCGGCCATTTGCAGTGTGATATTGGCGTGGAGAGAGATAGAACAGGGCTCTGTTCAGTTCTGCAGGTGAGTTATTGTGCTATTGTGCCTCTATTGTCAGTGTAGAATATCAGTTTAGTGCAGGGGTGTCCAAACTTTTTTCAAAGAGGGCCAGATTTGATGAAGTGAACATGCGTGAGGGCCGACCATTTTGCCTGACATTCTTTGAACCATTAAAATTCGGTCTAAGTGTGTTCGTTCGAGCACCAATACACTGCCCAACAAGAATTCTCTTGCCTTTGTGGCTGTGTGAGTAAAGAGGTGAGCTCTGTGTGTTATTTGGATATACCATATTTAAAGAGGGAGGTTTCAGGAAAAAAACTTAAATTTTAAATAAAGGTCTGTGAAGCAGATCCCCAGTCCATCGCAGATCTGTGATGGACTGGGGATGGACTGGGGATCTGTGATGGACTGGGGATCTGTGATGGAGTGGGGATGGACTTGGGGATCTGTGATGGACTGGGGATCTGTAAAGGACTGGGGATCTGTGATGGACTGGGGATGAACTGTTGATCTGTGATGGACTGGGGATCTGTGATGGACTGGGGATGAACTGTTGATCTGTGATGGACTGGGGATCTGTGATGGACTGGGGATGGAGTGGGAATCTGTGATGGAGTGGGAATCTGTGATGGAGTGGGGATCTGTGATGGACTGGGGATCTGTGATGGACTGGGGATCTGTGATGGACTGGGGATCTGTGATGGACTGGGGATCTGTGATGGACTGGGGATCTTTGATGGACTGGGGATCTTTGATGGACTGGGGATCTTTGATGGACTGGGGATCTTTGATGGACTGGGGATCTTTGATGGACTGGGGATCTGTGATGGAGTGGAGATTCCCCACTCCATCACAGATCCCCACTCCATCACAGAGCCCTCTTCATAGACCCCACTCCATCTCAGACCCCCCCATTACAGACTCCCTATATCACAGTCCTCCCTCGATATTAGAGTCAGACTGTCCCTTTCATCAATGCAGCATTCCCCCTCCCACACTGCCCTACCTTAATCACAAAAGCCGAGAAGCATGCATGGCAGGTCCAGACAAAGGGCGGGACTTTTCAAGTTAAATGCGGGTGATTGGTTGCTGGGACCACCCCACTGTCTAGCAACCAATCACCTGCTTTGTAACTTGAAAGATCCCTCCCTTTGTCCAGACCTGCAGCGCTTCCAGGGTTGTGTGAATAAGGTGTGTGGGGAGGGGGAGGAAGGGGAGGAAGGGGGAGTGATGCGATGTAAAGGAGAGACCTGCCGCGCCTCCCATGTAATTAGAGGGGAGAGAACACTCACTATTTAGCGAGGCTGCGGGCCGCTACTGGGTCTGGATTTGGCCCGCGATTCACCATTTAGTGATGCCTGATATATATCTTTTGTGGCCGCGGTGCTGGGAGATCGTTGGGGGCCACAAAAGATATATATGTCCAGACAACCAGGCGGGCCATAAACGAACGCGGGCCGCGATTGGCCCACGGGCGGCCCACGGGCTCGGACTTTGGACATGCCTGGTTTAGTGTGAATCTAGTGATAGTTCAATGTGAGTGTAGTGTGACCATTCACTTTTACTTTAGTGTCAGTTTTTAATTTGTTAGGGCAGGTTTCCTGCAGTATCTATCAGTGCGTTACTGCACATTTAACGCAGTATATATCAGTGCGTTACTGTAAGTTTAACACAGTATGTATTAGTGTGTTACTGTACATTTAACACAGTACATATCAGTGCATTAGTGCACGTTTAATGCAGTATAATTCAGTGTGTTACTGCACGTTTAAGACAGCATATACTGTATATCAGTGCGTTACTGCACATTTAACACAGTATATATCAGTGTGTTACTACACGTTTAACGCAGTACATATCAGTGCACGTTTAATGCAGTATATATCAGTGCGTTACTGCACATTTAATGCAGTAAATATCAGTGTGTTACTGCACGTTTAAAGCAGTATATTTGAGTGCATTACTACACGTTTAACGCAGTACATTTCAGTGCATTAGTGCACTCTTACCACAGTATAGTGCAGTGCATCAGTGCAGTTTTACTGCAGTATATTGTAGTGTGTCAGTGGAGTGCGTCTGTGTAGTGAGTACTCAAGTTAAAGTGCACCAAACACCAAGTTCCATTGATTAAAGTGCATCCACATAAACATTTCCACATCTTTATTACATTTTGTTAATAAGCGCCCCCCCCCCATCATGTCTGGGAGGCCAACAAGGAGAGGTAGACATTCCCATGACACTGTGAGGGGACCAGCAGCGTCTGTGTCCACAGACAAAGGTAGACGTGGTCCGTCCTCGGGCAGGGCTTCATTTCCTCTGTTTAGTGATTTTGCCAATCTGGTGAGGACTTTGAAGTAAAGGGGGCTCTGACACTGACCCCTTATGTAAGTAGGGAACTTTGATAGGGACCCTGGTGTAAGCGGGGCTCTGATGGGGGACCCTTATGTCAGGGAGGAATTTGATATGGGATTCTGAAGTAAAGGGGGCTCTGACAGGGACCCTTTATGCAAGTGGAGAACTTTGTTAGGGACCCTGATATAAAGGGGCTCTGATGAGGACCCTGATGTAAATGAGGAATCTGATAGGGAACTCTGATATAATAAGGGCCATGATGTAAGGGGAAGCTATTAATGTGGACTCTGATGTAAGGGTAGCTCTGATGGGGACCCTGATGTAAGAGGGGACCTGATGTAATGGAGCAATCTGTAAGGGCAACTCATTAGGTAGACTGATGTAAAAGGCAACTTTTGCTCTAAATCATACCAGACGGATTCGAAAAAAAAGATCCAAATGCATGTTATTCATTCATTTATAAAACTTTTTTTTTCGGTCTGCAAACATTTGTAAAATATATACAATGTGACCCTCATACTGAAAAGTTTGGCGACTTTTAGGTATATTTTATTTCACAACCTGCGCAGGGGGAAGTAGCACCTCATTGGCTTCTATCCCACTTTCCACTGTCTTGATAAAAAATTCTGTATTCCAAATAAATGACAGGTCCTCTTTTAGCTCAGACCCTCAGACCTGTGCATCCACGTGAACTTGCAGCACTTTCCCAAAAAGAGCAAGGTGGAGATATTCTAGCACACGTGCGTCCAGTGTGAAGATTTCCACGCCAGGTAATACAGGAAATAATAGACTGCACATTAGCAGAAAATTGAAGCAGAGATTGTCATCCGGGCGTAATAAGTGTCCCAGCCAAAGTCTGCACATCCAACTCATTACTGTCCGCTATCAGCGCACACAAACAAACCCGCTCTCTCCTGGCCAAGCTTATTTTAGCCGGGCCCTGTCAGGTTACAGCTAATGATGGATAATATCTCATCCACCTGTGTTGGCTGAGGACCTCAGACTGTCCTTGCAAGTCCTCTGTTCTGTTGCCAGAGTGCCCATGTTGTTCCGCCCCCAAACAAGCAGAGACTGGCCGGCCGGCCGGCCATTAAATGCACTTTGGTTATTGAAAGGGTTTTCTAGTTACCCAATAACACTCCATGTATATACTAATTAACCCTCTTTGCCTTCGCGTTCACATTATTGATGCGTCTGCATCTCTCTAGCAAAGCAGGTGACTTTTTACAGAAGCTGTGGACTGTATAAACCAATCTTTTTACTCTGGGGGAACCCTTGAATTTTATTTCAGATCTTATTCCAAAAGAAATTATAATTACAGCTTACAATGCATTTTTTTTATCAGTTGTATATCAACAGATTATTGGAAAAAAACTAAGAACATTGTAGATTGGTGGTCTGTGAAAAAAATGCCCCCTTATATTTGTTTCAAGTGAAAAGAATATCCCTCTTACCATGGTGTTTGCTGGGAAGAATGCCTCTTATGCCGTGTACACACGATCGTTTTTTCCGATGAAAACAGTCTGATGGACTTTTCTCATCGGACAAACCGATCGTGTGTGGGCCCCATCGGTCTTTTTTCCATCGGTGAGAAAAAATAGAACATGTTTTAAATTTATCCGATGGGAAAAAAAACAATTGCAAATTAAGATCGTCTGTGTGGAACTCCATCGGACAAAAAACCCACGTATGCTCAGAATCAAGTCGACGCATGCTCAGAAGCATTGAACTTCATTTTTCTCGGCTTGTCGGAGTGTTTTTACGTCACGTTGTTTGGGACGGACAGATTTTTGACTGATGGTGTGTAGGCAAGACTGATGGAAGTCAGCTTCATTGGATTTCCGATGGAAAAATCCATCGGATTAGAATCCATAGGAAATCCAATCGTGTGTACAGGGCTTTACATTGGTGATCAGTGGAAGAAAAACCCCATTACACTGGTAGTGCATAGGAAAAATGCCCCTTACTTCAGTGGTTTGAAGAGTGCCTCTTACATTGGGGGTCAGTGAGAGAAGGACTCCCTTACATTGGTGATCAGTGGAAGAAGGCCCACATACCATGGTGGTTAGTGGTAAGAATACCTCCTACATTAGTGGTCTGTGGGAGAAGGACCCCCTTATATTGTTGATCAGTGGAAGAAGAACCCCATTACACTGATAGTCAATAAAAAAAAAAAGTGCACCTTACATTGGTAGTTGAAAGAATGCTCCTTACATTGGCGATCAGTGGAAAGTACACCTCTTAACTTTGTTGGTCAGTGGGTTGAGGGCAAACCTTGCCATGATGGTGTGTGGAAAGAATTCCGCCCTTACCTTAATGGCCACTGTGACAGGCAGCCCCTACATTAGTTGTCAGTGGTAGAAGGGCCTCCCTTACTAGACGGCTAGTGTGAAGAATGCCTCCCTTACATTGGTGGTCATTTGGCAAAGGACCTCCCTTACCTTGATTGTTAGTGGGAAGAATACATACATTGGTGAGGCCCCTATACTATGATAGTGGGAAGAATGCCTCCCTTAACACAAACAAAAACACATAGTAGAAGGGGAAAAAGTGAGAATTTGCGTTTTTTTTGTTGCTGCCCCCAAATGGGATCACAGACAGGGATCAAAACCCGGGATTGTGAATTGAATGGTGCTGGGGCTCTCTAGGTGGGTTCTGCTCAGTACCTATGATTGGTATGTCATAAGGCTTTACTACTATTATCCTGATGGGGCACCTGGGTGATGTGTAGGCTCCTTACATATATTGAGTGACCTCCTTGGGTAATCAGCATAATGGTTGGATCAAAGTTTTGGCATGCCGCACTGAAATGTTAAAATCCAAACAAAATGTTTTATTACAAGATATGTTGTGCTCATTAGCCAAAATGTTTCTAGAGACTCAACTCCACCCTTTCGGAAGGTTTTAGTCCAAAAAATATTTTACATTGTGATGCCGCGTACACACGATCGGAATTTCCGACAACAAATGTTCGATGTGAGCTTTTGGTAGGATATTCCGACCGTGTGTAGGCTCCATCGGACATTTGCTGTCGGAATTTCCAACAACAAATGTTTGAGAGCTGGTTCTCAATTTTTCGAACAACAAAAGTTCTTTGTCGAAAATTCCGATCGTGTGTCTCCAATTCCGATGCACAAAAATCCTACGCATGCTCAGAATCAATTTGACACATGCTGGGAATCATTGAACTTAATTTTTCTCGGCTCGTCGTAGTGTTGTACGTCACCGCGTTCTTGGCGATCTGAATTTTCCGAGCAACATTTGTGCGACCGTGTGTGTGCAAGACAAGTTTGAGCCAACATCCGTCGGGGAAAAAATCCACGGTTTTGTTGTGGGAAATTCCGATCGTGTGTACGCGACATAACCCTGATGAAAAGGATGGAGCTGAGGCCCCCCAAATGCATTTTCTGTTGAGTTCACTACATGTTTGAAAAAAAACTTTTGTTTGGAATTTACCATTTTGGTTTGGAGCTCCGAAATTTCGATCCAACAGTATGGGGATAAAAACCTAACAGCAAGTTTAAATCTTCCCAATTCTATCTAAAATGCCACAAACAAAAAACTTGGGTTAGACTAATTTGTTCAGTCCTACATAGAGATTGATTTCTTCAACTTTGTATCTATGCGACTATGTTTGTGAATTGCTAATCTGATTTCTGTTTTTGTTTTATTCGTACAGTCCATTTACAGAGGAAATTTACAGGAAGAAAGACAAATTAAAGAAGTAAAATTTCAGCATTTTAAAATTACTGGAAAAACCATCTCTTCATTCAAAGGCAATCCAACATGTAGCATTGTTTAACCACTGGACCTCCGGAAGGTTTTATCCTCTTTCATGATCAGGGCATTTTTTACTATTCAGCACTGCGCTACTTACCGTATATATTCAAGTATAAGCCGACCCGAATATAAGCCGTGGCACCTAATTTTAACACAAAAAATGGGAAAACTTATTGACTCGAGTATAAGCCTAGGGTGTCCATCTGCATGCCTCACTTTGCCTCACTGTGCCCATGCCTCACTGTGCCCATACCTCAATGTGCCCATGCCTCACTGACGTCTAACATGGGAGTCTATGGAAGGGGTGCACACTTTGCACACTTGTAGAGGAGAAATGGGGCTACATGTGTGCCAAGTTCTGGGTCCAGGGAACCTACGACCGGCCGGTACCGGGTCCCCAAAATCACCAGAGAAATGACCGTTTAACATGGGAGTCTATGGAAGGGGTGCCTGGACAACAAACTTTGCACACTTGTAGAAGAAGAGTGGGGCTACATGTGTGCCAGGCTTTGGGTCCAGGGGACCTACAGCCGGCCGTACCGGGTCCCCAAAATCCGGGAGATCAGGCGCAAAAAGGTGACTCGAGTATAAGCCGAGGGGGGCATTTTCAGCACAAAAAAAATGTGCTGAAAAACTCGGCTTATACTCGAGTGTATACGATAAACTGGCAATTGCGCAGTCATGCAACACTGTATGCAAATTAAATTTATATAATTTTTTTTCACAAAAATATAATTTTCTGTGGGTGGTTTTTGATCACCACTGTTTTTTTTTTATTTTTATTATTATTATATACATGTAAAAAGACAGTAAACACAATATTTTCTACTTTGTTATTAAACATATCCAATAAAAAGTGAAAATCAAAATAACCGCGCTCCTAAGGAGCGCAGTTATTTTGCTTTTCACTATATATAGGTGTTTGATACACTTTACCACGTGCAGCTCTCTCATCATCATTTATTGGTTAGTTTGTTTTGCATTCATTTATCACAGCACTTCCATTTGCGTGGGGTAGGAGCCTTTAATAGGTTTTTACTATCCAATAAAAAATAAACAAACTTCATACAGTACTACACCTTGACACCTCCCTATACATATGTTTTATTGCTATTACTTACTACTGTTAATGATGTTATCTATGCGGAATGCATTTCCCCTTTTGTTCCCTTCAATAAAATAAGATTGAAAATGAAAAATAAACAAACTAAATAAAATGTCTTTATAAATTTAGGTCAAAATTTTTTCTGCTACATGTCTTTGATTAAAAAAAAATCCTATATATTGGTTTGTGTGGTAAGTTATAGCGTCTACAAACCATGGTATATCTACTGGAATTTATGCAGCTATAGACCCAATATTGTAAAGGCGGTGATCAACAACCTATAGTGGGACTGTGATAAGGTGGCGGGCAATCTGGAGCTAACAGACACTGGTTGGGAGGGTCACTGACGGACACTGAGGCCGCTAGTGACACTAATACAGTGATTACTAATAATACTATACACTGATACTGTATAAAAGACACTGGCTGGTAGCGGGTTAACATCTAGGGGCAATTAAGGCATTTAGGCACCTTTCACACTGGGGCGTCGGCAGTAAAGCGCCGCTATTTTTAGCTGCGCTTTACCGTCCTATTTGTGGGGGTATTCGGCTGCTAGCGGGGCGCTTTTAACCCCCGCTAGCGGCCGAAAAAGGGTTAAAACCACCCGCAAAGCGCTGCTGCAGCAGCGCTTTGCCGGCGGTATAGCCGTGGTGCCCATTTATTTCAATTAACAGGAGCGGTGGAGCAGCGGTATACACACCGCTCCTTCACCGCTCCAAAGATGCTGCTAGCAGGACTTTTTTTTACTGTCCTGCTAGCGCACCACTCCAGTGTGAAAGCCCTCGGGGCTTTCACATTAGGGAGACAGCAGCGGCTCTTTCAGGGTGCTTTGCAGGCGCTATTTTTAGCGTTATAGCGCCTGCAAAGCGCCCCAGTGTGAAAGGGGTCTAAGTGTGTGCCTAACAAAGAGTAATATTTGTGTTGCTTTTACTTACCAAGCTAGCTGTTTTTCACCCTGCTTTCAGGGAGAAGCAACAGCCAGATTGCTTTTACCTGTACACAGAGATCTGTGTTTTATTAAACACAGAGCCCTGTGTGTGATTAGACACAGCCGATCAGCAGGTTTCAGCCAAAATCATTGGCTGCAATCTGCTGCCAAACTCGTGCATGCGTGCACCCCAGCTCCAGAAGAAGGCCGTCACCTACATGCTCATGATTGTGCCTTTACCTGCCGCCTGCTCACAGTATATTTAAGATATTGGTAATTCACATTTCTATATAGTTGTCCATATTTAAAAAAAAAATTGCTTACCCCCCCAACCACCACATTTAGTGTTATCAATAAGGAAGTCATTTATAAAATGGAATAATAGGAAAATTATTGTAACTTATTTTCCATAAAGGGCTCCACTTTCAGAGGGAGGAAAGCATATACAATTGTTACACAAGTCATATTGTAATTGAATGTTAAAATTACCTTTCCTTTTTAATCTGCAGTGTTGTAATTTTCTGCAATGTGGCTACCTGGAGGCGCTCTGTGCACAGCTGGTGTACAGCATGCCCCCCCCAGAAATGTAATTTCCTGCTTGTGTGATTGGCTCACCGATTTTCCCAGAAATCTGCACTAAGATACAAGTCGGATTTTGGGCATCCACTGCAACAAAAATTTCATTTTATGGTGAGATACTCCCAATAGGAAATCACATCTAAAGGGATGCAGAACCTAACACTCTCCCCATTAGCCATTAGAACCCTTTAAGTGCAGCAGCTGATTGATAATTATAAAACCACTCCCATGAGATTCCACATGGACACAGACAAACAAACAGCGATTTCTTCAGAATAACATATGGTAGAAATCTGCAACAACGTTTGTTACAATCCCTGCAATGTCCATATATCACCCAGAGGGAAAGTTTATTTTCTCAACAAAAGTGGAGTTACTCTTTATATATATAAATATATATATATATATATATATATATACCGATGTGTGTGTGTGTGTGTGTGTGTATATATATATATATATATATATATATATATTTTTTTTTATCTATAAAGGTCTGCTGATGAAGTTATGGGAACATGAATCTGTTTTTGGCTTGTCCTGAGGACTACTGAAAGAACATTTTGTCTAATTTTACTTGTTTTATGAATTTGGAAATAACACAAAAAGAAAAAAAAGAAAAACATCCCGTTCTGTGTTGTCTTTAGTGAGAGGAGCTTGAAAATTAAAATTTTATTCCTTCTCCTGATTGTCTAATTTCAGATTGAGACATTCCTGCCTAATTAGTCTAATGTTCCCCCTAAGAGCACATTGTGTTAGGTAATTATACAGCACAGTCTTAGGGAAATGAAATGAAAAAAATGCCAGCAACATTTAATTGCTCTGTGTGTTTGCAGCAACACTGAGACATAGCACTAAACCCGCAAGCCTTAATTGAGTCTGTGGACCTACCTACTTTGGCCTTCAGTAGATGACGCAATGTACTACCTATGTAATCCTTTTTGCAAAAAAATGTTTGGAATAAGGTCACCACCACAGGCCACCACTGTGTCCAATCTCCAGTCTATGTACCCAAGTAGCCCAAGGTCTATCCTTCTTCAGCTCTCCTTGGATCTGCCTAGGAGCAGTACCAGGATAGGGTTGTTCAGCGTCCAGGGAAAGGATCTAGAATTGCACCCCCTCCCCCACTGTTAATACATGCCTTAGAATGGGTGTACCACCCTGCGTCTGTTCTTTGCCTCCTTGTTCATCTGCACCCGGGGGAAAGATGCACCTCTTGCCCACCCCTTGTCCCAGCTTTGCCTGGGAGTTTCTGACCACCCAAAGTCCTTCCGAAGACATCACTTAGCATGGAAATTGCTGAGCTTCAAATCTCATGTCCAATCATCTACATTTTTGACATTTTGACTTTTTTGGACTTTTTTGGCGATGGGCTCTGTGCCTGTTCTGCTCATTTTACTACTGGTGATGGTGTTGGACCAAAAAAAGTAACAACCTCCTAATTCAATAGAGAGGACAAAGGGTAATTGTAAATAAATGTATTCAAAATGTGACTAAAGTGTGCTTTACACAGGTCTGGTGCTAAATTTATGTCACAAGAAAAAGGTGATAACTGCGCCAACTCTATTATACAATATGTATTGCTGCTACTTCTTCAACAGTGAATGTTCAACATTGATAAAGTGCCATCACTTGCTTATTAAAAGTGAACAGTAATAAAAATTTGAATATTATAACAAATGATATAAGCGACCATATGTTTCAAACATAATAAAGAATTGAAAAAATGAAATAAAATCAAAATAGAGATATATAGTCCCAGTGTTGCTCTTCAAAGCTGATCAAATATTTCAAATTCACATCTGTGACTGAACAAAGCTATTTATCCACCAACTCGTGAAGACACCACCACCTTCTGAAATGGTCACTCACCAGAAGCAAGCTACTGGTGAGTGAGTGAGCTACTAGAATGTTGTCCATGTATCATTCCGGCTGCTAGGCCAGTGAGAGAGGCCTATCCGGGTGAGCAAGATCCGCTAACAAGGGGTTGTATTTGTCTTCCGGATTTCAAGTTCCTCAGTGATCTGCACAAGGTATCTGAACTTTCCCCTAACCCTCCATCCCTCTACTGCTACAAGATGTGTTAAATAAAAAGCATTGGAAAAAGACTAAGTGACTGGTGCATGCATCTGTGGGCACATTGTCCAATTTAGAGCCAAGTAAGTTTGTTACATTGAACTGTGGGGTAATGGCAGGACCAAAAATAACCAGCAGCTCCTACGGGGGTAGTGCTACACAAGGAATGTAAAAATCCCCTATTATAGCAAAAGGCAGTGACAGATCTTCTCTACTGAGACATCTGAGGCCTATTAGACCCTAGATCTCTCCTCTGCCCTTAAAAGCTTTGGATCGTACAAAGATTGGTATGATCCAATGCTTTTTTCAAGCCAGCAATAGTTTGTTTACAACCGGTGAAACCACCAGTTTGCAGCTGCAGGCATCATTCCAGTATAACCACTTAAAGTCCTGTGATGTACAGGTACGTCGCCCAGCGGCAAGTAGTTAAAGGGTTAGTTCACCTTTTATTAAAAAAAATCAGTCTATAAGAGGCATCTGTAGATAAAAAACAAACTGTGCAGCTTTGATTATTGCCCTTGCTATAGGTATATGCACCTCCCAAAGCCTTATTGAAAACCCCCAGAGAGGACGTCACCCTGCCTCGTTGCTAGGATGTTGCTAAGATGCTCTCAGCTGTTACAGTTGCTGAAAATTACTTGCTTTGGATGTCTGGTTTGCTAAGGGAGCTTTTTTGCAGCCTTAAGATCTCCATAAATTGTCCATTGAGAGAACAGCGAGAGGTAAGGGTAAATTGTTGATTACACTTGATCACACTACTAGAAAATCAGGCAGACCAGATGTGTAGAAGCATTGTAGTAGGTTCCTGTGGAGAGTTTTACAGTGACTTCAGGCCCAATGGAGTAAACCAAATGCTCACTGGAGAAAAATTCACTACGGGGGAGGTCATCTTTCTCCCTGAGTTCCTCAAATGAAAGTAGAGCTTTGGACACAGGATTTGCTTGATGACCGTAGTGGAAGCGATTCCTCTGCAACCATGAGGAGATCATCTGATGGGTTAGACCAGGGGTGTCAAACTCAATTTCAACGTGGGCCGCATCAGCATTATGATTGCCCCCAAAAGGGCCGGTTGTATCTGTAGGATTAGATGTCCAGCGCATCCCCTCCCCTTTACAT
Organism: Rana muscosa; assembly: GCA_029206835.1. Lineage (NCBI taxonomy): Eukaryota > Metazoa > Chordata > Amphibia > Anura > Ranidae > Rana > Rana muscosa. The sequence continues at coordinate 153,292,384 of CM055127.1, read as the reverse complement.
TAGATGTCGAGCCACTCCACCATCGGAAGTTGAGTCCCCCACTCTCCCCTACATCACAGTGCACCCCCTTTCTTTATGCTGCTGCTGGGAAGAAGCTGGATGCATTACTTGAAAGCAGAACGTAAGGGTCTGGAGTAGGACCAGAGGAGGGCTGGAGCTCTCCTGCAGTTGCAGGAGAGGTGCGAGGGCCACATGAAATGGCCTGGAGGGCCGGATTTGGCCCGCGGGCCTTGTGTTTGACACCTGTGGGTTAGACTGTCTGGCAGCTTAGCGTTGTAGAGGAAGGCTGTCAGTAAAGAAGCTTCAGATTGAAGGAGGTGTGTTTGCTTTAGTTGTCGTCAGTGGCATCACATGCACTGTGGGCGCATGAGTGCCACCCCCCCAACACTGCCACCGTCCTCCCCATCCATGCGCCCGGGCCCTTTCAGGACACCGGGCGCATGAATTCCTATGGTGGGGATGGAGGGGGGGTGTTTTTTGAAGCACCTGATTAGAACCAGAGGCTCCAATAGGCTTCAAAATAGGGGGGAGGGCTCGGGACGCAAAGCATTGCGTACGGAGCCCAACCAGTTGTGTTGCAACAGCAAATTATTATTCGCTGTTGCAGCACTGATACTCCTCCCGGCCAATCAGGAAGCAGGTCTGATACCCCTTACTCGATTGGCTGAAAGGACAGGCGATCTATTGAATGCCTAAAAGGAGGGGAGGAGACGCATGGCGGAAGCCGCCGTGATCTCAGAAGAGAAGAGGACACAGGAGATGCTGCCAGATGCCCGCCGCAGCCTGATCCCCTGCCCGATGTGCGCGCCAATCCCTGCCGCTGTGTGCCCGCCAATCCCTGATGCTGTGTGCCCACCGATCCCCGATGTGCCTGACGATCCCCGCCGCCGATGGGGTAAGTGCTGGTGGACCGGTAGACAGCCGGGGGGGGGGTTATTTGCCACCCACCCAATACAAAAACCACCAGCCGCCACTGGCTGTCACCAAATATTGCGCAGAAAAGCCATGGTGTGCAGAAGAGAGGCAGAGAGTATATTGCCATCAGTATTCCATAGTAGATTATTCGGGTGGATTGGGGCTAGCCAATGTTTATCTATTTGAGTCCAATGATTGTATGCCGGGAGGGTAGTCCATGAAGCTACAACCCCTATACAATCCAGCCATGAGATCTGGTAGTGTCTCCACTTTGTTAGAAGAGACCTGATAGATACTAAAAGAAGTTTGAAGTTGGCTTCGTATAAAAAGTCGTATCGGGATGTGATGTGAATCCCAAGATATTTGATGGCAGAGGTTTTCCACGTATAGGGATTTTTTTTTAATTCTATTTACAGTAATTCTATGCACTTCAGTGTCTGTGCGATGGATTATAGTGCATTAAAAGACACTGTTCTGCAGAAAAATTCCCAAGTCCTATTTTATTTCACTTGCGACAATGTAATATGTTGGTGTGAGCTTCAGCCCAGCACTGCTAACGTATATGAGCCCACAACAGGCTTTTTATTTTAAAGAGGAAAACTAAGATACTATAAAAGTTGTAAATTAAAGGACTCAATAGTAAGTCCTGACCATAATAAAAGAGGATATTACATACAAAATGACTACTAATTTCCTTTAAATAGACCTATTACTGTATTTACTTGTACTTGGTCGTTGTTCCGTGACCAAACCAAGTACCTTGACCTGAAGTGTTTTGTGTAATGTTGTCGTTTTATAGCCAGATTGTGCTTTATATTGTGAATGATATCCAGTTACCCACAGGTTAATTTCAATTTATATTACTACATCGTGTTCCAAATGCTCGGAGTGTGGGCAGCCTCTGCCAGGAACATAATTATTATAAACAGTGGACGTTGGACCGTGTAAACCTGAACCAAACCCTGCAATGTGTCTACGGTCGTAAATCCTTACAGCAGAGTGCAAATATTTCTGTTGATTCTACAAGTCAGGAGGCAGAGCTGGCCCTCGCTAAGCAAGGAGATGAAATAAGAATTACACTGTATGGGCAAAAGTGTGTGAACACCGAACAACAACACCATAAGGTCAAAAATATTTAAACACCCCTTTAAAATTATTGGAACACTACAGGTGTTTCTAGTGAAGGGTACTATTAATACTACAAAAAGATTTGGGAAAATTGTGTACTTCCAACCTTGTTACCACAGTTTGGTGAAGGCCCTTTTCTGTTCCAGCATGACTGTGCCCCTGTGTACAAAGCCAGCTTCATAAAGACATGGTTTGTTGAGTTTGGTGTGGAGGAACTTGAGAGCCCTCACCTTAACCCTAATGAGGCAACGGGGTGGTAAGCACTTCTGCTCTACAACACTAGCGGCCTCTGGCTCAACCCTACTGAACACCTTCAGGATGAATTGGGAGGCTGACTGTGATCCAGGTCTTCTCCATCCAACATCAGTACCTGAGCTCACAAATGGTCTTTTGACTGATTAGCGACAAATTTCCAACAGACACCCTCCAAACCGTTGCGGAAAGCCTTCCCAGAAGAGTGGGGGCTATTATGGCCACAAAGAGGGGCTGACGCCATAATAATGCCTATGGTTTGGGAACAGGATGTCCAACAAACTCATATTGGTGTAATGGTCAGGTGTTCCCAAACTTTTGTTTATAATAGTGTATCTTAAATTATGGATGAACATGAAGATGCGAATGGCATAAAGAAGGGGGAGTCTGTGTCCCTGAAACATGTTGGCTTGATAAGTGTTGCTGCTTTTTTCTTTTACAAAAAGTTTTATTGTCATATAAATCAACAGTACAGGTTTACAATAGAGTGTTATAGCATGTATCATACATGGCGAATCCGGGCTTGAAGTCTTCACCTGCAGAGAGGAGGCATGAGTCGTGATCTTATGCTATACACAAATATAAAGGAGAAATGTAAACACTCATTAGGACCTAATGGTCCAGGACCCGGGTCATGCCCGGCTGTCTGCAAACCTGTAGAGTGAGTGAACAACACACAACAATAGAACCTGATAGCTAGCATCCTCAAGAAAGGATATGCAGGGTTAACAGTAAAATAAGAGCCTAAAAAGGAAAAGAAAGAGAGGAAGAGAAATAAAAAAAAAGGGAGATGGAGCAGAACAAGAAGAGCAATAGGATGTGAAGAAGGAGAGAAAGAAGAGGGAAGTAGGAGGTCCACGGGGTGTACGCAAGGGGAGTCCTAAAGTGATAGTAATGTAGCATCAAACCTAGAAGGGTGGTAGTATGTGACCCAGGGTTGCCAGACCTCAAGAAACTTGTCATGCGTATCCAAAAGGATTGCCGTCAGTTTCTCATTAACCATGACATCGTTCAGGCGATTTTTGACTGCCTCAAAGCTGAGTGCGGGGGTTTTCCATGCTCTCGCAATTGTCATCCTAGTTGCAGTAAAAAGATGCTGGGCTAGTTGCCTTTCTGGACGCAGTAGTTCCACGATGGGCTTACCAAGGAGAGCTACATAAGGGTCCCTCTTGATATTAATCTGAAATAGATTGCGGATGAGAGTAAATACCCTAATCCACAGTCTGCACGCCCGCGGGCATGACCACCAAATGTGTGCCATAGAGCCCTCCTGAGAACACCCTCTAAAACAAAGCGGGGAATAATTTGGAATAAAGCGAGCCAGTCTCGCCGGTGTGTAATACCACCTATACAATACCTTATAGGCATTTTCCAAGATTAACACGTTACGTGAGCATTTGGACAGAGTTAGTGTCATTGCCTGCCAATCCGCAGGGTCCAACTGCTTCCCCAACTCTTTCTCCCATTGTAGGTGGTAAGGCCTCAATAGGGGCCTCCTAGTAGATATCACAGCCGAATATATCAGTGAAATTAGGCCCGGTGAGTGGGGCCTGGCTCTACAACGGCTCTCAAAGGGGGTCAAGGTATAAGGGGTGGATTGAGACTTAATAAGACTCTGAAGAAAATGGCGAAGTTGTAAATAACGATAGTGCTCTCGCAAGGGAATATCGTGAGAGGAGCGTAAGGCGTCAAATGCCAAAATCCTAGTTGGCCGCAACAGTGAGTGCACATCTGTGAACCCATTCGTGGTCCACCATGAGAACTGGGAGGCATTGTCACAACCTGGAGGGAATAGCGGGCAGTGCAAGAGTCGCAAGAGTGGGAGGTGAGAAGAGATCAACCCCGCAGAGTATTTTACCGAGTCCCATATTCGCAGGGAGTGGGCTAAGCAAGGCCCCATAACCGCCGGACGGTGCACAGGAGGAAGCCAGGGCAATGAGGAGATTGGAATAGGGTCGATGTCGACCAGATCAAGCATAGCCCAAAGCGGAAGCTGATAGGTCTTATGAAGACACGAAAGTGGGGCTATGTTAGCGGCTATGTAATAAGCCCGTAAATTGGGTACCGAAAGACCACCATTAATTCGCTTAGCAAATAAAACCTGTTTGCTGATTCGGGGGTGGGTCGAACCCCATATAAATTGCATAATTCTTCGCTGATGTATGCGTAGGATATGTGGGGGAACCCGAACAGGCAAAACACGAAAAAAGTACAGTAGTTTCGGGAGATAGGACATACGAACAGCTGTTATTCTGCCGAACCAAGACAAAGGCAAATGAGACCAAGACAACAGCTTGTCCGTTAGGCTTTTGAACAAGGGCGGAAAGTTAGCCTGATACAATCCGGAGTACGTAGGGGTGAGGTGGATTCCCAAGTAGGGTAGCGAGGAGACCCACTGGAAGGAGAACGCCGACTGTAGATCCTCCAACAAACCAGGAGAGAGGTTAACCGACAATGCTTTTGATTTGGAGGGATTAACCCGGAGCCCCGAAAGGGCAGCAAAGGTGTCCAAAAGGGATTGTAAATTTGGTAAAGAAATTCTGGGGGAGGTCAAAGTAAGAAGGATATCATCGGCAAATAGGGAAACTTTATGGGGGCAACCCGCTATTTCGATGCCTTGTATGTTGGGATGCGAACGAATCGCCTCCGCCAGGGGTTCCAGAGCCAATACAAAAAGAAGAGGCGATAGGGGGCATCCCTGGCGAGTGCCCCTCTTGATATTAAAAAGAGGAGACTCGAACCCATAATACTTGATTTTTGCCCGGGGGGAGTCATATAAGGCAGACATCCAGTGCATAAACGAAGACCCAAAGCCATAATGCCGAAGAACTGACATGAGGTAAGGCCACGACAGAGTGTCAAAGGCCTTGTGGACGTCCAGGGACAAAAACATAGTTTCCAGCGAGCGGGTATGGGCTATGTGTTGGAGTTGCAATATACGTCGAATAGCATCACCAGCCTGCCTCTGAGGTATGAAACCGACCTGGTCTTTCCCGATTAACCGAGGGAGAAAAGAGTTTAGGCGATTAGCCAGAATTTTGGTCAAAATTTTCATATCGATATTGATTAGGGAGATAGGCCTAAAGTTGGCCCAAGAGGAGTGGTCTCGATCCGGCTTAGGAATCATCACTATGTTAGCCTTTAGGAGGTCCGGGGTAAGGGAGCGACCATTTTTAACAGAGTTATACATGGCCGTTAAATGCGGAGCTACCACAGCGGCCAGCTTCCTGTAGTAAAGTGCCGTAAATCCATCCGGCCCCGGTCGCTTTCCTACTTTTAGATCTTTTATACCTTGGAGGACCTCCGAGACTTGTATGTCCCGGTCCATAAGGGCAACATGCGCGTCCGTCAAGGCCGGGAGAGGGAGACGGCTGAGGAAATCAGCAGTGTCGTGAGCATTAAACTGCTCTGGGTCAGAGTATAATTTAGTAAGGCGAAAACTAAACTCCTCCAATACGCGCAATGGGTTACCCGTAAGGACATTGTGCCGGTTGCGCAGTGTGATGGGGGCGGGTTTAGGAGCGAAAGTCCGGAGTCTGTTGGCCAGCGTTCGATTTGGCTTGTTCGCCCTGGTATACCATCTCTGGCGGGACCACCGTAAGATACGTTCAGCCCCCTCGGTGAGACTAAGATCTAGCTCCGAACGGGCCTGCTCCAAGAGTTTGCGGTTGCTAGAGGTGGGGGATTGTTTGAAAAGCCCTGATAATGCCTCCAGACGTGTCTCCAGGGCCCTTTGTTTCAGACCCCGCTCTCGCTTACGGGTCGACGCCACCCTGATAATGTGGCCACGGAGTACCGCCTTATAAGCCTCCCAAAGCGTTACAGGTGACTCTACCGAGCCTAGATTTTCGCGGAAGTAGTCCTCTGAGGCCTTGAAAATATCTTCCCGGACCTCTTTAAGCGATAAAAGCGAATCGTTCATCACCCAGGGCGAGAACTGGGGTCTGTCCAAAACAGAGTGGCAGACCACCAAAACAGGGTCGTGATCAGACCACGGAACAGCCAGGATAGAGGCCCTAACCACCATGGGAAGGTGGCGACGTAGCATGAACATATGATCGATTCTGGAGTGAGAATGATGAGGGTGGGAGTAAAACGTATAGTCCTTACCCTGAGGATGGCATTCCCTCCAAAGGTCGACCAGATCATGTGATTGTAGAGAGCGAGCAAATTTTTTTGCGTCAGGGGAGGTAGCAATGTGCTCCGAGGGGTATTTATCAAACGAGGGATTCAAAACTAAATTCGAATCACCCGCAAGAAAGAGGGTACCCTTGTGGTGGGATGCTAGCAGGGTGCAGACGTGAGACAAGAAGGGTCCTGGATTAGAATTTGGTGCATAGTAGGTCATAATGGTGACCTCCTTTCCTTGGATAGTGCCTTGTAGCAATAAATATCTGCCCTCGGGGTCTGCGATCTGTCTGATGCAACTAAATGAGACCGACTTGCGGAAAGCTATGAGCACCCCCTTTTGCTTGGTTGGAGCAGCAGCCAAAAACACCTGAGGAAACTGTGCGTCAAAGTATTTAGGGCAGGAAGTTGCCGAAAAATGGGTTTCCTGTAAGCAGGCAATGTCAATCTGTTGCTTTCTAAGATACTTGAAGACCTTCACCCTTTTCTGAGGAGAATTCATACCCTGAACATTCAGGGATAGCCAATTAAACGTCATAGTAAAACTAACAAGAAATAGAAGACCATTCCCCAAAGCACACACCCCGCGGACCTAGTGGAGGAAAAAAAAGGATAAAAGACCTGAGAGTCAAAAAGAGAGAAAGTTAAAAAAATTAGATCAAGAAAAACAAAAAGTCCGAGTAGAGCTCGGAGTAAAAACATTCCAATCATCAAGGTTGCAATTGGTAGTGGGACTGGAATCCCACTGGAGGGTCGGAAGTTAGCCAAAACTCTTGTTCCGGTCAACTTCCGAGCCGAGGGGGAGCAGTGGTCCGTCGGAAACCACTCGGCTGGATTTCAATGTAGTCTGAATATTGAGATCAACTACGGCACAGGGTATAACAAAACATGTCCCATAAACCCCACCGAAACAAAGATTAAAGCAATCTTAACCAAATTTATATAGCATATCGACTTAACCTGTAAACGGTAAACTGTAGGCTATGGCCAACCTCGCGCTCCGGAGCCCCCAGTGAGAGTACAGGAAGTCCAGGACACGAAGCCGGTCCACAGCAAATGCATTGCCCATGACCCGCACGCCAGGGCCATAACTGCAGTCTGTGATGAACAGCACACACCCACGACACTAGTGGGAATGCGCAGAGCAGCACAAGGATAGTTCCCCAGAGCATCAAATCATAAAAGTCTTCACCTGGGTAAAAAAAAAAAAAAAAAAAAAATTATATAAAAAAGGGGAGGAGAGAGGGTCCAGATGTCTTATTGGCCTAGAGACAGGAATGCCCATGCATTGCAACCGGGTCTATGCAATGAATAATCAAGAGTGAAATTTAGATTCATACTTGGTGTTCAAGGTAAGACATATCCATCAGTTCAGAATAACGGGCAGGTTTCCTCTTTGGAGCGTCGAAAGAGAATTAATGCTGACCTCCCTTAGGGACATCCTGGAATCGCTGTGCTTGCAGTGATCGAAGAGCCTGGGAGCCCTGCTGAGACCTCTGCGAGGATCCGTGAGGTGACCGGGATGGCCTTGGTTGGGCCGAGGAAGACTCCGGTTGGGAGGGAGGGAGATCAAACTGCAGATCCTGAAAATGTCGCCGTAAGTCAGGCAAAGAGGAGGCATGAAACTGGCGGCCAAGGTGGTAGAAGGAGAGCTTAAAGGGGAACCCCCATCTATAACGGATGCCCCGAGCTTAAGTGTTGCTGCTTTTTAATAAATGTCTATGAGCCATACTTTACAAGTTGCATTTCTTTGCACACCGGGCACTCCTTTATTTATAAACCCAGGACCCTGCATTCACTATATCTGGTCTCCCACAGTACACAGAACATGGAAATGCAATTTTTTTAGTAAATATAAACGGCTAAATACCTTTTCTCATCAGCAGTATATAGAAGTCTTGTGACTTCTATCAGTATCTGGTAAAGCTTGTAGGAGGAGTTTTCATTCTCCCATGTCTGACCTATGAGGCTGCATGACCCCTGACCCTCTGTATCAGGGAAATAGACGCTTTGATGCGCATGCGTGCACAAGGACATTGGTTGGGCAGGCGCGCCCTGAGATTAGGCAGGCACGCGCCGGGACTAGGCAGTCGCGCCGTGACTATGCGCACGCGCAACGTGATGGATGCCCGGCCTATTTAAACCCACTGCTGACAGTGGCGCATCACTGGTGTATCTTCAGCTTGTCCTGCGTTCCTGTGTCCTGTGTATCTGCTGTTCCTGATCTGTGTACCGACCCGGCTTGTCCTGACCTGATCCTTCTGACCCCCTGGCTTGATCCTTGGCTTGCATCTGACTTCTCTTTGCCTGCTTCCTGCATCTGATCCTGGCTTGGCTACTGGACTTGTTTATCTTGCTCCCTGAACTTGACTCTGATCCTGGACTGACTTCCTGTGTTGACCCCTGGCCTGGCTCCTGACTCCGTTATCAAGTCTGTCCACCGGTCCCTGCTTCTTGAACCATCCAAACACGCCTGTCTCCAGTTCCAGCTACCAGGCACCCGTGCTGCTGTGGGCACCACACCTGCTGTGTCACCTTCAGTGGTGTGCTGCGCTCGGCCACAAGGGGAGCCCTCCTAGCATCTCGGCCTTCTACCAAGTTCCTGACCCTCTGTCTGGACAGTGCTGATTGGCCCTGTGCTGATCACATGCACTCTCCCAAGAAAAAACTCTCTAGCAATACTCAACAAACTGAGCATGTGCAGCTTGTCCCCCTAGCCTCTGTTCTAATAGAGATGGTTTGGGGAAAGTGGAAGAAGGGGAGGATTAGAAAAGACAGGATCAAACAGCCTTTTTACACAATGCAGATGATTAACCCCTTAGGTTCCACAGTGAGAATAACAATCATGCTTTACTGCATACAGACTGATTTTACTGTTGTGGGTTTAGTAACACTTTAACAAGATCCTAGTGTAAACCATTGCAACTTTGTTTATAAACAATGCCTTGTGCTCACTATATCACACTGACATGATGATTAAATGGCTTTGCTGATTATGAGAGCGACAGCTGACAATTTGTTTCTGTCTAGGTGCTTATTTATCAGAATAATGATTCATGGTAGATTAAAAAAAAATTAACTGCAACATAGTATATAGTAATTATTTACTCAACCCTGTTCCGAGAGCTGCCTATTTTATTGCTGTGAAAGTATTAACAATATAATAAGTCATCCTCCTTTCTCGGATCTCAATGTTTACATTTGCAGACTGGGAGTAAACTGGTTTCACTGTTCATGAAGTAGACAGATGAGAGTTGGCACACTCAACCTGATCCACAGTTTATGGGTGAAATAACTATCGGCCATGTTGGATATTTTTGGCCGGTTGCTGTTTTTTTGTAATCCAAGGTTACGGTCAGTCATTTTTTATTATCCATGAGGAACAATTATTCCCATAAATGCATCCAGAAGACCAATATCGTATGTGTGCTAAGTCTCATCTGTTTACATAATGACCAGTGAAACCAGTTTACTTCCAGTATGTAAAGGTAAACACTAAGATTCCAGAAAGGAAGATGGCTCCTTATCACAATAAAATCAGAAGCTCCAATAGGCAGGTTGAATAAACATTTGGTTGTCATGGATATGCAGTAATGTTTGTCTGTCAGCTAACCTCTCCACGTGTTCAGCTTAAGAGGCCAGCCACTCTCACCTGGCTGCTTAAGAAATCTCTCCTCAAAGCATGGCTCCACCCCAAGCCCTATCAGGGAACTCTATATTAACCTGTAAACTGCATGCCAGCCCTGCTGATCAATATTGTGTTTTTGGCTTCTGTGTGCTACTTGCTCTGTGTTCTACGTCTGATTCCAGTTACCGATCTTGGCTTGTTCTTGACTATCCTTACTTGCTTGTTTCCCTGACCTTTGGCTGTCTCCTGACTATCCTTACCTGCTTGTTACCCTGACCTTTGGCTGTCTCCTGACTATCCTTACCTGCTTGTTACCCTGACCTTTGGCTATCTCCTGACTATCCTTACCTGCTTGTTGCCCTGACCTTTGGCTGTCTCCTGACTATCCTTACCTGCTTGTTGCCCTGACCTTTGGCTATCTTCTGACTATCCTTTATTGTCGCAGTCTGCTGGTTCCTCTCTACCTCCCTGTGGTCTAGTCTGAGCTGGGAGGCTCTAGGGGTCGTGACCTGGAGCCAGACTGAAGCTAAATCCATCCCCACCACTAGGGGCCTCTGGTGAACACCCTATTAGATTCTGCGCCCTGGGAAATCTCATGCTCTAGCTCTCAGTGTCATCCGTGTTGGTACTACAGAGTACCTGCTCTCCTGTATCACCTAGAGCTCCATCCGCAATAGTCAGCTGTAGGGTCCACTACCTTGCAGTGCACTCCAGACCCCAACGGGGTGCATCTGTCACCTGTACTCAGGTGATCTGACATTGATCATGCTGACTCTTTAAACCTCATTGTCATAAACGTTTTGAAGGTCCAAGCATGAATTTCTATGATTAGATTTTTGGAAAGTAATATTTTCCAGCAATCATTTGCTCAAACTCCCAGCCTTCATTTACTAAATGTATTTCAAGGGAACTTGTTATGAAAGAACTGCATAGGCCATTGTTGCTATTCTCCTTCTAAATATTGTTTTAGTGTCATATTAATTCTTCTGGCTTTGCAGAGAATGCACTTTAAAGTAGAACTTCAGGAAAAAGTAGAACTTCAGAGGAAAAAAATATATTTTGATATGTGTTGAGTGTAATTCTCTGTATACCACATCCAGCATAGGTGTGCACAGCCTATTGCATTAGGGTGTGCACCTCAAAGCTCAAACACATACAGTGCCTTGAAAAAGTATTCATGCCCCTTGAAATTTCCCCCATTTTGTCATGATACAACTAAAAACGTAAATGTATTTTATTGGGATTTTATGTGATAGATCAACACAAGGTGGCACGTGAAGTGGAAGGAAAATTATAAATGTTTTTTTAACATGTGTGGCCTGCATTTGTATTCAGACTCTTTTTACTCTGATACCCCTAACCCTGATACTAAGCATTTGCACGAGTGTCGGTACTCGTGCAAGTGCCATACCTGAAACCGATACTTTCAGGCTTGTGTTCTTTCATCTGTCAGCCAGATTCCCCCACTGACAGCTGAAAAGTAAAAAAAGAAAAAATAAGCCGGAAAATGATTGGTTGTTAAAGAGCAGGGCCTCCGCGTCCTTAACAACTGATGACTCATTTAACTGTCAGTAGGGTTCCCCTGTAAACGAAGTCCTGGCAATTGTATCTTTCTGTTTATTCATCTACAGATCAAAGGGATGAACTTTGATCTGCAGATGAAGTCAGTTTGAAGTAACCTGTTAGGATAAAAAAAAATGTTTTATTTTGTTTTTTATTAAATATTCCTCTATCAAACGCCTTATTAACCCTTAATTTACTCTAATCAGTCTTAACGCCTTACTCTCCTCCATTTAATTAATATTTTCCTGCAAAAAATTTTTTCACTTCTATTTTATAAACTATTAAAAATTAAAACTTTTTTTTTTGCTTGCTTTGTTCATTAATATTTTTGTACCTTTAACATATATCTACGTTTCATATTGAAAAACCTGAAAATATATATATTTTCTTTTATTTCATTTGTAAATAACTTTTCAATGCTTTGCACCATTGCTAACAGCTTAAGTGTAAACAAAACAGTTGCGGTAGGTATTGGTAATTGGTATTAGCGAGTACTAAAAAAAGGTTACTCGTACTCAGTAAAAAAATTGTATCAGTGCATCCCTAATTATAATAATCTGCCCTTACTATATCTAAAATAAGATTTGAAATATGTTTTTTACCTTAATATCTACCTTAAACCACATTGCTAACTGCATATTGTACTTGTTTGTAGCCTAAATACTGAAATTTGCACTTAAAAATAAAATGTTGTAACTTTTGGAAATGCCAGTAAAAATGTGTCTGCTCCAGTAAATTTTGGGTATCGCGTTAGTGAATTTCAATCTGGTAGATTGGCAACACTGCTCCGTGTGCAGGCATTGTAATGTACATATGTAGGTGTAAATGGGTCCCCATATAGTTTCCCTTTACTGTTCACAAAGAATAGGATTTCTAGGCAAAATGCATTTTTATGCAGCAAAACATGAACAGGCCCTGAAAAAAAAAGGTTCACATGGCTTGGTTTTTGTTCACTTCAAGACCGCCCACAGTACATTTACGTCATTACTTTGACGGTAAATACCACTATTATGGCACCAGCTAGCTGCCATAACCCTGGCATTTTCTTGTACAGCGGGCGATTCTTCGTCTAATAAAAGTGGTCCTGGCAGGAGATTCGCCACAGGATCGCTTTTATAGGCGGCAGAGGGGTGCCTCGCCACTTCCCAGTTGTCTCCGGGCTTACCGGACTTGTCGGTTAGCCTGGAATCGATCCGATGCGATCCAGAGCTGGGCAGGAAGCCGAGTGAGGGCAAGATGGCCCCCACTTGGCTCTATGCCCTTGGTGGAACGGAGCAACATTCAACGTCTCTTCTGCCCTCCGGCCTTAAAGGGGTGCTTTTTTTCATCTCTTAAAGGCAAAAATTTATTTTTGACCCCAGATCTCGCAATAAAGAGGCCATGCTTATTTCTATTACAAGGGATGCTTACAAACCTTGTAATAGGAATAAAAGTGATAAAACATTTTTTTTAAAGGGACAGTGTAAAGATATAAAGTAAAATAAATAAGAAAAGCAATTAAATGTAAAGCGCCCCATCCCTCCGAGCTTGCACGCAGAAGTGAACGCATACGTAACTCGTGCCCACATATGTAAACGGTGTTCAAACCACACGTGAGGTATCGCCACAATCGCTGGAGTAACAGCAATAATTCAAGCACTAGACCTTCTCTGTAACTCTAAACAGGTATCCTGTAAAAAAAAAAATTAAGCGTTGCCTATGGAGATTTTTTAAGTACAGCAGTTTGTCGCCATTCCATGAGTGTAAGCAAATTTAAAGCATAACATGTCTATTTACTCAGCGTAACATCATCTTTCACATTATACAGTACCTGTCCGCGACATTGCTCGGCAGCGGCGATATTGGCCGCCCGCGACCCCCGAGCTCTGTCGCTCCTCCCGCTCGCCGCCCCCAATGGATTCCTACAGATGCGCTGCATCTCATGGGGGCGGCGAGCGCGAAAAGCACAGCCTCGCAGCGGCGATTTCCAGTGTGATCCCATCGCGCTGGAAATACAAAATCGGCGGCAGGTACTGTACAAAAACATTTTGCCAACTGTTTTGGGGGTTTTTTTATTCGAAAAAGTGTTGTTGTTTTTTTTCACCAAAAATACATTTGTAAGACAGCTGCGCAAATATAATGTGACATAAAATATTGCAATGATCGCCATTTTATTCTCTAGGGTCTCTGCTAAAAAATAAATATATATATATATGTTTGGGGGTTCTAAGTAATTTTCTAGCAAAAAATACTAATTTAAACTTTAAATTTTTTTAAAAATTCCAAAAAAGGGCTGGTCCTAAAGTGGTTAAGACAGAGCTGATATGTTGATGGATGGCTTTGTTGATAAGGACAGCCAAATTTGACCCTAGTGCACACCCTACCATATTTGTTTATAAACGAAGTCATGTGATTACCATGTCACACTGACAGGAGGATGACGTGGCTTTGCTGATAAAAAAAAACGTGACGGCTCACACTTGTTTTCTTTCTAGGAGCCCATTTATGGGAATATTATAATTCCTTGTGGATTATAAAAAATGACAGTATGTACAGAAATTGTTTACCCAACCTATTAATTGCTGCGACATTATATGAAGTCATCTTCCTTTCTGGAATCTCAGTGTTTACATTTGCAGACTGGAAGTGAACTGGTTTCACTTGTCGTGTATTTAGACAAATGAAAGTTGGCACACGTACAATACAGGTGCTATAGACACAAAGCTATTGTCACCTCATCTCGCTGACACCAACAGCTAACCGCCTGTGGGTGAAATAACATATGGCCATGTTGGGTATTTTTGCAAGATTGATGCTCCCTTTTTACCCAAGTTTAAGCCGGCTCTAAAGGTGGCGGCTCATGCTGCCTCTCTTGCAAAACCATGATGACCTTAATTTTACCCTTCCCGTTGACTCCAATGTCTTTCCCCCGAAAGGAAGCAATTTGCAGAAAAGGTGCAATTTGGGCAAAGTAAAAACTCTCAATTATACCTAGCTCTGCTTTCATGTGCTGTAAACTTTTAGGACTTTTTTTTTACAAAGTTGGCTAAAGAGCTTTTAGATCAGCCATTCTCAACCAGGGTTCCTCTAACCCACAGGTGTCAAACACAAGGCCCGCGGGCCGAATTCGGCCCTCCAGGCCATTTCATATGGCCCTCGCACCTCTTCTGCAGCTGCCGGAGAGCTCCAGCTCTCCTCTGGTCCTACTCCAGACCCTTACTTTCTGCTTTCAAGCAATGCATCCAGCTTCTTCCCAGCAGCAGCATAGGGAAAGAGGGGTGCACTGTGATGTAATGGAGGGTGGGGGACTCAACTTCTGATGGTGGGGTGGCTCTTGACATCTAATGTAAAGGGGAGGGGATGCGCTGGACATCTAATCTTACAGATACAACCGGCCCTTTTGAAGGCAATCATAATGCTGATGTGGCCCACGATGAAATTGAGTTAGACACCCCTGCTCTAGAGGTTGTTAAGGGTTCCTCAAGCTGTGGCTGATTGACCCCCTATTTAATGGTGTCTACATAGTTCCAGGGCCAATGCTACTTGGCAAAATCAATAGCATAACACTCATGATCTTTTTAGCTGTCTGCAACGGTAGGATTCTAGCTAGCACTGTATTCCATTTTTCTTGCTGACCAATGTAGGGAGCATCTAGCACATCAACTCAATTAATTCAATTTAGTAGGGGTTCTCTGAGACCTGAAAAGTATTTTAGGGGTTCCTCTGGTGTAAAAAGTTTGAGAAAGGCCGTTATAATATTATATTAATAATCATCAGGTGCATAGGTTGTCAAATGCCTCACATACAATCCACAGCCACTTTTTGACGTCTTCCAAGTCAGATCCTCTGTTTTTTTTTCTGCAGAAGCCCATGATATATATTAACTAAAATTAGGTTACAAGGTTCACAGAGAAACACAACATGGACATCGACCCTTGAGATCTCCACTCACGTTCACGGTAATGTTTACATGTAACCTCTTAAGAAGCAGTTCAAAGGAGTCACCAAAGGATTCCACAACTGGAATGTTTCACCTCTGTGCTAACTAGAAATTGCTCTACATAATACAAATTCATGAGAGAGTAAACGTGCTGAATGAGCACCTTGCCAAGATACATTGGTATGGCTGTGAGAGAGCGAGATCATGTTCAAAGACCAGGGTTTCTCCAGAGATTAAGGGTTCCTTGAGCTGTGGCTGATTTACCTCCCATTTGATGGTGCCTAATACCTATATGGTTCCAGGGCCAAAGCTACTTGGCAAAGCCAGCAACATGGTACCCATGGTCATTTAGGCTGTCTACAAGGGTCTACCATGACTGTAATAATCGCATTCTTCCTACTGACCACTAATGTCGGGGGCATATACCCCAATGACCAGATATAAAGTCTACCTGTACTT
The DNA here is from genome assembly GCA_029206835.1 of Rana muscosa. Classification (NCBI taxonomy): domain Eukaryota; kingdom Metazoa; phylum Chordata; class Amphibia; order Anura; family Ranidae; genus Rana; species Rana muscosa. Next base: position 153,276,392 of record CM055127.1, on the reverse strand, counting down.
TGCCAAAACTGGATAACCGCTAGCGGAACTTCCACCGCATTTTCACTGCAGCAGGGTGGCCCCGCATTTCTGGGTAGGGGGCACACGCATGTGTACCCACCGCCATGTCTGTGCTGTAATTTGCTACAGCAATGATTTATGGCCAGGACCTGCTGATCGGCTTAGTAAACGCAGGGCTCTGTACTGTGATTTGCTAAAACAGACCTCTTTACACAGAGCAGCGATGTGGCTGTGTTTTCTTCTTGATAACACAGCCACATCTATTCGTAAAAGCAGCACACATTCCTTTTGATAGCCCCTAGTTGTTGACCCCTTCCCAGAGAGTGTCATTAGTACAGTGACAGTGTATAGTATTAGCACTGATCACTGTATTAGTGTCACTGGTGATGTCCGTGTCAGTTACTTAGTTCCCACCCAGTATCAGTTGGTGTCAGATTGACTGCCGCACTATTACAGTCCCACTATAAGTCGCTGATTACTGCCATTAGTAGACTAACGTACCCAATGACTCAGCAGAGCTCTCCGGCATATCTGGACACACGCCATCATGGTGGGCTAAAGCTCTGCTTTAAATAAAAACATTTAATGATGTTTAATTAATACAGAGCTGCATTCATTTGTGTCTTTTATATTTGCCTGGAGTTCAGCTATCTCCAATCTTGAATACAGATTTTGTTTTTATTGATTTCATGTGAATGGGAGTAACAATACAGGAATGAGAAAAATACAAATTTACAATGAAAATGTCAGTAATGGATCTCATTTACTTCATCAAAACTTCAACACCGATTGCACTGAAGATTTAATTCATTGGTGGCACCCACATACAATTCAATCCAATTGTCAGATAATCCTGTTTTTTCAATACTCCTTATCCATCTCAGAAACATTAAGCGTCTGTGGGCGTTCTTCAATGGCCCAATTGTTTTTCAATTTGAAAAAAGAAGAGATTGGATTTGAAACATTTTCATACACTTTTTGTGATAGTGTAACAAAATTACATTTTCTATTTTATAGAGATTGTAAAATTCCTTCAACTTCATCAGAAAACAGTAAGTCTCTTAAAGTGGTTGTAAACCCTTACAGACCACTTTATGCTACAGGTAAGCCTATAACAATTGGCTGTATGATCGGGTTCGGGTCCGGTGTTCGGCAATATGCATGTAAAGTCGCGCTTGTTTCCTGTGCTTAGAACTGTCCCTGCACAAAGTGTAATTTCTGAAGGAAAAAAAGTCATTTAAAACTCACTCGCGGCTATAATGAATTGTCGGCTCCCGGCAATACAGAGAAAAGTCATTGATAAAAAATAAAAAATAAAGTGTGGGGGTTCCCCCAAATTCAATTACCAGGCCCTTCAGGTCTGGTATGGATTTTAAGGGGAACTCCACCCCAAATTTAAAAAAAAAATGGCGTGGAGTACTCCCAAAAATCCAGACCAGACCCTTTATCCGAACATGCAACCTGGCAGGCCGCAGGAAAAGAGGGGGGGACGAGAGAGCACCCCCCCTCCTGAACCGTACCAGGCCACATGCTCTCATCATGGGGAGGATGTCCCCATGTTGATGGGGACAAGGGCCTCATCCCCACAACCCTTGCCCGATGGTTGTGGGGGTCTGCGGGCGGGGGGCTCATCGGAATCTGGTAGAACCCTTTAACAAAGGGGACCCCCAGATCCCGCCCCCCTATGTGAATTGGTAATGGGGTACATTGTACCCCTACCATTTCACAAAGAAAGTGTAAAAAAATTTAAAAAAAATACACAGACACCGTTGGGAAAGTCCTTTATTAAAAATAAAAAAATGTAAAATTAAAATAAACATTCCAGCGATGAAATCCAGTGTCCCGCGGCGATCCCGATGTCCAGCGCTGTCCAGACGAAATGTCATTGGCTGAGCCTGAGCGGACCTGATGGGGAACTTTCTCTGCAGTGTATTAAATGAATAGACCCGCCTCCTCTAAAGTTCCCTATCAGGTCCGCTCAGCCAATGACGTAGGTGTAAGGCTGAGAGGACCTGTTGTGTTACACTATGTGATTATTCTTGCTCTGTGTCTTTAAGCTCTGTCCCCTTCTTTCTAGCTGAACTCTCTCTCTCACCGTAGTTCTTTATATATCTCCTCCACTTCCTGATTCTGGTCATTACTCCTGTATATCTTCCATGCTAAACATCTTACATGTGGCTTACAACTGCAACGTTTTTCTACCTATGAATATCCATCATTAAACGGAACATTCGAAAGGATTCATCGTCTGTCGTCCTAACTGTGAGTTTTATTCATTGAGTTAAACTGCCTGTATCGATGCAAGGGATGAATATCAAACCAGCTTGTGTAAGGCCTACTTAAACCTGGAGATGAACTTTATTGCTTTGTAGTTGAGACAGAACAGTAGAAAAACGGAGTTTCACAGCCTAATTACAAGATTTCTGCATGTCAGTACTGAAACAGACAAGATTTACTGCCCTCATAGCAAGACAGAAGGGACAGAGCAGCACATGGCAGCCTTATAGCCTGAGACAATCTGCACAGTGTCATATTTCAGCACACAGATCCTGCCTGCTTTCACAGTCAGTCTGCTATCATGAGTGACCAAGCTTCTGCATGTGAACTCACATCTACCTCCCCACAAGTTCCTGAAGAAACTGAGTTACCCAAACGCTCAGTTAAACCCACTTGGAAAGTAATGGAGAATTATGAAGCTTCAAGGACTGAATTGTCAAATAGCTTGGAATTAGTCTGGGAGAAAATCCTTGCTGAAGCCAATACAGTGTCTGTTGAACGTGAACCACTGACACTAGAGGGCACCATTAAACAACTTTCTGCCTCATATGAGCTTTATCAGCTTACCAGCATCAAATTCACTAATGTCTTACAAAACATGAAGTCAGAAAATGCGATGAGGCAGTTAAAGCGTGTCAACATTCTTAATATTGAAAGAGACAGTTTTATCCAGCAAACCAGATTAAAGGCAGAAGCAAAAATAAAGCTGTTACAGGACACTGCATCTCACAGATCTGTTTCCACCAGACGTTCTAAAAACTCGTCAAGATCCCATAGTTCAAGATACTCAACACTCAGTAAGCGACTTATTAATGCCCGCGCTGAAGTGGAAGCCAGCAAAGTGCAGGTGGCATATGCAGAAAAAAGAGCAGAGTTGGAAGCGCAGTCAGCACGACAAAGAGCAACAATGGAAACCTTAAATGAACAGTGTAAACATGACGCAGCCATGGCAAAGCTAAGGGTCCTACAGCAAGCTATCAGTGCAGACGAAGGTGCAAGTGAGAAAGACAGCATTAACCTAAACATAGCAGATATGGAAGACCCCCTCAAACGCACTAAAGACTATGTCCTAAGCCACTGCAGTGCACACTCCATTGTCTCCAATGCTCCCGGCTACATAGAGACTCCTTCACAGCTTCAAGTTAAAGAGGTTCCAGCAACTTCCTGCACTCAAAATTACTCCACTGCATTTCCTACCTGCCTACCTTGCTTGCCTTCATACGTCACAGAGCATCAGCGCAAGCTTCAAGCAAGTTATCAATCTCCAGTCATCGGTACAGCCTTGAATCAACGTACCATTGGAACAACTGACTTCAAGCAAGCAACTCACCTGGATGCATCTGCTGCACCATATTTCCCTGTGTCCTTTAACAACAATGTCAAAGATAACGCAATCAGCACCATACAGCCAACAGCATCTCACATAAAGGCGGAGACAACTGAGACAGAAGAGTTTGTGAGGTACATGCTTCGCAGAGAGCTCACAAAGACTGGTCTTACAAGTTTTGATGACCAACCTGAGAACTACAGAAGTTGGAAATGTGCCTTCAGAACTACAATCAGCAATATTGGCATTACAGCTGATCAAGAATTGAATCTGCTGATCAAATGGCTTGGTCCTCTATCTGCTGCACGTGTTAAGCCATTAAGATCGGTTTTCATGGACAATCCTACTGCAGGCCTCACAGCTGCATAGGAGCGACTAGAGCAAAGTTATGGCAGTCCAGAAGCTATAGAAAATGCTTTGTTCATGCGTCTGGAAACTTTCCCAAAGATATCCGGTAAGGACAACAAGGAGTTCCAGAGACTGAGTGACCTTCTCCTTGAGCTTCAGCTAGCCAAGACAGACCCAAAACTACCTGGACTCAGTTACCTTGACACTCCAAGAGGGGTAAACCCAATTGTCTCCAAGCTCCCGTATGGTTTGCAAGAGAAATGGACTGCACTAGGGTCATCATACAAAAGAGAGAACAAGGTTTCCTTCCCTCCATTCTCTTTCTTCTGTGAATTCATCAGGGAAATTGCAGAGACCAAGAACGATCCAAGTTTTTCCTACGGTGAGTACAGCCTCTTCTCACTCTTTCCTAAGAGTACCAGTCTTCAGGGCAACTATAGAAACCATAGAGGCCCAGTGTCCCTGAAAAAGACTGACATCCTTCCCACTCCTACCACAGTTCTAGCCACGAACAAACAGAGTAGCAAGATTGAAAACCCTAACAGAGAGTGTCCCATACACAAGAAGCCACACCCCCTCAATAAATGTATCGGCTTTAGGAAAAAGCCTCTGGAAGAGCGCAAGGAGCTTTTAAAGACATTTAGGGTATGTTTCAGGTGCTGTGCTTCTACAGAACATTTTGCAAGGGACTGTAATGTGTCCATCAAGTGCATAGAGTGTGGCTCTGAAGAACATGTGCAAGCCCTCCATTCTCTTGAGCCCAGCTCTGCACAACCTGCCAACACTCCTCCCAGGTTAACGCATGGCGGGGAGAATACAGACCAAGTGCCTAATTCTACCATCATTTTTTCATCCTGCACTGAAGTTTGTGGAGAAGACCGCTGTGGTAAGTCCTGTGCTAAGATATGCTTGGTGAACATATACCACAAAGATCAACCAGAAAAGTCTCTAAAGGCATATGCTATCTTAGACGATCAGAGCAATCGATCACTTGCAAAATCGGAATTGTTCAATCTATTTGAAATAAAAGGCGAAGCTCATCCTTACACCTTGGGTACCTGTAGTGGAACTATAGAGGTTTCTAGAAGAAGAAGGGCTCATGGACTCATGGTATCTTCTCTCAAAGGTAACTTGCAATTACCCTTACCTACACTTGTTGAGTGCAATCAGATACCTGCTAACAGGGAAGAAATCCCTACTCCAGCTGCTGCTTTCCATCACCCTCACCTCAAGGTAATAGCAAATGAGATACCGCCGCTTGACGAAGATGCTCAGATCCTTCTTCTGTTAGGAAGAGACATTCTAAGAGTTCACAAGGTACACAGACAAGTCAGTGGACCCCCAGATGCCCCATTTGCCCAGCGCACGGATCTAGGGTGGGTCATCATAGGCAATGTCTGCATAGGCAAAATGAAAAGACCTACCAACATTTCGTCATTCAAGGCAAATGTTCTGCCAAATGGCCGAAACACTTACTTTGAGCCATGCCCACATCACTACTGGGTGAAAGAGAAGATAGCCAGCCACGAATGGCAACATGGTATCTCAGGTGACACAAGCCCTTTCTCCTGCCATGATGGCGACTTCGGCTCTACAGTGTTTAATGCTACCAGTGAAGATGACATACTGGCTCCTTCAATGGAAGACAAAGAATTCATCAAGGTAATGGACAATGAGTTCTTTCAAGATGACTCCAATAACTGGGTAGCACCCCTACCCTTTCGTCTCCCAAGAGAGAGATTGCCCAACAACTTACAGCAGGCCATCAGTAGATTCTCCTCCTTAAAGCGAAACTTAAGCAGGAAACCAGAGATGCAAAAGCACTTTGTGGACTTTATGCAAAATGTATTTGACAGAGATCATGCAGAGTCTGCTCCCCCACTAAAGGAGGGAGAAGAATGCTGGTACCTTCTATCCTTTGGCGTGTATCACCCACGCAAACCAGACCAAATCAGAGTTGTCTTTGATTCCAGTGCTCAGCACGAAGGTGTTTCTCTTAACAACATGCTCCTTACTGGACCCAACTTGAACAACAGTCTAATAGGAGTCTTGATTCGTTTCAGACAAGAGCCTGTAGCAGTAATGGCCGACATTCAACAGATGTTTCACTGCTTCATCGTCAGAGAAGACAACAGAAACTACCTCAGGTTTCTATGGCACAAGGACAATGACCTCAACAAGGAAGTTATAGATTATCGCATGAAGGTACATGTCTTCGGTAACAGTCCTTCCCCAGCAGTGGCAACTTATGGGCTAAGGAGAACAGCTCAGACTGGAGAAGTTGAATATGGATCTGATGCCCGTCAATTTGTTGAAAGAAACTTCTACGTTGATGACGCACTTAAGTCCTTTCCAACTGCTAAAGAAGCAATTGATCTTCTCACCAGAACAAAGGAGATGCTGTCTGTAGCAAACCTTAGACTGCACAAGATTATATCCAACAGCCAGGAACTTATGAATGCCTTTCACTCTGAGGACTATGCCACTAGTCTAAAAAACCTTGACTTAGGTACAGATGTGCCTCCTGTACAGCGAAGTCTGGGTTTGTTGTGGAACATCAAACAAGACAAATTCACCTTCCAAGTGTCAACTTGTGACAAACCCTTCACTAAGAGAGGAGTCCTGTCCGTGGTGAATAGCATCTATGACCCACTGGGTTGCCTTGCTCCAGTTACCATTCAAGGTAAGATTTTACTAAGACAGTTGTCTACTGAGAACATAGACTGGGATACTCCCTTGCCTAGTGAGAATCAACACAAGTGGGAAAGGTGGAGATATTCTTTGAAGTCACTAGAAAACTTCAGATTCCCCGTTGCTATGTTCCAGGTTCCACTTCAACTGCTAACCGGAGAGAGATTCATATTTTCTCTGATGCATCAGTTGAAGCTATTGCTGCAGTAGCCTATTTGAAGACCTCTGAACTGAATGGAGAATCACACTGTAGTTTTGTCCTAGGCAAGGCAAAACTCACTCCCAAGCCTGCACATACCATACCAAGACTTGAACTTTGTGCAGCCGTGCTAGCAGTAGAAATTGCAGAGGTCATACGAAGTGAAATGGACACTACAATTGATTCTTTCACCTTCTATACAGACAGTAAGGTAGTACTTGGTTACATAAACAACCAAACAAAACAATTTTATGTGTACGTCAGCAACAGGGTTGAACGTATCAAGAGATTTTCTCTACCAATTCAATGGCATCACGTTCCCATTGAACTCAACCCAGCTGACTGTGGGACCAGAGCCGTGTCACCTGCCGCTCTTCAGGACAGCTTATGGCTGTCACCTCCAAGGTTTCTGTGTGAGGACTCTTACTTACTCCCTATTGACACCACTTATGGGCTAGTAACCCCTGAAGATAAGGAAATAAGAACTGTGAACATCTCACTACACACTTCTGTAAGTACAAAACAGAAGCTGCGGTCACACCATTACAGGCATCAATGGAAGCAGGTGCAGCAGCTAGCCAATGTGTTCTGGCATCGCTGGAGGAAGAAGTATCTTCACCACCTTCAAGGTCGTAACAAATGGCAAGCATCTAAGCCGAATCTTAAGGTTGGAGACCTCATCCTTCTAAAAGACAAGGAAGTTTGTCGGAATGAGTGGCCTATGGGTCTTATTACTAAAGTTATGCCCAGTGACGATAACAAAGTCTGGAAGGTAGAAGTCAAGGTAACCAAGGGAGGATCGACACGAACCTTTAGTCGACCAATTACAGAGTTAATACTCCTTTTGCCAGGTGAGTGACTTGTGCAAGGACTAGCCATGTTGTTGGCACGGCGGGGAGTACATTGCTGCCATCTACAGGTTCTACTCAGAACTTTGGAATTATTTGAAGACATCATACTGTGACTTTATGTTCTTCATCCTGTTGAACTTACATTTATTATTTGCTTGTTGCATGTTTTTCATTACAGGTTCCAAGACATTCGTCAGTATTGGACTTTTTGAAAATATATATTTTAGTTTAAGGTTATGAAATCTAAAGATTTCAGACGGGGAGTGTTGTGTTACACTATGTGATTATTCTTGCTCTGTGTCTTTAAGATCTGTCCCCTTCTTTCTAGCTGAACTCTCTCTCTCACCGTAGTTCTTTATATATCTCCTCCACTTCCTGATTCTGGTCATTACTCCTGTATATCTTCCATGCTAAACATCTTACATGTGGCTTACAACTGCAACGTTTTTCTACCTATGAATATCCATCATTAAACGGAACATTCGAAAGGATTCATCGTCTGTCGTCCTAACTGTGAGTTTTATTCATTGAGTTAAACTGCCTGTATCGATGCAAGGGATGAATATCAAACCAGCTTGAGTAAGGCCTACTTAAACCTGGAGATGAACTTTATCGCTTTGTAGTTGAGACAGAACAGGACCTGATGCGGAACGTGAGAAGGGGCGAGTCTATTCATGTATTAAACTGTGGAGGAAGTTCCCCATCAGGTCCGCCCCCTCGTATGTCAGACCCCGCCTACGTCATTGGATGAGCGGACCTGAGGGGGAAGTTCCTCCGCAGTATAATACATGAATATACCGGCCCCTTCTCACGTTCCACATCAGGTCCTCAGCCTTACACTACGTCATTGGCTGAGCGGACCTGATGGGGAACTTTAGAAGGGGCGGGTCTATTCATTTAATACACTGCCGAGGAAGTTCCCCATCAGGTCCACTCAGGCTCAGCCAATGACATTTCGTCTGGACAGCGCTGGACATCGGGATTGCTGCGGGACACTGGATTTCATCGCTGGAATGTTTTTTTTTATTTTTATTTTTTTTATTTTTAATAAAGGACTTTCCCAATGGTGTCTGTGTATTTTTTTTACAATTTTTTACACTTTCTTTGTGAAATGGTAGGGGTAAAATGTACCCCATTACCAATTCACATGGGGGGGCGGGATCTGGGAGTCCCCTCTGTTAAAGGGGTCTTCCAGATTCTGATAAGCCCCCCGCCCGCAGACCCCTACAACCACCGGGCAAGGGTTGTGGGGATGAGGCCCTTGTCCCCATCAACATGGGGACATCCTCCCCATGTTGAGGGCATGTGGCCTGGTACGGTTCAGGAGGGGGTGGGGGCGCTCTCTCTTCCCCCCCCTCTTTTCCTGTGGCCTGCCAGGTTACGTGCTCAAATAAAGGGTCTGGTCTGGATTTTTGGGGGTACTCAACGCCATTTTTTTTTTAATTTGGGGTGGAGTTCCCCTTAAAATCCATACCAGTCCTGAAGGGCCTGGTATGGATATTTGGGGGAACCGCACGCATTTTTTTTGAAATTTGCGGCAGGGTTCCCGTTAATATCTATACCAGACCTGAAGGGCCTGGTAATTGAATTTAGGGGAACCCCCACGCTTTTTTTTTTTTTTTTAATCAATGACTTTTCTATGTATTGCCGGGAGCCGACAATTCATTATAAGCGCGAGTGAGTTTTAAATGACTTTTTTTCCTTCAGAAATGACACTTTGTGCAGGGAAAGTTCTAAGCATGGGAAACAAGCGCTAATAGTCCTCAGAAGTTCGGGTCCCCATTGACTTCAATGGGGATCGGGGTCAAGTTCGGGTCAAGTTCGGTCCCGAGCTCGAACTTTTTTCCGAAGTTCGGTCGAGCCCGAACAGCCAGGTGTCCGCTCAACTCTAGTCCTGGACGATGCTTATGTAAGTGAAAATGAGGTTCATTGGTAGAAAAGTTGGAGATAATTTATATACCTACTGTTAACTACACTCAACCCATTTGCTATTAGGTATGTTCATTGTTGGTATCTCTTGGTTGCATTTCGCTATTCATTTACAGCTGTTCCTCCTGGTGGTTTCCTCTGACCGCTATGTCTGCCTGAGAGACTTGGCTGTGCTCTTGCCACATGGCTTTGCCATGTTAGTGAGTTTTAGTCATAGTCGTGCGCAGGGGGTGTGCCTAGGCACACCCTAATCATTATGTGCGGTGCCCATTCCCCCTACTTCTCTGGTTTTGCCCCATGTTGGCCCCCCTGCTCTGCAGTGCTGCTGGCTTCCCTCCTCTCCCCCTGGCTGCTGTGGGGGATGTTTCAGGATGGATAGTAGGAGAAGGGGCTAGTAAATATGTAATTTGCCAGCCCCTTCCTTTTCTAAATAAACACAGTGAATACACTCGCTCACTGTGTCCATTAATAACTGAAGAATAGCAAACTGTGTTTAATATGCTTCAGTTTTTAAATGAATGGGAAGCCACAGAGTACTTCCAATTCATTCACTGTCCAGTGCAGCTGAGGCTGCAGAGAAAGGCATATTTGTTTGAGCTTTGGGGTGCACACCCTAATGCAATGGGCTGCGCACACCCATGGTTTTAGTTAAGACGTTTTGAGTAGATGCATCATACAGATGAAAGTTTCAAATTGAAGGAGGATCTTTTCTAATTATTGTATTGTGTTTCGCTACAGTATGGTTTTGTTCTGAAGAAGTGGCTTAAACCTGGAAATTAGTTGCCATTGAAAAGGATGCTTTAACATCTATTCCAGCATAAGCCACATAAGATTATAGAAGTCTATAATGAGACTTTAATGATTCAGCCACTGATTTGATGATTATATGCAGCGCTACCCCCATAGGAGTCACAGGAATATTGTTCAGGTCTTCCCCACAAGCTTTGCCCCACAGCCAGGCACACGGACTCATTCACACACTCTTCAATGACCAGTCTAGGGGTGTTGTTTTTGGAGAACTTGAATAGGGTTGAGGGAATAAAGTGGGATACTCCAAAAACAGCGCCTAGATTTATGAACACACCTTAGTGATAAACTGCAACACTGGTATTGTTGTTATTCTGTAGGTAAGCGCGGGGATTTTCCTTGTTTATTAACCACTTCTCTACCACCCCATAGTAATATGACGGTAGCAGGAACCCTTTGTCCCTCTGGGCTGCCGTCATATGACGTCTTTGGCTTCCCAAGCCTCTAGGGGGCGCACCGCGTCACTCAGGAGCCGATGTGCGTGCCCGGCGACCGCGATGTCCGCCAGGGACCCGAGATTGCCTGTCACACAGCAGGGACGTGGATCTGTGTGTATAAACACACAGATCCACGTCCTGTCAGGTGAGAGGAGACCGATGGGGTGTTCCCAGTACAGAGGAACACAGATCGGTCTCCTCCCCTTGTGAGTCCCCTCCCCCCACAGTTAGAATCACTCCCTAGGACACATATTTAACCCCTTGATTGCCCCCTAGTGTTAACCTCTTTCCTGCCAGTCACATTTACACAGTAATCAGTGCATTTTTATAGCACTAATCGCTGTATAAATGTGAATGATCCCAAAATAGTGTCAAAAATGTCTGATATGTCTGCCGCAATGTCACAGTCATGATAAAAATTGCAGATCGCCACCATTACTAGTAAAAGAAAAATAACAATAAAAATGGCATAAATTTAACCCCTGTTTTGTAGACGCTATAACTTTTGCGCAAACCAATCAATATATGCTTATTGCAATTTTTTTTTTTTACCAAATATATGTAGAATACATATCGGCCTAAACTGAGGAATTTTACTTTTTTTTTTTTATGGGATGTTTATTATAGCAAAAAGTAAAAAATATCGTTTTTTTCAGAATTGACGCTCTTTTTTTGTTTATAGCGCAAAAAATAAAAATCGCAGAGGTGATCAAATACCACCAAAATAAAGCTCTGTTCGTGAGGAAAAAATTATCAAAATGTCATATGGGTACAGTGTTGCATGACCGCGCAATTGTCATTCAAAGTGTGACCGATTTGAAAGCTGAAAATTGGCCTGGGCAGGAAGGGAGTGAAAGTGCCCTGTATTGACGTGGTTAAAAACTATGTACACCTTGAGGACTTAGATATTCTTCAGAACAAGCTATATTAAACTCTGTGCTTGCAACAGACAGTAGACTTGAGCTTTAGGGTAGTCGTAGGAGTTGTTAACTGTAACCTCCTTTCTTAGAGCCACAAGAGAAGAGTTCCTTTAAGCAGTATATTAGATCAGCAAAGCTCTTCAGGACACCAGCCGGTGTCTCCTTTGAACAGACCCACAGCTGACTCTCTAGCACCAGGGGTGGCAAAAGCACAAGGTCCCCAAGATCTTTCAGAAGCGTCTGTACTCACACAAAGCCCAGGTTGCATCCTTCCAGATTCCAAGCAACACCTTACTTCGATGATGCCAGACTAGATCTTCAGCGGACACCCCCCCCCATAGGCAGCTCTCTTTAGCTCCAGGATCTCAGAGTCCCAGGCCCTTTAGGTCACCAACCTGAGGCTTCAAGACAGCAGACACAGCAGCACTGCCTGGAAGGGCAGCGCGCCCTCCAGGCTGGACTAATCTTCTCCAGGAAAAGACCCAAAACTCAGTGGGCTCACAGATTATATACAGTCTCCCAGCATGCCTTTAGAGCCTGCTTCTCTGGGATTAGCCAGGGCTGTATCCATATTCATGCTGCCATTTGCATAGCTCCACACCTATTATCCAGAAACGTCTTAAGTTCCCTGGATACAGAGGAAGCTTTCAGACAATCTGGCATCAGCTGAGCACACTGAGCAGGCCTGACTAACAGAATGTAGCTGCACTTAATATTGAGAGCAATCTATGCTTTTACCTAACAAACAATCACAGCCACATAGACTACAGTCTGCCAACTAAATTTACCTATAAAAACACATAGTAATTCTACCTATCTAAACCTAACACCTATGTAGGAGGGTGCTACTGTACGTACTAAATATGAAAAGTCTTTTTTTTTCTTTGTTTTTAATACATTTAATAATTATTATTTTTTTTAGGGTCTTTTTAGATCCAAATAGTTTTTGGAAAATTGTGTAAATAGATACATTTTTAACAGTACCTATTTATGTTTATTGTCTCGGTATATAGCCGGAAAGCCAAATTTTGCAGATAAACAGATTCCTTTTTTTCTTGCTTGTTTTGATTGTGTTATATTTATGCATGTAGGTATGTATATTTGTCACCCAAGTCCAAAGAGTTGTATTGCATTGACCCAAGTCAAAGAGTTTAGGTGACTTTTTTGTGGTGCAGATATCATGTTTAACCATACTAAATCATTATTTTGTCCCTTCCAGCCCTCCAGCATCATCAGATATTTTTCAGTTTAATATCACAGCAATTTTTCCAAGCGTGTCCGTCACTACATCTTCCATAATTTATATCTAGGGGTATTCTAGAACTCTTCCTTAACATCTTTTAATGATTACGGGGGATGGGGGGACATGGCTATCCATGCACAAAGCTCAAACATCATTAATAATTGAACACTTCTCAATAATGTACCTGTCACCCCGCCAACCTTTACTGGAAGGAGAGCTTTGAACTCATTGCCCTGTGTGCCAGACCAGCAGAAAGTGTATGTGAAGCATATGGACGACTCGTGGTGTTAGTATCACTATCTCTGAGCATAATGGGAGGAGAGGATGTGGGATTATATTAAATTGCACGTCTCTCTTTCTTAGCCATAGTGCCCCATAACTGCATTTAAAAGGACATCTGAGGTTTTAGAGGATTAAAAATGTTATAACTCCTTGCATAGTCAAAGAGTTTAGCATTAAAGTTATTATAAACCTTCCTTCGTACACTTTGTTCACCTGCGTAACATGTACATTTATCATGTAGTTTCATGGTATTTGTTGGCAAGTAGGAACAGTTTATAGTTTATAGGCCAAAGAGTTCAATCTTTGTTTCATCGTACCAGAGAATTTTGTTTCTCATAGTCTGAGAGTCCTTCAGATGCCTTTTGGCAAACTCCAGGTGGGCTCCTTTTGTTGAGGTGTGGCTTTCGTCTGGCCACTCTACCATACAGGCCTGATTGGTGGAGTGCTGCAGAGATGGTTGTTCTTCTGGAAGGTTCTCCTCTCTCCACAGAGTAATGCTGGAGCTCTGTCAGAGTGACCATCGGGTTCTTGGTCACCTCCCTGTCTAAGGCCCTTCTCCCCCAATCGCTTAGTTTGGCTAGGCGGCCCGCTCTAGGAAGAGTACTGGTGGTTCCAAACTTCATCCATTTACGGATGATGGAGGCCACTGTGCTCATTGGGACCTTCAATGCTGAAGAAATTTTTCTGTACCCTTCCCCAGATCTGTGCCTTGATAGAATCCTGTCTCCGAGTTCTACAGAAAATTCCTTGGACTTCGTGGATTGGTTTGTGCTCTGACATGCACTGTTAACTGTGGGACCTTATCCGAGCCGCTGATAGAAATCATGGGGCCCCATACAGCCTACCTGATGGGGCCCCCTTCAGCCCCACCCCTGGTCCCGCCCCTGGTCCCTCCTTCAGCCCCTCCCCTGGCCACTCCCCAGACCCTGCCTTGAAACAAAGTGCAGGTTTAGTTATAGCGTCTACAATGTATTTATGTATTTTTACATAGTAATTGTGGCGCTAGTAATTGTGGCGATCAGCGACTTGACAGCAGGACATGCCAAAGCCATAATGTACTGCAGACAGTGCCACCCATACCGTTAATGCCATAATGTGCAGGCAGTGTCACTAATGCTGCCAATGCCATAATGTCCAGCAGACAGTGCCGCCAATGCCATAATGCCATTGGCAGCATGGGTGGCACTGTCTCTGCAGGCAGCAAATGCGTTATGGCATTGACAGCATGGGTGGCAATGTCTGCAGCACATTACGACATTGGCCGCATGGGTGGCACTGTCTGCAGTACGTCATGGCATGGGTGGCACTGTCTGCAGCAGGGCTGTGGGTGGTTGACGATGGGTCATGGGGTGCTGGCTGGAGTTTTTTTTTATATTCTGCATTTATTTGTTCTCTGTTCAGATTGCCTGTGCCCCCTGCTGGCCGGGCCTTGTCCCAACAGGGCCAGTTGTACTGGCCTATTAGCGGCCCTGGACCTTACATAGACAGGTGTGTGCCTTTCAAAATCATGTCCAATCAACTAAATGTACCAAAGGTTGACTTCAATCAAGTTGTAGAAACATCTCAAGGATGATCAGTGGAGACGGGATGCACCTGAGCTCAATTTTGAGTGTCATGGCAAAGGCTGTGAATACTTATGTATTTGTGATTTTTTTCATTTTTAATACATTTTCAAAGATTTCAAACTAATTTCTTTCACGCTGTCATTATGGGGTATTGTTTGTAAAATTTTAAGGAAAATAATGATTTTGATCCATTTTGGAATAAGGCTGCAAAATGTGGAAAAGGTGAAGCGCTGTGAATACTTTCCGGATGCACTGTATCTATTTACGGGAGACCAGTGACATTACTGAGAATGCAGCTTATCAATTCAATGGAGACTGATGGCATCACTCAGATTACAGTTTATCTATTCACTAGAGACAGGTGACTGGTAAAACAAAGAACTCCATTACCAAACATGAAAAGTAGAAATCTAGTGAAGCCTCGTTTCTAATCCGATGGTTTTGTCCATCGGAAATCCGATGAAGCTGTCTTGCCTACACACCATCAGTCAAAAAACCGACCGTTCCAAACGCGGTGACGTAAAACACTCCGATGAGCTGAGAAAAATGAAGTTCAATGCTTCTGAGCATGCGTCGACTTGATTCTGAGCATGCGTGGGTTTTTTATCCGATGGACTTGCCCATAGACGATCGGAATTTGCCATCGTTTTTTGATCCATCGGAAAAATTTAAAACATGTTCTATTTTTTAAAACCGATGGAAAAAAGACAGATGGGTCTCATACACGATCGGTTTGCCCGATGAAAAAAGTCCATCGGACTGTTTTCATCGTAAAACCGATCGTGTGTACAGGGCTTCAGTACAGTATGCTAACTCCCTCCATTTACAACTGTGGCCCCCGTGGTCATATTTTCTACTAACAACAAACATATAGGCCAAGGCTTAGGCACCAAGACCAAAACAGTCACCACCCTGATGGGGCGCCCGTGGTTTGTACTACACTCAGTTACACAAAACTATAACAAAAAATAGTTTATGATATAGTAAAATTACTAAAGTACAACAATCACCAAGAAATAATTCATTACACACTTCACGTTATTCCCATTAAGAAAGACAACTCTGTCTTTGTCACAATAAGTATCCAGATGTCACGCATGTCTTTGATTTTTGGAGCAACCCCTTTCGAATTGATTGGCATTACTTAATAAAATAGGTTATATCTACTATGGTGTGGCATTTTTCATACACAGTGACCAAAGACAAAGTTGTCTTTTTTTATGAGGCTATAGTGGGGGGTGTAATGAATTATTTTTTGGTAATTTTTGTACTTTATTCATTTTGCTATATAATAAAAGATGTGTGTAGCTGCGTATAGTACAAGCCACGGGAGCACCATTAGGGTGGTTATTGTTTTAGTCTTGGTGCATATGCCTTGACCTACCGTATATACTCGAGTATATACAGTATCTTTTTATTGACTGGTAAAACAAAACAGATATAGAAAAATAGCTTAAACACATAAAACGTTAAAGTAAAAAAAGTATAATAAATCTGACCTAGAATGTAAAATCTCTATAATTTCCCATTTGCTGATTAACATAATCAATGATATTAATTAATTAATTAATATTAATTAATAGAATATAAAAAAAAAAAATCTAAATGAGGCCAATATAGATTAACTGTTTTAAAGGCCTTTTTAAAATGTCCATGATACCTAAAAGAGATAGTGGATGGGAAATGGGATAAGGTCTTTCTAGGTACTCACACCCCCCCCCTTTTTTTTTCTACATCCCCCTATCATCTCCTTTATGGTGTGGGGAAAAATTATGAAGGAAGATGAAGATGAGAACATCTTCCCCTACTTGTTCTCCTTAATATAACAATGGATTGTTTTTGGTTCAAATTTTGTTTTTTGGTTTGATTTTTGTTTTTTGGTTCTTGGTCACATCACAAACACATGTAGTAAGGGGTGGCTGGAATTTATGGAGGGGGGGGGGAGAAAGAGGGGGGGGGGGGAGTGGGGATGCAAAAGGTAAGAGAGGCCCGGCAACCCTTAGACTTATATGGAAGAAAGATCAGCTGGATTAATTTTTTTATTTTAGATGGGGTGAGCCTCCGCCTCTCATGATATCTCTTTCCTCCTCTTTGGGGAATTAATATGATATATTTGGTCAATTTGATAGGTTCATAGGATATACATATTTTCTTATATGTTTGTAATAGTGTTTATGTAGTGTTTGGTATGTGGTTTAAATATTTTTTCTACTATTGCTTGCTTACCGTATTTTATGAATGTTGTCTTGGTTTTTATTGTGATGTATTGTATTTGTAAATCTCTTTTCTAAAAATGAATAAAAATGCCTTTTAGCCTCATGTACACATAATGACATTTACTTTTATGAGGGTTTTCATGTGTACAGTATAGTTTGTGAGAATACTGGGTATCCATATACATTTACAAGGATTTAGCTGTAGGATATAACGTACAGGAGCTGGGGAAGGTTGAACTCTGTGCACTGTGCGGGGAAATTGAGCGTAACAAACTACAAACCTATACAAGTGTGGACAGAGGAGATTATATGGAATGATGGTGTCTGGAAGCCTTACATAATACCACCCATCACCCTTCACCTATATCTGCTGGATGCTTCTCAACTCTACAATGTATCATTTCAGACATATCTTTCCTATGCAAAATATGCTTTTTTTTTTTATTATTTTCATTATATATATTATTATTGTTAAAGGAAACATTTTGGCTGAAGCCAAATGAATCATCACAATGATCACACAATAAAAAAAGCTGAAACTTGCAGCAAAAAGTGATGGGAAATCCTTATTTGCCTAAAATATATCTTACTTGTTCATTTTGTTTATTAGTTTTGAATGAAAGAGTTACTTTGCTTTACAATTTCAGAAAAGGGTATGCATGAATATTGCTGCCTGCTAATTAGGGTCCTGCTTACAGACAGTAGGAAGTAGAACGTATTGCAAAGTGTTTAACAAATTGTACAGCATTTTTTATTAGATAACAGAAAATTTGAGGCAAAAAAGATACCACCTAATATCCTAGGTTTATTTGTCAGACTATGGTCTGGGGAGCATGGGCGGTTTGTGGGGAAGTCTATGTGGTCTGGGGGAGCATGGGCGGTTTGTGGGGAAGTCTATGTGGTCTGGGGGAGCATGGGCGGTTTGTGGGGAAGTCTATGTTTTCTTAAAGAGTAGGATCAAGGAAAGAGATGGTGAGTAATGAACGTATGAGACTTTTGAAGTATATGAGAAAGAAAGGATGGGAGTCCAACATGGAGAGGGGTACGGGGGAAACAGGTGTAAAAAGGGAGCACCAGGGATGCCAGATTACTTATTCATTTTCTTGGCCAGTTTTGCCATAATTTTTTTTGTGTAGCATGCAGGGCCGTTTGAAGGAATTTGGGGGCCCCAAGCAGATTGAGAATTTGGGGCCCCCAAGCGGGGGGTGGTGCTACTGATTTTTTTTGGAGAAGCGGGGGGGGGGGGGTGTGCTACACAATTTTCGACGCCGATCGGGAGGGGGGCGCCAATCGCGGGAGGGGGACGCCTATCGCGGGAGGGGGGGCCACCTATCGCGGGAGGGGGGCCGCCAATCGCGGGTGGGGGGGCCGCAAATCGCAGGAGGGGGGCCACCAATCGTGGGAGGGGGGGCACCAATCGTGGGAGGGGGGTCACCAAATCACAGGAGGAGGGGGCCGCCAATCGCGGGTGGGGGGGGCCGCCAATCGCAGGTGGTGGGGCCGCCAATCGCGGGAGGGAAGGCAGCTCTGCTGGGGCCCCAGGCCAGCTGGGGGCCCCAAGCAGTTGCTTGGTTTGCCTGTCCTGTTCCGATGGCCCTGGTAGCATGACTGAGTTAATTCTAGACTAATGCCCTGTACACACGACCAGACTGTCCATCGGAATAAAGTCTGACGGAATTCCACTCAAGCTGTCTTGCATACACACGGTCACGCTAAAATCCGACCGTCAAAAACGCGCTGACGTACAACACTGCGACGAGCCGAGAAAAATGAAGTTCAATGCTTCCGAGCATGCGTCGACTTTATTCTAGTTTGTGAATGTTCATTTATAGGAAAAGTTGTATCTGTTGGGAATGAAAAGATCACTACTTGAGAGTTTGTCTTTCTTTTGTAGAAGGGTTTGATACTGTCTTTGGGAGTAGACAACGTACTTGAATGAGGTTTCTAAAGGACCACACTTGGAAGGCTGTGGATGCCTGAAAATTTGGGTGGAATGAGAGATTGTGGATAATAGACAGAAGGGATTTACTAGGAGATTGCAGATTTGCTGTGTCCCAGACCTGTAGTGTGAGTTTTGTAATGGGGTTGGATAAAGAGCGTCAGTCAGAATAATTGTGCTAAAAAAGGTTGACTATTATATTATTACATTCTATGGCCTCAAAAGTGACCAATAGGGGTGTCCAATGTACAGCATGATATTTACGGATTTGGGCTAATTATGCTGTGTAATAGTATTTACAGTATGTAGGTGGGGCAAACCAAGTCCTTCTGAGTATTTTCTTTGTCGGAGTTTACCTATTTAGTCAGGGTTTAGTGTTGTGTCATACACAAATTGGGTAATCTGTAGTGATCGTAGAATGTGGGATGGGATGGTTACTGGTAGAAGACGAAAGTTGAGAAGGTAAGTCATCTTGACAGCTGCAGTAAAGTTTATCTTATGCCATGTACACACGATCGGAATTTCCAATGAAAAAAGTCAGACGGAGTTTTTTCATCGGAAATTACGACTGTTTGTGGGCCCCATCTGACTTTTTTCCGCCGGAGTTTAGAAATAGAACGTATTTTTTTTTTTTTACGATGGAAATAAATCCTTTGGGAAATTCCGATCGTCTGTGTGGAACTCCGTCGGAGAAAAATCCACGCATGCTCAGAATCATTGAACTTAATTTTTCTCGGCTCGTCGTAGTGTTGTACGTCACCGCGTTTTTGACGGTCGGAATTTTGTCTGACAGTGTGTATGCAAGACTGATGGAAGACCGCTTGAACGGAATTCCGACGGAAAATTCCATCGGATTTTATCCAATCGGAAATTCCGATCATGTGTACAGGGCAGTAGAGAGGCACGTCTGTTTAGCTTTTACTCTGCCCTTTTCTGGCACCTCTGCAGATGTGCTCATGTTATTCTTGCCTAGGCGAGAAAGTCGGAAGAGCACAAAACTGCTGTAAAGTATTCAAATGCATGAGAGGAAGAGGGGAGAAAGGAGAGTTACAGTGAAGGTTTGCTTTAAGCTGATTTTTTTTTTTAGGTCTCACATTTTTTATTGTATTTAAAAATACTGGAACAATGTCTGCATCTGATTGGATGAAGGTGCTATTCGGCCAAACACTTAGCCTGGATTCTGCGATCTTTCAATAAAGGAATGCCAGCTGGCAACAGGGCAACTAGACAGATTTCGAACAGTGTATGGCCAGCTTAAAGTGGTTGTAAACCTCTGACGTGAAATATGAACAAAGCATAGCCCGCTATAGTATGTACTTGTCTGAATCCAGATCACTAAATATCACTTCTGTCTGCTGCTTCCTTCCTCTGCTATCAGCATGAGTCACTCCTGAAAAGTTTAACTGACACCAAGAGGTAAAAAGTTAAAGGGGAGGGAGTTCAAGCACACAGCCTGTGATTGACAGCCTTATCCCTGTTCCTGTGTGTGCTGTGTGAATGGGGCGTCCCTTCCCTTTCCTTCCCTTTGCCTCTCCTCCCTTCCCCTCCAATCAGCTCCCACTGAGCTTTGCAGAATACACTTTCAGCTCCCTGCCCCTTGCTTTCTGGAAGCTCAGACAAGCTGAATAAATTCTGCACTTTGAATGGCTAAAGAAAAGACAGGGCGGCATGTAAACAGGTACAACATATGGAGGAGGATTTGTTTTATTTCTGTGTATCACCTGAGGCCAGTCATTTCACTGGGTATATGTAAAAGTTTACAACCACTTTAAGTTTTTTTTCTACTGTGTCCAATTGTTGAAATAAGAGTACATCTTTTTAAAGTGAATCCACTTTATACAGTTGTCCACAGAACAAGTGTCTTCATTGGAAGTCTGTGACAACTCAAAAATGTTAGATTTCCCATCTTTCTGTACATTTGAATGCAGAGGGTGATTTGATGAACTACTTGGTCTTTTTTGCCGTCATTCTTCTATGTTTCTCCTCAGCCAGGATGCAGAAAGCAATAAAAACCTGACAGAGTCTCTAATCCTTTCCAACGCTATCCATCACTCCAAAAATTGGCTTCAACTACAGCCAGGCCACCTTCACTGTTATTTATTTATTACAGGTATTTAGATGGGACCATCAATTTACACAGTGCTTTACATACTGTACATTCAGTCCCTGTCCTTAGTGACCTTACAATTTACAGTCCCTATCTTGCATGCATACATACACATACAATTTAGACAGGAGCCAATTAATGTACCAGCATGTCCTTGGAGTGTGGGAAGAAGCCCATGCAAGCACAGGGAGAAATTGCAAACTCCATGCAGGTAGTCTACTGGTTGGGATTTGAACTATGAACCCCAGTGCTGCAAGAGATCTGTATTGCAGTACATTGCAATGCACTTGTAGCACTATCCCCATAGGAGCCGCTGGATAGGATGGGTCCTCTGTTCTTTGCCTTGACCTTCTCAAGAACCTCAGGCCTTCTGACAAACCAAACATACAATATCACAGGATATCACTGAAGGTAATACTCAGTACCCAGTAGTACTGTTATATTGATGTAGCAATGTGGACTACAATTGTAAAGCATAGCGATTCCCCGGCATTTCTAATGTAGTGTATTGTCCCTCTAGTGCTCAGCATCATTAACTGACATCATATCTGTGAGCCAAACCAAAGGGATTGTGGGATTGGTAGTTCCTCAGAATGGCAATTGCACCTTATGACTATGCACCCGGACTACATATCCCAGAGATCTTTGCTATCATCAGAGAGAATGCTGGGAAAAGCATAAAAGAGACCAGGGACACGCCCCACGCTCTCTTCCTCCTGGGCCTGGTGTGTGACGGACCTCTCTGTTCAGAGAGGGTGAGGTCGTGGCCTACAACACGGTGTAAGACATTCTAACTCGGCCGACAAGGACCCATCACTGCTTGCTGATCATCAGACATCTATCCAGCACCACCCTGATAGTTCGACAACCCATGCTTTGTGCTTTGCTTCGGATGATCGTCGCAATGGATGCCTCTTCAGGAACTGCTTTTCGGAAGGCATTGAATCGGCCTGGTCGTTGGTGAGAGGGCAATTGCCCATCTTTGCAGACCTTTCTTTGTTGCTTCACTGGGACACTGTTCACAGACAGCTTTACGCTGGGGGAACACTTTATTGCATCTCTATTGGAACATTGTACTTATACACCTGTCGCATCAACTTTTCCAAGAAATACCATTGCCTTGTTGCTGCACCTTATTGTGTATAGCTAATGAGCTCCGACTGCCGGCAAAGACCATCAGTCCTGCAACTGGGACATTACTGTCATTACTATTTAAAGGGCCCTCATACCGTTCTTATTTAATTGATCTCTCATTAGGATTAAAAGTTGAATAGGCCGGCCTGGGTTTCCCCTTTAGAAGACTTGCCAGAATTAATGCTTAACTCTCATTTATCCTTTCAGGTCATGCTTAAGTGGTACTCCATTGTACATACGTGTATATAATATACTGTTATTTCCAGATTGTTTTAACTTGTATCATTGTGGAGGAATATTTCTGCTGAACTAGGACTGGTATCCGAAGTTCAGTTGATCTATTACCTCCTTTGTGCATCAAGATCTTCCTTGAGTTATCCAGTAAACGTTAAAAGGATATAAACTCATTGAGTGGTTTGACTTATTTCTTCATGCTGGTGCAAAGATGTCTGAACCCAGAGTGTCAGGTGGGTTGGAATGTTCCCAGGTGCAGATGAGCAGGTAAATCCAAGCAGTCCCCAAGGGGCTACATCAAAGAAAACAAACACACACCCCAGGTTCTAAAGGCAAATGTTATATACTGTCACCCAAAATGGTTGGTAACTAGGCAAGCATAAAATAGATTAAGAATATAGACAAAAAGACACAGAATTATGCTAAAAAGTGTATGGAGTCCAAAAAAAAAAAAAAAATGTCCAAGGAAATCCTCCAACGAAAGAGTTAATATCAAATGTCTATCTCTGACACCACTATCCTTGCAGCTCTGTGATCAGCGGGAGACTGACAGCTGTGGAAATATAAAGGGAGATATGAGCGCACAGGCTCATGGTGCAAATAACGTTTGTTTATTGAATAGAAAGAAGTAAAATCAATACACTTACAAGTGTAGATAAAACAAGAGTGTCTAGAATCCTCCTGTGTGGAGCACTGAACAGGGTAACACCCGAGCGCCAAAGTAGATGGATCGTCCACAGGATGAATGGATGAAAGCCTCCAGAAGTGCTGGCTCACCCCGCAGCTGCCGACAGGCTGCGAGCAAGCCGTTCACTGACTCCAGGTGCCGGCCGGTCAGGACGAGGCTGTGGAAGCCTCCACCATGTAATCCAGGGGGAGCTTCTGATGGAACGAGCTGACAGGGGACGCTATGTGGTTGCCAGGACAATGCGTTTCAGAGGGCGTGGCCTCCTTCCTCAGAGACCTCAGGGACGGGGTGAGCCAGCGCTTGTGAAGGCTTTCATCCATTTATCCTATAGACGATCCATCTACTTTGGCGCTCGGATGTTACCCTGTTCAGGGCTCCATACAGGAGGATCCTAAATTCTCTTGTAAGTGTATTGATTTTACTTATTTCTATTCAATAAACAAACATAATTTGCACCATGAGCCTGTGCGCTCGTATCTCCCTTTATATAAAATAGATTAACAACAGTAATAACACAATTTAGCATACAAAGTGACTGACAAGTGGGACTAGACATAAGATGACATTCGGCGTCCAGATCAGTATTAACAGTAGCAAGGCCACCTCAAGTGTAGCAGTGAGCAGTAGTAAAGTTTAATCTACCGAGCGCTGGAACTTTACTGCCAGATCGCATTTATGGTGGCGATACTATGTCATACTAACTGGGTAAGCACTGCCCAAAAGAAAAAGGAGGATGGTAACGGAGTCGACAGGGGAACAAAGGGAGCTTGCAGAAAAATTATTAAGGGAGGGGCAGTCCATTAAATTGTTCCTCTGCTGGCTATTGTTGGGGCCCTTTAAAAGTGTTGGTGCACTTTACAACAGTCCAAGTTAACCTCCATGCAGTATAGGTACAGTATAGAACCAGGACAGGTGCAAGGTAAATGTAGATGTGGTTCCCAGTCCCCGGGATCCCGTGGTGACCATTTTGCTGCAGAAGGGGAGGGCCACCTCGCTCTCTCCCTGAAAGCCTTTGGTGATCAGTGGTGGGAAGCAAAGGGTGAGTGGATGCTCCAGCCTACCTGCAGCAGCGGTGAAAGTGCTGTGATGTGGGCAGTGCTGTGCTGCCCCGGGTGTCCTCACTTCCAGTCTCAGGCTCTGATCTCTACTGGTATGGTCTCCAGCTCGCAGGTGATATCCAGACAGAGGTGCTCCTTTGGTACCAAGAACTTTCCTGAGCAGTTTAATTAAAAAATCATATCTCCACTCCTACTACTCCTCTCAAACTACAACTCCCAGGATTCTAAGTGCTTTGCTTGGATTTAGCTCTCCCCCTGCTGGCCAGAGGAGAACGGTACAAGTCCAGTTTTTAGCCCATTGCCATGCACTGGCAGCCCATTCAAAAAGGATGGGCTGCCTGAATGCAACTTATATCAATCAGCAACATACCGCAACTCACTGTATATGTGTGTGGTCAACAAAATGTACAGGTGTGAGGGGGTTCTTAAACATTTAACGTGAACAGATAAATCTACAGGTCCCACAAAAAACACTCTCTCTTGCTTCTAAAACTCACGTTGAACAACTCTACTGCCTACGATGGTGCTGTGAAAATGAATAGCTGGCATACATGGTGCTACTGACTTAAAACAAGGAAACTCCAAGAAGTGTCATCACTTTTATTCCTTCTCAGCTCTATGGCCGATCTCCAGCACCTTCCCGGAGCTGAGAGCCCTGTTGTGTCTTACCTGGCGCTCACGTGTTCAGTACAATAGATGAGCAAGCAAGAATCTTCAGCACAGCGATCAAAGGGAACCTGTCATAACTTAAAACCTGTATGAGAAGCCTCGGAAGAACCTGAATTAATTTTGGAAGTGGATTGCAGCTTGGTGTGTGTGTGTGGAGAGTGTAATCTACTTAGAACCTTTACTGTAAACCTACCATGGGAGATTAATGAAGATGCATTTTCTGACATCTTCTTTTTAAAATGCTAGTTTCCTGGCTTTCAATGCTTTGACTTCAATACTTTTTTGAACCACTGACCTGAAACATTAGGAAGCCAGCAATAACAGCCCCTGTGTACTTTAAAGACCGTCTTCCTGATCCCATCCAACCCATCTATTCGCAACCCCCCTCCTCCAGACAGTGACATGGACACTCCAAGAAGGACCTTCATACTTTGCAGCAACAGAGATAGAAGACACGGCACCCGGTGCATCATATGACCCTCGTTGTAATTGCTTAGACAATCAGTTGTATAATTTTCAACGGAACCTGGCCAAGGTGTAGTTGTCAACCCATTTCACGGGCAACGTCCAGTTCTTCAGAAAACTGGAGCTGTTTTGCTTACCAAAGGATTTGTGTTTTTGTCCAACCAGTCCTAAAATATTCACAGCTCTACCACACAGAACCTCATTTTGCTCTGCTGCAGTTCAGTAACATTGATCTTTTCCTTTCCCCCAGCCTGCGACTGGACAGTGAAAAGAGAAACAGCAGACTGAGGAGCTCATCTTTCTGTCTCTCGTCTCTCTCCTATCAGCATGATCCCTAGCACAAGTGTAGATCCCTCTATCTCAGTGTGCTAGATGTGCACAGTTGTAAGCTGTAGTGTAGGTAAATTTTAGCTTGGCTGAGAGCCAGTCTGGGTTTATTCTGGGTCAGGGTTGAGTGACTTAGGGAGGCTGGATGACTCAGCATGCAGAACCTCTGGTACCTCCCCCTACTTGCTGGAACCTTGGAGAAGCTTCCAGAAGAATGGGAGGGAGGTTCGGAAGAACTGCTTGGAATGTTGATGAGGACCCCAGCCAATCCCCAGCGAGTGGGCTGGCAGGGGGCGGGCACCTATTAAATACTCAGGGGTCATGCCTGCAAGGGGAGTTGGATGAAAGATGAAGATGGATTGCTGAGGAGGCTGTCGGTGTCCCTTGACGGTGCCCCCTAGTCTGGGGGGTGACCTCTGATCTGGGGCTCGGGTGCTGGAGGGACCCTCTACAACACATGGAGGAATCCTTTCCTGGATGCACGGGAGCAGGTGTGAGGACAGCGGAGAGAGTCAGCACGTCCAGGAGGTCTCCAGTAGAAGTCTCCCGGGTGGGCTGGTGAGTGTGCAGCCAGGGAGAACTGTGGTGTCAGTCTGGGAGGACTGAGGGGAATTTAGCCAGGTGAGCTAGTGAAAGTGGCAGCTGCAGCCAGGAGGGCTGGCAGAGCCTGAAGGGGTGGTGTTGGGATTAGTAGCCACAGGGATGTAAGATGGACACTGAACTTTGCCACACAACCAAAGAGGCCCGGGGTCCCTGCCTGTAAAGGGCTTTTGCTTAAGAATCTGACTGTTGCCTTTTTGTTGGATTAACTATCAGTGTGCCAGCTAGGATTTTTGCAAGAAAGTGTGCCGGAGCAAGCAGAGGAGTGTATATAGACTGTAAATAGGAGAGTTGTCCCTGAAGACTTCTTTGAAGTCAAGTGGGCATCCCACAATAACCATATTCCCTATCCAAGTTTTATCCCCTCAATAAAAATACAAAAACAAGCACTAGAGTGTTTTCTGACTCTGGGAGCCTGTGAAAATCTGTCATGCCTGGCTGTGCAGGGTGAAACACAACTGATTGGCTCCTTGTGCTTCTTCTCCCTCCCCTGGCCTAAGCTCTGCTGTACAGGGACTGCTAGAGGGTGATACCAGGTCAAATTCAGGTACTTGTACTGCTTGCATTAACCCTTTTACTGCCACTGACATATGTCATACGTCAGTAGCAGCAGAGGGTTGTACACACACTTTCAACTACTGTAAATCTGTCAAGTCAACTTCCGGCTGTCAGATGAAAGTGATCAAGTGGCTATACAGTACATATATTGTTTCCTCACCCCCCTGGAACATTCACCCCCCCCCCCCCACCCTCTGGGTATCTATTTACTCAGTGCAACCTCATCTTTTGAACAGATTGCACCAATGAGCTTTTACCATAAAATTGGGTAATATATTGTGCAGTGGCGCCTGGTGCTCTATTTTTTTGGGAGTGGTGGCAAACAAAACAACCCCCCCCCCCTTATTCGGTCGGTCGGTCATCTAGGTCACGGGCAGCTTCAGTGGCTTCCCCCTGCGTCTCCTCCTCCTTGGCGGTTTCCTTCTCGGCGGCCAATACAGTCACTTCTCCTCTCAGCCAACCGGGTCTTAAGACTCGTTTCCTGATTGGCCGGGAGAAGAAGCAGGAAGACAATAGCGAATATTAATTTGCTATTCTCACACAACTAGGTGGGCTCGGGGCGCAGTGCTCTGTGCCCTGAGTCCACCCTTTTTTTTAAGCCAATTAGAGCCTCAGGCTTTAATAATGTGCTTAAAAAAAAAAACACCCTTTAATTTCATGCTTCCGTGCCCTGCATGTAGATTAGGGGACGGGCGCATGGATTAGGGGGGCGGCGCCCCTGCATCCCTAATAGAGCGGTCACCACTGATATTGTGTTTGTGTGCCCTAAAATTAACTTTAGTGAATCTTTTATTGAAATTTTGTCCTTTATTTCATGTCATTTATACTCCAGGGTCTCTGCTTTCAGAAAATGTATTATGTTTGGAGGGGGTTAAGTAATCTTCAAGCCTAAAATTATTTTTTAAACGTGTGCAAAAAAAAAAAAAAGAAGGAAAACATGGATCTGGCAGTGAAAGGCTTTAGAAAATAGAGATGTATTAATGACTATAGAGCAGCTTTAGCCCCTGTTCTAAAAAAAAGTCCCTGCCCTATCTGAAAAATTGGGCCACACCAAAACGCGGGGTGTTGCCACGCGTTTTGTTGTGTGCGAAAACGCATGGGTTACCAGGTATTAAGGGGTGCCATTAAGAATTACATGACTGCAAAAGGGTAGTGCATCTCTGTGTTTTTCGGGAAAGCTTGCAATTTGAACTTAACCTTGTGAACAGTGCATCTCATAAAATTAGACTATCATCAAAAAGTACATTTCTTTCAGTAATTCAATTTATAAAGTGAAACTCATATACGGTATTTTATATAGATGCGTTACACATAGAGTGATATATTTCAAGCATTTCTTTCTTTTTATTTTGATGATTATGGCTTACAGCTAGCAAAAAAAAACAAATTCAGTATATCAGAAGATTAGAATATATTATAACACCAATAAAAAAATATTAAAGAAATGTTGGCTTACTGGAAAGTATGTCCATGTACAGTATAGTATGCACTCAATACTTGGTCGGGGCTCCTTTTGCATGAATTATACTGCATCAATGTGGCGTGGTATGGGGGGCGATCAGCCTGTGGCACTGCTGAGATGTTATGGAAGCCCAGGTTGCTTTGATAGCGGCCTTCAGCTCATCTGCATTGTTGGGTCTGGTGTCTCTCATCTTCCTCTTGACAATACCCCACAGATTCTCTATGGTGTTTAGGTCAGGCGAGTTTGCAGGCCAATAAACCACAGTGATACTATGATTATTAAAGTGGTTGTAAACCCACAAAAAACAAAACAAAAAAAAAACCTGCAAGACAAAAGCATAATGAGCTAGTATGCATATCATAGCATGCATATCAGGTATTGGTACTTTTGGCAGTGTGGGCAGGTGCCAGGTCCTGCTGGAAAATAAAAATCAGCATCACCATAAATCTGGTCAGCAGAGGGAAGCTTGAAGTGCTTTAGAATTTCCTGGTAGACGGCTGCACTGACTTTGGACTTGATAAAACACAGTGGACCAACACCAGCAGATGACACGGCTCACCAAATCATCACTGACTGTGGAAACTTCACACTGGACCTCATGCAACTTGGATTCTGTGCCTCTCCACTCTTCCTCCAAACTCTGGGACCTTGATTTCCAAATGAAATGCAAAATTTTCCACAGTCAGGGATGATTTGGGGAGCCATGTCATCTGCTGGTGTTGGTCCACTGTGCTTTATCAAGTCCAAAGTCAGCGCAGCCCTCTACCAGGAAATTCTAGAGGACTTCATGCTTCCCTCTGCTGACCAGCTTTATAGAGATGCTGATTTTCCAGCAGGACTTGGCACCTGCCCACACTGCCAAAAGTACCAATACCTGGTTTAATGATCATAGTATCACTGTGCTTGATTGGCCAGCAAACTCGCCTGACCTAAATCCCATAGAGAATCTGTGGGGTATTGTCAAGAGTAGGATGAGCATAGCTCCCAACTGTCCCTGATTTGGAGGGACTGTCCCTGATTTGGAGCCTCTGTCCCTCATTCCTCCTCATTTGTCCCTCATTTTGGTCTGATCCATATAGATGTATATAAAATGCACTTTTTATCTATCAAAAAGTGTTTTGCCAGCACTAAACCTTTCATCTGACTTCTAAATTGCTGCATTTGTAAATTCCAAAAGCCAATATAAAGGAATAATAGTGGTAAAAAAAGTACTTGGGGTTTAACCAATCTTGTTTTTTTTACAATTCTCCTTTAAGAGGGCGTGGCAAGGGGGTGTGTCTTAGGCCTGCATACTTTTGGCGATAGGTGTCCCTCATTCTCATCTCCAAAAGTTGGGAGGTATGGGATGAGAGACACCAGACCCAACAATGCAGACGAGCTGAAGGCCGCTATCAAAGCAAACTGGACTTCCATAACACCTCAGCAGGGCCACAGGCTGATCACCTTCATGCCACGCCACATTGATGCAATAATTCATGCAAAAGGAGCCCCAACCAACTATCGAGTGCATACTATTCTGTACATGGACATACTTTTCAGTAAAACCCCGTACACACGGTCAGACTTTTGGCCAACAAACTTGATCTTGAGCAAGTTGGACCAACAATCCGACCGTGTGTACGCTCCATCGGACAAACTTTTTTTGCTTTTTTCTTGTTTTCATCGGACAAAAGTTGGGTCTGCAAACGGACAAACTTTTGCCCAACAAGAGTCCGATGGAGCAAAGTCCGACCGTGTGTACAGAAAACCATCGGACTTTTGTCCGATGGACAAAACAACTAATGTTAAAATCAACCAACAATAGCAGAAGTTGACCAAAGGGTGGCGGTAAAGAGCAGAAAAGAGCAGAAAAACCACGTTATGTTGCAAAAAGTTTAGGGAAAGTTTGCAGAAAAGTCCGAGCGTGTGTATGCTATGGGTGTTCCCGACCAACTCCGTTCGGACAAAAAAACAAGGAAAAGTTCGATAGAAGTCCGACCGTGTGTACGGGTCCTAAGCCAACATTTCTGTATTAAAAATCCTTTTTTTATTGGTCTTATGTATGTAGCGACCCCCTCACCCCGTCCTCTTTAGCTAGGGGTATGTCACGCGACAGAGTGAGGTGCGCTACGGCCCATGTCCTCCCCATAACTGTGGGTGAGGTGAAGGTCAATATCTGATGTTTCCTCGGGCCGGTGTGTCTTGGGCATGTACCGAGTCTGTTGTGCAGAAAACCACCAAACTACCCTTTGCTCCCATTAACAGAGTCCATACACCGATCACAGTCCAACTGTTGGGTTTATTTCGTATCTCCACATACAGGCAATGCGATGGCAGGATACGGTGGGATGAGCAGGTCGAGGCACTATACTGATCTGGGTCCATACACCCCCTGTGCTATGACCAAGGGTTGCAGGAGTCTTAATTCGAATGCCTCCTCTGCGTTGCAGCCCCTATCAGGGAAAGATGTCCTCCAAGAGAGTTACCGGAGGCCCATCCGTCACCGGGTGGACGCTGCACCGGAATCTTCGGACGGGTGACCTCCCCAGCCTCCTCACCTCAGATGCGGGTCCCCTCGCAAGGGGCACCCTGGAATCACTTCACCCTTGCAGGACCCAGTCGGAGTCACTGGGTCCCAGGCCTCCTCAATAGTACCTCATCCCAGGCTGAAGGTGCCTGGGATGGAATCCCAGCTTCATTCCGGCCAGGCCTAGGGCGCCTAGGCCGGAACCTTGAACCGCCCGCACCCAGGCCGAAGGTGCCTGGGTGCGTGACGAGATGATCCCCGAAGACCTCGTGGCGAGGGCGTCTCCCCCTTTTATCTCCTCCCATTAACACCACAGCGGGTTCCCCGCCCCAGCCGTACCATCTCCAGGAAGGGACAAAAAGGGTAGCACTGTGGTGATGATTCTACCTGAAGCCTGTAGGTACTCCGCCACCCACAGGCAAAGGAGAATACTACATCCCCCAATCCTCCACGAACAACATAAAGGGGTCTAAACCCTGACATAATTACACACCTGGGTCACACTACCCCCAGGTGTATCCCACCAAATCTGAAGACCCCGCTACATGTAATATTCAAATTTTCTGAGATTCGGAATTTTGGGTTTTCACTAGCTGTAAGCCTAAATCATCAAAATTAAAAGAAAGAGATGCTTGAAATATATCACTCGGTGTGTAATGCATCTATATAAATTATATGAGTTTCACGTTTTGAAATAAATTACTGAAATAAATTATTAACTTTTTGATGATATTCTCATTTTATGCACCTGTATCTGCCTGGAGTTCAGCTTTAAAGACTCCAGCATTGGATGATGAAACACCTTGCAAGTCCATCTGCCTTCATAAACCCAAGTGAGGTGTAATAATCTGCAAACAGATGTCTGATAGTGATGAGCCGAACACCCCCGGGTTCGGTTCGCACCAGAACCCGCGAACGGACCGAAAGTTCGAACGAACATTAGAACCCTATTAAATACAATGGATGCGAACGTTCGAATTCTAAAGTGCTAATTATAAAAACTATTATGCATGTTATTGTCCTAAAAAGGGTTTGGGAACCCGGGTTCTGCACCAGGGGACATGTATCAATGCAAAAATAAGTTTTAAAAACGGTCGTTTTCCGGGAGCAGTCATTTTAATGATGCATAAAGTGAAAAAAAAAAAGTCAAATATTCCTTTAAATATCGTACCTGGGGGGTGTCTAAAGTATGCCTGTGAAGTGCCACGTGTTTCCCGTGTTTAGAACTGTCCCTGCACAAAATGACACTTCTAAAGGAAAAAAAAGCCATTTAAAACTGCTTGCGGCTTTAATGTAATGTCTGGTCCCGGTAATATGGATGAAAATCTTTAAGAAAAATGGCATAGCTACCCCATGACCCCCCCCCTACCCCAGCCCATTACCAGCCCCTTTGGGTCTTGTATGGATATTAAGGGGAACCCCGCACATAAAATAAAAAAGGCCCTATATACTCTGAACAGCCGTATACAGGCGGTGCATACAAGACAGGGACTGTAGGTTTGTTCTTATGTAGAATCTGTTTGTAATTTTGAACAGGTACATTGTTGAAGTGTAGCTCCAGACCAAAAATCTATTTTTAAACTTTTTGGAAAACATAGGTAAGGGTTATCACCCCTGTAACATTTGTTTTGCTGTCTGTGCCCCTGTTCAGAACATTTCACCTCACTTTCCGTCCTAATGACAACTGTTTTTGAAATGTGGTGTTTTTCTTGAAACAAGGATTGCTGATAAAGCATCAGTACAGAGGAGACACCTTTCTCCCATATTTATTCTTACAGGAGAGAATTTTCCTTCCTAGTGGTAGATTTCCTCTCACTTCCTGTTGTCTTCTTGCGTTTGCAAGTAGGAGTCGTTTGTAAGTTGGATGTTTGAAAGTAGGGACCTGCCGTATATACTCTGCAGAAATAGGCCCCTTAGTTGTTGGTGTTGGCACAACACTGTAAGCACTCACAGTTACTCTTGGTTGGTGCTGGAACGCCCTGCTGTCAACTATTATATCAGGAATTTTAATTACATATAATTGTTGAACAGTGGTAGTAAAAATTGGGCCTTTGATGGTGGTGCTGGTGCCACAACACTGTAAGCCCTGACAGTTACTCTTGGTGGGTGCAGCAATGGGCCCTGCTGTGAATTATTAGATCAAGAATTGTAATTACATGCCCCTGTTGAACAGGGGCTGAAAAATTGGGCCTTAGGCACTGGTGGCACAACACTGCAACCCTTCACAGATACTGTACTTGGAGCACAGCAATGAGCCCTGTTGCAAAGTATTGCTTCAAAAATTGTAATGACACGCCCCTGTTAAACAGGGGCTGAAAAATTGGGCCTTAGGCACTGGTGGCACAACACTGCAACTCCTCACAGATACTGTACTTGGAGCACAGCAATGAGCCCTGTTGCAAAGTATTGCTTCAAAAATTGTAATTACACGCCCCTGTTAAACAGGGGCTGAAAAATTGGGCGTTAGGCACTGGTGGCGGCACCCATAAACAAAAATGATCTTCCAAGCTATCATCATCAATCGTATCATTGAGGACTCGGAGGAGGAGGATAGCCAGTCAACATAACAGCACAGGCACTCAGCATCAGCATCAGTCTTGAAGGGATGTGACATTTTAAAATCAATTAGTCTGTTATATCAGCATCAGGTGTGTGGTAGCTGGTGGTGATCCAAGACTGGTTCATCTTGATGAAAGTCAGTCGATCAACCGAGTCGGTGGACAGGCGCACCCTGTGATCCGTGACAAATCCTCCAGCAGCACTGAATGTGCGTTCCGAAAGAACGCTGGATGCAGGACAGGCCAGTAGCTCAATTGCATACTGTGCAAGCTCTGGCCAGTGATCCATCCTCAAGACCCAGTAAGCCAGAGGATTTTCGGTGGGGAAGGTGTCCAAGTCTGACCTTGCCCCTAGATATTCCTGCACCATGTTTATCAGACGCTGGCGATGGTTGCTGGAACCGATCATACTTTGGGGCTGCGGACTAAAGAATTGTCTGAACGCATCGGTCAGACGGCCACCTTCCCCACCGCTCCTTCTTTGACTGGCCGAAGCCTCAGCAACTCGTTGTCCAGGACCAGGAGTTTGCAACCTCCCAGTCTCTGGGAACGCGTTGCACAGACCTTTCTGCAAGGCCTCCCGGAGTTGTCTCATCCTCTGCTCCCTCTGCGACGGTAACATAAGGTCCGCAACCTTACCCTTGTACCGTGGATCAAGGAGAGTGGCCAGCCAGTAATGGTCCCTCTCCTTGATCCGAAGAATACGAGGATCCTTCCGCAGACTTTGCAGGATCAGGGAGGCCATGCAGCGTAGGTTTGCTGAGGCATTCGCTCCGGAGTCCTCTGGGTCACTAAGGACGACATGATCCGCAGCCACCTCCTCCCAGCCACGTACAAGTCCACTGGTTTCTTGGGACTGTAAATCATCCCTAAAAGACTGCTGCTGATGATGCTGAGTGCCAGCCTCCACCTCCATGCTGACACAATCCTCCTCCTCCTCCTCCTCCTCCTCCTCCTCCTCTTCCTGTGCGATGGGTGGGACAGAAGGAACACTGTCTGGGTAAAGGGGGCCTTGAGAGGCAAGGAAGTCCTCCTCTTCCTGCCTCTGTTCTGCCTCAAGTGCCCTGTCCATTATTCCACGCAGCGTGTGCTCCAACAGGTGGACAAGAGGTACAGTGTCACTGATGCATGCACTGTCACTGCTCACCATCCTCGTGGCCTCCTCAAATGGTGCCAGGACAGTGCATGCATCCCTGATCATGCCCCACTGGCGTGGAGAAAAAAAACCAAGCTCCCCTGACCCTGTCCTGGTGCCGTAGTCGCACAGGTACTCATTGATGGCCCTCTGCTGCGTGTGCAGCCGCTGCAGCATGGCCAACGTTGAGTTCCACCTGGTGGGCATGTCACATATAAGGCGGTTCTTGGGCAGGTTCAACTCCTTTTGCAGCTCAGCCAGGCGAGCACTGGCATTATAAGATCTGCGGAAATGCACACAGACTTTCCTGGCCTGCCTCAGGACATCCTGTAAGCCCGGGTACCTGCCCAAGAAGCGCTGCACCACCAGGTTAAGGACGTGAGCCACACAGGGCACATGGGTCAGTTGTCCCTGTCGGAGGGCGGAGAGGAGGTTGGTGCCATTGTCGCAAACCACCATTCCTGGCTTAAGCTGGCGTGGCGTCAACCACCTCTCGGCCTGGCCCTGCAGAGCAGACAGGACCTCTGCCCCAGTGTGGCTTCTGTCCCCCAAACACACCAGCGCAAGCACGGCATGGCATCTTTTTGCCTGCGTACTTGCGTAGCCCCGTGAACGGCTACGGAGCACCGCTGGTTCATAGGACAAACCACAGGAAGAGGCCATGGAGGAAGAAGAAGAGGAGGGGGTGGAGGAGAGAGGTGTGTCACAACCAGTAGTAGCATTTTGGAGGCGTGGCGGTGGGACAACCTCCAACACTACTGCACCTTGTCCTGAATCCTTCCCAGCTGCCAAAAGAGTGACCCAATGGGCCGTGAAAGAAAGGTAACGTCCCTGTCCATGCCTGCTGGACCATGAGTCAGCGGTAATATGCACCTTACCGCTGACCGCCCTGTCCAGCGAGGCCAAGACATTGCCTTCCACATGCCGGTAGAGAGCCGGAATAGCCTTCCGTGAGAAAAAGTGGCGTTTGGGAACCTGCCACTGAGGAACCGCACATTGCACAAACTCACGGAAGGGGGCCGAGTCTACCAACTGAAAAGGCAGCAGTTGAAGCGCTAGCAATTTAGCCAAGCTAGCATTCAACCGCTGGGCATGTGGATGGCTGGGAGTGAACTTCTTTCGACGGTCCAGCAGCTGGGGCAGGGAAATTTGCCTGCTAGAATCGGACGTCGGTGTACTGCTAGCAGAGTGGGCGCAAGTACTTGGCTGTGACACACCTAATTCTACACCTTCATTCCTCTCAGTGCATGTTTCAGAGAGGACTGAAGTTATAGTGGGGTTGGAGATCCCAGCTGATGCGGTGCAAGGAGAGGTCCGCTTGGTTCTTTGGTGTGGGTCTTTGAGGTAGGCTTGCCAACGAGCTGCATGGCAGGTCAACATATGTCTGGTCAGGCATGTGGTACCCAAGCGGCTGATGTTTTGGCCACGCGATATACGCTTGAGACATATGTTGCAAACAGCAGCTGTGCGATCTGATGCACTAGCCTCAAAAAAGGCCCACACCAAAGAACTTTTTGAATGACGGGCAGAGGCAGCGCCCTGCACAGGCGGAGCTCTGCGGTGTGATTCCGTCGGTGTACTGCCCTTACGCTGGCCACCAAAGGGCATCCTGCCTCGTTGGAGATGTGCCTCCTCCTCATCCTCCTCCTCCTCCTCTCTCCTATTAGGCACCCACGTGGAGTCATTGACCTCATCATCCCCTCCCTCCTCATCACTGGAGCCAATCTGGCAGTATGCTGCAGCTGCTGGAACATGACTGCCAGATTGGTGTCCTTCTTGAGCATCCCCTCTGTCTGCTCTCACGCTACTGCCTTCCTCTAGCTGGGTTTCATCATCAGACCCTTCGAAACGCTGGGCATCCTCCTGGAGCATGTACCCAACACTGTGCTGAAACAGTTCGGGGGACTCCTCAGGAGGAGGACATGGTGGGTCTAGGGAAGGAGTGACTGATGATTTGTCTGACATTGATACCAGGGAAGACGACGCTTTGGCAGCTGCTTTTCCAGTACCCTGAGCCTGGGTGAGAGAGGATGAGGAGGAGGAGGAGGGCTTGGTCATCCACTCTACCAAGTCTTCGGCATGATGTGGCTCAACATGTCCAGCTGCCGAAAAGAAGGACAAGCGTGTCCCATGGCCATGTGCTGATGACAATGCACCGCGTCCACGACCAGCACTGTTGCCCCCAGACACAGAGCCTGCTTGCCCTCTTTTATTGCCTCCTGACTGTCTGCC
The DNA here is from genome assembly GCA_029206835.1 of Rana muscosa. Taxonomy (NCBI): domain Eukaryota; kingdom Metazoa; phylum Chordata; class Amphibia; order Anura; family Ranidae; genus Rana; species Rana muscosa. The sequence goes on along the minus strand of CM055127.1, from coordinate 153,239,628 downwards.
TCTCCTTGTTTGCCTTCCAGACATTCTAATAGATGGCCTGCAGGGAGATGGGAAAAAAGCAATAAGGGCTACCTTCAGGTGTCCTTCTCTGTCCCTTGAAACAAGGACTTTCACAGTGAAAGAAACTGACACTGTCCCTACCTAGAGTTTTCTGTCCCTAGAATAAATGTTTTTTTTAATCACAATATAGCACAAGGACAATTCACTCAATGTCTCTCCAGGTCCCTGGAAACAAGGACTTGCAGAGTGAAAGAAACTGACACTGTCCCTACCTAGAGTTTTCTGTCCCTAGAATAAATGTTTTTTTTTAAGCACAATATAGCACAAGGACAATTAACTCACTGTCCTTACAGGTCCCTGGAAACAAGGACTTGCAGAGTGAAAAAAAAAAACACTCTCCCTACCTACAGTTTTCTGTCCCTAGAAAAAATGTTTTTTTTAAGCACAATATAGCACAAGGACAATTAACTCACTGTCCTTACAGGTCCCTGGAAACAAGGACTTGCAGAGTGAAAGAAAAAAAACACTCTCCCTACCTACAGTTTTCTGTCCCTAGAAAAAATGTTTTTTTTAATCACAATATAGCACAAGGAAAATTAACTCACTGTCCTTACAGGTCCCTGGAAACAAGGACTTGCAGAGTGAAAGAAAAAAAACACTCTCCCTACCTACAGTTTTCTGTCCCTAGAAAAAATGTTTTTTTTAATCACAATATAGCACAAGGAAAATTAACTCACTGTCCTTACAGGTCCCTGGAAACAAGGACTTGCAGAGTGAAAGAAACTGACACTGTCCCTACCTAGAGTTTTCTGTCCCTAGAATAAATGTTTTTTTTAAGCACAATATAGCACAAGGACAATTAACTCACTGTCCTTACAGGTCCCTGGAAACAAGGACTTGCAGAGTGAAAGAAAAAAAACACTCTCCCTACCTACAGTTTTCTGTCCCTAGAAAAAATGTTTTTTTTAATCACAATATAGCACAAGGAAAATTAACTCACTGTCCTTACAGGTCCCTGGAAACAAGGACTTGCAGAGTGAAAGAAACTGACACTGTCCCTACCTAGAGTTTTCTGTCCCTAGAATAAATGTTTTTTTTAAGCACAATATAGCACAAGGACAATTAACTCACTGTCCTTACAGGTCCCTGGAAACAAGGACTTGCAGAGTGAAAAAAAAAAAACACTCTCCCTACCTAGAGTTTTCTGTCCCTAGAAAAAATGTTTTTTTAAGCACAATATAGCACAAGGACAATTAACTCACTGTCCTTACAGGTCCCTGGAAACAAGGACTTGCAGAGTGAAAGAAAAAAAACACTCTCCCTACCTAGAGTTTTCTGTCCCTAGAAAAAATGTTTTTTTTAATCACAATATAGCACAAGGAAAATTAACTCACTGTCCTTACAGGTCCCTGGAAACAAGGACTTGCAGAGTGAAAGAAAAAAAACACTCTCCCTACCTACAGTTTTCTGTCCCTAGAAAAAATGTTTTTTTTAATCACAATATAGCACAAGGAAAATTAACTCACTGTCCTTACAGGTCCCTGGAAACAAGGACTTGCAGAGTGAAAGAAACTGACACTGTCCCTACCTAGAGTTTTCTGTCCCTAGAATAAATGTTTTTTTTAATCACAATATAGCACAAGGAAAATTAACTCACTGTCCTTACAGGTCCCTGGAAACAAGGACTTGCAGAGTGAAAGAAACTGACACTGTCCCTACCTAGAGTTTTCTGTCCCTAGAATAAATGTTTTTTTTAATCACAATATAGCACAAGGAAAATTAACTCACTGTCCTTACAGGTCCCTGGAAACAAGGACTTGCAGAGTGAAAGAAAAAAAACACTCTCCCTACCTACAGTTTTCTGTCCCTAGAAAAAATGGTTTTTTTAAGCACAATATAGCACAAGTAAAATTAACTCACTGTCCTTACAGGTCCCTGGAAACAAGGACTTGCAGAGTGAAAGAAAAAAAACACTCTCCCTACCTACAGTTTTCTGTCCCTAGAAAAAATGTTTTTTTTAATCACAATATAGCACAAGGAAAATTAACTCACTGTCCTTACAGGTCCCTGGAAACAAGGACTTGCAGAGTGAAAGAAACTGACACTGTCCCTACCTAGAGTTTTCTGTCCCTAGAATAAATGTTTTTTTTAATCACAATATAGCACAAGGAAAATTAACTCACTGTCCTTACAGGTCCCTGGAAACAAGGACTTGCAGAGTGAAAGAAACTGACACTGTCCCTACCTAGAGTTTTCTGTCCCTAGAATAAATGTTTTTTTTAAGCACAATATAGCACAAGGACAATTAACTCACTGTCCTTACAGGTCCCTGGAAACAAGGACTTGCAGAGTGAAAAAAAAAAAACACTCTCCCTACCTAGAGTTTTCTGTCCCTAGAAAAAATGTTTTTTTTAAGCACAATATAGCACAAGGACAATTAACTCACTGTCCTTACAGGTCCCTGGAAACAAGGACTTGCAGAGTGAAAGAAAAAAAACACTCTCCCTACCTAGAGTTTTCTGTCCCTAGAAAAAATGTTTTTTTTAATCACAATATAGCACAAGGAAAATTAACTCACTGTCCTTACAGGTCCCTGGAAACAAGGACTTGCAGAGTGAAAGAAAAAAAACACTCTCCCTACCTACAGTTTTCTGTCCCTAGAAAAAATGTTTTTTTTAATCACAATATAGCACAAGGAAAATTAACTCACTGTCCTTACAGGTCCCTGGAAACAAGGACTTGCAGAGTGAAAGAAACTGACACTGTCCCTACCTAGAGTTTTCTGTCCCTAGAATAAATGTTTTTTTTAATCACAATATAGCACAAGGAAAATTAACTCACTGTCCTTACAGGTCCCTGGAAACAAGGACTTGCAGAGTGAAAGAAACTGACACTGTCCCTACCTAGAGTTTTCTGTCCCTAGAATAAATGTTTTTTTTAATCACAATATAGCACAAGGAAAATTAACTCACTGTCCTTACAGGTCCCTGGAAACAAGGACTTGCAGAGTGAAAGAAACTGACACTGTCCCTACCTAGAGTTTTCTGTCCCTAGAATAAATGTTTTTTTTAATCACAATATAGCACAAGGAAAATTAACTCACTGTCCTTACAGGTCCCTGGAAACAAGGACTTGCAGAGTGAAAGAAACTGACACTGTCCCTACCTAGAGTTTTCTGTCCCTAGAATAAATGTTTTTTTTAAGCACAATATAGCACAAGGACAATTAACTCACTGTCCTTACAGGTCCCTGGAAACAAGGACTTGCAGAGTGAAAGAAAAAAAACACTCTCCCTACCTACAGTTTTCTGTCCCTAGAAAAAATGTTTTTTTTAATCACAATATAGCACAAGGAAAATTAACTCACTGTCCTTACAGGTCCCTGGAAACAAGGACTTGCAGAGTGAAAGAAACTGACACTGTCCCTACCTAGAGTTTTCTGTCCCTAGAATAAATGTTTTTTTTAATCACAATATAGCACAAGGACAATTAACTCACTGTCCTTACAGGTCCCTGGAAACAAGGACTTGCAGAGTGAAAGAAACTGACACTGTCCCTACCTAGAGTTTTCTGTCCCTAGAATAAATGTTTTTTTTAAGCACAATATAGCACAAGGACAATTAACTCACTGTCCTTACAGGTCCCTGGAAACAAGGACTTGCAGAGTGAAAGAAAAAAAACACTCTCCCTACCTACAGTTTTCTGTCCCTAGAAAAAATGTTTTTTTTAATCACAATATAGCACAAGGAAAATTAACTCACTGTCCTTACAGGTCCCTGGAAACAAGGACTTGCAGAGTGAAAGAAACTGACACTGTCCCTACCTAGAGTTTTCTGTCCCTAGAATAAATGTTTTTTTTAATCACAATATAGCACAAGGACAATTAACTCACTGTCCTTACAGGTCCCTGGAAACAAGGACTTGCAGAGTGAAAGAAACTGACACTGTCCCTACCTAGAGTTTTCTGTCCCTAGAATAAATGTTTTTTTTAAGCACAATATAGCACAAGGACAATTAACTCACTGTCCTTACAGGTCCCTGGAAACAAGGACTTGCAGAGTGAAAGAAACTGACACTGTCCCTACCTAGAGTTTTCTGTCCCTAGAATAAATGTTTTTTTTAAGCACACTATAGCAGAAGCACAAAACACACTGACACTCTCCCTACCTATCCTTCTCTTTCCCTAAACTAAAGGAATCCAGGTTAAGCAAGAAAGAAATAACAGTCACTGTCCCTGCCTATGCTACTCTATCCCTGCTCCGGAACACACTACACTAGGCCGCCGTGCTGGCGGCCTTTTATAGTGTGGGGCGTGTACTAAACACCCTCAGCAATAATTGGCCACAGGCATCCTGCCTGTGGCCAATCATTGCTCTCCTCGCTGCCGGCGCTGTGATTGGCCAAGCATGCGGGGTCACAGTGCATGCTTGGCCAATCACAGCGCCTGGATGACACTGCGATGGCGTAGTGCATTGTGGGCCGTTCGCGTCACTCGAATTTGGCGCGAACGGCCCAAATCGTTCGATCTTCGTCGAACGATCGAACAGCCAATGTTCGAGTCGAACGTATGTTCGACTCGAACACGAAGCTCATCCCTAATGTCTGATTTAAGTTCTACAACGTTTACTGAAGACTAACGCGTTTCCTGATTGCGGAGATCTCCTCTGTGTTTTAGCTACAAATGACTTTGTTGGGGTAGAGTGAGCCCTGGTACAGGTCTTGGCTGCACCCACTCTATACTGTAGGCTTGTGTTCTACAAGAGAGTGGGGCAAAGGAAATACCCGCCAGGGTATTTGAAGAGCAGCTGTCACTTTGCCTGTGTAGGGCTTCCTTAGAGCTCATTCACACCAGCCCCACTGGGCAATCTGCACCCAATGTGGCTGGTGTGAATGAGCCCTAAATAAGCCCTACACATAGACAAGGTAATTTGCCCACTGTTCTAGTTCTTCGGTTCTCACCACTGAGCTAGGTCTTGTTGCACTTTTGCCCATTGCAGCATGTTCTGATGCATTGTAACACCTCACAACACGCTGCCACACATAGCATTAAATAAAGTTAAGTTTAAATAACTATATTGAAATAAATACATTTAAACTGTTAACATTACATAAAGTTTAAAAAAAGCAAGCATGTTGCAACATCTTATAGTGCATTGCATATAGAGTTAAAGTGTTACTAAACCCACAACAGTAAAATCAGTCTGTATATGCAGTAAAACATGCTTGTTATACTCACTGTGGAGCCTAAGGGGTTAATCCTCTGCATTGTGTAAAAAGGCTGTTTGATCCTGTCTTCTCTGATCCTCCCCTTAATCCACAGTCCCCAATCCATCTCCTGGTAGTACAGAGCCTTGGGGGCACTCTGCACATGCTCAGTTTGGTGTGCATTGCCAGAGAGGTCTTTTATTTCTTGGGAGAGTGCATGTGATCAGCACAGGGCCAATCAGCACTGTCCAGACAAAGGGCAGAATGAAAACTCCTCCTACAAGCTTTAACCAGACACTGATAAAATTCACAAGACTGCTATATACTGCTGAAGAGAAAAGGTATTTAGCAGTTTATATTTACTAAAATAATTGCATTTCCATGTTTTGTGTACCGTGGGAGACCAAATATAGTGAATGCAGGGCCCTGGGTTTAGGAACACTTTAAAAAAAGATACATTTAAATAACTATATATTTCGATAAATACATTTAACTAAATACATTTAAATAAAGTTAAAAATAAAATAAAATGCACTGCATCTTACAACAAATCACAACATACTGTACATGCACAAGATACTGGTGTTATGCACACAATATTGCACGTCACTGGTGAGATGCGTTCTTAACCACTTCAGCCCCGGAAGAATTGGCTGCCCAATGACAGGGCCATTTTTGCTATTCGGCACTGCGTCGCTTTAACTGACAATTGCACGATCGTGCGACGTTGCACCCAATCAAAACTGACGTCCTTTTTTCCCCACAGATAGAGCTTTCTTTTGGTGGTTTTTGCTCACCTCTGCGGTTTTTATTTTTTGCGCTATAAACAAAAAAAGAGCAACAATTTTGAAATAAAAGCAATATATTTTACTTTTTGCTATAATAAATATCCCCAAAAAATATATAAAAAAACAAAAATGTTTCCTCAGTTTAGGCCGATACGTATTCTTCTACATATTTTTGGTTAAAAAAAAACACAATAAGCGTATATTGATTGGTTTCCGCAAAAGTTATAGCGTCTACAAAATAGGGGATAGTTTTACGCCATTTTTATTATTATTTTTTACTAGTAATGGCGGCGATCTGCGATTTTTGCGGTGGACACATCGGACACTTTTGACACAATTTTGGGACCATTGTCATTTAAACAGCAATCAGTGCTATAAAAATGCACTGATTACTGTGTAAATGACACTGTCAGGGAAGGGGTTAACCACTAGGGGGCGAGGAAGGGGTTAAGTGTGTCCTAGGGAGTGATTCTAACTGTGTGGAGGCGTGGCTACAAGTGACACGACAGTGATCACTGCTCCTGATGACAGGGAGCAGTAGATCACTGTCCTGTCACTAGGCAGAATGAATAAATTTGACACGGCTGCAGTGGAGTGACACCCCAGACGAAGTGTATTGACACGAAACGCGTTGGGAGGACTCCACTGTATACAAGTGCTTGATATCTTCCTGCTAAATGTAAGTTTAACAGCTGCTAATAAATATTTTTGTATCATTTTAAAACGGAATCACGCGATGTGGCCTTTTTCTTCTTATATCTCTCCAAATCATTGACCTATCCCTGGTGTGAGTGTCCATTATGCACCATTGAATTAATCCCTCTTGTGGAGTATATGGATTGTGTCCCTACGGATGTTTGGATGCCATAAAGACATAGCCACCGAGGATTGTCCAGTGTCCCAGCTTGCCGGTTTATATACATGCTTTTTGGGCTCATGGAGACGTATGTTCCACTGAGTCCAATTTTTCTGGTAAGCCTACACTTTTACCGGTGGTGGGTCTGCACAGTATAGACAAGAGTCACAGTCCACGGTCCAGAAGCTTTTAAACACACTTTGAAGTGGTTGATATTCCTTCTTCAGAGTTTTTTCACTGACACATGGTGGACTTTCATTTTCATTTTTATTTATGGACTTTGAAGGTTTTTTTATGTGTTTTTTGAATTTATGTTGATGTCATAATTATTGTCATTTATTATTTGTCACAGTGAGCACATCACTTTTAGGGGATCATCCCCTCACCATTTTTGCACGAATTCGTTTTTTTCCGAATTTTTATTGCATAAGCGCTACACTTTACTACATTTACCTTTTTCAGCTATTATCCAATTAGCCGTGTTAGCTGCTATTTTGTACAGAGGCAGCGCAGTGTTATTTACACAACTAGGCAGAACAGGGAAATGCCTTGTTTACAGAGGCATCTCCCCGTTCTGCCACTCCGTGACACGATCGCGGGACACCGGCGGACATCAAGACCGCGGGTCCTGCGGACACATTCACGGAGCTCGCGACGGGCGCGCACACGCCCGCTAGGTGGCAGATTCAAAGCAATGTACAGGTATGTTGCTTTGCCTGCCCGTGCCATTCTGCCAACATATATCTACGTTAAGCAGTCGGCAAGTGGTTAAAGTACATCTGATTGGCTCCTTGTGGAATATTGGAATATTAGATATACTATTGAAAGCATTGTATCAGTGTGATAAGTACGCAAAATACCTTTTAATCCTGACAGAAATCTAGTGGCATTTTGAGGATTTTGCTGAGTTATCAACCCTGTTTGATTAACCTATGTGGACTACAGAACACCTCCCCTATGTTGTAATGATGAGCACTAATGCGCGTCCAGTTCTAGGGTGACAATGCTGCTCCTCTATAGATACAGTACAGCAAGTGAGCATTGTCAACCCCTAGGACAGGAAGTGTGTTAATGGCAGGATCACCAGGTGAAAAAATAAATAAATAAAGCAGCCTCCACATCTAAGGACAGATGAGCTCCAATATATTAAATTTTTATTTTGGAGTTTAGTTATTCTATAACTGCTGTCAAGTGACACTTTGAGAACGATTTTGGCCACATATAGGAAGTAAAGTGGTAAACTAAAAAGATCAGTACATTCTGATTCCTGGTACCATTTGATACCAGACATTATATGCATATGTCATCCTACGCCCATGTGCAGCCACTAATTTGTTTTAAAAAGGGCCTACATTTCTGACATACCATGCCTTATTCTGCACTGTGTCTCTGTGTAAAATCGGCCATCTTGGTAGAGGCATGGCTTTGCTTCCTTATGTCAGAGCTGCCCCCCCCAATGGATGGTGGTTTGATGGCTGGTGGGGTAATGACCAAGAAGCAGCAGGAGAGGTAATGGCCAGATCCACAGAATGTATGAAGCAGCAGGGGGATTCTTGCACTGCAGATCCCCAGATACAGCTTCCTCTCCAGCCAGGAGAACAGTAGCCAGAAAAGTAGTGATCTCACCAACTTTCATTCCAAATCTGGTGAGACCAGCAATCAGAGACAGCAGTACCTTAGGTCAGTGGTTCTCAACCCTGTCCTCAAGTACCACCAACAGGCCATGTGTTGGGAATTTCTCTTATGCCGCGTACACACGATCGGAAAATCCGACAAGAAAACCGTGGATTTTTTCCCGACGGAATTGTGGCTCAAACTTGTCTTGCATACACACGGTCACACCAAATTCTGACCGTCAAGATCGCGGTGACGCACAACACTACAACGAGCCGAGAAAAATGAAGTTCAATGATTCCGAGCATGCGTCAAATTGATTCAGAGTATGCATGTTTTTTTGCGCGTCGGAATTGCATACAGACGATTCGAATTTCCTCCAAGAACTTTTCTTGTCGGAAAATTTGAGAACCAGCTCTCACATTTTTCTTGGCGGAAATTTAGATGGTGCCTACACACGGTTGGTTGTCGGAATTTCCGATCGTGTGTACGCGGCATTAGATAAAATACCGTAGCTGTCTAAAATACCAAGCCATTGACTCTGATTTAAAGCACCTGTGCAAGATAAAGGAAAACCTGCTAACATGGCCTGTTGGGGGTACCTGAGGACAGGGTTGAGAACCACTGCCTTAGATAATCTCACACTGAAGATATACAGCTAAGAGGCTCAAGACACAGGAAGTTCACGCAAGAAGAATTCAAGACAAAAGGTAGATTTTCCAGCGCACCAGTTCTAGATATTCTCTATACCATATGAAATCCTAATTTTTTTCATTTCCGGTCCACTTTAATTTGGAACAGATTTCCCGCTAACAATAAAAAAAATTGAGTTGAAAAAAGTCATCTGGGATTAAAGACGTGCAGTTTTTCAAGAAAATAACAATTATTCCATCTGTTTACAGAGCATATCCTGCAGTGAAGGATTTTGCCTGTGAAAATCAAAGAAAATCTAAGAATAGCTTTGCAACCGTGTCACCGACAGACAGCGATCTGATTGGTCCAGATTGTATTAAAATGTCAAAGCGGCGAAAGTTTAGCTTTCCTGCAAACTTTGCTGACAGCTCCAGTCATAATTCCTGCAAATTCTAAAAGGGGAGCGACTGCTGGAAATCCATGTTCTTTTCCTCACGCATCTTCCCTAACAGATAGTAAAATGCAACTTTTATTTTTAACCGTGAAAAAAAATTATTGCAATAAATTGGCCCATAAAGGGTACTTTTACCTCGAAAAGCAACAACGCTGGTAAATACTGTATAAAACAGCGTTAAAGTTATTTTTTTTGTAGCCTGCAAGGTACAGGCATAATGTGCTAGTATGCATAGCTTACTAGCACATTATGTGAAACTTACCTTAGAACGAAGCCCTTCAGCAGCAACCTTTACCGCTGACAAGGTTTCCATCCTCACCCATCTTCCGTCCGGGTTCGTGAACTCCGGATGTGTGACTGTCCGGAGCCACGATGACGTCACTCCCACGCATGCACGTAGGAGCCGCCGTTCACGGCACAGGAATCTGAAGGAACAGCACAGATGGCCGTTCCTTCAGAGCGCATGCACCAGTGATATAACTGGCAGCACACACAGTAAATATCTCCTAAACGGTACAGGTTTAGGAGATATTTACACTACCTATAGGTAAGCGTTATTATAGGCTTACCTATAGGTACAAATTATGCATTGGTGTTTACTCCCACCTTAAAGGAAATAAAAAAATAAATGCACGTGATAAATCAGTAGTGGTCTAGGCATGCAAAATTTAAGGCATGTGTAGCACTACCCCCGTAGGAGCTGCTGGTTTAATTTTGGGTCTGCCATTACATTACTGTTCACCATATCCGCCATAGGGGTCCCATTGGAGAGTTGTTCACAGATGTCCGCACCAAACACTTAAGCTGGATTCACACTTGTGCGTTGCGTTTTTGAGATCCGGAGTCTTTGCAAAGTTCGCAATCAGCCGTTCAGCGGATCCTTTGCGTTTTAGCTGCGGATTTGCTGACCTGGGAGAGGAGAGGGAAGTGTACAGTGGCTGACCGCGATCTCGCCGCTTTTCTCATGAGGGGGAACTCCGCACCAAATTAAAAATAAAAAACTGGCATGGGTTCCCCTCCAGGAGCATACCAGGCTATTAGGTCTGATATGAATTTTAAGGGAAACCCCCTACACCGAAAAAACTGCGTGGGGGTCCCTCCAAAATCCATACCAGACCCTTATCCGAGCACGCAGCCCGGCTGGTCAGGAAAGGGGGTGGGGACAAGCGAGCGCCCCCCCCCCCTCCTGAACCATACCAGGCCACATGCCATCAACATGGGGGGGTGGGTGCTTTGGCAGAAAGAACCGGAGAGCGAGAGAAGAACCGCAGAGCGAGAGAAGAACCGAAGAGCGCGGAGACGATACTGGAGAGCAGAAGAAGAGACCCCGAAGTCGGAAGAGACCCCCCGAAGTCGGAAGAAGACCCCCGAAGTCGGAAGAAGACCCCCGGAGCTGCCTAATAAATTACTTTAAAAACCTGTGTAGTGTTTTTTTATTGACATTTTTTTTCCACCAGGTGAATGGGTAGGGGTACAGTGTACCCGATACTCATTCACATAGGGTGGGGGGCCGGGATCTGGGGGCCCCCTTATTAAAGGGGGCTCCCGGATTCCGATAAGCCCCCCGCCCACAGACCCCGACAACCAATGGCCAGGTTTGTCGGGAAGAGGTCCTTGTCCCCATCAACATGAGGGCAGGGTGTTTTAGGGTGGGGGGGCCGCAGGGCGCCCCCTGCCCCAAAGCACCCACCCCCCCATGTTGAGGGCATGTGGCCTGGTACGGTTCAGCAGGGGGAAGCGCTCGCTCGTCCCCACCCCCATTCCTGACCGGCCGGGCTGCGTGCTCGGATAAGGGTCTGGTATTGATTTTGGGGGGACCCACACCGTTTTTTTGGTGTAGGGGGTTTCCCTTAAAATCCATACCAGACCCAAGGGCCTGGAATGCTCCTGGAGGGGAACCCATGACGTTTTTTTATTTAAAATTTGGCGTGGAGTTCCCCCTCATGATTCATACGTACTGTGTTCAGAACGCAACACATCTGCGAATCAGATGCATTCCCATAGAACATAATGGGCAGACAATTCGCACCGCAATGCCTAGAAAACGCACATGTTTTTTGGGCAATGCGCAGTGCGAATGCATCGCACATATGTGAATCAGCCTCGTTGAAATCAATGTATTTTAAAATGTTATGCGAATTGAATGCGGTGTAAGCCACAGCCCGGTCTGAATATGGTGTCCTGGTTTCAGGCAGACTGAAACCCGGACATCTGATTCAAAACCCGGACAGGTGAATCTCGAACAGGTGGCAACCCTATCGCTGACAGCAGAATGTAAACAAAAGTAAAATCTGACATTAAAAATATTTTAAAAAACTTTAGGGTCCCATCTTCCAATCCATGCCAGGACTTTTCGGGTCTGGTATGAATTTTGGGGGTAACCGCATGTCAAAAAAAAAATGGGGTGAGGTCCCCGCAAAATCCATACCAGATGCTTATCTAAGCATACCCCTGCAGGCTAGGAAAGGGGTGGGGTGATGAGCAGGCCTGAAGGGACCTCACGCTGTTTAAAAAAAAAAAGAATGATGGCTTTTCTTTTGTTTAAATTCTACAGATGAGTCGTGGTTGTTAAGGACACAGTGGGTGCCCGTTCCTTAATAACCAGCTTTTCTCTGGTAGTTAAGGACAGCGGTGGGTGCCAGTGTTAAAATACCGCAAGTTTTCACTAATAATATACCACGTCACTTCAAGAAATAGTGCATGCGGTATTTTAGCAGAGCTTTTTTAGTGAATTGCAAAAATGTTTTTGAAAAATGCTATGAGCTACTTTACCGTTGATCTTCAAGCGGTAAATAATGTTTAGTGAAATGAGCCCATTGTTACCTATAACAAGGGTCATGCTATATTTCCATGGATTTTGAACAAAACCCTTCTTTGCTGATCTTTCTCCTCTCCCTCTTTCCTTTTGGTCAATTGTATACCAATAATATACATTACTTTATCTTTCTTATCGTCTATCTGTTCTCCTCACTATCAATGTCTATTTTTTATCTTTCTTTATAACAGTAGCTCAGTTTCTTCCTCAAACGTTTCTCTCTTCCTTGCTTCTTCCAACTGACCCTTCTCTAACAAACCATCCTTCCTTTTTTCCCCAGATTGCACAGTGCCCATTAAAAATAATAAGTGTTTCATCCAAATTCATGCATAAAGCCGGCCATACACGGTTCGAATTTCGAAATAATTTTCTTTAGAAAATCGTATCAAAGAATTTTCGTACGAATTTCGCACCGTTAGTGGGGGCTGCAGCAACAGCCGATTTTCGTGCGGCAATCAAATTTGAGGAATCGGAGATGTTGAAAATGTTTTGAAAAACTAACGATTTTCTAATCAATGATGGGAGAATCGTGCGAGAAATGTAATAGAAAAAAAATGCGCATGTGCAAGAAAAGAATATTCCCGGAGAGAAAAGAATATTCCCGGAGAGAAAAGGATATTCACGGCCGAATTTCGAAAATCAATTGTGGCATCATCGGATCACAAAAAAAAAAAAACGTTCTGATTGTGAAAAGAAAATTTGTTCGAAATTCGACCGTGTATGGCCTGCTTAAGTTAGCCCAACATGTTTCGCCACACACGTGCGACTTCATCAGGGTTTTTTTTTTCATTTGAAAAAATGTGCATAGGTGAAGACAATAATAATGCTGCTGTATCTGCAAATTTATTTTTTTAGTGGAAGAGTGATCATACATACGTAAGGGTTCTTTCACATGGGTGGCCAGGGGGCAGTTAAAATATGCTGTTGGTTTGTGTTTAATTGCACTTATCCCACCTGCAAGCGGATATGTCAGGGGATTGGGGGTTGTACACACGCCACTTCCACAATGCTGTGCTTAGTGGCTGCTGGAAATTCAACCCGGCATGCTGAGTTTGATAGGCAGCACCACCTGTCAAATTTCCTCATTAAAGTCAATAGAGTTGCATCGCAACTGTGATCCAAGCACTTGGCTCACAGTTTTGGCACAAAATTATCAATTAAAAAAAAAAGATTCAGGTGAAAAAAAAAAAAGGGGGAAAAAACCCAGGCAAAAAACAAAAAAAAACAAATTCAGGTGAGAGCGGAATTGCTTCCTAAATGCCTGGAAGCCGCTGCTTGCCCTTTAAAAAGTGATCCACCACAAGTTTATTTTCAGAGGGCAGTAGAAACTGGTATGAAAGAGACCTTAGAAGGACGGAGAGAAAGTGATAATGACAGTGAGGAGAACAGGTAGATAGGAAGTAAGATAAAGTATCGTAGGGTATACTTACCATAAGTGACTGACCTGAACCTTAGGAAGAAAAAAATATTTAAGTTACATTTTATTTTTTATTTTTTTGGGCTATTGTATTTTAATGAGGGGAGAGAAGACAGCAGAGAGGAACATTGAAAAAACTTGAAGGTCTGCTTTAATGCTCATGTTAACCTTGCACAGACCTCATTATAGGTAACACTCTCCTTATTTGTGGGCTGCGGACTTAACGGGTCATTTACTGCAAACCAAAAATGAAAAGCGTTCTGATGTAAAAAAAAATCCATAATTTAGTATCAGGCGGGTAAGATGCATAAAAAAAAAGCGTATACGTTTCCGGAAATGTCGTTTTCAATAATCCTTCTATGGAGATCCAATTCCGGAAATATTAGGAAGGATGGTGTGTATACTGTGACTGCCGTGGCAGCGTGATTTATTATAAATATACAATCACATTTTAGAGATTCTAGAGAAGGGGCAGGCACGGAGAGAGTTATTGAACTGGCAGATGAATTCCTTAGAAATCCCAAATATACATGTAGGCGGTGATGTGGAAACACACCATAAAAAAAAATAGACAAGGAGCAGAACTCTGGGCTTCCGCCAATTACACAACTGCAAAGAGAAATCGGTATTCACATTAATACATAGCTCCCAACTGTCCCTGATTTTGATGGACTGTGAACTGGTGTGAAGTCATGTTGGAACAGGAAGGGGCCATCCCCAAACTATTCCAACAAAGTTAGAAGCATGAAATTCTCCAAAATGTCTTGGTATGCTGACGCCTGAAGAGCCCAACCCCAGAAAAACAACCCCACAACATATTCCCCCCTCCACCAAATAATTTGGACCAGTGCACAAAGCAAGGTCCATAAAGACATGAATGAGTACGTTTGGGGTGGAGGAACGTGACTGGCCCGCACAGAGTCCTGACCTCAACCCGATAGAACACCCTTGGGATGAATTAGGATGGAGACTGCGAACCAGGCCTTCTCATCGCACATCAGTGCCTGACTTCCCAAATGCTCTTCTGGAAGAATGGTCAAACATTCCCATAGACACACTCCTAAACCTTGTGGACAGCCTTCCCAGAAGAGTTTTTATAGCTGCAAAGGGTAGGCCAATGCCATATTGAACCCTACAGACTATAGCCTCCTACACACGGTACAATTGTTGGCAGGGGATTGTCTGTTGACAGACTGTTGTCCTAAAATCTTACCGTTAGTACGCTCCTTTTGACAATTGTTGTCCAACTTTCGGCCAACAAATGTTGGATGACATGCAAGTAAATTTTCGACGGACAACGGTTTGACGTCTTTTCGTATGGTCAGTACACAAATCTGTCACACAAAAGTCGAAAGTACAAACACGCATGATGAGCTTCATGTTCGAGTCGAACATGAGTTCGGCTCGAACATTGGCTCGTCACATTCACTCCACACGAAACCCCCATGAAGTAAGAGGGGGTGGGGTCACCCGTCACATCATAGGGTAAGCCCCGGCTTTCCCGCTTGCCGGGGAATACCCTATGACATCGGCGGGTAACCCCGCCCTGTGACGTCACATCATTGGGTATTCCTTCAGAAATTATATTTTGTGCAGGGACAGTTCTAAACAAGGGAAACATGCGCGACTTTACAGGCATACTTTAGACACCCCCCCAGGTATGAAATTTAAAGGAATATTTCACTTTTATGGTTTCACTTTAAGCATTATTAAAATCACTGCTCCCGAAAAAACGTCTGTTTTTAAAACTTTTTTTTGCATTGATACATGTCCCCTGGGGCAGGACCCAGGTCCCCAAACACTTTTTTATGACAATAACTTGCATATTAACCTTTAAAATTAGCACTTTTGATTTTTCATGTTCGTGTCCCATAGACTTTAACAATGTTTGAACAAATTGTTTGCCTGTTCGCATGTTCTGGTGCGAACCGAACTGGGGGGTGTTCGGCTCATCCCTACTCAGAATCAATGCTCACCAAACACGAAATTATCAGAAGGGGCCCGAAGGGTGGCGCTCAAGAGCTAAAAATTTCTCGTAGTACGTCACTACGTTCGTGTTTGTGGCACAACAATTGTGTACCGTTAGTAGGCAAGACAAGATCCAGGCACACGGCCTTTTGACAAAAATCAGACGCTCGGTTGGCTAACATTCCTACCATGTGTACAAGGCTGTAGACTGGGATGCCATTAAAGTTCATGTGCGTGTAAAGGCAGGTGTCCCAATACTTTTGACAATATAGTGTATGTGCGACATGTGGGCAATAACCCTTTTACTTCCACTGTCATATACTTTACGGCAGTTGCAGCCAACAGTTGACTGCGCTCTCTCCTGTCATGTTTCCTGGGCTCCGTGCCCCTGTCGACAGACCCAGGACTGGCATGGTGGATGCCATCGGGTAGAAGGAAGAAAGGTCAGTCAACATTTATTCACTTATCTGTAAGCAATGTGTAAAACATCTCTTCTGGGTCCTGGTGCCATTTTTCCTAGCAAAGTTAATGAAGCGTGATCTGCACTCCATTAGCTTTATTGGAGAGCAGTTGAGACATCAGGGGACTTTTAGACTCCTGATGTCTCATTACAGAGAACCTGTCACCAAAAAAATCATCACATAGGAGGCATTCTGTCCCCAGGTGATGACAAATAGTTTAGTGAAAACATTTTTTTTAAAGTGTAAAAAAAAAATTAATTTCACCCAACCACTTACCCCCCCCCCCCCCAAAATGATAATATTTGACCCACCCCCACACAGACGCCCATACAAATGCAAATACACACATCAGGAGCACCTATGCATGAAAACGCTGATTGCGGTACGCATGTTACATATTGCTGTGCATGCCGGAGCAATAATTCTAGGCCCATTATTAATGGTTAACTCTAAACCGGTGACCTGTAGGGGCTTTTAAAGCGTTGCCTATGGAAAATATAGGGTACTGGAGTTTGTTGACGTTTCACTCATGCAATTGTAAGGCTTGACATGTAAGGTATCTATTTACTCGCTGCACCATCATCTTTTATATTTTACCAAAAATTGGGCAATATGTTACATTTATGTGCCCTAAAAGTAACATCAGTGCATTTGTTTACTGAAACTCTGCAACTCATAAACCGCTGCGCTAATATTGCATGACAAAAAAAAAAAAATGGAACTACCACTATTTTATTCTCCAGGGTCTCCGCTTTTAGAAAGTATATAATGTTTTGGGAGATTTTAACTAATCTTCAGGCCTAAAATGATTTTTAAACCAAAAAAAAATGCAAAAATGTCTTTGGCAGCGAAAGTTTACCTTCTTTGTCTCCGCACATATGCGTTACATGGGCCGCAACAATTGAATGATAATATAACTACATTGGTGTTTTTTTTTTTTTAAATCTGGATTTTCAGCTTAAAACTGAACTGAACTGATTGAAAAAACAATATGGAAGTAAAAGAGATCATTTTTTTTTTTTTTATTATATTTGCTGGGAAATTAATTTTTTAAAGCAGCTTTAACAGAAAGGGGACATTTCTGGGCAAGCAGGGTGACACGAGGTGTTGGTGGCGGAATCCGACAGGAGCCGTCCTTACTGTAATCCCAGAAACAACCTTACTGTTATCCCAGACACAAGAGCTGACAACTTTCCAGCACCTCCAGGATATCAAACAAGGAGCTGGCAAGGGCGGCACCTGAGGAGAAAACCAACTGACTACGGGAAATTCCGACACGGACTTTAATGTTTTTAGTCATATCATAACCAGTCCACAAGGGTATCTCACAACAGAACAAGGGAGGTCTTGTGTTTGGGAAAGCAAAGAGAAAAACAGTTTTTCCTTCACATTTCCTTCAAGAGAGAAAATAGGATTGGTTTTAAATCAGAATCTGATTGTGACCTTATAGGTGGTGGCAATAGCACCTAGGATTCCAGCATGTGTGGTCACCTAGAGCAAACAGCCCTAAACGCCTGGGTGCGAGGATTTATTTCTATCGATAGCACATTGTGCCACTGCTTTGGGGCCCAGAGGCACAGAAACTAAGTAAACACACTATAATGGCCAGAAAGGAAACCCAAAAAGGTAAAACTGTAGTGTCTATTTACATTGGAGGTCAGCGGTGAACTTCCACTTTACATTGGTGGTCAGTGAGGCACACCCTACATTGGTGGTCTGTGCAGTGTCCCCTTATGCCCCGTACACACGATCCGAAAATCGGACGACAGATCGTCCGACTTTTTTTATTTACTAGTCACAAGTAGAAATTGAATAGGTTACTAAAGCCACGAAAATTTGCGTACGACAGAAAAAAATAAATCGGAAGTGATGTCATATGTTGTAATGTATTTGTGTTGTATTTTTGGACGACAACTGTACTGACTAAACGAAAAATCGTACGATTGGGTATCGTACGAGGAAAATTTTCATGCATGTCCGATAAAATAATATCGGATGAACTGTCATGATCGGCTCATGGAACCTCTGTACTAACGGTCCGATTATCGTACGATTCTTCCTCGGACGACATTTTTCGTATGATATTCGGATCGTGTGTACGGGCCATAACATTGGTGGTCAGTGGATGAGGGCCCACTTATATTGTTGGTTAGTGGAGAAGGACCCCCTTATGTTGGTGGTCAGTTGAGAAATGCCCCCTTACATCGGTGGTCAGTGGAGCAGGGTCCCCTTACATTGGTGGTTAAGGGGGAAAAGACTCTTTACATTTTTGGCCAGTGGCATAGAAGTGCCCCCTGACATTGGTGGTCAGTAGATAAGGGCCCCTTTACATAGGCGGTCAGTGGTTAAGGGCCCATTTACATTGGTGGTCAGTGTTAAAGGCCCCCTTTAAATTGTAGGTCAGTTGAGAAATCTCCCCTTAAATTGAAGGTCATGGGAGTAGAGTCCTCTTTCATATATATATAATGGAGAAGAGACTCTTTACATAGGTGGTCAGTGAAGAAAGGTCCCCTGACATTGATGGTCAGTAAAGAAAGGTCCCCTTACATTGGTGGTCAGTGGAGAACTCCCCATTTACATTGGTGGTCAGTGGAGAACCCCCCCCCCCTTTCATTTATGGTCAGTGATGAAGTGCCCTCTTACATTGTTGGTCACTGAAGAAAACCCCCCTTACATTTGTTGTTATAGAAGTGTCCCATTACATTGGTGGTCAGTGGATAATGGCCCCTTATCATTGGTGGTCAGTTTAGAAATGTCTCCTTACATTGATGATCAGTGGAGAACTGTGCCCTTACATTGGTGGTTAGTGGAGAACGGTCTCCTGACATTGATGGTCAGTGGAGAATAGTCTGCTGACATTGGCCATCACTGAAGAGAACACCCTTACATTGGTGGTCATCGTAGAAGTGCCCACTTACATTTGTGTTCAGTGTAGAAGTGTCCCCTTACATTGGTGACCAGTGGAGAAGGACCCACTTACATTGGTGGTATGTGAAGTTCCCCCTTATATTGGTGGTCAGTGGTTAAGAAAGGTTGCTCTATACAAAAGCAATCGGTATTCTGTATCACAAGTAGCATTGCCTTTGAGATGAAGGCAGGCCAAGGAAGCCCTTATGTTTTTCCAAGCACCTCCAGGACACTAAACAAGGAGCTGGCAAGGATGGCACCTGAGGAGGAAACTGACTACGGGAAATTCAAACACTGACTTTGATTTATTTAATCTTTTACACAAACAGTCCAAAATGGGCACCTCACAACAAAGAAAGACTTGAGATCTTGTGTACGGAAAAGGCAAAGAGAAAAACTGATATCAAACAACATATTTCCCTATATTCACACTTCCTTCAAGAGGGAAGATAGCTTTGGCTTTAAATCAGAATTTGACTTGTGTACTAAAGTGACCTTATGATGGCGTCCACAACTCCAGCATATGTGATCGCCTACTGTACAGCGGTGGCCAAAAGTTCTGAGAATGACACAAATATTAATTTTCACAAAGTCTGCTGCCTCAGTTTTTATGATGCCAATTTGCATATGCTCCAGAATGCTATGAAGAGTGATCAAGTGAATTGCAAAGTCCTTCTTTGCCATGAAAGTGAACTTAATCCCATAAAAAGACATTTCCACTGCATTTGTGAAGAAGGCTTTAGGGTACCAAGCACCAGGACCTTCTCCTACAGTTGATTCAGCTGTGGGGATCGGGGAACCACCAGTGCAGCATCAATAGTATGTAAGCTCTTGGAGGGGATGATAAGGGACTATATACAAGGTTTTAGTAATGAGAACGGTATCATTAGCAGTAATCAGCATGTATTCATGAAGAATCGTTCTTGCCAAACCAATCTATTAACCTTCTATGAGGAGGTGAGTTGCCATCTAGATAAAGGAAGGCCTGTAGACGTGGTGTATCTGGATTTTGCAAAAGCATTTGACACATTTCCCCATAAGGTCTATTGGCATGGACCATAGGGTGAGTAAATGGATTGAAAACTGGCTACAATTTCGAAGATACAGATCAATTTATAACTAATATGTTAAATATTTCTTTCAACTACAGTCTTGAATATATTAGTACAAGGATTTATTTACTTTCTATCTCATTTAAGTCCTTATAATTTAGATTAGGATATATTCTGTAGACCCTATTATTTGTTATTTTTCTATATTTGTAATAATTGGACAAATATCAACAACATGTATTACATATGATCTGTATGTGACTAATATATATGTCCAATAAAATACTTTGACAAGTAAAACTGGCTACAAGGGCGAGTTCAAAGTGTGGTGATAAATGGGGAGTACTCAGAATGGTCAGGGGTGGGTAGTGGGGTCTCCCAGGGTCCTATGCTGGGACCAATCCTATTTCATTTGTTCATAAACATCCTGGAGGATGGGGTAAGCAGTGCAATCTCTGTATTTGCAGACGATACTAAGCTAAGCAGGGAAATAACTTCTCCGCAGGATGTGGAAAACTTGCAAGAAGATCTGAACAAATTAATGGGGTGAGCAACTACATGGCAAATGTAGAAAAATGTAAAATAATGCTTTGGGTGGCAAAAATATGAATGCAATCTACTCACGAGGGGGAGAACCTCTGGGGGAATCTAGGATAGAAAAGGACCTGGGGGGTCCTAGTAGATGATAGGCTCATCAATGGCATGCAATGCCAAGCTGCTGCTAACAAAGCAAACAGAATATTGGCGATCATTAAAAAGGGGATTAACTCCAGAGATAAAACAATAATTCTCCCGCTCTACAAGACTCTGGTCCGGTCGCACCTAGAGTATGCTGTCCAGTTCTGGGCACCAGTCCTCAGGAAGGATGTGCTGGAAATGTAGCGAGTACAAAGAAGGGCAACAAAGCTAATAAAGCTTCTGGAGGATATTAGTTATGAGAAAAGGTTGTGAGCACTGAACTTATTTTCTCTGGAGAAGAGACGCTTGAGAGGGGATATGATTTCAATTTACAAATACCCTACTGGTGACCCCACAATAGGGATAAAACTTTTTTGTGGAAGGGAGCTTAACAAGACACGTGGCCACTTATTAAAATTAGAAGAAAAGAGGTTTAACCTTAAACTACGTAGAGGGTTCTTTACTGTAAGAGCGGCAAGGATGTGGAATTCCCTTCCACAGGCGGTGGTCTCGGCGAGGAGCATCAATGGTTTCAGAAAACTATTAGATAAGCACCTGAACGACCACAACATACAGGGATATACAAGGTAATACTGACATATAATCACACACATAGGATGGACTTGTGTCTTTTTTAACTATGTAACTATGAAAGACTGAGCCACAAAGAGTCACTGTGTCTTGAGGTCAAAAGCTGGGGAAATCTGTTGCTGTGTGTGTTCACATTAGCGAGGACCTGATTGTGAGGACTGAGCCTTCTGGGACAGCTGACCGCCAAGAGTATTGGACCAGATCTCTTGTATACTAGGAGCAGTAAGAGAAATTACCAAGCTTAATCCCTTATTGCCCACGCTTAACGCCAAGGGTGACTGCTCCTTACTTAACAGCCCATCACCTATCCATCGAGTACAGTTCTAAAGGAACAGCTTCATGTGCACCACCTTATAGATGGGTTCCAACAATATCCGGCTTAGTACTGTTACTATAAGCACCATGTACTTTATAGCCAACTCTAAGGGTACCCCTGGTTAGGAACACATGCACTCACCCACTATTAGGGCTATATGCATAGTGCGCACTAGAGAACATTTATTTGGGGGTTATTTAATGCCAATACTTTCAAATCTGTCTGCATCAATTAAAATTTGGTTTAGCAGCGGTACAGTTCAGTTGATTGCCATGATATGGGTCAGTGTTCACCTTATCTAGTAACGTGGTCAATTGCCTGTTTACTGATTCATGCATTGTCTAACTTGCATTGCCATAATACATCTAATTAATCCATTACCAAGTAGCTTGAAGAGTTGTGGCAGAACAGAGAACCCATCATACCAAGCGGCTCCTGTGGGGGTAATCACTACAAGTGATTAGTGGAGAAGTTCCCCCTTACAGTGGTGCTCAGTGAAGACTTGCCCCTTACACTAGTGGAGTGGTCAGTGGTGAATTGCCCCCTTACATTGGTGGTGATTGATGAAAATCCAACTTTCCTTGTTGGCCAGTGAAGAAGGGCCCCTTACATTGATAGTCAGTCTAGAAGTGTCCCCCCTGACATTGGTGGTCAGTGAAGAAAGGCCTCCTTACCTTGGTGGTATGTGAAGTTCCCCCTTACATTTTGCAGTCAGTGACCCTTTATATTGGATGTCAGTAGAAAATTGTCTCCTTAGGTTGTTGGTCAGTGTAGGTGGGAGATCAGTCAGTCATTGTTCAAGGAACTCCTACCAACCTTTGGAGGAGCCCTGGATGAGAAAAGGTGCTTCATACGAAAGCAATCAGTATTCTGTATCACAAGTAGTACTGCCTTTGGGATGCAGATTAGACAGGTAGTGAAGCCCTTAAGATTTGCTTACAGAGCCTTATTGTACTGTACAGAGTTCTGATTCTGTTTGATAACTTACTGGGTGTTTACAATGCTCTTGAGACTCCTCAACAGGGTGAGAGCTATGGCCAGTCCAAAATGGGTGTTAGAAAACCTTAATTATTTTTTTTACATGTTTGGTCAGTGTACCTAAAATTGAACCTAAAATTTAACTTTCGACCCTCTGCGGGATTTGTGGGGTCCATCTTTCTCATCCCAAGTTGTGGTTAAGATGTTTAGAATTCCAGGCATACCATCATCTATTAATTTTTTATTTCATTAAAATGGAATTTGCATGACTCAGTTGTGAAAACACTGCTGTTTGAGGAAGATGACAACACACTTATTGCCAGAGATTCATTAAAACAATTAACTGCAGCTCCAGGCCCGGGGATGAGCTGCCACAGAGAAGCTGTAAGTGAAAGAGACGTCATCCCAGAAACTAGAACTTTTTCCCGAAGCATCCAACTAACAAGTTCACTACATTTAGTTCTCATGTTTGTAAATCATATCTAAAGCCTACACTTTTTTGGGGGTTTGAATAGAATGTGGAAGGGTTGGAGCCTCTCAGGCTATTCTTGCCAGGCTGACCATACATGTGTAGCGGTACCCCCGGGCCGTGGGGGGCTGCTGATAGACTCTATACTCCACTGGCCACCCCGACTCTGCATATCCTTTCTTACCTCTGACAGCTTGGGTTCCATTCTGAAATGTTGCGTTAGCAATGAGAAACTCACACAGTGTCACCATACCTCCCAACTGGCACGGATTCTGCGGGTTTTAGGCCCCTCCTTCCCGCAGTCCCGCGAGAGTGTAATTTTTCCCGCACAGCAGGAAGCAGAAGGCACAGCAGACAGCCATGTAGAGGAGGAAACAGCGAACGAGCAGGTAAGCCCCCCCCCCGCGATCGGTGTCACCCCCCGCGATCGGCGTGCAAAACAGTGTTCCGTGGCACCCCCCCCCCACGATCGGCGCTCAACAACTTTCAGGGGAGAGGGGAGATCTGAATGTCCCGCGGTGGGACTTTTAAAAGTTGGGAGGTATGAGTGTCACTGAACCACTCAGATATGTTTACTGAGATAAAGAATGAACACAAGAAAAGATATGAATGAACACAATTTATGTTTGACAGACAATATAACTTGACACTGATATACAAGGGTGTGTACCTTATGGCCTGCAGTAAACACAGTGTGAATTAATAATGCCCCACAAAATGGCACCCCCTAGGTTGTAATTCAATGATTAGCATTAAATGCAGAGGAGTAAAGCATAATAAAGAGGAGAATGATGAATTGTCTTTCAATTCCGGATATCTTCAGCTAGCCTGTTGTTTATACTGCAGTGTAATTTGTAATTTTGTAATCCAGGTAGGTAAAAGACAAAAGGACTGAAGAGCAAAGATGAACTGATAAATACTTAAACTGAAGAAATATCACCACTTGTAGATTCCTCTTTTATTATGTAAATGAGTGGAATACAGTACTGACTTTACAGCACGGGGGGGGGGGGGGGGGGGCCCAAGCGCCTGCTGTATAAGGCCTGTGAAGAAATAGATTCACATCCGTGGAACTACTAGTCTCACCAGCCAGTCTGTAGGAAAAATCACTCAGCAATACTCTAATCTCTATCTGGATGGGCAGGTGCCCTCTCTCCACAATGGTTTGCAATAGATGAAGGGCTACGGCCGGAATCCCTCCTGGTGTCTCTGTCCGGTGATTTGGCGCTGCGACTCCCGGTGGACTGGAGTGCAGGTTTTCTCAGATCCTCTGGAGCGCAGGCCGATCCGCTTGCTGGAATAGTGATGCTGTCCTCCGAGGTCCCTCTGAGGCGGGCGATCCAGCTCTCTGCTGTATAGGCCGCAGACTCTCACTCCCTGTAACACAGACCTCCTGCTGGCAGGTTCAGAATGCGTCCAGAGAGGCTGAAAACAGGCCGCGTCTGCCTTTTTAGTTCTTCTCCCAGCAGGCTGTTCTGCACGCTTTGCATTGTGTGTCCTGTAGTCCAGAGCTGGCCCGGCCAACAGTGTCACTTCCTCACCCAGACTACATGTCCCATAATGCATTGCTCTGTTCACTCTCAAGGAGGAAAGAAAACCCTGACAGAGTTCAGCAGGCACTAGGGGGAGCCAAACCCATACATGAGAAAACAATGAACCATTCAACAATAACTATAGTAGCAACCCCTGGCTACACATGCTATAACTGTACATCAGGCAGCCATAACTTTATGACCACTGGCAGTTAAAGTGAATAACATTGATTATCTTGTTACAACGGCACCTGAAAGTCGATATATTAGTCAGCAGGTGAATGATTTGTCCCTGAAGTTGATGTGTTGAAGGCAGGAAAAGTGAACAAGCGTAAGGATTTGAACAACTTTGACAAGGGCCAAACTGTAATGACTAGACGACTAGGTCAGAGCAACTCCAAAACTGAAGCTCTTACGAGATGTGTGGTCCAAGGAAGAAAAACTGGCAAACCGGCAAACCGGTGACAGAGGAGTCATTGGCGGCCAAGGCTCAATGATGCACATGGAGAGCAAAGGCTGGCCCGTGAAGTTCAATCCAATAGAAGAGATACTGTAGTTCAAATTGCTGAACAAGCTATTGCTGGTTCCCATAGAAAGGTGTTAGAACACACAGCACATCACACTTTGTTGCGCATGGGGCTGCGTAGTCCATGCTGACCCATGTCTACAGCCAAAAACGCCCACAATGGGCACTTGAACGTCAGAACTGGATCATGGAGAAATGGAAGAAGGTGGCCTGGGCTGATGAATTCAAGAATGATTTGAGTAACACAACAACAAGTTTGAGGTGTTGACTTAACCTCCAAATTCTCCACATAGCAGTCCAATCAAGCATCATTGGGAGGTAACAGAAAAATAAGTCCGATCCATGGAGGCCCCACCTTGCAACTTACAAGTGTTACTAAACCCGCAACAGTAAAATCAGTCTGTATATGCAGTAAAGCATGCTTGTTATACACAGGGCTTTTTTTCTCAGAGAATAGGTGCATGTACTCTCCACTTCCAAATTACATTTATCTCCGCCCTCTACCCACCTCTGATTACCGTCTCTAGGTTCCTCCCCCTGCCCACCTCCCAGTACCGCCCCTTTTTGAGAATCCAGAACCAAGCATCATTTTATGCTGCTAGGTAATGTGTATAGAATTTGTTAATGCTAACAAGAAATGCAGTAAAATAGATCCCATATAACCAGTAACAATAGATCCCCTCAGCAATAATACATACCTCAGCAGCCAGCGTCAATAGTCCCCCCAGCAGCCAGCAACAATAGACCCCTCCCTCAACAGTAGATCCCTCCCAGCAACAATAGATCCCCCAGCAGCCAGCAATAATAGATCCTCCAGCACACCCCAGCACCCCTTGTCATTATATACACTGAGTCACATTACATGAGGACCCCCCCAACAATTGACCTCCCAGTAACAGACCCACCCACAACACCCACCCACAACAATAAATTTCCCCAGCAACAATAGATCCCCAAGCAGCCAGCATTATTAGATCCTCCAGCACACCCCAGCACCCATTGTCATTACATACATTCAGTGCTAGAGATGCCGTTACCTCACGTTCCTGCTGATCCTCCCGTCTTTTACTGTCCCCAATCCATCTGCTGATAGTACAGAACCTTGGAGACACTCTGCACATGTTCAGTTTGGTCTGTATTGCTAGAGAGTTTTTTTTTGGGGGGGGGAGGGGGTGCATGTGATCAGCATAGGGCCAATCAGCACTGTCCAGACAGGAAGTCAGGGGTCATGCAGCCTCATAGGACAGTCAAAGGAAAATGAAAACTCCTCCTACAAGCTTTAACCAGTGCTCAGCTGGACACTGATAGAAGACACAAGACTGCTATATAATGCTGATGAGAAAAGGTATTTAGCAGTTTATATTTACTAAAATAATAGCATTTCCATGTTCTGTGTACTGCGGGAGATCAGATATAGTGAATGCAGGGTCCTGGGTTTAGTAACACTTTAAAGGATCTGCTACTGATGGCTTGGTGTCAGACACCACAGCATACTTTCAAAGGCATAGTGGAATCTTTACCTTGACAGGTTATGGTGGGTGGTCATAATGTTATGGCTGGCGAATGCCAGGCACCATTACTGGTATATCATAATAAAGCTGGCGTTCAGGCAGTGGCAGCCGGTGGTATATTTTTTTGGAGGGGGCGGCAAACAACAGGCGGTCAGTCGGTCGGTCACTAGCCCCAAACTTACCCCATCTAGGTCATGGGCAGTGCTTCCTCCGGGCGATGGGCGGCCGCTTCCCCTGCGACTCCTCCTCCTCGGGATCACGGCGGCTTCCGCTGTGAGTCTCCTTCCTCCTCCCATGATAATAAGTTTGCTTCTCCTTTCGGACAATCAGGAAACGGGTCTCAGATTGGCCGGGAGGAGAATCGGGAAGACAACCCTTTTTGAAGTCTATAAGAGCCTCAGGCTCTAATCACGTCCTTGGGAAAAAAAAAAAAAAACGCAATGTAGATTAGGGGGCCGGACACATGGATAGGGGGGCGGCACCGATGCGCCGTGCATTACGGGCCGCCACTGCGTTCAGATGTGGCAATTTTAACACTGGTAATCCCACAGGTATGGCACATACATAATTATATTGGTCCAAGCTGGACCAATGTACCTAGGGAAAAAAATGACCATAACTAAACTTTAAGCTTTAAATACACTATCTTTGAATGAGAAGAACATAAAGTATCTGAAATAATTGAGACATCACTATATAGCAGACACATGAAATGAAGGAATTGCTGTTCCAGGTTCTATTACGGATTATGGCAATATACTCGGATACTGCTTAGCAACAGATGTAGACTGCTGCTTTGTTCTGTTGAATATGACTAATGCTGGATTAACCCGTTGGATACCATCATACTTATGTTTTTTTGTGATACAAGAACTGGAAATTATTCAAGTTCTTAGGAACTTATAAAAGAAGAACTTTAGGCAATTTTTCTTATTTTGGGACATCCCTATAACAAAGGCAGTTTATTGCAGCACCTCCTATCTAAATATATGTGATTTACTATATATGAGCTATATAAGCGTGTGGCTTTATTCTTTTTTAATGATTTTATTATAAGATTGTCCCTAGGGTTACTTGAAGAAGAAAACGCTTATGTATTAAATAAATAAAGATCTCTTTAAATAAATCTATAAATCTATATTTATAACATATTTGAATATAAATATATTATATAAATATAAATAATATTATATTAAATTTATAAATCCTTTTTATTCATTTTAATTGAAATAAATAGCATTACAAAACATCTACAATAACATTCCTACATCCTCGACTACATATAACATATACAGTATATTATATTTAAAACAACATATTATATTTCTATTATATTTATAAAAATATAAATTATATTTCTATTATATTATAAATATACAAATAATGAAAACTATTTATTTATAATATATTTTTAAATATCAGAACCATTTTTTATTTACAATTATTTATATCCATTTCTTTTATAAAAAATACTTTAAAGACCCATTTGTCCAATATTGGTGACCCTGGCCCCACCGTAGTCTTGACTTCCTCATCTTGGTGGATCTTGATCTTACATAGTTACATAGTTCACAATATATAAAGTGCAGCGCTATTGCAAAGTGAAAAATTGTGACATGATTTCAGAAAAATAAAAAACATTGTGCTAGCAGCTGTTTTTTATATCACTTGTATTTTTTTCTTTACGCAGACATTTTATAATTTTTTTATAGTTATATAGTTAGTCAGGTTGAAAAAAGACACAGATCCATCTAGTTCAACCAATAATTTTTTTTAAAAAAAGCAACCAACCATACAAATGCATATACACAATCCTTTACCCACAGTTGATCCAGAGGAAGGTGAAAAACCCCAGCAAAGCATCATCCAATTTGCTCCAGCAGGGGGAAAAATTTCCTTCCTGATCCCCCCGAGAGGCAATGGAATGTTCCCTGGATCTTTGTAAGGTATTTTGATGCAGTAACCTCTCCTCTTTAAGTTTTAAAGAGACCATGTCACCTGTAGCCAGAACTTATATCTTAAAGCGGAGGTCCAGCTTTAAAAAATTTTTTTTTAAAAGTCAGCAGCTACAAACACTGTAGCTGCTGACTTTTAATAAGCACACTTACCTGTCCAGGTTGCCCGTGATGTCGGCCGCCTGTGGCCAATCCGTCGATTGTGGCGGGTCCCGGCGCCGCCATCCTCACTAAGGGAAACAGGCAGTGGAGCCTTGCGGCTTCACTGCCCGTTTCCTACTGCGCATGCGCGAGTCTTGCTGCGTTTTGTGAATGGGCGGCTGACTTCTGGGAGACACACAGTTCCCAGAAGTCAGCGCGCCCCGTTCACTAGAAGACACCGCGAGGAGGACGAGACCGAGGAGCACCGCAAATTTTTTGGAGCCTTTTTGGCAATTTTTTTTTTAGGGTGGACCTCCGCTTTAATTTCTATTCCTATTTTTGCATTAATTTTGTCCAATAAAGATTTTACAATGATATAAACTATACAAACTTTCTTAATTGGAATACTTAGCTGCTAAAAAAAATCTTGGGGGAATCCTTCCATTTTGCATATATTTAACACTATCCTCCACCCCAGACTGTCAATGCCGCTGTCCGCTGTCAAAAATAATGGACAGGAGCGCTTCTGCTAGAGGGGTCCTCAAGACTCTTGTAATCTCTTGGGGACATCCAAACTAGAGCTGGTGGGCACTAGAGCAGCACTTTGAGGAGAGAAGAAGGCTCTCGGTGAATGAAACATGTACAAAGAAAGGCGCTTTTAAGTGCAGTATACCAGTGATTTTAATGTAACACAACGGTTAAAAACACTTACAAGATGTAGTGGTAAATCAGGCTCATCAATCAGCGTGGTGCTCCTGCATAGCTACCAACTGTCCCTGATTTGGAGCAATGTCCCTCTGTCCTTCTTTCCTCCTCATTTGTCCCTCATTTTGGTCTGATCTCTATAGTTGTATATAAAATGCACTTTTTATCTATCAAAAAGTGTTTCCCATCTGATTTCTAAATTGCTGCATTTGTAAATTCCAAAGGCCAGAATAATGGAATCGTAGTGGTAGAAAAAGCACTTGTGGGTTGACCTAATCATTTTTTTTTGTATTATTCCCCTTTCAGGGGGCGTGGCAGGGGGTGTGTCCTATGCCTACATACTTTTGCTACTAGGTGTCCCTCGTTCCCATCTCAAAAAGTTGGGAGGTATGCTCCTGGCATGGTATTCCCTGTCTCTGTGCTGACCAGCAGCTGCAGGAACAAAGCAAGATGGCCACCACACTGATTGATGAGCCTGATTTACCACTTAGGCCGGGTTCACACCTATGCGAATTGGTTGCAGCTTACACCGCATCCAATTTGCATAACATTAAAAAATACATTATTTTCAATGAGGCTGGTTCACATATGTGCGATGCATTCGCACTGCGCATTACCAAAAAAAACGCGTGCGTCTTCTAGACATTGCGGTGCGGCTCAGGTGCGAATTCAGGTCCATTATCTTCTATGGGCACGCATCTGATTCACAGATGTCTTCCGTTCTGAACAGGACTTTTTCCAATGCTCACTACACTCCCCCCCCCCCCCCACTCTCCCAGGTCAGTAAGTTCGCATGTTTCACCGCACACAAAACGCTGATCAGCTCTCTTATCTCCTTGCAGAGATAACAGAGCTGGAATTCGCACCGCACAAGTGTGAATCCAGTCTGAATCTTGTAATTGTTTTTAAAGGGGAGTTCCACTCTTTTTTGTGTTTATTAAAAGTCAGCAGCTACAAAAAGTGTAGCTGCTGACTTTTAATAAACACACACTCACCTGTCCCTGGATCCAGCAATGCGGCCGCCCGAACCCTCCCTTCGCTCCCTCGCCTCGGCGCTGGCATTACAAGTGCCGGGTGCACAGCCAGGTGCGCACTGTGCATGCGCTAGGTGCGCTGCGCCCCCTTAATGGTTGGGCAATCTTCTGGGACCTGTGACGTGTCCCAGAAGATTTCAGGGAGGGAGGGGGAGAGGAGAACGTATGCTCAAGTCGCCTAGGTGGCCCGAGCGGAAGTGGGAGCTGGTACCTGTCAAAACTAGGTACTCACTCCCCCCTCAAAAAATAATTACATGCCAAATGTGGCATAGGAGGGGGGGATGCTTAAAGCGGAACTTACCCTTTTGGGTGGAACTCCGCTTTAACTGTTGTGTTACATTAAAATTGCAGGGATACTGTACTTAGAAGCGCCTTTCTTTGTACATTCTGCTGTCTGCTGTGCCTCCATTTGCCCATTCATCCAGAGCGGACCACTCTAATAAACAAGGTGTGATATAGGCCAAATTACCTGGTAAAAACAGAGGGGGGGAAAAGCCAAAGAAAAGAAAACTAATACAGCCACCACATCTAATAAATAGTAAGCTGCAATATATTAAATGTTTTGTTTTGGGTTTAATTCCGCTTTAAGGGATGATTGTTGTTGAACTGAATGGTCTGGTGACAGGGTCTCTTTAAGTGTTCGGAGATTTCCCTTCTGTGCCCCGTCACTGTACACAGCAGCCATATTAGGAGTAAACTTCTGGAGTAGACGTCCGGCTATTCTTTTGACCTTTCTCATTAAAAAGTTTTCTTCCGAAGAACAGCTTTACATGATATATTTTTTTCTTCCATTCCCAGTAGAATATATATAAAAAAAGCTACGTATGAAATCCTACAAACACGGCATTTGGCAACAACAATCATTTCACAATTTAGGTCATTTAGATCCCACGTCTTCTTCATTCTAGGATTCGGCTGAACAAGAACTGGACCGGTGGACCATATCTGCTTGTGTCTAATGCCTTGTACACACGATTGGATTTTCGATGGAATAAAATCTAATGGAATTTTTTGTCGGAATTACGATGAAGTTGACTTCAGTCTTGCATACACGCTGTCAGACTAAGTTCCAAGACGTAAAACACTCCGACAAGCCGAGAAAAATGAAGTTAAAAAAAAATGAAGTTCAATGCTTCCGAGCATGCGTCGACTTGATTCTGAGCATGCGTGGATTTTTCTCTGATGGAATTCCAAAGTCCAATGGAGCTCACACACGATCGGAATTTCCGATGAAACAAGCCCATCGGATTTTATTCCATCGGAAATCCGATCGTGTGTACAAGGCATAATGCTGCATACACACAACCATTTTTCACGACGTTAAAAATGCCATTTTTTAAATTGGGCATTAAAAACGATCGTGTGTAGGCTCCTGAGCATTTTTAACGACGTGAAAAATGGCCTCAAAAAAATGAGAACCTGTTCTATTTTTTCACGTCAATTTTCACGTCGTTCTTTTTAACGTTGTGAAAAGCGGTAGTGTGTATGCTTTTACGAGGGGAAAAAAAATGCGCATGCTCAGAATCAAGTATGAGACGGGAGCGCTCCTTCTGGTAAAACTAACATTCGTAATGGAGATAGCACATTCGTCACGCTGTAACGGACTGAAAAGCACGAGACTGAAAAGCGTGAATCGCCGCTCAACAAACTTTACTAACATGAAGGGTGGCGCCATCCGAATGGAACTTCCCCTTTATAGTGCCGTCGTACCTGTTGTACGTCACTGCGCTTTGCTCGAGCGTTTTTTTTAATGAACGTGTGTATGCAAGACAGGCTTGAGAGGAAACAAGAAAAATCACGTCGAGAAAAACAACGTTTTTTTCAATGACATTAAAAACGGTCGTGTGTACGCGGCATTAGGCCTGATTCACACTTATGCATTTTTTTAGTGCATTTTCAGTTTTGCAGAAACACACTACAGTCCATTTAACATGGTTTCCTATGGATGTAGTTCACATCTATGCATTTTATGGGCCTGGGATTTTTTTTCTGCTAAGAAAATTAAGTACTGTCCGTGATACTTTATTTATTTATTTATTAATTTTTTATTTGCACTAACATACAATTTTTCAGGACAAGCTTTCGGGGTATGTCCCCTTCTTCCTACCCCGACATACCCCGAAAGCTTGTCCTGAAAAATTGTATGTTAGTGCAAATAAAAAAAGTATCACGGACAGTACTTAATTTTCTCTGTCACAATTGCACTAATACGGCTACAATTACCTCAAGTTTTCTGCTAAGAGAATGACAGGGGGCATATAATGCATATAGTATGCATAGCATACTAGCTCATTATGAATTACTTACCTTTGATCGAAGCCCCCGCAACAGACCTCGTTCACCGCTCCGCATGCTCCGCCAGTAACATAGGTGACGTTGGCACATGCTGATACAGGGGATATCTTCTAAACCGTGTAGGGTTTAGGATATATCCGGTGTAGCTACAGGTAAGCCTTATTTTGGGCTTACCTGTAGTCAAAAGTGGTTGTAAAGGGTTTACAACCACTTTAAGACAAGAGGAAAGGGAATATGTAAGCTGTGTATAAGGTGTCTTGTCATATGGTGGAGGAGGAAGCAGTGTTAGATTAGTAAGGGGTATATAAGGCAAATGTGTGGGTCTTGTCATATGGTGGAGGAGGAAGCAGTGTTAGATTAGTAAGGGGTATATAAGGCAAATGTGTGGGTCTTGTCATATGGTGGAGGAGGAAGCAGTGTTAGATTAGTAAGGGGTATATAAGGCAAATGTGTGGGTCTTGTCATATGGTGGAGGAGGAAGCAGTGTTAGATTAGTAAGGGGTATATAAGGCAAATGTGTGGGTCTTGTCATATGGTGGAGGAGGAAGCAGTGTTAGATTAGTAAGGTGACGTTGTGTGTCTTGTCGTATGGTGGAGGAGGAAGCAGTGTTGGATCACTAGGGATATATAAGGTGATATTATGTGTCTGGTCAGATGGGGAGGAGGAAGCCATGCTTGATCAGTAAGGGGTCTATGGGATGACAATGTATGTCTCATCAGATGTTGGAGAGGGAAGCAGTGCTGGATTAGTAGGAATATGCTTAGTAGGAATAATGCTCCAGCATTGGCTGTGTTGCGTGCAGTTCCACACCATCGCCTGTAGGTGTTGTTGTCACCACAGGCCGGTGATGGAAGGACAACAGGCTGAGGTGTATTGGGTGTCCTTTTCCCCAGAAACAGCCCAGTGGGAGTGGTCTACCGCTTTGCATTCTGGGAGAGGATACTTAAGGGGCAGATGCCATTTTTCTCTCTCTCTCACCTCATGGCCTGCCTGGCCTAAGGTATGTGACAACTCCTTTTCTGCCTCTGGGCCATGCTGGCCCGAGGCTACGTGACTGCAAGTAAGCCCAGAAGCTGTCTGGGGCCTACTGGTTCAGAGGTGGTCCTGTGCTGTCTGTCCTGCGGGAAGAAGCCGCACAATTGAAAGGATCCGGGGGAGGACTCATCTTGGAAAGGACCAAGCGAAAGGCTGGTATCTCAAGAGGAGCCTGGTGACTCAATTGGAGGATGCACCCTAACCAATCTACCTCACAGTACCGCTAGATGGCTTAAAGGAACTTTAGGTACTGTGTAGTTTTGTTCGCTTGTCTATTACTGATCACCGAATCCTGTGGCAGAGGATTATACAAATAGTTATTGCTATCATCAGGCAGGCATCTACAGTATTTTCAGTCAGTTTACTGTGTCCTCTGCACAGTGTGCAACTAAAGCTAACTGAAGACAATTGCTGGTGTTCTCTTACTAATAATACCACAGGCAGGCAGCTGCAGTATTTTCAGTCAGTGTACTGTGTCCTCTGCACAGTGTGCACCTAAAGCTAACTGAAGACAATTGCTGGTGTTCTCTTACTAATAATACCACAGGCAGGCAGCTGCAGTATTTTCAGTCAGTTTACTGTGTCCTCTGCACAGTGTGCAACTAAAGCTAACTGAAGACAATTGCTGGTGTTCTCTTACTAATAATACCACAGGCAGGCAGCTGCAGTATCCTAGGTGTTGTATATATATATATATATATATATATATATACACACTGTATTCAGTTTAGCTAGATCCGTTCCTGTTATTTTCTTACTAATATACTGACAGGCAGGCAGGTGATTGTGGCAGCTGCAGTATTTTCAGTCAGTTTACTGTGTCCTCTGCACAGTGTGCAACTAAAGCTAACTGAAGACAATTGCTGGTGTTCTCTTACTAATAATACCACAGGCAGGCAGCTGCAGTATTTTCAGTCAGTTTACTGTGTCCTCTGCACAGTGTGCAACTAAAGCTAACTGAAGACAATTGCTGGTGTTCTCTTACTAATAATACCACAGGCAGGCAGCTGCAGTATTTTCAGTCAGTTTACTGTGTCCTCTGCACAGTGTGCAACTAAAGCTAACTGAAGACAATTGCTGGTGTTCTCTTACTAATACCACAGGCAGGCAGCTGCAGTATTTTCAGCCAGTTTACTGTGTCCTCTGCACAGTGTGCAACTAAAGCCAACTGAAGACAATTGCTGGTGTTTTCTTACTAATAATACCACAGGCAGGCAGCTGCAGTATTTGCAGTCAGTTTACTGTGTCCTCTGCACAGTGTGCAACTAAAGCTAACTGGAGACAATTGCTGGTGTTCTCTTACTAATAATACCACAGGCAGGCAGCTGCAGTATTTTCGGTCAGTGTACTGTGTCCTCTGCACAGTGTGCACCTAAAGCTAACTGAAGACAATTGCTGGTGTTCTCTTACTAATATTACCACAGGCAGGCAGCTACAGTATTTTCAGTCAGTTTACTGTGTCCTCTGCACAGTGTGCAACTAAAGCTAACTGAAGAAAATTGCTGGTGTTCTCTTACGAATAATACCACAGGCAGGCAACTGCAGTTTTTTTTTAGTCAGTGTACTGTGTCCTCTGCACAGTGTGCACCTAAAGCTAACTGAAGACAATTGCTGGTGTTCTCTTACTAATAATACCACAGGCAGGCAGCTGCAGTATTTTCAGTCAGTTTACTGTGTCCTCTGCACAGTGTGCAACTAAAGCTAACTGAAGACAATTGCTGGTGTTCTCTTACTAATAATACCACAGGCAGGCAGCTGCAGTATCCTAGGTGTTGTGTATATATATATATATATATATATATATATATATATATACACACTGTATTCAGTTTAGCTAGGTCCGTTCCTGTTATTTTCTTACTAATATACTGACAGGCAGGCAGGTGATTGTGGCAGCTGCAGTATTTTCAGTCAGTTTACTGTGTCCTCTGCACAGTGTGAAACTAAAGCTAACTGAAGACAATTGCTGGTGTTTTCTTAATAATAATACCACAGGCAGGCAGCTGCAGTATTTTCAGTCAGTTTACTGTGTCCTCTGCACAGTGTGCAACTAAAGCTAACTGAAGACAATTGCTGGTGTTCTCTTACTAATAATACCACAGGCAGGCAGCTGCAGTATTTTCAGTCAGTTTACTGTGTCCTCTGCACAGTGTGCAACTAAAGCTAACTGAAGACAATTGCTGGTGTTCTCTTACTAATAATACCACAGGCAGGCAGCTGCAGTATCCTAGGTGTTGTGTATATATATATATATATATATATATATATATATACACACTGTATTCAGTTTAGCTAGGTCCGTTCCTGTTATTTTCTTACTAATATACTGACAGGCAGGCAGGTGATTGTGGCAGCTGCAGTATTTTCAGTCAGTTTACTGTGTCCTCTGCACAGTGTGAAACTAAAGCTAACTGAAGACAATTGCTGGTGTTCTCTTAATAATAATACCACAGACAGGCAGCTGCAGTATTTTCAGTCAGTTTACTGTGTCCTCTGCACAGTGTGCAACTAAAGCTAACTGAAGACAATTGCTGGTGTTCTCTTACTAATAATACCACAGGCAGGCAGCTGCAGTATTTTCGGTCAGTGTACTGTGTCCTCTGCACAGTGTGCACCTAAAGTTAACTGAAGACAATTGCTGCTGTTCTATTTCTAATATTACCACAGGCAGGCAGCTACAGTATTTTCAGTCAGTTTACTGTGTACTCTGCACAGTGTGCAACTAAAGCTAACTGAAGAAAATTGCTGGTGTTCTCTTACTAATAATACCACAGGCAGGCAACTGCAGTATTTTCAGTCAGTGTACTGTGTCCTCTGCACAGTGTGCACCTAAATCTAACTGAAGACAATTGCTGGTGTTCTCTTACTAATAATACCACAGGCAGGCAGCTGCAGTATTTTCAGTCAGTTTACTGTGTCCTCTGCACAGTGTGCAACTAAAGCTAACTGAAGACAATTGCTGGTGTTCTCTTACTAATAATACCACAGGCAGGCAGCTGCAGTATTTTCAGTCAGTGTACTGTGTCCTCTCACAGTGTGCACCTAAAGCTAATTGAAGACAATTGCTGGTGTTCGCTTACTAATAATACCACAGGCAGGCAGCTGCAGTATTTTCAGTCAGTGTACTGTGTCCTCTCACAGTGTACACCTAAAGCTAACTGAAGACAATTGCTGGTGTTCTCTTACTAATAATACCACAGGCAGGCAACTGCAGTATTTTCAGTCAGTTTACTGTGTCCTCTGCACAGTGTTCACCTAAAGCCAACTGAAGACAATTGCTGGTGTTCTCTTACTAATAATACCACAGGCAGGCAGCTGCAGTATTTTCAGTCAGTGTACTGTGTCCTCTGCACAGTGCGCACCTAAAGCTAACTGAAGACCATTGCTGGTGTTCTCTTACTAATAATACCACAGGCAGGCAGCTGCAGTATTTTCAGTTGGTGTACTGTGTCCTCTGCACAGTGTGCACCTAAAGCTAACTGAAGACAATTGCTGGTGTTCTCTTACTAATAATACCACAGGCAGGCAACTGCAGTATTTTCAGTCAGTGCACTGTGTCCTCTGCGCTGTGTGCACTTAAAGCTAACTGAAGACAATTGCTGCTGTTCTCTTACTAATAATACCACAGGCAGGCAGCTGCAGTATTTTCAGTCAGTTTACTGTGTCCTCTCACAGTGTGCACCTAAAGCTAATTGAAGACAATTGCTGATGTTCGCTTACTAATAATACCACAGGCAGGCAGCTGCAGTATTTTCAGTCAGTGTACTGTGTCCTCTCACAGTGTGCACCTAAAGCTAACTGAAGACAATTGCTGGTGTTCTCTTACTAATAATACCACAGGCAGGCAGCTGCAGTATTTTCAGTCAGTGTACTGTGTCCTCTGCACAGTGCGCACCTAAAGCTAACTGAAGACCATTTGTCATAGAAATCCTGTCAGCTACAGGATTCCTGGACTTCCTGATTCTGAATCTCGGGCACGTCCATGCGCGCGGGCACGCGCGCGCGATGGCGAGCACGTGCACGCGCTTAGCGGGGGCGCGCGCACGCTCCACAAAGCGCGCCAGAAGAGCTATTTAAACATGCCTGTGACAGACAGTCCCTGCTGTCTGCTCTACATCGTGTAGTACCCAAAGAGACCTGATTCGTGAATTTACCTGCATCTGACCCGGCTTACCTTGACCCTTCCAGTTTCCTGCCTGCCTCTGACCCCCGGCTTTGTTTGAC
The DNA here is from genome assembly GCA_029206835.1 of Rana muscosa. Taxonomy (NCBI): domain Eukaryota; kingdom Metazoa; phylum Chordata; class Amphibia; order Anura; family Ranidae; genus Rana; species Rana muscosa. Next base: position 153,201,468 of record CM055127.1, on the reverse strand, counting down.
CTATCTTCTGCCTGATCCTCCAGTACCTTGCCGCCAGCCAATTCTACCGACCCGGCTTGTCCGACCAATCTCTCCAGTTGCTGTGTCCTGGTTCCAGTCCAGTCAGCCTCATCAGTTCCAGTCCAGTTGCTTGTTTCTGGTTCCAGTCCAGTCTGCCTCTTCAGTTCCAGTCCAGTTGCTGTATCCTGGTTCCAGTCCAGTCAGTCTCATCAGTTCCAGTCCAGTTGCTGTGTTCCTGGTTCCGGTTCAGCCTGCCATACTTCCTGGGTGCCTGGATCCGTCCCAGTCTTCAGACTCTACTCTACCTTGATCCATCCTGCCAGGCACTCGTACCCCTTCTACCTCCGTGCCTCCTGTCTTCAGTACCAGGGGCCGCCGGTGGAAGCCGTAAGAGAGGCCTCCCTCTGCAGATCCGGGCTCGTCACCGTCAGGTACGTGACACCATTGCTGGTGTTCTCTTACTAATAATACCGCAGGCAGGCAGCTGCAGTATTTTCAGTTGGTGTACTGTGTCCTCTGCACAGTGTGCACCTAAAGCTAACTGAAGACAATTGCTGGTGTTCTCTTACTAATAATACCACAGGTAGGCAACTGCAGTATTTTCAGTCAGTGCACTGTGTCCTCTGGGCTGTGTGCACTTAAAGCTAACTGAAGACAATTGCTGCTGTTCTCTTACTAATAATACCACAGGCAGGCAGCTGCAGTATTTTCAGTCAGTTTACTGTGTCCTCTGCACAGTGTGCAACTAAAGCTAACTGAAGACAATTGCTGGTGTTCTCTTACTATTAATACCACAGGCAGGCAGCTGCAGTATTTTCAGTCAGTGCACTGTGTCCTCTGCACAGTGTGCAACTAAAGCTAACTGAAGACAATTGCTGGTGTTCTCTTACTAATAATACCACAGGCAGGCAGCTGCAGTATTTTCAGTCAGTTTACTGTGTCCTCTGCACAGTGTGCAACTAAAGCTAACTGAAGACAATTACTGGTGTTCTCTTACTAATAATACCACAGGCAAGCAGCTGCAGTATTTTCAGTCAGTTTACTGTGTCCTCTGCACAGTGTGCAACTAAAGCTAACTGAAGACAATTGCTGGTGTTCTCTTACTAATAATACCACAGGCAGGCAGCTGCAGTATTTTCAGTCAGTTTACTGTGTCCTCTGCACAGTGTGCACCTACGCTAACTGAAGACAATTGCTGGTGTTCTCTTACTAATAATACCACAGGCAGGCAGCTGCAGTATTTTCAGTCAGTTTACTGTGTCCTCTGCACAGTGTGCAACTAAAGCTAACTGAAGACAATTGCTGGTGTTCTCTTACTAATAATACCACAGGCAGGCAGCTGCAGTATTTTCATTCAGTTTACTGTGTTCTCTGCACAGTGTGCAACAAAAGCTAACTGAAGACAATTGCTAGTGTTCTCTTACTAATAATACCACAGGCAGGCAGTTGATTCAGCTAGCTGCAGTATATTAGTGTACTGTATACTGGGCACAGTGTGCAGCTAAAGCTCACTGCAGACAATTCCTGTTGTTTTCTTCCTAATAATACTACAGGCAGGCAGTTGATTCTGCTAGCTGCAGTATAATCAGTATATATATACATCCCAGCTTTGTGCAGCTACATCTCACTGCAGGCCATTAGTATGTCTGGAAGGCCAACAAGGAGAGGCAGACAGTCACAAGCCAATAAAAGAGGGCAAGCAGGCTCTGTGTCTAGAGGCAACAGTGCTGGTCATGGACACGGTGCATCCTCATCAGCACGTGGCCGTGGGACACGTTTGCCCTTTTTTTTCGGCAGCTGGCCGTGTTGAGCCGCAACATGCCGAAGACTTGGTACCCAGGCTCAGGGTACTTTGTCTGGCAAAGCAGCTGCCAAAGCGGCCTCTTCCCTCGGCTCAATGGCATCAGTCACTCCTTCCCTAGCCCCACCATGTCCTCCTGAGGAGTCCCCCGAACTGTTTGACCACAGTGTTGGGTACATGCTGCAGGAGGATGCGCTGCGTTTTGAAGGCTCCGATGATGGTACCCAGCTAGAGGAAGGCAGTAACGTGAGCCCAGAGAGAGGGGGTGCCCAAAAAGGACAGCAATCTGGCAGTCTTGTTCCCCCAACTGCAGCATACTGCCAGGTTTGCTCCAGTGATGAGGAGGGAGGTGATTATGAGGTCACGGACTCTACGTGGGTGCCTGATAGGAGAGAGGAGGAGGAGGAGGAGGAGGCACAACTCCAACGAGGCAGGATGCCCTCCAGGGGCCAGCTTAAGTGCAGCACACCGACTGCATCACACTGCAGAGCTCCGCATGTGCAGGGCGCTGCTGTCTCTGTGCGTTATTCCAAAAGTTCTTTGGTGTGGGCCTTTTTTGAGACGAGTGCATCAGATCGCACCGCTGCTATTTGCAACATATGTCTCAAGCGTATCTCGCATGGCCAAAACATCACCCGCTTGGGCACCACATGCTTGACCAGACATATGTTGACCTTCTATGCAGTTCGTTGGCAAGCCTACCTAAAAGACCCACATCAAAGAACAAAGCGGACCTCTCCTTGCGCCTCATCAGCTGGGATCTCCAACCCCACTATACGTTCAGTCCTCTCTGAAACCTGGACTGAGAGGAATGAAGGTGCAGAATTAGGTGTGTCACAGCCAAGTACTTGCGGGCAATCTGCTATCGGTACACCAACGTCAGATTGTACCAGGAAAATTTCCCTGCCCCAGCTGTTGCACCGCCGAAAGAAGTTTGCTCCCAGCCATCCACATGCCCAGCGGTTGAATGCTAGCTTGGCTAAATTGCTAGCACTTCAACTGCTGCCTTTTCAGTTGGTAGACTCTGCCCCCTTCCGTGAGTTTGTGGAATGTGCGGTCCCGCAGTGGCAGGTTCTAAAACGCCACTTTTTTTCACGGAAGTCTCTCTACCGGCATGTGGAAGGCAATGTCTTGGCCTCGCTGGACAGGGTGGTCAGCGGTAAGGTGCTTATTACCGCTGACTCATGGTCCAGCAGGCATGGACAGGGATGTTACCTATCTTTCACGGCGCAGTGGGTGACTCTGCTGGCAGCTGGGAAGGATGCATTACAAGGTGCAGTAGTGTTGGAGGTTGTTCCGCCACCACGCCTTCAAAATGCTACTACTGGTGATTCTGACACACCTCTCTCCTCCACCCCCTCCTCTTCTTCCTCCATGGCCTCTTCCTGTGCTTTGTCATCGGAACCAGCGGTGCTTCGTAGGCGTTCAAGGGGCTACGCAAGTACTCAGGCAAAAAGATGCCATGCGGTGCTTGAGCTGGTGTGCTTGGAGTACCAGTACCCGCCAGCAGTAACAGTACCCGCCGGCAGTAACAGTACCAGCCAGCAGTACCAGTAAGCAGTACCAGTACCCGCCAGTAGTACCAGTACCCACCAGCAGTAACAGTACCCACCAGCAGTAACGGTACCCACCTTTAGCAGTACCAGCCAGCAGTAACAGTACCCACCAGCAGTACCAGCCAGCCGCACCAGTCAGCAGTACCAGTACCCGCCATCAGTAACAGTACCAGCCAGCAGTACCCGCCAGCCATACCAGTCAGCAGTACCAGTATCCGCCAGCAGTAACAGTACCAGTACCCACCAGCAGTAGCTGTACCAGTCAGCAGTACCTGCCAGCAGTACCAGTAAGCAGTACCAGTACCCGCCAGCAGTAACAGTACCCGCCAGCAGTAACAGTACCAGTCAGCAGTACCAGTACCCACCACCAGTAACAATACCAGCCAGTAGTAACAGTACACGCCAGCAGTACCAGCCAGCCGCACCAGTCAGCAGTACCAGTACCCGCCAGCAGTAACAGTACCAGCCATCAGTACCCGCCAGTAGTACCAGTACTAGCCAGCAATACTAGCCAGCAGTACCCACCAGCAGTATCAGTACCAGTCAGCAGTACTAGTACCATCAGTACAGGCAAGCAGTACCAGCCAGCAGTACCCGCCAGCAGTACCAGTACCATCAGTACCAGTACCCACCAGCAGTACCAGCCAGCAATACCAGCCCTTCAGCAGTACCCACTGGCAGTACCAGCCCTGGAGGACAGCCAGCAGCAGCCACCAGCCATAACCACCTGGACGACAGCAGCAGCTAGCTGCAGGAATCCTAAGAAAGAAGTGAACATTGAGGTCAGTTGAGGTGCAGGTAAACCACTGTGCATTAGTGTGATAGCAGCCATAGGCCCCTTTCACACGATCGGTCCGATCGGGTCCGCCTGTCTGTTTTTCAGGTTGACTCAAACGGACTCTCCATTCACCTCTATAGAGCGGCAGATGTAAACGGACTCATGTCAGTTTACACCCGCCTATCTGCAATCCGATCTGCTTAAAAGAGCGGGCTGCATCCGTGTCTGCTCTACATATGCAGAGTGGACACAGACCTGTCATCCGCTCTTTACGCTCATTGTGGCCCACGACCGGTTACCAAGTTGCTAAAGTGGCCCTCGCTCCTCAAAAGGTTGGGCACCCCTGACTTACATGATACATCACTGGGACCGTCCCCTCCGCCGAGCCAAGCCAAGCCAAGCTGACGTGAGTCAATCTGCCGGGCATAGCCAAGCACAGCCGGGGTGAGCTGAGACTGCCCCTCTGCTCAATCCCAGCCAAGTGGAGACCATCCCCGTCCGAGCACAGCCGAGCACAGCACAGCTCGAGCCCAGCCGGGCCAAGCCGAGCAGGGACCACCCTCGCCCAGCCGAGTGGAGGCCGCAGCTGCCATTCACTTTATGCTGCCTCCCGCAAAGTGTCGCCCTAAGCCTGGGCCTAGTTGTCTCAGGCCAAGACACAGCACTGTATATGGTGATAGTGTGTATTGTCAGATGGTGGAAAAGGAAGCAGTGCTGGATTAGTAAGGGCTACATAAGGTGACAATGTCACAACTAGTGTTTAATCATGGGATTTTATATGAGGCATAATACAAAAGTCAAAATATATAACTTTATTGTACAAGGATTGGACAAATAAATGTATAAAGTACACATAAAAAATGTTTGGCATATCAAGCCAATGAGTTACACATAACAATATATAATGTAATGTACATCAAGCTGGTATATTTTCAAGTACATGCTTTACATGACCAGGATGATTGCAATGAGAGAGGAATGCATCTTGTAACTCTACATGTTTCATGAATACTTTCACTTCTTTAGGAGTAGATGCCTCCAACAACAGAATATACATAAAAGCAGCTTGGAACTTGATACAACATAGAGTCTCCAAATGGAGGAATTTTTTTTTCTTTTGAGATCATGATCTGTTTGGTTGGAGAATCATCACTCACTTTTGCAAACACTAGGTTGGTTTTTGGTATCTATTTTTTTACCACAGCCATGATCTCTCTTGTGCCACCTCATTGGTTTTCCCAATGTGTGTCTTGGTCCGTTTACACTACTCCTGTGTCAGACACTGACCAACGGTCACCATTTGGAGACACTTTGTTTTATTCAGCTGGCATGAAATTGTCCAAAATGTGTTGGTATGCTGATGCCTTAAGAGTTCTCTTCAATGGAACTAAGGGGCCAAGCCCAACCCCTGAAAAACAACCCCTTCACCATAATCCCTCCTCCACCAAATGATTTGGGCCAGTGCACAAAGCAAGGTCCATAAAGACATGGATGAGCGAGTTTGGGGTGGAGGAACTTGACTGGCCTGCACAGAGTCGTGACCTCAACCCGATAGAACACCTTTGGGATAAGTTAGTGCTGAGACTGCGAGCCACGCCTTCTCGTCCAACATCAGTGCCTTCTAGAAGAATGGTCAAACATTCCCAAAGACACTCTCCTAAACCTTGTGGACAGCCTTTCCAGAAGAGTTGAAACTGTTATAGCTGCAAAGGGTGGGCCAACTCAATATTGAACCCTACAGACTAAGACTGGAATGCCATTAAAGTTCATGTGTGTGTAAAGGCAGGTGTCCCAATACTTTTGACAATATAGTGTATATGGGGGGGGAGGCATGATACACTAGGCACCTGGTCACAGTTCTTTGTTTTTATAAGGTTACAGTGTGTGTCTTGTCAGATATGGCGGTAGCAATGCTGGATTAGTAATAAAGTGATACAGTAAAGAAGAAAGCAGTACTGGCTATGTTAGCTGTATACAGAGACATTGGGCGTTTTACTAATGGAAAAGAAAGCGGTTCTGGATAGGTAAAACGTGATAGTGGAGAACAGGATGTTCAATCAGTAGTCTGTGTATGAGGTGACATCATGTGTACTAATTTTCTATTCAAGTTGAAGCTTGCATATAGCTGGATCTCAGGCTGCACTCCCTGGAACAGCACATGGTGACATGGGCTTCACACACGCTTATCTTCTAAAATGTACTACATAATTGAAGGATCCTGATGGCATACTCAGTTTTCAGATACTGTAGGTACACTTCTGTTTTCCATCCCAGGATTTTTTTAGTGCTCAGGACCAGGGACGTATCTACCGCGAGGCGTTTGCCTTGGGCAGCATTTTTCAAGGTGGCGGCGTCGCTCCTAGGCAGAAGGGACTTCCTGTCCTTTTGATGGCTGTACATGGATGATGCTGCAGCTGAAGGCATCACCCCTTTATTGTGTTTTGTAGCCAGCGGTCGGCTCTCTTGTAATAGCAATTGGGGCGGCTTACTAGCCACTTGATTGCTATTACAAGCAGCGGGAGGGGACGCCCCTCCCCCCCTTCCGTCGCTCACTTGGGCTCTCCTGTCCCACCAGGATCAGCTTTAAACGGCTGTTCATAACAGTAAACCGGAAGCGATGACCTTACATCAGTTCGGGTTTACTTGGAAACCGTCTGCACCAGTTTTTAAAATTCTAAAGCACTCAACAAACTGATCTTGGTGTTTTGAATGCTTTTAAGTGCAAAGGAGTGATATGGGGTCTTATACTCCATAAAGAGTACCGGTCACATGCTTATTGCTGTCACAAAGATATTTACATTAATAATAACAGCAATAAAAGTGATACATTTTTTTTTTTTTTTGGGGTGGGACAAATTTAGATGGGGAGGTGCCCGATTTTAATCTTGCCTTGGGCAGCACAAAACCAAAATACGCCACTGCTCAGTACCACTTCACTGCTTACAGTTTCCTAGGTGCTGGTGACTTGACGATCTGGGAATACCTGTTACTGATATATGCAAATGTACAGGCCTGGTGTTCTCAACTCCGCCCACTGTCTCTGAGTGATAGAAGACAGCTACACAGACTATGATTAAACACTAGTATAGTGAGTGTGAAACGCGTCAGCTTGACCAGTGTGCTGTGATCTGTAGTGTGGTTTTTGGATTTTTGGGGATTTTACAAATAAAGGCAATTTTATTCAGAGTGCTGCAGTCCAGAAGATTGCTTTCTTTTGCTTTTCCTATGTGTGCATTTCCTGCACCCGTAGTTTTTGGGAAGAAGTGATTACTTAGAAGACATCCACACCTGAGCGGCTTCTCTTTCTATTGCATTCACATTACCGCTGCTAGCAGAGGGAGGATAATTTTCATTTAGAGACATGCATTCAAGAATCCTTGAAGGGACAGTACCTAAGTACACCACCATAAGGCTTGGCCCCACCACATAGCCTGCAGAAGGTTGAGTTGAGAGCAAGAAGCCATTTAACCACTGACTTCAGTTATGATTATTCACAGAGTTTCTCGTATATAGATAGAGACACCCTCCATAGGCTGCATAGAAAGTATATTTGGGATGCTCACTGATTGCTACCAAGCAGTTTAGCTGTCTCAATATTGCTCATCATTCTCGATATTGTTCATTGCTGATCAGAAGCGTAAGGCCCTGGTGCAAAGAATCATAAAGGGCCCCCCTATCCCTCGACCCAGGCCCTTCCCACTGATCCCAGGGACCTTTACTCCCATTGTGTGACCCTTTATTACAGTCCCGCAGTGTGCCACTGTCAGGGAACAATCCTCAGAAGAACTGGCATAGCTGGTATAGCCCAGGGGAATTGCAGATTGGCAAACAGAAATTTGGAAATGCTAATGCACATGCGCACACTGGCATGAACAGGCAAGAAGATAAATTCAGCAGCGAGCATACGTGGACACCAAAGCCAGCAGCAGCAACCACTAATTGCTGGATGATCCTTAGCTCCCCCGCGTGTTCCTGAGTTCGGTTCCTGTTGTTATTTGGATTTCCTGTTACCGACCCGGACCGCCTTTGACTTGTCCTGTCTCCAATCCTGGCTTTGACCCTTGGCTTTCTCCTGTGACCCCGCTCCTGCCTGTTCATCCGGGTATGACCTCTGGCTTGCCCTTATGACTTCGCTGCTGCCTGACTACTAGTGTATGACCTCGGTTGACTCCTGACTCTGCTTGCTGCTTTAATCCTGGCTGATATCCCATGCGTGATTTCTGGCCTGGCTCCTGACTCTACTCCTGGCATTCCCTCCTGCCAAGTCTCACTCAGTACTCCTGAAGGACCTCTGCTTAGCAGTGCATCCTGCTCATCAGCCACCATCCAGTGGTCATCGCCTCATCACCTCAGCCTATTGCAGCTGGCAACCCATGCTTCTCGGAGCATAGCACTCCCTGTTACCACCTTTAGGGGCGCTCCGCACTTAGCCACAAGGGAAGCCCTCTCAGCACTTCGACCTCCAGGTACGTGACAGCCACCTTCCTGCTGTTATGGGGTCCCCCCACGGGGGCAGAATGCCAGAGCCCAGTCACAAGTGGAACCTTTGCGACCCTGGTAGTTTCATCACTAGTGTCAATAGTTTTTTATTTTTGTTGTTTTGTTTTTTATTATTTTTTACCATTTTATTTTTATTTTTATTTTTTTTAAACAATTTTATTTTTTATTATTTTTTACCTTTTTTTTTTTTTTTTAACAATTTCATTTTTTATTATTTTATTTTTATTTTTTAGGACCCCCAGTTGGGGGGCTTTGGTGAAATATTAGGGGTCTAAACAGACTCATGAAGTCTCACTTTTGAGAAAAAGAAAGGGACTGAGGACAGATTCATCAGTCCCTTTCTCTGCAGCCTCAGCTGTACTGAATAATTGAACAGGAATACCCATTTATTCATAAACTGAGGCATAGTAAACACAGTTTAAAAATAAAAATAAAAAAAGAGTCAGTGATCGTTACTGATCACTGACTCTATTCATTAAGACAAGGAAGGGGTTGGAAAATGACTCATTTACTGGCTCCTTCCCCGCTCTCCACCCTGACAGATCCCCCGCAGCAGCCGGCGAGAGGTGGGAGGGGGAAACCCGGCAGCGCTGCGGGGGGGAGCAAGGGGGGCCAGGGAAGAACACAGGGACCTGGGGAAGCAGCACAGGGATAGGGAGGCAGAGGGAGCAGCATGTGGAAGAACCGATGCCCCCCATTTCCCTCCTGCAGCCGCTGAATGTCTGCAGGAGGGGGAGGAGGAAAAGCGGGCATTCAGCGGCTGCATTGAGGGATCGGTTCCTCTACATGCCGCCACCCCCGTCGTCCTCCTATCCAGGCTTACGGGGGGGGGGGGCGCGCAGGTGGCTGGGTCGCAATGGAGACCCTTGCGACCCCTGTACATAGGCCCTTGCTGCTGATGTTATTCTCTGTTTGATTTATTTTTGTGGTTAAAAGGTTAGGAGTTAGTGACTATAACCTAAATACAATAACTGCTAACGAGTTTAGAGCAGGGGTCTCAAACTGGCGGCCCTCCAGCTGTTGTGAAACTACAAGTCCTATCATGCCTCTGCCTGATAGAGCCATGCTTGTAACTGTTCAGCCTTGCAATGCCTCATGGGACTTGTAGTTTTGCAACAGCTGGAGGGCCGCCAGTTTGAGACCCCTGGTTTAGAGCAATAACTTTTTTTTCACATCTGATACATTCTTGCACAGTTGCTTACTCCTAAATTGTGACAATATATAGTCTATTTGTAGACAGCCAGTCTGATGCCCAAATCTGGGGTCCCTTTTCCTAACGTTTAGGATACATATGTTGATGCATACATACTATAGGTGTTTGCAGCAATCCTCTACCCAGCCAGGTGTATCAGAAGGGAGCTGTTCGCAGAGTTGTGGTATGAGAACAGAGGACCTGATAAAACCAGCGGCTCCCCTGAGGGTAAGCGCTACATAAGGAGCTAGTGACCACCACACTAATATACTGAGGATGTTTGATATAGTAATTATTAGCAGGGGTTCTTGGAGCATGGGAAGTTATTTTAAAGTTTCTTCCGTTTTAAAAAGGTTGGGAAATGCTGCTCTAGAGTAAAAAGGTTGAGAAAAGCTACTTTAGAGGGTGTCATGACCACATAGGGGAACCATAGTGTCACAAGCAAGCTTAATTTTCTGACAGAAGCCCCAAATGGTATGGAAGATTATTTTTTCTTACAAGCAATGCATCCATGTTAGAAAAAATAAATAAAAAATCAACTACATAGCATAAACATTCTACTTGGCACTCTTCATGCCCTAGTTTTTCCATCCAAGACTCCATTTAAATAAACTCATTAATCTCCAATGTGCACAATTCTTCTATTTCATTTGAATGCTTGCTGAGTTTCTTACAATAAAAACAGGTCGCCTCTGTGTTCTCAGCTGTCATTTGTAGCATAATCACATGCGGAAGTTGACGCAATTTTTTTCTTGAGCTTACATAACGCCATATTGAACTGAGTCATTTTTTTTACATTGTGCTCCCAGATCTTTTATCCTGTTACAATGCATAAGGCTGAAATAGCTGTGATTCCAAAGCTTGGGGGTCTGAAAAGAGAGGATGTCTGGTCATTTTGGTTTTCAGATAAGCACCCTGGCCGGAGCAGAGCTAGAACTGAAATTGAAATGGCACTAAGCTCTGGCATAAAGGTAGAAGACATGCTGTCTGCATATTGACATGGAAATTCGGCTGTAGGCTGAGCGCACAACCTTATCTCCTGTGCTAATAAGCACACATTCCGTCTGTTGGTATAATGCATCTTACCTATCACTCTATTTCCCGTATATCCCCAAGTATATCCCCAAGTAAACAGACATCACCACAGCTTACGTTCTCAGCAACATGCTCTTCTGCCCCTACGCAGCACCGCGCTTGGCTTTTTATTTCTAAATAACAAAAGCAATGACAAACAGGCTCCAACAGCCAATCACTTCCTCCATGGGAAATGACATCACAGGAAATTACCTCACAGGATATGAATGTCAACACAGGGAAATCCTTCCAACAGGATGAGCTAAAGGGGTTGTAAAGGCAAAAGTTTTTTCACCTTAATGCATTCTATACATTAAGGTGAAAAAACATCTCTGGATTAGCGCCCCCCCGAGCCCCCCCCGTTTACTTACCTGACCCCTCGAAAGTCCCGCACCTTGAATGCGCAGGAATCTCGGCCAGCTTCTCAGCTCATTCATTGGTTGATTGAAAGCAGCGCAGTCATTGGCTTGCGCTGCTGTCAATCACAACCAATGATGCGGCACACCGGGGGGCGGGGCCAAGTGATACAGTGAGGGGCTATGGCCGCCGGCTGTGTCACAGGAGCGCGCCCGCAAGAACTCCTCACAATGCGAGCTCGTGAGGAGTGGAGTTCTTGCGGGGGGAGCCGAGACAGCCGCCGAGGGACCCCAGAAGACCAGGTTCAGGGCCACTCTGTGCAAAACGAGCTGCACAGTGGAGGTAAGTATAACATGTTTGTTATTTTTTTTTAAATAAAAAATTATCTTTAGTGATCCTTTAATACAAACAACCAATGAATAATGGCTAAAGGAATCTTATGGGTGTGTCTGGTCAGGGATAGTGTGTATGCTTTTCCTGGAAGCCATTATATTGAACTAAACAAAGGAAGCCGCATGGCTAACAAACATGAACTCTGTCTCTGACCATAACAACTCAAAGACTCCCGTGTTTACCGCTGGTATGAATCCTTATTCTGCGTTGTTCCATAGAACAACGCATACCAGGATTATACTACCATTCCTTTGGATGGGAGGTTATCTGCAGGTGTACGCTACGTGTTCTGACATGTGCTGATCAGACACACAGCAGAGACAAGAGCGCTCATCCCCCCATAACCGATAATGTCCTTGCAGAGTGAACATATCCCCTCCAGACGATCGTTCTGTGCATTGCACAGGGGCCCTTCGCCGGCGGACATATCCCCACTCTGCAAACACCTCTCTCCAACCTCAGGAAGTTTTCCACTACCAGACGGGACTCAACCAGAGTCAGTCTGCCCCAATCAGCTCTTTAGAGCGGGCTGCGGGAGTACTAACACTGGGAGCCACTATGACAATACATATTAAATACATCTTCATAAAATTTCCACAACAATATTATCAGCGGAGCTGTGCAGGGTTGATCAGGGTCATGAGTCCACTTCATCTGATCATGTGATTTGTGATGTCACATGACCACATACAGAAGAGACTCGGGGTGCATCATTACATTCTAGACCCGCACTGTACACCCATGTACAACTCTGGCTCACCCATAAATCCCCTTTAGAACAATGTCTCTTTCATCCTGATTATGTGTAAGTTTGACTTTCATCCCCTGGTAGTAAAGGATGTGGGCTCCCTAATGGGGTTCCCTCCCATCCCAGACCTCATAGCAGCCACATGGGCTGCTATAGCTATTGCTATGGAATTGAGTCGTACAGTGAAAGGGGGAAACCTTATAGTGGGCAACCATCTATAACGATACCACTGACTGAAAGAAACTTTAACCGGTAAAAGATATTAAAAAAAAGATGACTTTAACTGCGTCAGAGCTGATACTAAAGCCCAAATCCAGCTTCCAAACCTCAGTTTCCCTCGTGTGTCCTCCACGTGCCTTAATCCCTTTCACTGTCCTACCACTTTACACATGATCCTATCACTCCTACTTTGACATGCAGCAAAATAAACCCATAGAGTGTATAAACATTACTCGGCTGTTAAGTAAACTTGATTTATTCACTTAAGTAACTTTTAACTACGTAAGCCAAGCTTTTCATCCTGTGCCAGCTATCACAGATCACTTACATAGTAGACTTGTGCACAACGGAAAAATTCGTTCCGTTTCGGTTCGTTTCTTTCCGGTCCTGTTGATTCGTAATCATTCGTAATTTTGCTAGACGGGATTTTTCGTGTTCGGACTCATTCGTATTTTTGCAAGCGACATTTTTCGTTGAATTTTTTGTTGCTTTATAATTCGTACTTTCGGTAGAGTACGTTGTTTTTCGTTGATTCTGGACACAACTCCTACTTTCGTAACTTTTTTTGGGTTCGTTGATTCGTAATTTTCCGTGTCTCTCTCACAACGACGCTGCCTATTATGCCCAATGTGCTTCGAATGGATTTGTACTTTTCTAAATACATAGCGGTTATTTGTAACGATTCGAAATCTCGTATTTTACTTTCGTTTTTTACATGCGGCTATAGGCTCCGCCCCTGTACACCATTTTGAGAGGGTTCAGCACGGTGAGGGAGAAGCAGAGAGCAGAGCAGAGTGAGTGTTATTGTGCTTTGAATGGATTCGAAATCTCGTATTTTACTTTCGTTTTTTCATGCGGCTTTAGCCTCCGCCCCCTGTACACCATTTTGAGAGGGAGTTCAGCATGGTGAGGGAGAAGCAGAGAGCAGAGTGAGTGTTATTGTGCTTCGAATGGATTCGTACATTCGTAACTTTTTTCATAACGAATTATGCCGAAGACCTTCGGGCATTCGCTATTTTGCGGTATAATTTATTTCGGATTCGGTTTTATTCGTAATTGCTCTGTTCGGAAATTCGAATGCTTCCGAATGTCCGAAAGTTGCTAAATTCGGACGAATTTTGATTCGTTACGAAACGAATTGCACAAGCCTATTACATAGTCATATCTAAATAATGTTCCTTTGATGCACCAGAACTCTTTTTATTTTACTGTTTCAGTTATTGGGAAAAGCATGAAGATCTGATTTTCTACATATTTGTTCTGGATTAGAGACTCAGAAAGTATTGGTTCCCTTTAACTGTGATGCGTTAATGTACTTTTTCATGGTAAAGTGCAGTATATTGCACATTTATAGACTAGCCAGTGACTAGCATTTTCAGGAGTTCAGAAACAAAATTTCATAAAGTTCCCTTTTGTGCAGGATTTCTTGAGGTCATTGGGGCTCAACAGCAGACATGTCAAGTCACCTGCTTCTAATGGGAGTCACTGGAAATTGGACCACTTTCTCCCAGTCAACTCAAAATGTATCTTTCACCCCCCCCCCCCCCCCCAGGCCCAAGTGTAAGTGAACAGATTGTTGACGGTACCAGATTGCAGACATGAGCTCAGTGACCCCTCAAGAACTGTTCCAATTTCCCCCCAAGTCTCCAGTCATTGACATTGTACATCAGCTTTAAGCTGGCACCAGGCAAACAAAGTTGGACTGGACTGATATTTTACTATTCAGCAAACAACCAGATTTGGACCTGCAGTTAGTGACACATGGTGGGTATCATATAGCTGCCTACTTCTCGTTCCGTCCTCCAGTCACCACATTTGGCAGGTAGAATTCTTCTAACACCATATTCCTTTGCGGCTGTAGATTGTCACGTGACCAGATGCCGGGAGCTGCAAAGGAAGCTGATACAGAAAGTAATAAAAAGGTGTCTCACAATAAGCAATGTCCTTTAGGGACATCCAATTTTCACCATGCCCACCAACTACTGCGGCACCATGTCACACTTTTCATGGCACCCTTTCCTTAGCCCACCAAACTCTAACCCTACAATGAAAGGGCTAGTTGGTTAGGCTTCCCCCAAGGCCAAAGGTTTCCAGTCATCCGCTGTGTCCAATGATGGAGGAGGATGCAGTTGCTTCTCAGTTTTGGATTGAATGGGGAAAGGTTAGAACCCCTCTCAAGTTTTACTGCAACCCAGGGCTCGGTTAGAGAGATTACCCCTCACTTTATGTTCTCTTCATTTTCCCATACAGGAAATGAGGGATATTCTGCAACAATCCCTTTGGCTCATCTTCTGCCCATTTGGCCTGGCTCCTGTTTCACTCCCATCTTCCAAATCTGTACCTCTGCTGCCTGCCAGTTACTAACATCTGCCTGCCTGACCATGTACCTGCTTCCTGCTTCTACAGGACCTGTGACAATATCTGGCATGAATTCCGTTCTTCGGCTTCTATGTCATCAAATATCCCGCTCTTCTGCTGGCCAGGACTTACTACAGGCTCCCGTGCCACTCCATGTCCTGTCATACTCTGTCATCAATCTCTGGGGACAAACAGGACAAGAGGTGTGAGGGAGAAACCTCTCATCAGTTCGATCTCTACCAAATACGTGACAGAAACTCTGACAGAGGTTCTAGCATTCCCAGGCTAGCAGTAAAACTTGACAGGGGTTCTAATCCTTCCCCAACCTATTCAAAAAGTTTTGGCTATAAATATTTTTTAAAAATCACAGCCACACAGCTACAACCAATTAAGTCATGTCCAGCATTTGCTGTATCCCGCCATATCCTATAACCTGGCATCTTTGTAGCACCAAATTATAAGAGTTTTAAATCACCAGAAGTGCTTATGGTAAGTGCTTAGCTGCAGGAAAGGTGTCCTTTCGCAGATTGTGAATAAAGCAAGTGTGATGCTACAACCAGAATAAATTAATAAAAAAATGTTGGAAAGATAGTTTTTCGTTTAAAAAGATTGATGCGTTTCAGCCCCCACACGGGCCTAATGCCCCGTACACACAATCGGAATTTCCGTCGGAAAAAACTTGGATGGTTTTTCCGACGAAATTCCGCTCAAGCTTGGCTTGCATACACACGGTCACACAAAAGTTCTCTGAACTTTCGAGCGTCAAGAACGCAGTGTCGTACAAAAATACGATGATGAGGCAAGAAAATGAAGTTCAATGCTTCCAAGCATGCGTCGAATTGATTCTGAGCATGCGTTTTTTTTGCGCGTCGGAATTGCATACAGACAAACGGATTTTCCGAACCTGCTCTCAATCTTTTGCTGGCCGAAATTCTGACAGCAAAAGTCCGATGGAGCATACACACGGTCGGAATTTCCGTTTTAAAAGCTCACATCGGACTTTTGTTGGCGGAATTTCCGATCGTGTGTACGGGACATTAGTCTTATGCCCTGTACACACGAGCGGAATTCCCGTTGGAAAAAAATTGGATGGTTTTTCCTAGGGATGCACCGAAATTTCAGCCGCTGAAACATATCGTCCGAAAATGGCATTTTCGGCAAAATGCCGAAAGAGAATTCCTGCCGATACTGGCGCCGAAAATCGCGCATGCGCAGTAGAGGCGGCAGAACCAGCGGGTGACATCACTCGTCGTGTGGGCGGCGTGCACTTTCCTCGCGGTTAAGACGCCGCACGCGTAAGCACGTTCCCTGCTGAGATGCGGGCACCTTCCCCGCGGACGCTCCTCGTGCTTGTGAGACTAAGCTGTCAGCCCGCTGCATGTGCAAAACTGTATGTTCTGTATCTGTGCCTGTCTACATACTACAGTACTATACACTATACCGCACTGTGTTCCGGGTATGGACGGAGACTTCCAGAAACACAGACTAGTCTACATTGCTTGCTGTGATTGGCTGAGCAACGCTGCTGTAGACTAGTATGTGTTCCGGGAAGTCTCTGCCCATACCTGGTGGCCGGAACACAGTGTGGTCTACTGTATGACTATGTATGTAACCCGCAGCTACATACATACACTTATCGCACATGTACCCGCTGACACCTTAGGGAGACAGAACTGAATTACTAGTTCTGATGTAAGTTGGAAATTAATAAAATAAAAAAAGTCAGTCTTTAGCATTTTTTATATTATGTTAATATTATATTATTATTTATTTTATTTTTAGGACTGTTTTATTTGGTATGGCGCAATGTGCACTGACTGCAGTTTTACTTTAAGAATTTTTTTATTATAATTTTGTATTTTATTTGATTTTTATCTTCTGTGTCCACTGTCCAATTTATGTGGGTTACTTACTTTTTATTAAAGTACTTATTTACATTACTGGATTGTAGTATTCTTTTCTTCATAAAATTAATGATTAAGTTGAATATGAATAATATAACGAATACAAATGTAACACAATTTTGTATATCAAATAATTTCTTTGTTTAATATATTAAAAAAAAGCCTATTTCGGTTTCGGTGCTGTTCCGGTATCGGTTTCGGTTTTTGGTATTCTGACATTTTTATTTTCGGTATCGGTTTCGGCACCAAAAAACCCATTCGGTGCATCCCTAGTTTTTCCGACAGAATTCCACTCAAGCCTGCCTTGCATACACACGATCACACAAATGTTTGGTGAACTTTTGACTGCCAAGAACGCGGTGACGTAAAAGACAACGACAAGAAGAGAAAATTAAGTTCTATGCTTCCGAGCATGCGTCCATTTGTTTCCGAGCATGTGTCAGAATTTAACGCGTCGGAATTTGTATACACGATAGGAAATTCCGATCGGAGTTTTGCCCGACGGAAAAATAGAGAACCTGCTCTCTATCTAAGTCCATCGGAAATTCCGACAGCAAAAGTCTGATGGAGCATACACACGATCGGAATTTCTGATGAGAAGCTCCCATTGGACATTTGCTGTCAGAATTTCCGCTCGTGTGTACAGGGCACTAGTTACAACTAAGGCCCGTGTGGGGGCTAAAACGCATCAACCTTTTTTATAATGAATTCCCGTATGTCTTGGTGGATTATTAATAAAGAAGACTGAATTTTATATTATGCTTCTGGACCCTTGTATCCTTTTCGCAGATGCCTTTAATGCCAATTGGAATGCATGCAAAATGCTTTATACAGCACCTTGTAGAGCACCACGTGATAATTAGAATGGCCAATGTCTGTTTGCAGCACTTAAACTGGAACTCCAGACAAAAAGTCTCAGGGAAGGGTTAGCTCAGCCTTTCTCAACATTTTTACCCCAGAGAAACCCTTAAAATAATTTTGAGGTCTCTGGGAACCCCAGGTAAAACCCCTGCTAAAACAAATTCATTGAGAATACACAACAATTCATTGCCCACGGGACTTTAATGAGTCACACTCCAAGAGTATAAATTATAAGAAAATGTATGATTACAAAACAAGAAATTATAACATACATTTTAAAAACAAGCTGTCACACATGTATACCAACAATGAAGATGTATAAATAAATGGCATTAAAACATTCAAATTTGGAAACCTTGTATTAACATAGATGGTCTGCGCTAATATTCTCAACGTGTTTCTGGAGATAAAAGATTCGCTTCCTCAGGAGAGGCACCAAGAGATATCTGGAGATAAAAACACAAAAATGTAATATAAAAAAAAAACACCATACATCAAACCTCACAGTCTGGACTTACAATTATTACAAAATTGTAGAAGACTTCCACATAGGTATAGTAGTATGACAGACACGTAAATTAAAAAAGTAGGTCTTCCAATTGTGTTCAATGTGGCAGGCCGGATGGAGCCACCCGATGGTCCACAAAGTTCTACCCGGGAGTTGTGGAGGGGGGGGGGAATAAAGGACCAAGCACTCTCGATGCGAGCCTCCGGGTGCCACCACAGGGCACAGTAGAAAATTGAGAAGAATGCGCCTTACATCGGTGGCCAGTGAGAAGGATGCCCCCTTACAGTGGTGGACAGAATGCTATCCTTACAGCCAGCCAAAAAGATTGTTAGTGTAATGCTGGTTATTCTGCCCTCTGTGCAAGCATCATCAGATTGGAGGCCAACCAGCCATAGTTTAAAAAACTGATAGCAACATCTGGAGGAATCCGTGTTCCATGGGACCCTGGTTTAGAATGACTGGGTTAGATCATCTCTTGGGTTTTCATTACTGCCTTTATCTTTGTTGGGAAAATTTCCACTCATTTTCTGTACCGGAGGCCACACAGGAAGTAGATTTAGCATCAAGTCAAAGGATACTAGCAGTCAAAGGGATTTGAGTTATTCATATTAAAAATAACAGATGTCCATTTTGTGAAAAAAATAAAATAAAATAACAGATGTCCATTGAATGTAACCAAATTACAAAGATAAACAGAATAAAAAGGACAACACTTTGTACATTTTCCTATTTTTTTGTACCAAAAGAGGACCTGAGCTGTGGAATCTGGCTCAAAAAAGCCAATCAGAGGACAAAGGAATAGTCACCTGTATTGCCCGTAGGCTCCTTGCAGCTGAGCTTTTCCCTACCATTGATTAACATTTCTTTGTTCTGCGCTGTGACGCATTATGGAAGCACCATTTTGGTAGAGGCAGGGTTTTGCTTCCCCATGCCAGAGCTGCCCCCCTGATGACTGGAGGGATAATGGCCAAGAATAGCAAAAGAGCTGGTGAAAGCACAGATCCACATACTTTTTTTTTTTTAAACGTAATAGTCTTTATTGAAACATTTTTCATTTATCATCATTAACATACAAACAACCCTTTCCCACATGATCTCCCTCCCCCTCCATTTTACATATACATATACAGAGAGAAATAAAAAATAAATAAAAACATTCTAATAAAAATTCTCGGATGTTTATTTTATCGTTATCTCAGCTTCTTTCCTTTCTTCTTCTATTCTACTCTTCAATGACCACTTTCCTGTTTCCCCCACACCAATTGCTTCTTTAATTTATCCTTATATCGTCTTAATCCACTTCATTCTTACCACACCCATTCTGCAATCCCCCAACCTCTCATTCATTCTTACTCATTCTTTCTTCCTATTTTAATATATGTCACATCCTATCTACTTACTACTGCTAACCACCCCAACCCTTCTCCCCATCTTATCTTTCTTTCTTTATACTGATGTTTAATTTCTCGCTTTCGTCTTTCACGCTATTCTAAGGAATGTATCCCTTCACATCCCACCAGGGTCTCCAGATCTCTTCATATTTCTTTATACGACTACAACTACGTCTAACAAATACCGTTTTTTCCTTTCATATTGTCTCATTCATCTCATGTTCCCATTCTTTACAAGTTGGAGGTAACACTGATTGCCATACAGATCCACATAGTTAATAAAGCATAGGCAGGAAGATCTGTGCACTGAAGGTCCTCAGGTACAGATTCCTCTCCAACTAGGAAAACAGTGAGTGGCATTGCCAATCTCACTCCAAATCTGGTGTGACTAGCAGTCAGAGGCAACAGTGCCTTAGATAATCTCACACTGCAGGTACACAGCTCTGAGGCTGAAGGCACATGAAGTTTATCAGAAGAACTTCAAGGCAGAAGGTTAATTTTTCAGGATACTGCCTAGGCACAATTAACATCTCTAGCTGTTACCCCTATACAGGCCTTTTTTTCTCAGAAAATAGGTGCAGGAACTCAACCATAACCCCCTCACACACACATACCCTTCAAACCACATCAAATATTGGGTATGGTGAAATAATACTAGTGCCACGTACACACGGTCGGAATTTCCGACAACAAATGTTCGATGGGAGCTTTTTTTTGGAAATTCCGACCGTGTGTAGGCTCCATCAGACATCTGCTGTCGGAATTTCCGACAACAAAAATTTGAGAGCTGGTTCTCAAATTTTCCAACAACAAAATCCGTTCTCATAAATTCCGATCGTGTGTGGACAATTTCGACGCACAAAATTCCACGCATGCTCTGAATCAAGTACGAGACGGCAGCGCTCGGTCTGGTAAAACTAGCGTTCATAATGAGATAGCACATTTGTCACGCTGTAACAGACTGAAAAGAACGAAGCTGAAAAGCGCGAATCGTCTCTCACCAAACTTCTACTAACACGACTGGTATTGAACTTCCCTTTAATAGTGCCGTCGTACGTCTTGTACGTCACCGCGTTCTTGGCGTTCTGAATTTCCGACAACATTTGTGTGACCGTGTGTATGCAATACAAGTTTAAGCCAACATCCGTCGGAAAAAAATCCACGGTTTTGTTGTCGGAATTTCCGAACCTC
Organism: Rana muscosa; assembly: GCA_029206835.1. Taxonomy (NCBI): domain Eukaryota; kingdom Metazoa; phylum Chordata; class Amphibia; order Anura; family Ranidae; genus Rana; species Rana muscosa. The sequence goes on along the minus strand of CM055127.1, from coordinate 153,180,637 downwards.
TGTACGTGGCATAATAGTGGGAGGGTCTTAAAGGGGCATTAAATACCAGGAGTGCATTACGTATAGAGTGCAGAGTTCGGTAGGGTTACACATAGAGTACAGAGTTTAGGGTTGCGCTACATACATAGTGCAGAGTTCAGGGGTGCGCTACACACAGAGTGCAGAGCCTTCTTCCACAGCTACTTACTTCTGCATCCTCCATCCACATCTCACCTTCACCCCTCTTCTTCCCTAGTACCTCCCCACATACTATCGCTCATTTTCAGGGAGATCATCCAGTGGGGGAGTCAGCATCTGCACTGCACCCCAGGCACCTACATCTCCCAGGTCCCCATCCTGCACTCAGTGGGAGCCTCTCAGGAGATCAGATCTATGGAAGCTGTTGGAAGACAAGCTGTCACTTGTAAACACAGAAGCCGGACAACAAACCGCTCATTCGTGCAAACAGAATACCTGTGAGAATGAGCCCTTCATTATGGGTTTTTTTAATATATTTTTTTACAATTTTTGTTTTTTTATTGTTTACATTTTTTGAACAGCCCTGTGGGGGTTGGTAAAATATCAGGAGTCTAAACAGACACCCAAGAGAAAGAGATTGAGGACACAGATTCCTCAATCCTTTCTCTACAGCCTCAGAGTGAACGAACAGAAACGTTCATTCACAAACGGAAGCATTGTAAACACAGGTGGATTTGTTCCAGTAATTGGCCCACTCCTGCTGCTCTGGGCCCCCCTGTTGAAATTTTGGGGCCTGGACCCTGCAGGGGAGGGCAGGTGCTACCCCCTCATTAGCGACCCTGCCTTTATAAGAAATGTAATATTTGTTTATGACTTTAGCTACCTTTATCGTCAGATCTGTGATCACGTTCGGTCCTCCAACCTCCGATCAGATATTTTTCATCATACGTTCAGTCCAAATTGCCAAGGTTTATGATGGCTTCCTTTTACACCTGCCCAGTCAGGGAAGACATACCTTGATACATTTACTTTGTTCTTTTTATAGCAGACAGGAGGATATGTCACATCATACTACTGCTGACTTCACTCGCCTCATTTCTAGGAATCTAGGATGAACAACAGCCGAATCCTCCACCCAGCTTGGCAAGGACGTGGAGAACCCAATCCTCACCGACCAGGGAGCCTCTGCAAACTGATATCCAGAGATAAGAGCAGAGGAGTGTGCTACTGTAATTATATTAAGTGCATTTCACTGTATTTATCATGTTATGGGTTATCCGAGAAACCTAAAAACGCAACAAGGATTAATGAGGTGAACAAGACCTACTAGTGACCTGACCTCATTCATGACCTGACCATTACCCACCTGCTGCTGTTCCATGCTCTTGTTGTCACAATTATTTCTTCTTTAAAACTACATTTATGTGGATTGACCACAAAGCATATCATGTTATCATTCTTAGAAGCATCAACAATAATTTCAGTAAAAAATATATATTTACTAGTAATGGTGCTTTCGTACCTCTAAAGCCCTGTACACATGATCGGATTTCCTATGGTTTTTAAACCGATGGATTTTTCCATCGGAAAACCGATGAAGCTGACTTGCATCAGTCTTGCCTACACACCATCAGTCAAAAAACCGACCGTTCCAAACGCGGTGACGTAAAACACTCAGATGAGCCGAGAAAAATGAAGTTCAATGCTTCTGAGCATGCGTCGACTTGATTCTGAGCATGCTTGGGTTTTTTAACCAATAGACTTGCCCATAGACGATCGGAATTTGCTATCGGTTTTTTATCCATCGGAAAAATTTAAAACATGTTAAATTTTTTGACACCGATGGAAAAAAGCCTGATGGGGCCCATACACGATCGGTTTGTCCGATGAAAAAAATCCATCGGACTGTTTTCATCGGTAAACCGATCGTGTGTACGCGGCTTAACACAGAAATTTTAATGTTTGGCCCCTGTGCTTGGCCACTTCTCCTTCTCAGCACAATGTAGCTTAGAGCAGAGGTTCTCAACCCTATTGTGACGTGGGCCTGGTAAATAGTTCCAAAATCATAATTTCCCCAACAGGAAAAAAAAAAAAAAGTTTATACTCGCACAATCATTGAATGGGAATAAAACATTTGCACTAAAATACTGTGTAGAACCCGCTAATGTGCTATTAGTGTGAGTGCAGGGAAATTTATCATGTCTCATGCTTTAACCTGTGAGCCCTAATAGGGTCATGGGTTTACTTTAGGTCAGGGCTGGATGACTCATGCAGACAAGTCTCTGGTGCCTCTCCCTGGTTCTGGAAAGTTGGAAAACGTTCTGGAAACTGGAGGGCGGAGGCTCGGAGGGTTGTTCTGCATCAGTGGCGGCTGGTGCTCAAAATTTTTGGGGGGGCGCAAACAAACTGAAAAAAAAAACATCAATTGCCGCCACTGTGCCCATTAAACGCAGTCACTGTGCCCAAACGCCACCAGCTTGTCCCCTCAAATGCAGCCAGTTTGTCCCCAAATACAGCCAGTTTGTTTCCATATACAGCCAGTTTGTTTCCATATACAGCCAGTTTGTCCCCCTTATACAGCCAGTTTGTCCCCCATATACAGCCAGTTTGTCCCCAAAATACAGCCAGTTTGTCCCCATATACAGCCAGTTTGTCCCCATAATACAGCCAGTTTGTCCCCCATATACAGCCAGTTTGTCCCCATAATACAGCCAGTTTGTCCCCATAATACAGCCAGTTTGTTCCCATATACAGCCAGTTTGTTCCCATATACAGCCAGTTTGTCCCCATAATACAGCCAGTTTGTCCCCAAAATACAGCCAGTGTGTCCCCCATATACAGCCAGTTTGTTCCCAAATGCAGCCAGTCCCCCACCCCCCCCAGCCCTGCACTTACCTTCCTCGGTCCGCGCCGTCCTCGATGTCTTCTCCCGCCCTCAATGTCGCTTCAGCCAATCAGGTTACCGGTAACCAGATCCCGTGCGTACCTTGGAGGAGTTTTTGGAAGCTGATTACAGCGTGAGAGCTGTATTCGGAAAGCCTATCAGAGCCGCTGGCTCTGATAGACACTTCCAAGTCACACCTACCGCCGGCCACCGCTCTAATTCATATGGCCGGCGCTCACCAGGAGGCCGGCCATCTGAATAGTGGGCAGCACGGCAGGGGCGAAAATACACAGATTCATGCAATGCATGAATCTGTGTATTGTCTTTCAGTGGCGGTGCAGGAGCGAGAGGGGGCGGCGCTCCGGCGCCCTCTATGGACGCACCACCACTGTTCTGCATATTACTCAGGGGAGCTTGACCAATCCCAGGTGGAAGCCTTGCAGGGTGGTTGGGCCAGCCCTTAAGTATGGATGAGTCATGCTGGCAGTGGTGGAAGATGGAGTGCTGAGGGGACTGTCGGTGGCCCTTGAGGCGAACCCCCTGGTCTGTGGGGGGGGGGTGCTCTGCCTCGGGTCAGAGCTCAGGCTGGCCTGAGCAGATCCTGACAACAGAAGAGGTTTGGAGGGAGTTTTCTCTGAGAGGCAGTGGGAGCCAGGAGGACAGTGTGAGTACTACAGCATGGTCAGGGACTTACAAGGGGAGAGACTGCCACACATAGCAGGTCTCTCTGGAACATAGCGGTGTGCTTAAATCTTTATTAACCTTACCCTGGGAGATCTCTGGAGCAGCCATGTAGACTGCTGAAGGGTCAGCTTGGTAGACTGGTGAAGAAGCAGCCAGGTGGACTGGCATTTCTTGCAGTCAGCAGAGTTTACAAAGCAAATGGAGGTACTCCAGGATGCAGTTAACAATATTCTGTGCTACTTTCTAAAGGGACTGAGAGTTCCTAGTCCTTAAGGGGCTTTTGCATCTTTTCACTTAAAGACGGTTAGTGAAGAAACAAATATGAAGCTGTACATAGGGGGGAAGTTGTCCCTGGTTTTCGTTACAATCAAGTTGGGCATCCCATGATTTCTATTCACCATCCAAGTTATTACGCCTAATAAAACATAAAAACCAAGCTCAAAGACTGTTCCTTGTGTCTGGATTAAAACTGAAACTACTATTTGCCTGGCTGGGTAGGAGTGGTGAACCCAGTCATCTGAAACCCCTATGGGGTAAGGCTCCGGATGGGGCTGGGTATCACTGTTAGGGGATGAGGGTTCAGGAGGGTGCTAGGGGACAGATTTGGGTGGCCTTGTAGGGAATGAGGATTTTGGAGGGAGCTTGGGGCAACTGTGGGGGCTAGAATTTCTGGAGGGGGCTGTGTGGCAGGGACAATGTGAAGGACTGGAGGGCACTGCAGGTGAGTGGGGGTCGCTGTGGGACACTGTTGAAGATTGGGGGCTCTATCAGAGGCTGGAGGCTCTGCAGCAAGCTTGGGGACACTGTAGAGGGCTTAATGGCACTGTGAGAGGTTGGAGGGCAATCTGGGGTTAAGAGATGTGAGGGGGCCTGGGGGTACTGTGGGGGTTGAAGGGTACTGCCAATATGGGAAGTTTGGAGGCACTGTGGGAGGTTAGGGGATCTGCAGTTGGCTAAAGGATCAGAAGGAGGGAGGTCACAGCATGGGGGTTGAGAACCATTGACTTAGAGGGCAAGAAATGGAAGCAAGCTAAGAGGCACAGCAGAGGGCTTGGTAGCACTGTGGGAGGACGTGGGCCACTCTGAGGGCTGTGGGCTTTGAAGGGGCCCCGGGGCACTGTGGGGGTTGAGGGGTATTAACACTATGGAAGGCCAGTAGGAGGGAGTCCATGGCCAAGTGGGTAAGAACCGGAAGCAACCTAAGGGACTCTGCAGAGGGCTTGGTGGAAGCGTGGGAGGTTGGGGAGCACTCTGGGGGCTGAGGGGATCTGTAAATGTAATTAGATTGGTTTGGGGTCAATGTTATTTTACCATTGTTTTAAGATTATACAGCTCAAGAATTTTATGTCAATAAATTGTCCTGCAAAAGTTAACCACTTCAGCCTTGGAAGAATTGGCTGCCCAATGACCGGCCATTTTTTGCGATTCGGCACTGCGTTGCTTTAACTGACAATTGCCCGGTTGTGCGACATGGTACCCAATCAAAATTCCCACAAATAGAGCTTTCTTCTGGTGGTATTTGATCACCTCTGCAGTTTTTATTTTTTGTGCTATAAACAAAAGAAGAGGGACAATTTTGAAAAAAAAAAAACACAATATCTTTTACTTTTTGCTATAATAAATATCCCAATTTTTTTTTTTAAATAATTTTTTTCCTCAGTTTAGGCCGATACGTATTCTTCTACATATTTTTTGTAAAAAAAATCGCAATAAGCGTATATTGATTGGTATGCGCAAAAGTTATAGCGTCTACAAAATAGGTTATTGATTTATGGCATTTTTATTATTATTATTTTTTTTTTACTAGTAATGGCGGTGATCTGCGATTTTTATCGTGATTGCGGCAGACAGATCAGATACTTTTTTTAAACCATTGACATTTATACAGAGATCAGTGCTATAAATAGCCACAGATTACTGTATAAATGTCACTGGCAGGGAAGGGCTTAACACTAGAGGGGTTAAAGAGCAAGTAAACGCAAAGAAAAAAAAATGAAAAAAAAGAAAAACCTGCAAGACAAAGGCATAATGAGCTAGTATGCATAGCATACTAGCTCATTATGAATTACTTACCTCACATCGAAGCCCCCGCAGCCGTCCTCATCTCCCCCTCCGGCTGCCGACATGTCGCCTGGGGCTTGCTTCCGGGTATCGTGGCTCCAGAGCTGTGATTGGCTGGAGCCGCAATGACGTCACTCCCGCGCGGAACGGCACAGTACAACTGAAGCAACGGCACGTACGTGCCATTGCTTCAGTTGGCTTAAGTGCGCATGTGCCGCATGACTTCGGCACATGCAAATATGCCGCCATCTTGCTACACCCTACACTGCCCTTGTATGCTACCGCAAAGTCTTTTCGAGCATGCGCGGGTTTACCGTGGAACAGGTAAGCATACAGACGACCGGTTTTCTCGGCAGGAAAACTCTGCCGAGAATCCCGACGAGAAAAATAGAGAGCAGGTTCTCTATTTTTCTCGTCGAGATTCCAGGCAGTTTTCCCGACGAGAAACCATACACACGACCGGTTTTCTCGGCACAAAGCTCTACCAGCAGTTTTCTTGCTGAGAAAACTGGTCGTGTGTACGAGGCTTTAGAATACTCTAAGGTAAAAAAAAAAATCAAAATTTGATATCATGAAACCACTTTATTCTCTTGCTTGCCTATAGCTTTATTTTAGAAAAAAAAGATATGCAGATATATATACAGATATCAACAAGGGAATCTTGAAGCGTTCTGAACAAACTGATAATTGTAAAGTCCTTTGTTAAAAAACACGTCAAGCTTCCTTTGCTGATGTCGGTTTGCCTTTGCATACCTTTTTTTCTATAATAAACCTTTAGCCAAGCAAGAGAATGAAGCTGTTTCATTATATTGATTCTACAACATGCAAAGACATTTTAGACAGTGGCGCTCTTCCATCCTTTTGGTTACAGTTTGTTGAAGACCCTTTTCTGTTCCAGCATGACTATACTCCTGTGTGTCCGAAGCCAGCTTCATAAAGATATGTTTCGATGAGTGTGATGTGGAAGATCTCAAATGTCCTGCAGAAAACCCTGATCTCAACCCTACTGAACATCTTTGGGATTAATTGGAATACCGATTGCCAGCCAGGTCTTCTCCGCTAACATCTCTACCTGACCTCACAAATATTCCTTTGGCTAAATGGTTACAAATTCCCACAGACACTGTTATAGATTCAAAATGGGGGGCAACTCCATATGGTATTGAGTAAGTGAGTGATTGAGTGATAACTTGTATAGCGCTACAAATGCGAACTAAATCGCCTCAAGGCGCTTGCATCCAGTGACGTCCTGATCCTTCAGAAGAGGTGGGTCTTAAGTTTTTTCCTGAAGGACCGATGCTCGAGTTTTGGAATAAGACATCCGACAAGCTCTTATAGGAGTGATGGTCTCCAAAAACCTTTGCCCACCGAGTGTAAACTCGAAGTCCTACAGACTGCTGAAACAATTTTATTTTTACTTTTAAAAATATGTAAATTTTTGCTTCCTCTGAGGAGTCGTGTTGACATTTTATCAAAAGAGTTCCACCCCAGGGGACAAGGAAGCCACACATTGCATTCAACGTTTGCTGGATTGCATTTTGTAGTAAGTCTCAAGTAAAGGCCCATACACACGATCGGACTTTTAGCAGACAATCCGACCGTGTGTACGCTCCAAAGTCCAAAGTACAAACACGCATGCTCAGAACCAATGCTAAAGATCAACCAACCTTAGCAGAAGTTGCCCAAAGGGTTGCGCTAAAGAGCAGAAAAAAAAGTCTATTACGTCACTACGTTCGTGTTTGTTGGCTGAAAAAGTCCTGCCGTGTGTATGCATACCAAGTTCACGGCCAACGCCCTTCGGACCAAAATCCACGGAAAAGTCCGATGGAAGTCCGATCGTGTGTATGAGGCTTTAGAGGCTGCAGCAGGATCTGATCTTCTGTTTCGGGGCAGAATCTTTGCTTGATAGTAGACTGAATTAGCCAACACGTTTCAGAGCAGAATCTGTATTTGACAGTAGAGCGAATTACCCAGCTTGTTACCCAGCATCTATCTAAACCTCAAAACATTTTTGGCTGAAGTTATGTTTTACATGAACTATTTATACAGAGAGGGGAAGGAAAGGATTTCAGTGTCTGTAAAACTTTATTGTGGAGATAAAAAATGGACGACTTTGGCTGCTTAATACACTATATGGGCAAAAGTATGTGGACACCCCTTTGAATATTTGCTTTCAAGTGTCTCCAGTGGAGAGTACTGTTAATTCTACAAGGGTAATTCCAACCTTGGGGTAACAGTTTGGTGAAGGCCCTTTCCTGTTCCAGCATTGACTGCATCCCTGTGTACAAAGCCAGCTCCATAAAGACATGGTTTGATGAGTTTGGTGTGTCCTGCAAAGATAAGGTGACCAGATTTTTAGAATGAAATCCGGGGACATATTTTTTTTTTTACTAGTAATGGCGGCAATCAGCGACTCTCTGCACGTCGCCGCCGTCTGCCTCACAGCCTGTCAAGTCTTAATCTCCGGGCCCCGGCTACTACTGGGTGGGGAGAGGAGGAAGATCACTCCACCAGGGAAGTCAAGGAGATAAGCAGGCAGGCGGCTGGCCGGGACTTGAGCCAAGGCAGAAGAACATGCGAGCGGAGATGAATGGGCATGCACCCAAAACTGAAGAAATATTCCCTCCGATCCGACCAGCATATGATCATCAGAAAGGGGCACAAATAATGGAAAAAAATACACCCCCTAAGCTAGTAAGAGCGGCAGACCGGGGATGTGTAATTCAGATTATTATTTTTTTAATTCTGCACGGACTGTCTTTGAAATTGCCCCAGCCCCTGCTCAAATCCAATCCGGGGACAAAACCGGGGACAGATTTGGTCCGGGGACAGATTTGGTCCAGGGACAGTGTCCTCAATTAGGGGACTGTCCCTTGAAACTGGGGATGTCTGGTCACCCTATGCAAAGAGCCCTGACCTCAACCCTACTGAAGACCCTGGGATGAACTGGAACACCGATTGCCCGCCAGGTTTTCTCCATCCAACATCACTACCTGACCTCACAAATATTCCTTTGGCTAAATGGGCACAAATTCCAACAGACACCCTCCAATTTCTTGTAGAATATAGATTCAAAGTGAGGGGAAACTCTATATACCGTAAATGTTAATGGTTTTGGAATGGGACACCCAACAACCTCCTATGGGTGTGTTGGTCAAGTCTCCAAAAACCTTTACCCACAGAGTGTAAACTTGAAGTTCTACAGACTGCGGAAACAGTTTTATTTTTACTTTTAGAAATATGTAACTTCCTCGTAGGAGTTGTGTTTATCAAAAAACTTCATCCCCAGGTGGCAAGGAAATCACAACCGACTTAATTGGTGTTGTTCCATTCCTCTGATGAAAATAATTACCTGCCAATGTTAAAGATTCTGTGAGATGGCAAAGTGAAAAGTAAATGACAGCTCAAACTCAGTGTGATCCAGACTAGAGTGTACTGTACTACTTAGAGCCGAAATCCCAGCAAACAGCCCAATATGATGCTGAAATACATACTGTATATACAGTATGGGCTGTTATAGGGTGACAACATTCTATCTCTATCTCCAGTTGTGCTCCTGCATTATCACACAGGCTTCCAATGAAGAAAGAAATTGGGCAATGGATACTACTTTATGGGTTTATTCTATCTATTCTATCAGTGCCTGGATTTATAGTATCACATTTTTGGAGTTTATAGCGTATCAGACGATTCATTGCACAATAGAAGCAGAGGTGGTGTTTGGAGACCTCAGTAGGCGTACAAAGTATGAATGGCTCATGTATAAAGGATGAAAGGCACCAGTAACTATACATTATGTTCTGATGTCTGAGCTTCCAGGGTAATGTGTATATCCTTTATGTACACACAATATTATTTCCTGGAAGACAAAGCGATATACATGAACACAGTGTTATAAGTGGTTGTTGTCAGTACAGCACAAAGGGTTAACATTGACACATTGTCACACTATTAAGCAGATTTTCTCATCCAGAGTTCCGCAGATCCACGGGGTTCCTCCAGAGGTTGCCAAGTGGTACCTGGGGAACTGTGCAATTTTATATCTCTTGGATAAGTAATCACTGACTCCAATGTCATTTTAGATATCTTTAAATGGGGCATTCTTCTTGCTGGCCACCAGTGTTATGCCCTGTACGCAGGGCCGCTTATAGAAATCACGGGGCCCCGTACAACCTAACTGACAGGGCCCCCCGTGCACAAATTTCCAAACAAAAATCCTACCTCCTAGCACAAACCCCTCTAAATTACCCCCCTGCCCCCCCCCAATCTCTCCTCCCAGCACCTATCCCCCCATTCTTTCTCCTTACACATATCGCCCTCCCTAACTCCCCCTTTTAAGGGTAAAGCGGCGTGCTGACGTCATCGCGTACTGTCAGTCCCGGAAGTCATGGGCTGCGATCGAGAGCCGGCCGGCTCGAATACAATTTAAACTGCCCACGAATATCTACTTAATTGTAAGTGCAAGCCTTTTACTTTTAATAAAGTTTTTATACGGAATTATGCTATGGTGGCATCCCTTCTTATGTTTGCATGTTAATGAACACAGACGCCTCTAAGGATTTTTGCAGTTCGTCCAGGTCCACTGTGTAAAGACCCAGGGCTGGGGAAATAGCCCCAAGCGTATACGATCTCCCTAAAAAGAGATCTCATCTTCCGGTAAGCGGCAGCATATTACTGGTGGAGGATTCTTGTGTCACTATACCATCACTTTTCCTATATTTGGTGTTTATCAATATTGAAGAGTTTCTGGCACCAGAATATAAAGACCTACGGCTGGGGAAATAGCCTCAAGCGCGTATGATCTCCCTAAAAAGAGATCTTACTTTCTGGTAAGCGGCAGCATATTACTGGTGGATGACCTTCTCTTTGCCAGATTACCATCACTCTTTTCACTCTGGGTGTTTTTCAATCATCTTCACAGAAATTTGGAAGAAGAGACTTTATCATTTATTTTATTTTATTGAACCTCCTTTACTGTTTTTTGTTCATCACCTTGACATTTGGATAGGAGACTTTTGTATCACACGCATGTAATAAGTCACTCATTCTTCGTTGAGGGTTGAAATATTACGTTTCATTACGTTATTTTATTTTTGGCTATTCAATATTGTGTGTTGAGGAGCCATATCCCCATATGTATACATACAACATTTGAATAGGCTAATTTAGGTATATGTTTTGGAAATCTGTTATATAGTGTGTGTCTCACATATAAAGATGCAGCAATACGGTACACTACACCAGGACTAGCGCAGTAATTAACCATTTACACTGCCTGTACACACGATAGGATTTTCCGACATGGATTTTTTTTCTGACGGAATGTCGGCTCAAACTTGTGTTGCATACACACGGTCACACAAATCTTGTCGGAAATTCCGAACGTCAAGAACGCGGTGACGTACAAGACGTACGACGAGCCGAGATCAATGAAGTTCAATAGGCAGTTCGGCTCTTCTGCGTTATTCTGAGCATGCGTGTTTTTTTTAGCATCGGAATTGCATACAGACAATCGGAATTTCCGACAAGAACTTTTCCTGTCGGAAAATTTGAGAACCAGCTCTTAAATTTTTGCTGTCGGAAATTCCGACAGCAAATGTTGGATGGAGCCTACACACGGTCGGAATATCTGACCAAAGGCTCACATCGAACATTTGTTGTCGGAAAATCCTATCGTGTGTACAGGGCATACGGGAGTCCTTCTTCCACTGACCACCATCGTAAACAGGTCCTTCTCCAACTGACCACCATTTTGAACAAGACCTTTTTCCACTGACCATCAGTGTAAATGGGTCCTTCTCCCTCTGACCACCAGTGTAAGGGGGGCCTTCTCATGCTGACTACAGACCATCAGTAAAAAGGGGCCCTTCTCCAACCTACCACCAGCATAAAGAAGCCCTTCTTCCACTGTCTAGAAATGTAAAGGGGCCTTTCCAACAATGACCACCACTGTAAACGGGTCCATCCCACACTAATCCCAAGTGTAAAGGGAACTTCTTCCACAGCCACTGTAAATGGGCCCTTCCCCAACTGACCATCATCATAAAGAGGCCCTTCTTCAACTGACCACCAGTGTAAAGGGGCCCTTCTTCCACTGACCAATGGGTGTAATGAGGCCCTTCTTCAACTGACCATCAGTGTAAAGGGGCCCTTCTTCCACTGACCAATCGGTGTAATGAGGCCCTTCTTCAACTGACCATCAGTGTAAAGGGGCCCTTCTTCCACTGACCAATGGGTGTAATGAGGCCCTTCTTCAACTGACCATCAGTGTAAAGGGGCCCTTCTTCCACTGACCAATCGGTGTAATGAGGCCCTTCTTCAACTGACCACCAGTGTAAAGGGGCCCTTCTTCCACTGACCACCAGTGTAATGGGTCCTTTTCCCACTGATCACAAGTGTAAAGGGTCGCTTCACTTGCTGACCAGCAGTGTAAATAGGCCATTTTCTCACTAACCACCAGTGTGAGGGGGCCCTTCTCTTGCTGACCATCAGTGTAAAGGTGCCTATCTCCTACTTACCACCAACATAAAGATGCCCTTCTTCATCTGTCCAGCAATGTAAAGGGGCCCTTCTCCCACTGACCACCACTGTAAAGGGGAACTTCCCACACTAACCACAAGTGTAAGGGGCATTTCTTTCACTGATCACCAGTAGGGATGAGCCGAACACCCCCGGGTTCGGTTCGCACCAGAACCTTCGAACGGACCGAAAGTTCGCGCGAATTTTCGAACCCTATTCGTTATAATGGACGCGAACGTTCGAAATCAAAATTGCTAATTACAACGGCCAATATGCATGTTAATGTTATAAAACAGGTTTGGGGACCCGGGTCCTGCCCCAGGGGACATATATCAATGCAAAAAGAAATTTTAAAAACTAAAGTTTTTTCGGGAGCAGTCATTTTAATGATGCATAAAGTGAAAAAAAAAAAGTGAAATTTTCCTTTAAATACGGTACCTGGGGGGTGTCTAAAGTATGCCTGTGAAGTGGCATGTGTTTCCCGTGTTTAGAACTGTCCTTGCACAAAATGACATTTGTAAAGGAAAAAAAGAAGCCATTTAAAACCACTTGCGGCTTTAATGTCATGTCTTGTCCTGGCCGCCATATGGCTGAAAATCCTTGAGAAAAATGGCATGGCTACCCCATCACCCCCCCCCCCACCCCAGCCCCTTTGGGTCTTGTATGGATACTAAGGGGGACCCCGCACCCAAAATAAAACCCTATACCTACAACCCTATATACTCTGAACAGCAGTATATAGGTGGTGCAAACAAGACATGGACTGTAGGTTTGTTCTTAAGTAGAATCTGAACAGGTACATTATGAAGTGTAGCTACATCCCAAAAAAATCAATTTTTAAGCTTTTTGGAGAACATAGGGAGGGGTTATCACCCCTGTAACATTTGCTGTCTTTGCACATCTGTTCAGAACATGTCACCTCACTTTCCGTCCCAATGACAAATGTTTTTGGAAAAGTGGGGTTTTAATTGAAACAAGGATTGGTGATAAAGCATCAGTAGAGAGGAGATACCTTTTTCCCAAATTAAATCTAACAGGATAGAATTTTCCTTCCTAGGGGTAGATTTCCTCTCACTTCCTGTTTTCTCTTGCCGTTTGCAAGTAGGAGTCGTTTGTAAGTTGGATGTTTGAAAGTAGGGGCCTGCCGTATATACTCTGCAGAAATTTGCCCTATTAGATGTTGGTGTAGCCACAAGACTGGTGGGCACAGGAATGGGCCCTGCTGTGAGTTAATAGATCAAGATTTGTACTTGCATGCACCTGTTGAACCGGGCAGAAAAATTGGGCCTTTGGTGGTGGTGGTGGTGGTGGTGGACGGTGTTGCCACAAGACTGTAAGCCCTCACAGTTACTCTTGGTGGGTGCAGGAATGGGCCCTGCTGTGAGTTATTAGATCAAGATTTGTAATTGCATGCACCTGTTGAACAGGGCAGAAAAATTGGGCCTTTGGTGGTGGTGGTGGTGGTGGACGGTGTTGCCACAAGACTGTAGGCCCTCATAGTTACTCTTGGTGGGCGCAGGAATGGGCCCTGCTGTGAACTATTAGATCAAGATTTGTAATTACACGCCCCTGTTAAACAGGGGCTGAAAAATTGTGCCTTAGGCATTGGTGCTGGTGCCACAACACTGCAACCCCTCACAGATACTGTACTTGGAGCACAGCAGTCACACCTGTTGCGAAGCATCTTTTTAAAAAATTGTAATTACACGCCCCTGTTATACAGGGGCTGAAAAATTGTGCCTTAGGCACTGGTGCTGGTGCCACAACACTGCAACCCCTCACAGATACTGTACTCTGAGCACAGCAATGAGACCTGTTGCAAAGCATTGCCTAAAAATTGTAATTACACGCCCCAACAGGGGCTGAAAAATTGTGCCTTAGGCACTGGTGCTGGTGCCACAACACTGCAACCCCTCACAGATACTGTACTCTGAGCACAGCAGTCACACCTGTTGCGAAGCATCTTTTTAAAAAATTGTAATTACACGCCCCTGTTATACAGGGGCTGAAAAATTGTGCCTTAGGCACTGGTGTGGTGGCATGGATCATTGAGGAGGAGGAAGAGGATAGTCAGTGAACATAACAGGACAGTCACTCAGCATCAGCATAGGCAGTCTTGAAGGGATGTGACATTATAAATTATTCCGTTATATCCGCTTCAGGTGTCTGGTAGCTGGTGGTGATCCAAGACTGATTCATTTTTATGAAGGTCAGTCGATCAACCAAGTCGGTGGACAGGCGCACCCTATGATCGGTGACAAATCCTCCAGCAGCACTGAATGTGCGTTCGGAAAGAACGCTGGATGCAGGACAGGCCAGTAGCTCAATTGCATACTGTGCAAGCTCTGGCCAGTGATCCATCCTCAGGACCCAGTAAGCCAGAGGATTTTCGGTGGGAAAGGTGTCCAAGTCTGACCTTGCCCCTAGGTATTCCTGCACCATGTATATCAGACGCTGGCGATGGTTGCTGGAACCGATCATACCTTGGGGCTGCGGACTAAAAAATTGTCTGAACGCATCGGTCAGACGTCCACCTTCCCCACCGCTCCTTCTGCTACTGACCGAAGCCTCAGCAACTCGTCGTCCAGGACCAGGAGTTTGTAACCTCCCAGTTTCTGGGAACGCGTTGCACAGACCTTTCTGCAAGGCCTCCCTGAGATGTCTCATCCTCTGCTCCCTCTGCGACGGCAAGATAAGGTCCGCAACCTTACCCTTGTACCGTGGATCAAGGAGAGTGGCCAGCCAGTAATGGTCACTCTCCTTGATCCGAAGAACACGAGGATCCTTCCGCAGGCTTTGCAGGATCAGGGAGGCCATGCAGCGTAGGTTAGCTGAGGCATTCGGTCCGGAGTCTTCTGGGTCACTGGGGATGACATGATCGCCAGCCACCTCCTCCCAGCCACGTACAAGTCCACTGGTTTGTTGGGACTGTACATCATCCCTAAAAGACTGCTGCTGCTGATGCTGAGTGCCAGGCTCCACCTCCATGCTCACACAATCCTCCTCCTCCTCCTCCTCCTCCTCTTCCTGTGTGATGGGTGGGACAGAAGGAACATTGTCTGGATAAAGGGGGCCTTGAGAGACAAGGAAGTCCTCCTCTTCCTGCCTCTGTTCTGCCTCAAGTGCCCTGTCCATTATCCCACGCAGCGTATGCTCCAACAGGTGGACAAGAGGTACAGTGTCACTGATGCATGCACTGTCACTGCTCACCATCCTCGTGGCCTCCTCAAATGGTGAGAGGAGAGTGCATGCATCCCTGATCATGCTCCACTGGCGTGGGGAAAAAAAGCCAAGCTCCCCTGACCCTGTCCTGGTGCCGTAGTCGCAAAGGTACTCATTGATGGCCCTCTGCTGCGTGTGCAGTCGCTGCAGCATGGCCAACGTTGAGTTCCACCTGGTGGGCATGTCACATATTAGGCGGTTCTTGGGCAGGTTCAGCTCCTTTTGCAGCTCAGTCAGCCGAGCACTGGCATTATAAGATCGGCGGAAATGCACACAGACTTTCCTGGCCTGCCTCAGGACATCCTGTAAGCCTGGGAACCTGCCCAAGAACCGCTGCACCACCAGGTTGAGGACGTGAGCCATACAGGGCACATGGGTGAGCTGCCCCTGTCGCAGGGCGGAGAGGAGGTTGGTGCCATTATCAGAAACGACCATTCCTGGCTTAAGCTGGCGTGGCGTCAACCACCTCTCGGCCTGCCCCTGCAGAGCTGCCAGAACCTCTGGCCCAGTGTGGCTCCTGTCCCCCAAACACACCAGCGCAAGCACGGCATGGCATCTTTTTGCCTGCGTACTCGCGTAGCCCCTTGTACGCCTACGGAGCACCGCTGGTTCCGAGGACAGAGCACTCGAAGAGGACATGGAGGAAGAAGAAGAGGAGGGGGTGGAGGAGAGAGGTGTGTCACAACCAGTAGTAGCATTTTGGAGGCGTGGTGGCGGAACAACCTCCAACACTACTGCACCTTGTCCTGCATCCCTCCCAGCTACCAATAGAGTGACCCAATGGGCCGTGAAAGAAAGATAACGTCCCTGTCCATGCCTGCTGGACCATGAGTCAGCGGTAATATGCACCTTACCGCTGACCGCCCTGTCCAGCGAGGCATGGACATTGCCTTCCACATGCCAGTAGAGAGACGGAATTGCCTTCCGTGAGAAAAAGTGGCGTTTGGGAACCTGCCACTGAGGAACCGCACATTGAACAAACTCACGGAAGGGGGCCGAGTCTATCAACTGAAAAGGCAGCAGTTGAAGTGCTAGCAATTTAGCCAAGCTAGCATTCAACCGCTGGGCATGTGGATGGCTGGGAGTATACTTCTTTCGACGGTCCAGCAGCTGGGGCAGGGAAATTTGCCTGCTACAATCGGACGTCGGTGTACTGCAAGTACTTGGTTGTGACACACCTAATTCTACACCTTCAGTCCTCTCAGAGCAGCTTTCAGAGAGGACTGAAGATATAGTGGGGATGGAGATCCCAGCTGATGAGGAGCAAGGAGAGGTCCGCTTTGTTCTTTGGTGTGGGTCTTTTATGTGTGCTTGCCAACGAGCTGCATGGCAGGTCGACATATGTCTGCTCATGCTTGTGGTGCCCAAGCGGCTGATGTTTTGGCCACGCGAGATACGCTTGAGACAAATATTGCAAATAGCAGTGGTGCGATCTGATGCACTCGTCTCAAAAAAGGCCCACACCAAAGAACTTTTGTGATAATGTGCAGAGGCAGCGCCCTGCACAGGCGGAGCTCTGCGGTGTGGTACAGTTGCTGTGCTGGCCTCTAGCTGGCCTCCAGGGGGCATCCTGCCTCGTTGGACATGTGACGCTGCATCCTCCTCCTCCTCCTCCTCTCTCCCTTCAGGCACCCACGTGGAGTCAGTGACCTCATCATCCCCTCCCTCTTCACCACTAGAGCAAACCTGGCAGTAAGCTGCAGCTGGTGGAACACTACTGCCAGATTGCTGTCCTTCAGCATCCCCTCTCTCTGCGCGCACACTACTGACTTCCTCAAGCTGGGTATCATCATCCGAGCCTTCGAATCGTTGGGCATCCTCCTGGAGCATGTACCCAACACTGTGCTCAAACAGTTCGGGGGACTCCTCAGGAGGACATGGTGGGTCTAGGGAAGGGGTGGCTGATGATGCCATTGAGTACGCGTTGGCAGCTGCTCTGCCAGTACCCTGAGCCTGGGTGAGAGAGGATGAGGAGGATGAGGAGGGCTTGGTCATCCATTCTACCAAGCCTTCGGCATGATGCGGCTCCACATGTCCAGCTGCCGAAAACAAAGACAAGCGTGTCCCATGGCCACGTGCTGATGACGATGCACGACCACGTCCACGGCCAGCACTGTTGTCTCTAGAAACAGAGCCTGCCTGCCCTGTGTTCTTGCCTCGGCACGCTCTGCCTCTCCTTGGCGGTCTTCCAGCCATTGTAGTCGGTAGTGTATATAGTATAAAAAATAGAACTCCTATGTGTGCTCACAACACACTGTAGGTCCTATGGGTGCTGACACTAACACACTATAGGTACTATGTGTGCTGCTGACAAGAAAATATAGGAGCTCTGTTTGCTGCCACTAACACACTAGAAGTCCTATGGGTGCTGCTGAGAAGAAAATATAGGAGCTCTGTTTGCTGCCACTAACACACTAGAAGTCCTATGGGTGCTGCTGAGATGAAAATATAGGAACTCTGTGTGATGCCACTAACACATTAGAAGTCCTATGGGTGCTGCTGAGAAGAAAATATAGGAGCTCTGTTTGCTGCCACTAACACACTAGAAGTCCTATGGGTGCTGCTGAGAAGAAAATATAGGAGCTCTGTTTGCTGCCACTAACACACTAGAAGTCCTATGGGTGCTGCTGAGAAGAAAATATAGGAGCTCTGTGTGATGCCACTAACACACTAGAAGTCCTATGGGTGCTGCTGAGAAGAAAATATAGGAGCTCTGTGTGATGCCACTAACACACTAGAAGTCCTATGGGTGCTGCTGAGAAGAAAATATAGGAGCTCTGTTTGCTGCCACTAACACACTAGAAGTCCTATGGGTGCTGCTGAGAAGAAAATATAGGAGCTCTGTGTGATGCCACTAACACACTAGAAGTCCTATGGGTGCTGCTGAGAAGAAAATATAGGAGCTCTGTGTGATGCCACTAACACACTAGAAGTCCTATGGGTGCTGCTGAGAAGAAAATATAGGAGCTCTGTTTGCTGCCACTAACACACTAGAAGTCCTATGGGTGCTGCTGAGAAGAAAATATAGGAGCTCTGTGTGATGCCACTAACACACTAGAAGTCCTATGGGTGCTGCTGAGAAGAAAATATAGGAGCTCTGTGTGATGCCACTAACACACTAGAAGTCCTATGGGTGCTGCTGAGAAGAAAATATAGGAGCTCTGTGTGATGCCACTAACACACTAGAAGTCCTATGGGTGCTGCTGAGAAGAAAATATAGGAGCTCTGTGTGATGCCACTAACACACTAGAAGTCCTATGGGTGCTGCTGAGAAGAAAATATAGGAGCTCTGTTTGCTGCCACTAACACACTAGAAGTCCTATGGGTGCTGCTGAGAAGAAAATATAGGAGCTCTGTTTGCTGCCACTAACACACTAGAAGTCCTATGGGTGCTGCTGAGAAGAAAATATAGGAGCTCTGTGTGATGCCACTAACACACTAGAAGTCCTATGGGTGCTGCTGAGAAGAAAATATAGGAGCTCTGTTTGCTGCCACTAACACACTAGAAGTCCTATGGGTGCTGCTGAGAAGAAAATATAGGAGCTCTGTTTGCTGCCACTAACACATTAGAAGTCCTATGGGTGCTGCTGAGAAGAAAATATAGGAGCTCTGTTTGCTGCCACTAACACACTAGAAGTCCTATGGGTGCTGCTGAGAAGAAAATATAGGAGCTCTGTTTGCTGCCACTAACACACTAGAAGTCCTATGGGTGCTGTTGGGGTGCAATGCTGTGCTAACAGCACTGCGGTTGGTACTACTGCAATACTGTACTAACAGTAAGCACGCACCAGACTAATCCCCAGCAGCAGCTAATAACACACTAACTGTGCAATCAGCAGCAATGAACGATCAATGACTTAGGTAGCAATGGTTTAGCAAAGAAATAGCCAATGGTTTAGCAAAGAAGAGCAAATCTTTCAGTATCAAGCAAAGACAGAATCAGCAGACTAATCTCTCCTAAAGCCGGAACTCATGTGACCGGGGCCGATGGCGTGGCGGCCTTTTAAATGGTGGGGCGTGTACTAAAGCCCCTGAGCTGTAATTGGCTACAGGCGTCCTGCCTGTAGCCAATTATTGCTCTCCGAGTTTCGGGCGCTGTGATTGGCCAAGCATGCGGGGTCACAGTGCATGCTTGGCCAATCATCAGCCAGCAATGCACTGCGCCGGCCGCGCCGGCCGCAATGCATTGCGGGGCCGCTCGCATCACACGAATGTGATGCGAACGGCCCAAATAGTTCTGGGCTCGACGAGCGAGCGAACGCCCGATGCTCGATTCGAACATGGGTTCGAATCGAGCACCGGGCCCATCCCTAATCACCAGTGTAAAGAAGCCCTTCCCACATTCAGAACCAGTATAAAGGGGCACTTTTCCCACTGATCACCAGTGTACAAGGGTCCTTATTCCATTGTGCACTAGTGTAATAGGGGCCTTTCTTCGCCTGGTCATCCATGTAAGGGGGCCCTTCCCCTACTTGCCAGCGAATGAGGAAACACTACAATTTTTACTGCCCATAATTATTATCATTCCTTTCATTTCATTATTGTTACTGAAAATTATGTTTCAATGTTGTCATATAGAACAGCTGTGTATGCCATACGGTGCCTTGGATTATTTATACCCCTTGAAATTTTCCACATTTTGTCATGTTGCAATCAAAAACGTAAAGGTATTTTATTGGGATTTTATGTGATAGACCAACACAAAATGGCACATAATTGTGAAGTTGAAGGAAAATAATAAATGTTTTTCAAAATTGTTTACAAATAAATATCTGAAAAGTGTGGTGTGCATTTGTATTCAGCCCCCTTTCAAAAGTCACCTAATTAGTAAACAAAGTCCACCTGTGTGTAATTTAATCTCAGTATAAATGCAGCTGTTCTGTGAAGCCCTCAGAGGTTTGTTAGAGAACCTTAGTGAACAAACAGCATCATGAAGGACAAGAAACACATCAGACAGGTCAGGGATAAAGTAGTTACATAGTTACATATAGTTACATAGTTAGTCAGGTTGAAAAAAGACAAAGTCCATCCAGTTCAACCATAAAAAAAAAAAATACTGTACAATCCCATATACCCAATTCTATACCCACAGTTGATCTTCTAGAGGAAGGCAAAAAACCCCAGCAGAGCATGATCAAATTTGCTACAGCAGGGGAAAAAATTCCTTCCTGATTCCCCGAGAGGCAATCGGATTTACCCCGGATCAACTAGTGGAGAAGTATAAAGCAGGGTTTGGTTATAAAAAAATATCCCAAGCTTTGAACATCTCACGGAGCTCTGTTCAATCCATCATCTGAAAATGGAAAGAGTATGGCACAACTACAAACCTACCAAGACATGGCCGTCCACCTAAACTGACAGGCCGGGCAAGGAGAGCATTCATCAGAGAAGCAGCCAAGAGGCCCATGGTAACTCTGGAGGAGCTGCAGAGATCCACAGCTCAGGTGGGAGAATCTGTCCACAGGACAACTATTAGTCGTGCTTCTCCACAAATCTGACCTTTATGGAAGAGCGGCAAGAAGAAAGCCATTGTTGAAAGAAAGACATATGAAGTCCTATATGCAGTTTACGAGAAGCCATGTGGGGGACACAGCAAACATGTGGAAGAAGATGCTCTGGTCAGATGAGACCAAAATGTAACTTTTTGGCCTAAAAGTGAAATGCTATGTGTGGTGGAAAACTAACACTGAACATCACTCTGAGCACACCATCCCCACCGTGAAACATGGTGGTGGCAGCATCATGTGGTGGGGATGCTTTTCTTCAGCAGGGACAGGGAAGCTGTTCAGAGTGTTGATGGGAAGATGGATGGAGCCAAAGACAGGGCAGTCTTAGAAGAAAACCTGTTAGGCCTCGTACACACGACCGATTTTCTCGGCAAGAACCAGCAAGAAACTTGCTGGCAGAGAGGTCTTGCCGAGTAAATCGGTCGTGTGTACGCGGCTATCGGGTTTCTCGTCGAGAAAACCGACAAGAAACCTCGACGAGAAAATAGAGAACCTGCTCTCTATTTTCTCGTCGAGATTCTCCTCGGCATGTTTCTCGACGAGAAAAGTGAGTGTGTGTACACTTACCTGTCCTCCCGGAAGCCCGCGCATGTTCGAAATGAATTTGACGCATGCGCGGTAGCTTCCTAGGCATACGTAGGGTATACCAAGATGGCGGCGACGGCATCGAATGTGACGAGCACATGCTCGTCGTAGTCGATGACGTCACCGCGTACACTCCTTTCAAAGAACCGCGGGTTCTTTGAAACGAGCGTGTGTACACTCGGCCGGGACAAGTTTCTTGTCCAAGAATCTCGTCGAAAAAAACGACATGTTTTTTTCAACGAGAATCTCGGCCGTGTGTACGAGGCCTAAGAGTCTGCAAAAGACTTAAGACTGACACAAAGGTTCATCTTCCAGCAGGACAACGACCCTAAACACACAGCCAGAGATACAATAGAATGGTTTAGATCAAAGCAGATTCATGTGTTAGAATGGCCCAGTCACAGTTCAGACCTGAATCCACTTCAGAATCTGTGGCAAGACTTGAAAATTGCTGTTCACAGACGTTCTCCATCCAATCTGACAGCGCTTGAGATATTTTGCAAAGAAGAATGGGCAAAAATGTCATTCTATAGTAGACATGTGCAGAATGCAAAAATTTGTTTTGTTTCATTTCGATATTTACATAAATTCGTTTAGTTTAATTTATTTCATTCATTTAATTCGTTTTCGTAATTTGTTTTGTTTATTTGTTTTCAAATCGATTTGAAAAGTTTTTGACTTCAAATCGTTTTCTAATTTCCAAAACGAATAAAGTAGAATAGAAAATAAAGAAATAGAATAGAAAAAAAATTATATTCTATTCCTTTATTTTCTCTTCTATTTTATTCTCTTTGGAAATTGGAAATATATTTGAATTCGAAAACTTTTCAAA
The DNA here is from genome assembly GCA_029206835.1 of Rana muscosa. Taxonomy (NCBI): domain Eukaryota; kingdom Metazoa; phylum Chordata; class Amphibia; order Anura; family Ranidae; genus Rana; species Rana muscosa. Next base: position 153,158,385 of record CM055127.1, on the reverse strand, counting down.
TTCCAATTTGAAAACTATTTGAATTCGAAAACTTTTAAAAAACGATTCGAATTTCGTCCGAGATTTTTTTTTCGTTATTTCGGATTCATTTCAATTCAGTACTATTCTAATTTGGAAATTCGGATACATCAGAATTTCTGAATAACAAAAATTCGTCCAAATTTTAATTTGGAACAAAACGAACCGCACATGTCTACTTACAGCTGTAATTGCAGAGAAAGGCGGTTCTACAAAGTATAGACTCAGGGGGGCTGAATACAAACGCACACCACACTTTTCACATATTTATTTGGAAAAAATTTGGAAAACCATTTATCATTTTCCTTCCACTTCACAATTATGTGGCACTTTGTGTTGGTCTATCACATAAAAATCCCAATAAAATACATTTATGTTTTTGGTTGTAACATGACAAAATGTGGAAAATTTCAAGGGGTATGAATACTTTTTCAAGGCACTGTATATGCTCAGTATGCAATGCGCCTTCCAATCATAGGGGGCTCAGCATCACATGTGGGCGTTACCTGGGGCGGTCTGCATGCTAATACTATTTTGCCTAGGAACGCAGACTTTTCCAGACTGACACCCACCCATCAAAGTACTTTGATATTTGCATAACTCCTCCCATGAGCCCACCCACTGCTTCCATCAGGGCTGAAGACTTTTGAGAGGTGTACTGAGGCCGGGTGCTGTGATGGTTTCAGCAAGCTATGTACAGCACCCTGCTGGCCCCTCCCAACAGCCATGATCAGCCTGCATTGCATAGAAAAGCACAGACACCCAGTGATGACATCATGAGGTCTAAAATAAGATATGAAAAATGGAAAGATTCTATTTAATAATTTTTTTAGCATTCTGATGATGGGGGTTGGAGGAATCAGGGAAGGCTAAATATAAGCAGATTAAACTTCATCTTTAAGTATAAACTGGTATGGGGAGAATGACAGGCTACAGTGACATTAGATTATAGGTGGGAGATGAATAGCTCTGTCATACCAAACTATAGAAAAGTAATTGATGAGGTCTATATCTATAATAAAATCTACAATTATATTTATAAGACAGCGGCTATTAGAGTTATCAGTGCGCTTCC